>OY720268.1:10007500-11237500 GCA_963082995.1 Noctua comes
TATTTAATTGCAATTTAAAAGATATGTCACTGATAGGAGGGAAGGTCACTTATATAAGTACATGTAGGTAGGGGGAGGGGGAGGGGAGGGGAGGGAAGGGAAGAGAGAGGAGGGTCATAGGAACTCCCGGGGGGGGGGGAGGAATTCGTCGGAAATGCACAGTTTTTTTTTAATGAGTTTTTAAAAGGGAAATATTTATTTTTGAGTTATACTAATACAACTGCTGCTGGGGGCGGAGGGGGAGAGGAGTACCTCGAGGTTACCATTTTTTTTTTTGTTAAATTGTAACCTTACTTTTTCTGTCCCTATTTTTCAGGGAGGAAAGGGTAGGGGAGTAAGAACCAGTACTTCTGCCTTATCTCCGGCGCTGCGGGAATAGCAGCCCCTTCGCCTTTGCGTAACAAAGTCACAGGCGATCACCTTGTCTGCGCCTTTGCCACGGCAGGCTGGGGCTGCCCTCCCTCCGCGCCTCCGGGCTCTAAAAAATACTCTAGGGGTAGGACATACCAAGACCACGGCGTGTCGAGGTTGACAAAGTCGGTTCTGAATTCAAGTTCGTTGTAAGGCCACATTTACTTTTAAATTACACGCACATTTGAACCAATTCTATAGTGTTTTTCTTTTTAGTTTTTTTTTTTGTAATAGCATTATGTATAGGTACTTTGCTCACTACACATTCCACATGTACGTTATACTCTATGCCAAAATAGTCTGTGGTGTGAATCAAAATAGTCTGTCATGTGAAATGTCGTCGTTTTCAATACAATGCCATCAATAATTCTACAATTAATATCTCCGAAACTATTCATTTCCGACGGTTGAAATTTGGCAAATCGTTTTAATATATTAGTAGGAACCTACAATAAAAATTACAACATCCTAGGTTAATGTACAGATATAAGTGACTAGACAATGCCACTTAGAGAAAAAGAATCACCCAAGCTCGATCATCAAGAAAATAATCCTTGTCGTAAGAGAAGACTGACTTTTGAGGGATCGCCAACAGTTCTTTCTTCTTCAAGGGATGATAATAAAGAAAAATATCTGTCGTACTAAGAGACGCCTAACTGTTGAAGAATCGTCAACAATCCTTTCTACTGCAATAGGTGCTAACAAAGAAAATATGCAAACAGCTAAGTTTTGATGAAATGTAACAAATACGTGAGACTGGCAAAGTAATTGTAATGTTTACCTTTGTGAAGTTATAGTAAAATCATTATAATTATGAATATTGTTTTCTTGATTTACACCCACCTACTACCTACCTACTACCTACCTACTACCTACCTACTACCTACCTACTACCTACCTACTACCTACCTACTACCTACCTACTACCTACCTACTACCTACCTACTACCTACCTACTACCTACCTACTACCTACCTACTACCTACCTACTACCTACCTACTACCTACCTACTACCTACCTACTACCTACCTACTACCTACCTACTACCTACCTACTACCTACCTACTACCTACCTACTACCTACCTACTACCTACCTACTACCTACCTACTACCTACCTACTACCTACCTACTACCTACCTACTACCTACCTACTACCTACCTACTACCTACCTACTACCTACCTACTACCTACCTACTACCTACCTACTACCTACCTACTACCTACCTACTACCTACCTACTACCTACCTACTACCTACCTACTACCTACCTACTACCTACCTACTACCTACCTACTACCTACCTACTACCTACCTACTACCTACCTACTACCTACCTACTACCTACCTACTACCTACCTACTACCTACCTACTACCTACCTACTACCTACCTACTACCTACCTACTACCTACCTACTACCTACCTACTACCTACCTACTACCTACCTACTACCTACCTACTACCTACCTACTACCTACCTACTACCTACCTACTACCTACCTACTACCTACCTACTACCTACCTACTACCTACCTACTACCTACCTACTACCTACCTACTACCTACCTACTACCTACCTACTACCTACCTACTACCTACCTACTACCTACCTACTACCTACCTACTACCTACCTACTACCTACCTACTACCTACCTACTACCTACCTACTACCTACCTACTACCTACCTACCTACTACCTACCTACTACCTACCTACTACCTACCTACTACCTACCACCTACCTACCACCTACCTACCACCTACCTACAACCTACCTAATACCTACCTGCTACCTCTTTTTTTTCTGTTTTATCACGTCTGTGAAGTATACATAAAACCCGATTCAAATAAGGCAGTATGGACACTCACGCGGGCGTAGCCGCAGGCAACAGCTAGTTATTATTTTAATTCAAGCCCAAAAGATTTTATCACCCTGTAGGTACCTATTATGAGAATAATGTTTTACTCATTGTAAGTCATATTCAGAGATCGGATAATCGGATGCATAGGTATTATACCTACAAATAGTTGCTTCTTACAAAAGTAAAGAAGCGGCTTCTAAAATACACATACATAAACTCACGCCTTTTTTTTTTTTTGCTATCGTGGGGGTAGGCAGAAACTACATAATTCCACCTGCTACAATCCTATTAAAAATGTACCTAAAATATTATTTCAAAATCAAACCTTACACACATAAAACGCGCCTTCTGACCGATTTTTGTAAGAGAAATAATTTATTTTTGTCCTGCTCTAAATCTTTAGGAAGGTAAATTTTAATAAAATATGAATACAATTTTTGGGTAAATAATATGATTTGATTCAACAGAACACTAAATTTATCGATCTCGTAATCGCGGGTTTTTTATTAAAAACATTTATTTTGAAAATCCCGCCGCGCCGCGAAGGCCACGCGCTGCCGGTAACGTCAGCTGGGCCGTAGGGGCGGAGCTACGCGCTGCGCCCCTTTCCCCTGCTTCACCTCCTCAAATACTGGAAGATTTGCTATTTACAGCGCCTTAACTCGTCCTTTCATAACTCATTACCGAACACGCATTCACAAAGGCATCCGGATTTCCACAAAATGGTGGTAAGTATTCATCGTCGTAAAGACATTTATCAAACGATTCAAAGCACTTGATCCTTAAAGTCGCGGAACATTCAAAGCTTTTAGAAGAATGATGTTTATGCCATGACTTCGAATCGCTGTCGTCAGAAAAATTAATGGCGAGAGTTACTGCTCGGCAATTTACCGAACAAATTGCCGACAACCTGCGATTAAGTGCCACCTGTAACACGCTTTACATCTTCGATATCATTTTAAGGCCCAATAAAACGTTTTTATCTCGCGTAAATCTAATAAGTACTTGTTCTATTCTTAGAGTAAACATTAACGTATTTCATGTTTTCACGATTTGTTAGACAATGCTGACAAATAGACACATAATCTTAAACATAAGAGTGCCTTTCACTTTATCACGTTACAAAATGCGTGATGGGTTCACGTAACTGCGGAAGCGTGAAGAAGGAAAATGGTATCCAAAGGTCACAGTTGCAATGGGATTCATTTGCCACACAGTATTGTGTCAGTTCAAAATGGGATAAAGCTATTTCCGTAGGCTCCTTCGCAAAAGACGGTATACAAAGTTTTCGTTGAATATTTGTCAGTTTGATTCAATTACCTAAATCACGTCACACATTGTTCTTGTTTCGATATTTCGTGATCCCGGGGGGTGAATTTCTTTGCGAAACAGTCGTCTTTGGGGTCCCATCTGTTTGTGTCTACGTTCCAATTTGTCAACATAAAATAGACAGCGGCAGCGGCAGACGGACCCGTCCCAGTACACCGCTAGACGATATCCCTACGTCAGTGTCTCCGATCGGTACATCTGCACCTGACGTAAATTTATCGATGCTTAATTCAAAACGACAGGATCCTTCGAAATATTTTTTAAACAAAAATATAAATTTTACATTTCCTTCTCATTTCCGAGAACTACTTTCATTATTTCCTGTCGACATTCTCATTACTTTACTCTCTGAATTCAGGTGGATGCTTTTCTCAATTTCAACTTTAAATCTGCATAGTTTTATTAGCTCTTCAAATGCAATTTAATGTAGATCTGACGGAAACGGTTTCTCCTTTTCCGTAGCTCAAAGCTCACTTCAACCAACATTGAAAATTCCGCAGAAAATACTGGCATCAAATTTTATATAGCACAACTTCAAAATTTGTGGTTTATAGTCTGTGGGAACATTAGAAATATTGTGCACATAGAACGCGGCTTCTAAGATAGCAGATTTGAATAGAAAAAATTGTTTCGTGAAGCGGAAAATCGTTTTCAGTGAAGTGAGTACATAAAAGTAATCCTTTGTTGATAACTGCATTACGTACCCGTTTAGTCAATGTTTGTGGTCTGCAGTGTGCCTTGTCACCACGTGTCGGTGTGGTGTGCCGTGTGTGCTGTGACCGAGCACTTCGCTATTTTAACACCTGCGCTTGTTGATAACATTATTTTGTCATAAAACAAACGAAGCACTCGCACATTATGATGTAACTTAATTGTTATGAACTCCTATTTTAATGGATAAGTACTCTTTGTTAAAATAACATATGGAAATGGATAATTCAATAACTTTTGATCCATTTATCCAAGAATAACGGATAAGAACTATTTTATCAGAACGTCAACAATACTTCAGTGTAAATGCATGAAAAAATAAATGGAAAAGAACTTCTCAACTACTAAAGTACTGCTAAGAAGAACGAAGAAAAGCTTTTAGTTATAAAAACTATTGAAATAAAAAAGGGACGAAACGTAGTACGCTAACCGCTACGTTACCAAGTTCACAAAGAAGAAGCCAGCTTCCCACTCGGATATGAACGTTTTAATTTGATTAAAAACTACGGAGATAGCTTACAGGAGCTTTTGAGAAATTTTAGAAGTACTATCTAGTACTTACAACAGCTCTTCAGCCTGACTCCCCTCGAACCTGTTCGAATCCGTCAGAAATAGACAGACAATAGGTACAATTCTCTCTCTTCCAATTTTTCCAGCCTCCCCGTATGGAAATGAAATAACAAAACCGGCACTACATGATTGATAGGCGAAATAACAAACCATGCAATCACACTGGGGCAGATTTTTTGATCGGATTGCAAGTAAAATGTTAATAAACAACTTGTAGTAAACATTTTAGAAAACGTAACGTACCTAAGCGTGTTTACAACCGAACCGACTTCGAGTAAATTCGAAATTCCTAATACAATTAGAGTCAACCTATAAGTAGATGAGGGTAAAATGACCTTCTCCAGAAAATTAACCGTAGCTCCGCCACCTAGTTAAAACTTCTAAAATGCTGTGGGGGGTGCTTAGATAACATAGTTTACGAAATACCCACGCCAGCCCACGGAGTACCAGAAAATTATATTTTCCAGAAATGCTCCTGAGCGCATCAAAGGTATTATAATGATATCTCGACCGACAATCTTCCTTGAGCCCGTTCTATAAAGAGATAGTGACTTAATAAAGCAACAATCAACTAGATATGCTAAAAGAATGGCACAAAGACATAAGAAAACCTCTTAGCCTCAACGAATGTCTGACATTTTATGTTTACTCGTGCTTTTCTCAAGTCTACTTTTGTTTTTGACCTGCGGAGATTATATGGGGCAATCTTTGTATTTTATTTATGTCACTCAAATATTCTTACCAAGAGGCATCGGATTATGGCAAGAGAAGTGTCCACCACCTCACCGACTTCGTAAAGCCCCAAGAATATCTGGCTCCTGGCAGTGAACTACAGTGGCCTATTTGGAAAGCTCCGAATCGACTGCGTACCCAAGTAGGCCGCTGCAAACATCATCATCATCATCATTTCAGCCGAAAGACGTCCACTGCTGGACAAAGGCCTCCCCCAAGTGTCGCCACATTGACCGGTCCCGTGCGACTCGCATCCAGCGGAAACAAAATCTGACAAAATGGGGTATTATTGGTTCCTCCAACACCGAGTGCGAGTGCGGCGCTCCGGATCAAACTATGCCCCACCTGCTGGAGAATCCCAGGTGTCTGTTTACCTGCACACTTGACGACCTGAACAGCGCCTCTGCCGCTGCAATATATATGGCCACCTACTGGGCCTAAACCGTGTAATATGGAAGGAAAATCGATACGATAAGAAGACGAAGAAGATCGGATTACCCAGTACTATCTGGGTTGGGGAGGTCAGATAGGCAGTCCGCAGTCGCTCCATGTAAGATACTGGTATTCTGCTGCATCCGGTTAGACTGGAAGCCGATACAGCATAGTTGGGAAAAGGCAGGGCAGATGATGATGACTCAAATAGATCTTGAGATTAGCTATTTTTGTGTATCTTCTTTTGGTGTCAAATATTGTATACTTTATCTATCTATCTACTTTTTACACACATTTTATGTACGTACAGTTTCCATAGGAAAACTGTTACTGAAAAGGAACGGAAACAAGCTAATACCGGTGTGTAACTATTTACACATTTCTTTGTCGTAAAACAAAGCACGTTGTAATTAAACAATACTTAGACAACAGTTGTCGGTTGTATTTGCTCGTCCAATGTTTACTGTATACAATGCTGAACCCACCGTCATTTATGAGTGACCTACATTGCAGTCATCATGATCTAGATCAACAAGTGCTGAACCGAACAATCACTCAACATCTGCTGAGTTTTTTCCCAACTATGTTGGGGTCGGCTTCTAGTCTTACCGGATGCAGCTGAATATCAGTATTTTACATGGAGCGCCTATCTGACCTTCACAACCCAGTTAGTACAGTAACACGATACACCTTGGTATGACTGGTTGTCAGACTTTCGGGTCACTGATTACTTGTAACGACTGTCAAAGATCTAACCTCATAGATCTTGAACTGAATTATCACTATAGACAGTAATTAGTTTAGATAAAGATAACCACCGGAGTGCAATTCAAAAAGTCATATTAACTTGTCAAAAATAGGGACTTACACATTTTTAAATCCAATTTTAAATTATCATATTTACAAGGAATAAATATTTTTGGGAAACAAATTATCCAAAGATCCTTCCTTAATAAGTAATTTAAACAGAAATTCGTTTACTTCACGCTTCTCGGATACGATAAAAAGTGAAATAAAATGAGTTTCTGGACTGTAGTCAAAAATGCGAGAATACAGGCTAGGGAATTAATCACCGAATAAAAAATATAAACCTACAAAGAGACCGAATTGTGAGCGAGAGCCAAATCGGGCACTGGTAAACATCAGCCAAATTGGACGGGCGCTAAATGGCCAAACATTTTCAAGTTAGAACTTCTACTCAGGTAATGCTACGGCAAAGTAGAAAATATTATAAATCGGATTCCATATACCAAATTAGGTTTTCAGTTCAAAAACTTTATTGTTTTAGGCTCGAACGCAGAAAAGTTACCAAATAAAAACTTGAGAGATTCCGCTATACTTCCACGCAACTGTGTGTTGGTCGGACCGTGGTCGGACCAAAAACTCTATGGTGCGAAAAAAAAAGAAAAATGCCAGTATCATAACTGCCAACCGACTCCTTGGTCGTTGAAACTGAATTAAAATCTTCCTACCATTGCAATACATTTTGCGGGATTCAGTCGGAAGCTGCAATTTGTCGCCAAGCATTCTCGAACTATTTAAGCAATTCAGGTCAACTTAAAGTATGTAGGTATGCATGCTTGTTTCGTAGCATATGAAGTAGAATTCACGCCTAATTAGCCAGCAAGCTATAGCTACAGCGTATTCAGTCGTAAATTAGAGACAGAAGAGCATAGAAATATTGTAAGGTAAGAGTATCGGACGTTTTCTAAAAATATATGAAATCCTCTTACAAAGATTGTATTTCGTCTTTCTTCACTAACATTTCCAGAATTATCTCAAAAGTTATATTTTCGTAATAAGTTGGGAAACTTATGAAGACACGCTGACCTTTTTTGTCACTTTATTTCGTTAAATTTCAAGAAATTCTCATCTTATTGACGTTATTGCTACAAGCTTTTGGTACAACAGTTGCTTCTGGAGAATTTATGCTAGCAGGTAAAAACATTCGATCAAAGAGTTCACTCCTTTGTTAAGAAATTCCAATTATAAAACAATGGATGTCAATTGATTTGTAAGATTAAGGTTTCCGACATCCTATAAGTTTGCCACAGCGACGAATGCTCTGTAATTTGGAAAAATATTGGGATCGATTTATTACTGGTTTCAAAACATAAGAAAAGAAAACAAAGTGGAAATGACAATGCAAAGTGAGATATAAGAAATATTTTCACCCCATCACCATCTGCCTATCCTTTTCCCAACTATGTTAGGGTCGGCTTCCAGTCTAACCGGATGCAGCTGAATACCAGAATATTTTCACGCCTGAATGAAAGAAACTACTAGGTAACGTTAAAGAAAGGCAGCAAAACTATATAAATTTGCCATCTCCAAGTGAACTTTTTACCTTTGCATATACAATTTTATGACTATCATACATTAAGCCTCTCCCGTAGTGAAAAAAATGTGAGGAAGGTCACAGAAACGACACAATATTTCGAAATGTGTGCTGGCTCGGAATGAAATACTGCCTTCTGCAGAACCGCCCACTTCCCACTGACAGGACAATGTCAGTTATTGTTAGAAATAAAACCACAAGGATCCGCTTACATAATATATGTATATAGCCGTCATATTCAAAGGTTAACTTGTCCTCCGGTAACCGTTACCTTTCTGTAAGATATGCGACCTCTTTTCAAACACTGTTTAGTTTACTTGAAGGTTTCCAGTGAAGGTTATGTCATGCATCTTGCATATTTAGTTACGTTATTATTCACTGTAACATAATTTCAAATTATCTCACTTTTCGCAGAAAGTCTTAATTGGTTAAATATGGACTAACGTCCGAAATTAAATGTCAAACATTAGTCAACACGATAGCATTGTTACTCACATTACAAACAGCGCGCGGCGTAATTAAAGTAAAATGACGTATTCTGAAACGAGTCATCATGTAAAATTGCAGTTGCAATCAAGGACGGATGTAGTGTTAATTTACCGATATCAGAACTATTAATAAACTCATTTGACGAGCTCCATTGAAAGCTAGAATAAATCAATAGAACTGATTTATTGTAGCTGAGCAAACAGCTATAAATCAAAGGCAGGCGCGGCACTACCCGCGTGTACCCGCGGAACAATACCTACCTATGACGTTTATAAAACTTGTGTGACGTCAAAAATATCGTGTTTATTCAACTGAACAACAAAAAGATATATTTAAGAACACACGTCCTAACTTGTCCCGGTGTGAGTAGGAACTTCGGAATTCTCTTGAGAGGAAACGAGCTTCATAAAAAATTAAAATTAATCTTCGACGCTGCATCGGCATACAATCGGGAATTAAGGGTCCGATCTCATGTATTTTTGAGACTGTGTCTGTGAAGACATTGAAGTCTTCATAACTTTAGAGATACTCTCATACGACATCTAAAAGCATACTACAAAATCAAGGACTACGTTGAAGATAAAGAAGTTTGGCCTTAGTTCCTTCTGCGCTTGCGGCCTCCCTGGTAGCTCATAAACGGCACAAATATGTGGATGTCTCTAACTATTCTCAATTTTTTTTCTCTTCTTTTGAATCAGATTTTACAGTAATTTTCAAATCATTTATATCTTTTCCTCAAAATAGTTACAGCACTGATAACAGTATTTGTGTCACTTGTTTAATTTAGTATTTTACAATATTTTCTTACCTTTGTATAGATTCTTTTTATCGATTGTTTGTGAATGTGTGGACATTGTAGGCTTTGTAGATTCCCAGCTGCTTGTTAACTTTTGTTAACTTTTTATTTTGTTCTACATTTTTTGTGTAGTAAGCAACGACTTATTGTCGGGCCTACGCTGTCCCCCCATACTTAAGTACAAATGCTGTATCCATAATACTGTAACACCAAATGATTTGAAAAGAGTAACCATGGAGTTTCTTGCCGGTTCTTCTCCATAGGAAACGACCAACCCGAACCGTGCACCTTTTTGTCGACGTTTTATAAGTGCCCATCTAGGCCTATGTGAAATAAAATATTTTGATTTTGATTTTTTGATTTCTCAAAGACGTAAATCATAGTCTTTCTTGGATTCTATTATATACTGCCACACCATAAAGCCCTTATAATACATTCAAAGCATTTTTCTTTTCCTTTTGACTAAGAAAACGCGCTCTTTAATCCAGAATCGTAAGATACAGAAGAATTTAAATAATTTGTAATCACGTTAAAACAAAAGTGTCTAAAATAAGAGCAAAGACAAAAATAACAGTCTGCTTTTTATAAAATGGGATCAAACATGCCAAATAGATACCTAAACAGACCTACATAAAATTAAAAAATATCTCAACTGAAAATGGTCACATTCCCTTTTTATCTTCTATCATGTTTTCTCACTGAAAGGAAATGGAAAAAGTTTGGTATTTAATTTAGCTGATATTCCAAACAGGATTTTGAATTGAAATAAGTCGTGAAAAGATTCTAATTAAAACTTTTAAATCACCTGTTATTAAAGAGTGGTTTTATGGCTTGGATTTACCATCGTGTACCTGGTACTCTGGTACATGTGTTGATTGTCCATCTACAGGATGTTATAATACGTCAGTTACAGCGAATGGTCTAGCGAAGTAGGTTGCATCTGCGCGTAATTTAAGGCCAGCCCTTAACTTCGTTGAGGTAATTTTATCAGTCTCCCCCTTAAGTGGCCAGCTCGGACGGGTACCATATCCCATATCTTTATTTTCAAATTCAGCAACCGTAGCAACCATTAATGAAACATTTAAAAAGCCAAACGATTATTACAAAATCGTAAAACATAGGGAATCAAGATGAGAGAGGACCGAATCTGTGGGTTTTGAATACCACAAATAACGGAGACTTACGTTTCATATTCCTCTTGCCTATCCTGGCTTCCAAAAAGTTTACAGCCACTATTTAAAAGTAATATCGATCTTACTTTCCATAGTAAGCAAGGGAATCAGTTTATCAAAAACCTTAGATCCAGGGTTAAACACATGGGGCTATGAACAAGTCGTCTGACATACTGACCTCGTAAAAGATTAATTTGATTTTATATGAGATAATACGACATTGACAATGTATTTTATGTCTGTCCACATCGTCAAACCTTGTAAGTTTCGCCGAGATAGTGACTACGAGTGACGGAAACGCAAAGTGTTAGCTCGCGGTAGTTTATACAACGTGTAACAGAATAAACGCAAGACCTCTCGTGTGGTGTCTCAGACCATGAAACGGAACAACTTTTGTTCTATGAGTTTTGGAAATTCATAACTTTTTTTTTAGTTTTACCATACATGTGGATCAGCTGATTGCGTCAGTTCCTATAGAAAGTATTTTTTTTTGCGAATTTCAAGAACTCGTAAAACAAAAGATGTTTAGTTTCATGGTGCGAGAGACCACACGGGAGGTCTCGCGTTTATTATGTTACACGTTGTATACCTTTGTGAATTTGTGCCTGTCAAAAAGTTCTAGCTTATTTCCCTTATATCCGGTTCACTCTTTTTACAATGAGCACTGTTAATATGAGTACTTTTGAGTACAATTAATGCCTATCGAAACTGTCTGGCTCTACACCAGTGGCGAAGGTTCCATACAACTCGATTCCTACCGACTTCCCTTTGAAAAGTGGCACAGTCAGTATTCTATAGACAAATAATATAATCACATTAAAGATATGTACTCTGGCTAACCTACCTCTTACAAAAATTTACCCTTCGCTACTGCTCTACACATACCAGTCCATTTTAAATGAGGCTAAAGCTGAGCTTAAGGCTTGATAAACTGCCTAGCAAGGTAAAATACCAGCATACATATATGTCGTACGAAAATGGAAGTAATAACAAAATGCATGTTTGCGCCTGTTTTACCCGTAGGCAAAAAAACAGCGTTGTCAAACAGATTGCTAGGCGTTCAGTCTCATTTTGAAAGATACCAATAATGATACATTCTTTTAAAAGGAAATGTCATTCTGACTTCACAGTTTTAAAACTTTTAACATTTTATAGCACTTACACTGAGGTGGACCCCAAAATGCGACGGCATTTTACATTACTTTATGTTAGCTCGATTCGGCATTCATTCGCTTAGGTCTACTAAGTAACGGGTATCATTTAAGCTATCGCCAATTTAATTAGTTTTGTGTTTCTTAAATAATAGGGTTTGCCCGCAAAATAGCAGATTTGTCACCAAAATTTAGTCCCCAAACAATATAAAATCAATTCCACAATAAATCACCTAAAATCATGGAGATATAGGATCCAGTACCAAATAAATGTTTTTGTATGTATTATAATAGGTTTGTCCTAATAGATATTTAAGCAAACTAATAAATTTTCTAGGAAATTTATAAACTTTCGTAGGATTCTAAACAAGAGATAAACTGTATTATTTTACGGCCACATTTTCGCACGGGGCTCCTATTTCTGTTTGCAGGGTTTAAAGTAACCTAACCTAACCTAAAGTCGGGGTGCCCCAAGTCCCGAGATTTGCGATAATCGATTTATTTGGTGACAGATCTACCATTCTGAGCACAAAGCTATTATTTAAGTAATGAAACTACTATTATAACAACGAAGTTTATATTCATCTAATGCACTACAATTTTATTGGTAATCCATCTCTTATTGTACACATATATTAACATTAATTTGATAATTCATACCTGGGAACACTTTTTGTTTATTTGAGAACGAAAATATTTCGTGGCGATAGATCTATTTATTAGATGATACAACTTGATGACAAATATAAATTTTGGTGACAAGAAATATAGTCCCCCTAAGTAACAACGTAATTAGGTATCTACCAGTGGTGAAGGTTCCATAGAACTCGATTCCTACCGGCTTATTTTTGAAAAATGGCACAGTTAGTATTCTATAGACAAATAATATAATCACATTATAGATATTTACTCCAGCTTACCTCTTACAAAAATTTAGCCTTCGCTACTGGTATCTACTAATTAAGATAGGTACATTTGTAATCGCTTGATGTTGCCTAAGCTAACACATCAATGCTATTCATTTATAGCCGATTAACAGTAATATTTGCAACCAATGGGCCATAGACAATTAATAAAATTCACAAATGATTTCCTGTCCTCCACAGGAAATTCTATGAGTATTTTATTGGTAGTTCTCATAGCCATATATTAGCAATATGTAGTGCTCGTAAGGAACTAGGATTTATTGAGAAATACCCCTATATTGAGACGCAACAGCTGCGTTCATGCACTGAGCTCTTTACGACGCAATTTAATCAGGAACCAATTTCGTGAAGTGACAGTATCTACCGTATTTGATAGAGCGTTAAGGGTAACTAATATGCAACTTAAGGTGATATATTGAAAAAAATGTGGTTTTTCTATTTCGTATAACTTGTTAAGTATGTGGAATAGGGATTCAACATTTTGGTATATGTTTTTTGACTCTTTGGTCTAGTATACTTAAATAAGGAATACACGATTCAATGAACTTTTCTCGATACAAAAAAAATGCAAAGTTATATCTATTTTTTTACTTTTTTCGACATCACTGCTTAACGCTTAAGAATTATTCAATGGGATTTACTTTAAAACATAGAGAATTATTATTTCAAAGTTTACTCATTGTAGTTTTAAATTTAATTCATTTTTTATGTTAAAAAAGGAGTAAATTCGTTTTGGCACGTACGTCGTTTTATTCCGAGCGCACGCACAATATAGCCATCTCTTTTTTTGCGTTTCAAAAGTAATTGCATCACTTTCGCTCGCTTACAAGATCAGTCGCCCAGTGGGCTTCATTGACGTCAAACCTATGACATTTTTTTGCAGATCGGTGCTATCGGATTTTCGTGATTTTAATAATTGTTTATATAGTAAAAGTTAGTAGATTGTGTTAATTAGTGTTAAATAGGTATATAAAGACTATTCTTGTGATTGAACAGTACCTATAACGTATCGTTTTTCTATTTGTGACTAGTTTTTAATGGAAAAATATGAAACCAAAACTAAATAAAGGACAACGTTTAGAGCACAGAGCGACTGAGGGTGAGGGCTCAGAAAATGAGAAAGAGTAAAAAGTAAGTATATAGTTATGTACAATAATTATTAGTTTCTATTTATAAAATTGTTTATATTATGAAAAAGGCTAAAATGTACTTATATTTCATTTTAGGTTAGAAATATGTCAATAATACATTGATGTATACGTCAAGTACTGTTACCGCGTGTGACAGACTAAGAGCACAAAAAGGAATGGAGTCGCATTTGAATTGCAAAAAGAGGTGAGTTTTTAATCGAATTTTTTTTGATCTTTATTGAGGTGTAAACTTGAAGGAAATGTGAGTTCTCTTATTTTATTAACTGTGTACTATGAATTTTCCAGTATAGAGCTTGGCATAAATAGTATTTTTCCAAGTTGACTTATACTTTTTGTTTCAGGAGTGCAAAACTGCCGACATTAGTGGCCACAGAGTTGTTGATGTAAATTACTTTTTTAATGCCATCTATCGACGCACCGGGACATCATATTTTTTATCTACGAATGAGGGCACGCAAACGTCGGTGACCAATCACAGCACGCGTTTGTTCTCATTCAATTCTTTGTAAAGGTTCAATCTGTTTAAAAATTATTACCTGATACACCCTGCTTGTAAAAAGACGAATTAAAATATTATAACAAAAATTCAATAAAACGATTATTGAAAAGCAACTGCCTCACGTTCCTGCACAAATTGCTTAAAATATCGAGTCACCAATCAATGTTTCAATGCGGCCTTACAACCATTAAATTAGAATCAGGCAAAAATTCTGGCCTTACGCACATTTTCTTGTACATTATGTAAAACAAAGTTTAAAGTACAGAACTCAAAATAAAATGGTGGTGGCCGGGATGGTGACAGCTGGTTGTGGTAACGCTTAACTGAAACAGTTTTCGGCTGCTGTCGATTTACCATCCATGTCGGAATACAAATACAAAATCTTGCAAGATGAAATATGTGACGAATGGGAAGTGACGGCATGGGAAGAAATGAGGAAAGCGGGGGAACGGGGGAAAGAAGCGGCAGTGAAAGAAGGAAAAGCTACTAAAGATGACATACCAATAATAGATGTAATCTTAGATGGTTGCTGGGCTAAACGTTCATACAGAACTAATTATTCTGCATTATCTGGCGCTGCGAATATTATAGGTAGTCGATTTCGTCAAGTTCTTTTCATGGCAGTCAAAAACAAATACTAGTGTATTTGTGCTAGAGCGGTAAAACGAAATGAGGTAGTAAAACACCATGAGTGTTTTAAAAATTATAGTGGATCTTCAACAGCTATGGAATCCACTATTATCGCCGACAGTAAACAGTCCATAGAAATGCATGGCGTTATCTATGGAAGATACATATACATGGAGACAGTATCTCTTATGCAATAATACTTGACACTCGACCATATCCCTCAATCACGGTCGAAAAGATTGGTTGCAAAAATCACAAATAATTAACAAATTTTTGTAACAAATTGCTAAACTTAAAAACGGATAAAAAATATGCTATAACAAAAAGGAATATATTAACTACAAATAAGATTTTAATGATACGAAAATACATATTATGTAACGCCATAAAATATCATGGCTTACAAAATCTGCAGCAATCAGACAACATAAAATCTGCACCAAGATATTACGAATGCATTTATCATGCATTTGAGCACCATGATTCTTGTAATAAAAATTTATGTAGTGAAAATTCAAATGGCGAATCAAAGAATATTTGTAACACACGTCTCTAGCATCAGATGAAATATTTAATCTGCAATGTTGCATCACATTCAAAGAGCTTAAGAGGGCTCTTCCCGGTCCATCTATCGTCAACGCAAGCATGGTCGAAAAGCTTGTTGTTTCATCCAGAGTCGCAGTGGCAATTTTTTTCAATTCTCCCGTCTCAGGGGGCCCCGACCCCGTACGAATCGTCTCCCGCGCACCTCATACCGCCTAACGCGATAACATTGAACGAAAATTTCATAAACTTGTTCCAGGAAATACGTGTGTGTGCCAAATTAGTTGGCTGCAAAAAAATTCTAGCCACTCTCCACTTTCACTCTGTAGTATTGTCCTCTCCTGTATCTCTTAGCGTTCTTCATCGAATTTTTCTAAATTTTTCAAAAACGTTAATTTTGTGAGGTTGTATGTATCAGAATCCACATCGGGTCGGTCGCCATAATTAAAATCTATTTTCTTAGAAACCAATTTATGTTTTTTTTTTCTTTTTAACGTTTTGTTGTACGTTCTTGTATTTTCTACTTGTTCTTCATATTTCTTGACTTTTGCTAAAGGGCTCGTATTGTGAATAGTTTTGTGGACGGTAGTCAATATTTTCCCGGAGTTAAATGATACTACTGCCCCTGTGCATCTTGCTTGATAAGACCGTTTAAGAGCGTAGTTGACTCTTTTGCCACCAACTAATTTGGCAACTACTCCATTAAAACTCTCTACAATGTTGCTGTCTACATTTTCAATTAAACTCCGTGAATGTGATGCAACATTGCAGATTAAATATTTCATCTGATGCCAGAGACGTGTAACTTTGTTTATATTTGTTGTACATAAAACCATACTTGGGGATTATACCAGTGAAAGAATCATCAAAATCGGTTCAGTAGTTTACGAGAAAATTGCGAACATATTTTATAATACATAATATAAATAGACGAGTTTTTTAAAGTAGGTTAAATATAGAAAAATTAAAACAATATATTAATTATTTCATAAAAAATATTCTTAGTAAATAAACATTTGTTATATGCCTTCATTACCTAATTAATTTTTATAACATGGTGTACTTAATAAAAAAAAAATGGTTGACAATTAAATATTTGTATTATTTGTCTACTCCATACCTCCTATGTGCTAATATTTCAAAAAATCCAAGAAGTGCGTACTCGGTTTTCCAGATGCCACCGCGTACACTGCATTCGCCGCTCCCCGCGAGGGGGGTTAAGCCACGCCCATCGAACTACGATTTATTTTCGAGGTAGCGCCTTAATAATCAGAGTTCGGAGTGACAAATTTTCGAGTATCAGAAATTATTTGCTTCCACTTTTGCTGGTACTATATTTCTGGGGAAGGGCAACTACATCATAGCTTCGGAGAGTTCCAGAAATTATTTGCTTGACCCTTTGCTGAATCGGATGCAGGCGACATGTTTTAGAGCATCCTCGGCTGATGACTAAGTCCTTACTCAGTCATCGCCGCAACTAGCTTTTCAAACTTTGACCATGGCTTGAGTTTTTACGTATGAATTTTTAATAACACCAAATACATGGCTCAAGAAACATGATCTGTATGAAGATGAGGATCATAATTAATTTAATCCACTGTCTTTCATCACAGAATAGGTGTCCCTATTCCTTCATAGTTCTATTATTAATTTACCAAATCAGGGACACCGCACCGACTGACTATTCACGAAAGCTATCACAATTTAATTGGCAATTTGTGTATTACAATAATGAGTGAGTGTTTCACAAAGCCATTACTGATACATATTCATATCACCCGTATTTGTTCAGTATTTAGACTTTTGTCATATAAATTGGATCATTAGCGAAATCTCTGTGGAAGAAACAAAGAGAAAATATTAATAAGTATATTAATATTTGATGGCTTATTTTAGGATTAGCAGCAAAATTAATCTGCAGAATTGATTTTGGAAACAAAACTATTTATTTCTGAATTTAACGTTTTCGCGTAGATAGACTTAGCATTTTCGTTTTTCTGCTTGCGTAGCTACTCTGTCTACTAAATTAGTTCGAAAGTTAAAGTTTCTACATTTCTACATAAAATCATAACTTCACGCCTGTAATCCCCGAAGGGTTAGGCAAAGGTGTAGCTTATAGAAAGAACACACACACACACGTAATAAGGAGCGAGTCCATTGCCATTAAGACTGCATTTCCACGGGGGATGAATGTGTGTGAAACGCAAAAAGCTGTGAAAAAGGAGCGATATTATTGGTTAAATAATATCGCTCCTTTTTCACAGCTTAAGTTATTCTTGCTATGTGATTGGTTAATTCCACACACATCCATCGCTACGCATCCTCGCTCATCACTGGTGGAAACGCAGCCTAACCGGGGAAATTCAGACTACCACCGGCCGCTATACCCACTGAGACATTTCTTAAAGAAAAATATCCATTAATAGCTTTTTAAATCTCATTAAAAATACAATTTCCCTACCACCACTGTTCCTCTTAGTCCCCTTAAAAGATTAATTTACCATACGATACGAAACCGCGGTGACCGCAACTTAGCACGAGTGCAATTAGTTTCTCTAAGCTAATATCAAGTAGTACTGCACTACACTTCTAGTTTAAGCTGTGTGCTACTAAGTACCTAGGCATGAGGACCTTCTTGCTTGTTTGTGTGTACTTTTGTAACCACAACCTCTAAAGTAGAATGCTGCTAATGAATACCACAACCACTTTGGTAGAACATGTTTCTTCTTTTTCACTTGCAACTGAAAACTAAAACTGATTTTCAATCCTACTAGAATTTTATTTTTTGTGATGTCTGTGTTCAAATCGTATCTATTCATTTGTACATTAGCATATTGGGATCTGTTACTTATTTGCCATTCAATATCAAAACTCGAAAATCGTAAAACATGCCAATGTAACATTTGAAGCTATTCATAAACCAAAAACCTTTTAAAATATGAATGCTTGTCAAAATGCTGTGTGCAGAGCAGCGAGACCCCGGTTTCAAATGTTGGTTACAATTGTTGGCAGAACTGGAGTCGACGAAAACTTATTACAAACAAACCACGCCGATTGATGGCCAACGTTGGCGGTAGGTTGGACCCAAAGTTTGAAGTGGAGGGAAAATATTATTTATATTAAATGTTATTGAAATGCTATCAAAGGTGTAGTACCACAGAATGTCATTCTGACAGCACTGTTTTAAAACTTTCAACATTTTATAGCACCTACACTGAGGTGTGGGGGCTGCAAAATGCGACGCCATTTTACGTTACTTCCTGTCAGCTCAATTCGACATTCATTCGCTTAGGTCTAATTAGTAGATACGTAATTAGGTATCTACTATACTACTACTACTATACTTCGCAAAATTGCAAGTGGTTAACTTTCAATTTTGCGTTACGTTATAAAGTAACCTATTATCTAACGTAACATTATATGGTAAACCAGCAGAACAGCTATCCCTAACAAGCTGCATAAGCCTCTGACATCTTAAGACACGACAGGGTCAAAGATTGTCAGAGTACAAAAGAAAGCTTCGTGATCTTTTCAAATCCTGGATAATTCTTCCTTTTGCAGATCCTTCATAAGTTACCTCAAAGTATTACAAAGTATCAGAGAAGCCGGAACTGTTCGTATGCGCGGAAAAGTGGTGTTAGCGAACTTAGCAGGATTACCGCTGCAAAAAGTTGCGCTTTACAACCACCAACATGAAATGTCACGATTCCCACCTTGTACGCGACGTGATTAAAAACTACTTGAGCATTAACCTCCTTAGGGATTACCGTTTTCCTAACTCTTAGTAAGGCTGGTTTGGACTGGAAGAACATAGGACCAGAACAAGAGCATTCTTTTTTTGATATTTTAGCATGGATAGACCGACGAAAGAATTCTCGGTCCCCGTTTACACAAAAAGAATTTGGTAGCGTGGGCATAGAATGTGCATTCGCTCGTTTGGTCTAAAGTCTAAACCAACCTTTAAATAAAAGACATTCTAAGAAATGTCGGGCATTTGATTAAGATTCTCCTTATAAATTATGAACGCGGAATCTCTTTACCGATAGGAAAGTTTTGAGCCTGAAGGCACAGACTCTTCAGAAATTCAGTGCCGTAAACCGATTGCGAATTTAAATCATAATTTTGAAGCTCACTTTTTGACACATTTATGTGGTTTTTTCCCACATTCTTCAGCTTTTGTGTATGTGGGTATTACAGTAAATATCCATTTTGATTAAAACTATGATTTCTCTGGGTGCAATAAACTTCCATCTCAATTAAATGTTTGTCCAACAATAAGATGGCTATTCTCGATATTCAACTCCGTCGGCCAATAATGGACAAGGATTATCTGATAACGAACTGAAAACCACCCGCAACAAGATGGTTTGCTGTCCATAATTATTCGGAATCTGTCACGAGAACACCTATTGTTTCCCGATCTTACTTAGAGGCCGGTTCTGCGTTCACTGCAAACTTTAGCCTTTGTCTATTGTTATAGGCACTACAGCCTATGGAGTACCACGGAAATAAACACTATAGTAATATACAGAAAAGTAAAAAAATTTTTGACGTAAACAGTGTGTAGGAACACACAATAGTCTGACTGTACTATTCACCGCTTTCAGTACTGATAACAGGGCTTGTCAACTTTCTAGATCCGTAATTTAAGATTGTGAATGGTGGAAACGTTGAGTGCCCTCTGATCTTAAGCCTCGTGTCCCACATAACATAAGATTACAGTATTCCTTCAGCAGCACTATAACGAGTTAGCACAAGTCACAATCATAATAATAAGAGATCGTTAAAGTTGCACTTTCCTTTGGAAAGGCAAGATTAAATATGCAGGACTCAATGTTGTTTTTAACTACTGGTACTTCACTGTGTTATTCATAATTTAATTAATATTAGTGCATTTTCATGAATTTCATAGGTAAAATAATAATAATTATAACTTTTATTAAGAAACTTTGGCAGTTATTTTTAAGATTTGAACTTCTTCTATTTAGTTTTTATTTTATTTTTAGAATGTTATCTACTCCTGTCTGATCGTCCCCCTATCTATGTGTCATCATCCGCGCAAATATTGCGCAAAGATAAACTAAAATTGACTCAAAATAGCAGATAATCTGTTCAAATGTGCTTTTAGTGTTCTATGATGATAAGGTTTATTATCTATTAGGTGATTACTATCCGTAGCCTCGAAAGCTTGAGTACACCTTATTAGAAAGTATTCATTCTAGACCAAATTATAATAAATCTTTCTGATAAAAGACCGACGTGCTAAAACGCGTTGCAAATGACTTTATGATGCCCTAAGGTGTCATTGAGAGTTTTACCCTTATTTTTCTTAATATACGCTACGTAAAACAATGGAGGCTGGAAAATTGGATCCCACCAGACAGCATGTAATCAAAGTTGAAACCCATAAGCTGACAAGGAATTCCCTGCGACGCGACGTTACATGACAAATCATATGTTTTATCATGTTTTTTTTATTTTTATTTTTAGTATCTGATAACATTATCTTTGCGAAGTAAAGATTTATTTTAAAAGGGGAATCTCCTGTTATGAGTAATTTATCGTTACATGTCCCAATCTCATGAGACATTTCATATTCTGTTTTATTTTGGTTTTTATGAAACGTGCTTTTCTCCCGGGAGATTTTTTTTGGTGTGTGCGATTTATTTTGTATAAGAGTGGTTTTAGCTTAAGTATGTTTCTTGTTTTCGCACGATTGACATAATGTCTTGCTTTGTCATGTAACATTAAATATTAATCGCGAGATAAAAACGAGAATAATTCGCACAATCATTTCAATGATTTCACATACATTGAGCGTTTTATTCTTACGCAATATTAAACTGATTTATACATCGTGTTAATTGATGATCAAACAGTAATTTAAACTGCAGATAACAATATTTACGTATATAGGTTTACCGCAATTGTGACCGGCATCAACTCGGTGCTAAGCACATTGATTTCCAGCGCTTTTTCAGGATATATTTAAAACAGATATTTACGGAATGGAAAGTTGGAGAAATATGCATGCCGCGGAAATCTGATTGACTGAAAAACCAAGTGCAATTAACAGACAGACAAACAGAGGTCGTTTAAAAGAATCTATAAGAGAGTGTGTAATATAATAGGTATCAGTTGCGAAGAGTCAATTTTTGTAAGAGGTAAGCCGGAGTACTTTTCTTTAATGTATTTTATTTAATATATTATTTGTCTATGGATACTGACTGTGCCATTTTTCAAAGGGAAGTCAGTAGGAATCGAGTTGTATGGAACCTTCGCCACTGATAGGTATTGTAAGGTTTAAAACGAAGCACAGTCTCCTTTAATTGCTGTGGTAGGAAGCCAGGAAACAGTCAGAACTGAGAACAGTGAAGATCTTTCCCCCGAGCCTTCCGCCTCAAACTGTCTACCATTTCCCCTTTTTCCTCTTCCGCCGCTATATTTTTCAATTCGTCGGTTTATTTAGCCGTTTAATTTTTAACTCGTCTCGGGTTTCACTTAAATTACGCTCAGATTTAAATATAATTTCTTAATTTATTGCGCCAGGAGACATAAAGCAATTAAACTTTCGACGGAAGCGAGAAAGGTGACGTTATTATACCTACGTGTTCGCTCAATTACACATAGTCCAGTGGCGAAGGTTCCATACAACCCGATTCCTACCGGCTTCCCTTTGAAAAATGGCATAGTTAGTATTCTACAGCCAATAATATTCTATACAGTAAAGATATGTACTCCGGCTTACCTCTTACAAAAATTGACCCTTCGCTACTGACACCTACTTAGTCTTTATAAAAGTTCGGATTATTGATTCGATATATTTTATGAGATAATGGTAATGTTTATTTAAAATTGCACAATAACTGACTTTGTATATTGCATAACAGTAATAAAAATTATATTCCACTTTATCGACAAAAAAAAATGGTTAGCTTAGCAAATACACTGGGGGCCATTATTTGCGTATCAACAAAAATACTCCGTAGGTATATAACACCGTTTGGACAGAAAACTAGATCCTATCGTTAAAATAAAACCGACGATCACAAAATTGTGTAACATGTCTGTTAAATTCAGTTTTTAACGAGGAAACTTGTTCAAATTTTCTAACACTGAGCACACGGCTCGGTTACACAATATTGTCATACATATAATTGTTAAACCCTCGTTTATCTTATCTCTTCTGGCATTATTTCAATCAAGTCGAACATTACATCATAAAGACTGTAATCTATTCATAAATATGCCCGAAATGCTTACAACAGTCAACAGTGTGTATTTTTTGTATATTATTATTTGGAAGTGACTCAAGTGGCGGATTATGAAAAGATCATATAAAAACATTATATAGCCGGATTTACGTCGACTCCTTGTTTACAAACCTTATTTTAATAAAAATACATAAAGTAAAAGGCGAACTTTATTATCCCCAGTCAAAAGATAATTTTAAACATCGTATTTGTTTGAAAAATAATTTTATTTGTTAATGAATTTTAACTAAATTAGATATTAGTACAAATTGAAAGTTTTATTAAAGAACGGTGCATATTCTACTAGTCCTCATTTATTAATAATATTAATAGGATGTAAGTAAAGATATTTTTATTTTTTTTTATTTTTAATCGTTACTTTCCTAGTTGTTAAACTTTATACTTATTCAGTCAAAATCTACAATTTTTAAAGTTAAGGCTATATGTTAATAATGCTATATGTTAATAATGTACAAAATATTTATATTTATTCATTAGAATATCTAGTCAAGATAATCTAGTTCGGTAATGTGTAATAGTTTACAATTTAAAGTATAATAGTGCACTCACCTTCGACAGTCGGAGTTGACGCGCCGACGAAAACTTCGAAACTAACTAAAAGTTCGCGAAAATGTTCAGTTCAAGTAAAATTCACTTAAAAAACTTAGTCACAACTCACTGCAGAATGTCGTTGTTGGAAAATAAATGTGTTCAAGTTAAATGTGGTTGTTATATTGAGATTTTATTAGTTGTCCGTCGTCGCCAAGTTCTTGTTGGAACGTTTGGGCGCGCCAAAGTTGTGTGTCGATGGCTTCGGGCTTCGTGCTTATATCTCTCGGAAAGCGGAGCCTGCGCGCATGCGCGACTGCCATTCATGTCACTCTCTTCAATGACCGCCCCTACACACGTCATCATCTTTTAATATTATAATTTTTATGTCATCCTTATTATCATCTGACTGTACTTTTTTTTACTTGTTTAAAAATGTGAGTCATTTTTTCTGACATTGCACGTAGGTAAACACGTCATATATTACCTAACACAGGCAAATAAAACTCATGCGTTTTCGAGGGTAAGACGTAAATAACATAACATCACGCCTTGTAATCCCCGAAAGGTTGGTCAGAGGTGTACATAACAAGTTCACCATACATTTCGCCAGTACGTTTAAGTTCCATGTCATAGGGAGCGAGCATACTGCCGTCAACCGGGCACAGATCCAGACTCCGTGGCTGCTACTGAGAAATTCCTAATGGAAAAGCCCGACCCAGGAATCGAAACCAGAACCTCATGCTCAGCAGTCGCGCGTGTGACCACTAGACTAACGAGACCGTCTTAAAGACTTATATATTATTATTATAGACTTAAATATTATCTTCTAAAATAATCTAGATACTGAACAAATAACGTTACCTCATTCTAGCTTTAAATAAATTCTCCCCAAAATATTACCTACATAAATAATTATCGTTGTAAACTCAAGGTAACAATGTAACTCATGAAACTTTTCCTATTTCATCTAAAATTAGTTTTCCGTTTTTTCGAATTTAATTACCAAGGGTAATCAAGACAAAAATTTTGTTTTTTTTTTTTAAATTGCGCTCTAGAATATCGAGCATTAGAAATCAGTTGTTTAAAATCATAAATAATCGAATACATATTATGTAATTATTTAGTAGTTACTAGCTGTTGCTCGGAACCTTCGCCCGCGTGAAAGAATTATAAAAATATTTTGAATCGGATTTTGTTAACCATTTCATGAGTTTTAATTGTTTTGCAAGGAACACTAATCCTTTTTCTAAAATAGAAGTAGCCTACGTTACTCCTTATAACATCAGCTATCTGCCAGTGAAAGTTTCGTCAAATCGGCCCAGCTGTTTTGCGATTTTGCGCAAATGTGATCTATGTACGCGGTTCTTGTTCCAAATAATATTGTTATACCAAATGATTTAAAAAGAGTAACCACGGAGTTTCTTGCCGGTTCTTCTCCATAGGAAACGACCGACCTGAACCGTGCACCTTTTTGTCGACGTTTTATAAGTGCCCATCTAGGCGTATGTAAATAAAATATTATGATTTTGAAATAATCGTGTTATTTCTTTCTTAAAAACATTCTTTTTTCAAACTGTTCAAATCTGTTGGCTAGGCACGTGTTGCGGCTCAAACCTGCGTATAATATCGGATTAGCAGGTCTAATTCGATTCGATTGTAGGCTAATATTATCCGTTACAACCCTATTGTTCCTCATAACACTCATAAGACATACAAAGACTACTAGATAACTACATTATAGGTATTGTAAGGGTGCAATTACAACCCCTATAACAATACAAAGACTTAATGCAATTACGGGCACATATATGTTTCTAGAAACATCTAGAATATTTAGACGTTGCAGTTGTCTAAAGCGTTTGTTCCCCGTGGTAATGCCACTATTACTACCAGTAGACTAGTACCACGGGTAAAAAAAATTCCGTAGAACTACCAAGCGATCCAGTAGTACCACGGGAAGTTTTTTTTTTCCCCGTGTTACACTCGGGATTGGTAAATAAGATTAACAATCATAATCTCAATACCATAATCTCGACGATTCAAAAACTCAACACTTTAAAATATCAAACGTTTAATTATTCAACAAACCATAATCGCAACATTGAAAATCTCACTTTAATTTCACACTGATTATTCTTATTCTTTGTTGCACACAAAATAAAATAAAAAATTACATACAAATTGCAATAATATAGCTTATGTACATACATACAATGGCGAGCTTAACGCAGAATTGGGTTTTCTTTTAATTTCGATTGCGAGATTTGCAGAAGAGGATACACCTATGTGCATTAACAGTACATTTTATTACTTCAATTAATTTATTTGATTATTTACATACATACATAAACTCACGCCGCGAAACCACAGAACTTGAATGAAGCGAAAGGAGTAGAAGTGCTTTCGCCTCATTCACGTTCATACGTCTGGTCATATACGCACACACTGATTATAATTTAGTAAATACCAAGCATATTTTCCCGCCAAACATTAAACTTTGTAGCAGTAATTTTGGGGCAGTGGATGAACGGCATGCATACTGTGCGACACTCTCCAGATAGATGCATCAACCTTAAAAAGCTGGCTGGGTCAGACTGCATGCGGAAGACGGAAGACAGGGTGTTGTGGCGCAAATTGGGAAAACCTCATGTCCGGCAGTTGACAGCGACAGTCTGAGTTGATCGGATGAGAGGCTCGTGGCAACTCAACGTGGCAATCAACATGTGCAACCGCGCAGGCCTTAGTGTCTAAACACACTATGCCGAAATTACGTCGCGTCATGGCGTACAGCCTAACTTCGGTCGGGCGTAAGTTCAGCGGTAACTTATTCTGTGAGCACACTACGCGACCGAAGTTCGGTTCGATTGCCGATGAAGATCCGGGGGCGGGGAGCACACACAAACTGAATTTCTGCCGCGTAAGTTCGGCACTTATGGTGTGTCATATCAGCCGAATGCGTCGGAACGTAAAATCAGCCGCCGAACTTCGGTCGATTAACTTCGGCATAGTGTGTTAAGACACTTATGCTCAGTGTGTCGGACATGTAGAAATACTCGTATGTCGAAAAAAGACGAAAGCCAGAAATGAAGATAATACTTCTCATAACTTAAATACTAATTAAGTACCGAATATTTTTTGCATAAAAGCCTAATTGCGAATATATGTAGGTATATACATCCATACGCTGACTACATCGGGGTCCAGTCTATTGGACTTATTAGGGTCTGCTCGATACCGTGGTTACATCAAACCGGCTATTCCTGAAATAGTTTCACCTCAAATGGCTAAGTTTGTAATGGACATAGATTAATCGGACCAGACTGTGAAACTATGGGAGAAGTTTTGAAAACCACGACTTTAGGAAGACTTCCCAATCATTTTGAATGTCAATCCGGAGAACATCTTCACTGAACTTATACTATCACTTACGGGACATCTTCCGTGATTGTTCATTATTTTGAGCTCCCGATATATCGACGCTGTTGCAAGCGCCATGATCGCGGGTTGACTGGAGAATGCGGGTGGATGGAAAATAAATTGTTAAGTGCAGACAAATCTATCTACCCTCATTGTCTTTGTCACGCAAGATATTCAAATTCGAATATGTTTATTTCGGACACATAGGTAAAAGTAAGCCCGTAAGTGACAGTATAAGTTTAGTTGTAAACCGTGAAAGCTTAAAACAGTGATCCACACTGAATGTGTCATAAAAATGTGAAATATCTCTGAAGTTTCAGTAGTACCTCGTTGAACTTTTTATGAAGCAATTCATCAGATCCAGTACCTACTCATCATCTGCCTACAACATTGTTGGGCCTTCGTCTAACCCGATGCAGTTGAATACCAGTATTTTAGCGACTGCGTATCTGAACTCCACAACCTAATAACTAGGTGATAAGATACTAATGGGTAAGAGCGATAGTCAGCCTTCAGGCTCTACCCGTAATGGGCTGCAGGACTTCGAAGGAGATACCGCGGCCCTCGAACACACAGGGCTAAGAAGGAACATGGATGGGTTTTGGTCCGAAAAAATAAAATAAAGGCTCTATCCGTAATTGAAGATAAAAATTGTCCAAGTTAAGCACCTGCTACAGAATGAGCTGAACAGCTTGAAAGCGGAATTTAGGCATTGGATTTCACAAGTTTATGGTAGCCTTCCAGCACAAACAATCTCTGGGAAGCAAATCCTCATCATAATTTCCAAGTGGTAAAGGAAAAATGCAAAATTAAGGTCATTTCGCGAGCGCGTCCTGCACTGTATCCATGAAACGGAAACAGACGTCGCGGCAGACCATCGCAAAGATGGCGATATTATATCGTCGCACTAGCAGGGGTCGAGTGGACCAGAAAGGCTCAAGATAGATATACATGGAAACAGATGGAGGAGGCCTTCATTCTGAGATGGCTGACCCCTTAATAGATTTAGTTTAAAAAACTATACTATTGTAAATTATAGGGAAAAAGCGTTTATGGTTTTTTTCTTTCTTGGGCTATGTTTATGACATGATGATTCCTTAATAACTTCTAGTTACAATGTAACCATGACAAGAACTTGTGCGGTATACTACAACGAAAAAGGGTAAAATATAAAAATTTCTGCAAAAAACACCGATTTCCAAAAAAATACTAAAAAGTCTAAAATAACTTTACTTTCGGAAGTCGGTGACTTTGTTTGTTTCATTGACTTTATGCCACCGACTTCCGAAAGTAAAGTTATTTTAGACTTTTTAGTATTTTTTTGGAAGTCGGTTTTTTTGTTATGGTGGAACGATGGTCTATTCTCAGTTCATGAGTCAGTCAAATATGTACGGCGAAAACATTTTCCTTGCAAAGTTTCTCGCTGTACAAACATTATGGAGATACTTATAAACTGGAATAATTAACTTAAGATAAATAAAACTCGTGTAATTTCACTGTTTACATTTACGAACGTTTTCATTTGCGAGTCTTCTATACGGGGCTGTAAACTTAAACACCGGTATTTATAATTAGCTTAGGTACACTGAGAACCACCACTCTGTCACTTTCCTTCTTTCTAAATATAGGAAGTCGGAAAGGGACGGCAAACTTGTCGTAAGAGTGCTGTTTTAATTTTATGAATACAGAGAAAACACATTGGTGTCTTATTTCCAGTTACTTAATGCGATCTTCATGTTAACTACGTACTGCTTATGGACTCAGCAGTTTTCCCCAACCTATGAATTTAATAATTATTAAATAAACGGGGTTATTAGCTTATAAAGTCGTGTTTCAGGGCGGAAGGCCCTTCCAAAATCCCATTTTTGTGTTGTTTTTCCTTATTGGTGAACTCGTTTAAGTTTGGAGTTAAGTTAATCCGCCATTTCTAAGCTATTTGGTAAAGACGTGATGCTGCTGTTTGAGACCCAATCATACCATCGAACAACCGTGAATAATGACGACAATGTCCTGTTTATAGTTGGGAAAATTTGTGCAGAATCCTAGCTGACTGTTGCAACGCCAAATGTTTTTAAAAGTTATAAAGTTTATTATGTTATTTTATACTAGCACTACGTCCGTAAAAATTGTGATAGGTCGGCTAATATGCATGATGTAAATATAATTTATAACCTATAGTACCCACGAATAATGTAGCTTTCTGCCAGTGAAAGAATTTTTAGAATTGGATTATTAGTTCCGGAGATTACCTCCTACAACCAACTTACAAAAAAAATTACCTCTTTATAATATTATAATATAGAAGTATAGATATGATAGTCATCATCATCTGCCTAGCCTTTTCCCAACTATGTTAGGGTCGGCTTCCAGTCTAACCGGATGCAGCTGAATACCAGTATTTTACATGGAGGGGCTGCCTATCTGACCTCCACAACCCAGTTAGTACTGGGTAATTAAATACCCCTTGGTAAGACTGGTTGTCAGACTTTTTGGGTCACTGACTACCAAACGACTGTCAAAGATCTACAAATGACACCCGGGACCAACGGCTTAGGGTGCTTTCCGAGGCATGGAGGAAACTCGGTATGTAATGGGCGATCAGCCATCCACAGACCAACCTAGGCAAGCACGGCTTAACCTAAAGATCGACCCGAGCGGCTGTTATTATTTAGCCACGAGCTGCTCTTAGATATGAAAGTAAGTTTCATATTATTTTTTCCAAAGAACTTCCATTATTTTAACGTCAAGAACCCTCTCCAATATTTAACAACACATCCATTTAAAGAACCATCAGATTTATTATAGGTAAGTAAAGCACCTCTTTATCCATTCACACTTGTTCCATAATAACTTGTATTAACTCAACTGAGCTATGATTTATGCAAGTTTCGTTATTACCCTTGAATTCAGGAGCTGAGTAAATCCCGCCTTACAGTATAGGCTTACAAACTTTTATCGGCGGTCCGTAAGTACCATAAATCACTTTTATCGCGTCGCTTGATACTTACATACTTCCATGCATGATGAATACGCGCGGGGAACTTAGAAGTTTGTGTGATCGATGTTCATGTCTATTTGGTGATGATCGTTATCATCTCATCATCTTCCTACTCTTGTCCCATGTTTCTTGGGGTCGTTGTAGGTTTTTTTCTATTCCACAGGGTGTAAACAGACCCTTCACATAGCCGTCAAGCAAGCATTCTGTACATCAAACTAAGTAACTTTACGCAAAAATTATTGCTGGGAATGGGCTTTTTTTTTTTAGGGTGAAAAATTACGTTTTACGGTAGGACTCGATGGAAAGCACTCAAAGCATTGTGCTGATGGATGGTTTGTGTAATAGTACGGGGGTCGTGGAGGTGTGTAAAGTAAAAATCTTACATTAAAAACGTGTATTTAAAAAAAAACTTGTGAAAAAGTTGGAACTTTGACCCCCAATATCTCCGTAACTGTAAGGTTCCCAGGTATGGTCTAGAACAAAAAAATGATCGCAAAGACGGGGAGAACTAGTGCCTTTCGTATATGTTAAGTGTCTATTTACACCCTTTTTTACTCTTTTTTCAAATCATACCTCACAAGATCCATCCTTCGTTTGTTAGGTCTTTCTCTTCCTCCCCATCAGTATTTTAGACATATGCGTTTCGTCCGTACCATTATCATCTCACCACATACCCATATTAAAGATTGGTAGTCGCTCCATGTAAATACTGGTATTCAGCTGCATCTGACTACACTAACTTGACCCTAACATTATTCGAAAAATTCAAACTTCAATAAAGAAGAAAAGAAAGAAAGACAGAGTATTTATTTGACAACGCACAGGACAAAACAAAATTATTAAATTGACAATAAAACGAAATTTTATAAAAGTAAATACTGGAAAATAAAAAATAAGACGTAAGTACATTACAATAATAGAAAAAAAATAAGTAAAAAAAAATAGAAATAAATAAATAGGGCACTGTTTTAAGCTTTCACGGTTTACAAAAACGGACGGTTTTTGTCAATCACGGAAGATATCCCGTAAGTGACAGTATAAGTTTAAATAAATAGGGGCCTTTTGCCATTGTACAGGAAGAGGCATGGTGCTGTAACACTTAAAAAATGTCACAGCTCTGGTTTTCTGGTATAAAAGCAGGCATACATGGAAAATTAAATTGATGAGGTCCCAGAACTCCCAGATCGTCTGAAAGTAACGAAAAAAGAGTAACCAAATCATTATTTACTTCTCATTAGACAAATTATTCAGAAGCCATATTAATACTCGAAATTTCAAAAGATTCTGAATGTTTTATATCGGATACTGTTCAAATAAGATCCAAAGAAACCTATTTTTACAGAGCCAGCTATTTATATTTACATGTATCTTTTAATATTTTTCCTTATTGGTAAATACTCAAATAAAAAGGTCCATTTCTTCGGAGTCTTTTATCGGAAGGTAAGTAGGTATTTGAAGATATACTGATACTTACATACTGCTTATTAGTTCTCTTGTTGATGGAGAAAACTGTTTTGGCAGGCCAATTTCTGTTTCTGAGTTTTGCAAACATTTACTCCTCTACATACAGGGTGTAAACAGACCCTTCACATAGCCGTCAAGCAAGCATTCTGTACATCAAACTAAGTAACTTTACGCATAAATTATTGCTGGGAATCGACTTTTTTTTTTGGGGTGAAACATCACGTTTTACGGTAGGACTCGATGGAAAGCACTCAAAGCATTGTGCTGATGGATGGATTGAATAGTACGGGGGTCGTGGAGGTGTGTAAAGTAAAAATCTTACACTAAAAATATGTATTTAAAAAAAAACTTGCGAAATAGTTGGAACTTTGACCCCCAATATCTCCGTAACTAGAAGGTTCCCAGGTATGGTCTAGAACAAAAAAATGATCGCAAAGACTTGGAGAACATGTGCCTTTCGTATATGTTAAGGGTCTATTTACATCCTGTATACATAGCCTTATACATAGATTGTTCGTGTATTACCGCACATATTTGTTACTTCTCATACCTGAAACCGCATCATCATCTGCCTAGCCTTTTCCCAACTATGTTGGAGTCGGCTTCCGAATACCGGTATTTTACATGGAGCGACTGCCTATCTGACCTCCACAACCCAGTTAGTACTGAGTAATACGATACCCCCTTGGTAAGAACCCCAAGCCCCTGTAACCCCATTCACCTATTATCAGATACAGGTACAATAGAGAAGGCGTTTCCAATAAATAATCCAAATTATCGGAATACGACAGAAACTCAACCTAACCCAATTTTCCGCTTTTTGCGTTAGTAAGGTTACCTTCTTCATTATTTAAACTTGAACATCCGTTTCTTTGAAAACGACTGCGGACGCAGACCTCTCCTTATCTATACTAATCTAATAAAGAGTAAGTTAAGTAAAATGGCTTGTAAGTTTGTATGTAGGGGTAATCTTCGGAGCTACTAATTCGATTCCGAAAATTCTTTCACAAACGGGAAACAACATTATCCCCTAGTGTTATAAAGCTTAAGGCTACATTTAAAACGTTCCCGTGGGTTGATTTCCGTACATAACGAAAATTATGCATATTTAACTATGCATTATGCAAGAACTTTTAAAGTCGATTTCACCAAAACACCCAATTTGAACCCCAAATTACCCGGTCAAAATTGTTGTAAATTAAATCTAGTATCACCCATTTCAAGGAATGCACCCAATGACCAACCCCGTTGTGACAATCCACTCTGCACTATGCACTCTGTCTCACCAAGAGCAAAGCCTGAGCAAAAAAAATCATGTTTTATGTCTTGACTGTTCCCACAGACGTTATGACCACTGTGCGGAATATTACCATATACAGGTTGTTTAATTAAACATGGGCAACACTTTAAGGGAGTGAAGTACTCATATACTATGGGGCTAACTATGAAATATGATTTTAAAAATCTGCTGTTGCCTACATTTTTTAGAGTTACGCGACCAATAATGTGTGGAGCAGCTGATATTTTTTTCGCGATTTCATGGTCGGTACCATAGTCAAAGTTGCTTATTTTCTTGGGTACTACACGCCCCTAAAGTATTACCCACGTTTAAAAAAACATCCTGTATATTATATTACCATCAGCTCTTCAGAAATAATAATGACAAAGAATATCTTTCGCTATACGGGTACCGCTCTCGCCAGTTTTGACCGTCAGTGTTGATACCCGCACGCGGGGGGTTCAAGAAGGCAAAGCATCTATCAGCAGCACCAGAATTTTTCAGCAGCTGAACTACCTCATACAATAACGTAGTTTTACTTACGTCAGCTCTATTGTTACTATATTTAAAATTCACCATTATAAGTACTCCCGAGTCACGATAACATTGGCTCGTTTCTCGTGAAAAATCGGCAAACAGTGCTTTCAATACAAAACAGCGTTTTACGAGAAAGAATACTTGAGGTCATTGTACCCTTTATTCTAAGTTTAAACAGTATAGTGCGCTAGTCACGAGTGCTCTATGGCGTAGGATAGTGTTTACGTACTTTTTATGCGGCTAGGCAAAGTATCGATCACCAGTGGTGCCAATGACAATGACCCCTCAAGGCCTTTTACCTGGCTGCGGGACTGTTCGAAAGAGATACCGTGGCCCTGGAACACAAAGGGCAAAGAAGGAACATGGATGGGTTTTAGTCAGTACAAGTCTGACACTCCCTTCCGCTCCGCCCAGAGTGGGGGGGGTCATTTGATGATTTCCCATCCGGAAAAAAAAAAAAAAAAAAAAAAAGGCCTTTTACCTGTCTACTATATCTATGTTGCATAATGTGAGTGTACGTAATGATTGGCTGCCTTTTTGTTCAGTGGCTTTAGCCCTAAAACAAGCCAATCCAGTCTGCGTATTTTTTTTTTTTTGGGAGCTAAATTGTTTTTTGCTTTTAGTTAAAACTTCTAGAAGTATTCAATTTTCTTAAATTATAGATAAATAGACATTTATAAAAGGAGTTTAGTTTAACTACAAAGAAAGAATGATCTATCAAAAGATATAAATTGCTGTTCTGAGACGTAGACCTATGCCTAATCTGACTAGAATGTATTGAAGTTGAGAACTTGTAAAAAGGCTTTACATTATTTTGAAATTCTTAGTTATTCTTCGGTGACGCCTAAGTTTTTTTTCTTGTTACACAATACAAGGCATCTCTAGGGAATTGAACAAAGTACCCATGAAAAAGACTTCAACGAAAAACTTGTCAATTTTTTTTATTCATTTGTATTGTGTTTATGTCCAAAATGATAGGTTATAAAGATTTGGATAAAACTACAGTTTTATATATTTATTTTTTATCAGTTTCCACTCACTACATCCGCCATTACTTATAATTCACTTAGAATAAAAGGCCTAGAACGAAGACCTAGTTAAACTAAAATATCTGCTTATGATTCTCGTAATATACTCGTAAATCTTAAATTACATATCACTTGCAGTATAAACCAAAAAAGTTTCAAAGAAAAACCACTCCTATAGACAGAGAGACATTTTAGATATTCCGTAAATGTTACTTGTCACCAATTCTGGCAAGGGGTTTTAGAAAATAGTGATTATTATTCAATTAATTTAGATAACCGAAACAAAGAGCGATGGGCGGAAATGTCCCATCTGGTTTACTTATCCCGGCTCTCCCCTTTCAACTCCAACCCTTAGGGAAACTAATTGAAGAGGTCCAATAGGCCACGGAGAACATTTATCTGAGGCTATTAATTTTGACAAATACCTAGATATTAATCAAATGAAAGCCTCATTTTGATTAGGAAGTATTAGACAGTATAAAAGTAGATGGCATATTGTTTTAATAAAACAGCAAAAGAGTTCAGTACGAGTAGTTTCAATTCGAAGAAATCACATTCCCAAGGAAATCTAAATCTTGGAGCCTCTTCAAAAATTCAGCATATTCAGGGTGTAAACAGACCCTTCACGAAGCCGTCAACCAAGCATGCTGTACATCAAACTAACAAACATTATTGCTGGGAAAGGCTTTTTTTTTTGGGGTGAAAAATCACGTTTTACGGTAGGACTCGATGGAAAGCACTCAAAGCATTGTGCTGATGGATGAATAGTAATGGGGTCGGATGGAGGTGTGTAAAGTAAAAATCTTACATTAAAAACATTTATTTAAAAAAAAACTTGTTAAAAATTTGGAACTTTGACCCCCAATATATCCGTAACTAGAAGGTTCCCAGGTATGGTTTAGAACAAAAAAAAATATCGCAAAGACGGGGAGAACCTTTCGGCTTCGTTAAGGGTCTATTTACACCCTTTAGAAAAATACGGAAAGAGTGCAGTTGTAATTGCAGATAAAAGCAAATCTAATATACCTATACGTGCTTGGCTTGTGATTCCAAACTCCCACGGTCGTTTTTCCAGTATTGTTGGCACGTCGCTGTCGCCATATCTACTCCATGCAAATAAGTCTCCACTGCATTACCGCTGCTGTTTCCGAAACGTTATTACCGAACTGATTTGCTCACTCGCCGATTCATATTCGGTATAAAGCCTGTTTAAACCACCCTCCAGCTATTGAAATGATTCTGAACCTTATCCCAAACCAATTAACTTCGCAATTTGTAAATAATGACTTTTGAAATAGATTGTCATTTTAATCCCTCGCTCACCTATAATTTAGATGCTTCCAGACCAAATTGAAATGTGGACAAAATCAATGAATCGGTTTGCGTCAAATCTAGTTATGCTTAAATCACGATTCTAATAGACCTACGTACCTACGATGTACAATAATATTAACTGTGCCAAAATCAAAAATTCACGAGCATACCCACGGTTATCTCTAGTTAAAATAAAAAGTGACACTTAACGTGTATAGGCACTAAATATTTCATGTGCACTGAATTGTTTACGAGGCGAACAGGACAGCAATTAATATTTTTATAGATCGCCTCCGTTGGACCCGAGTGACGCGTCACCCGCTCATCAATATTAAACTCTCCTTCAGATTGATCTTTATGTTTTTCATTATCTACTGATCGCAATTAAGCTTGCCGAAATTTTCCTCAATTTTTATACAGTTAGGTACGATACAAGAATATTACTCTAGAATCTTTAGGTAATTTTATTCGTCGTTTTGGGCAGAAACACCTTCTCCAATCAAATGAGTGTAAGATTTGTTTCCAAGTAAGTTCAAATGGATGTATGAACGTGTACGATGCTAAAGAAGTATGTTAGGACCGTAACAGGTAGCATTCTACAGTAGTTCCTGCCTACCCCCGAGAGAAATAGATGTGAGTTTATATAGTATGTTTTCGCCAGACTACGACGAAGCCAAAAAGGAAGGGTTCTGATTTTAGCAGTCTATGTATGTTTGTATTTACATATGTTCCTCCGTAACCTAAACTATTCATCCGATTTTGATGAATAAGGTGTCAATTGAACATAGGCTACATTTTAACCTACTTCAATAATAGGAGGAGTCGATTTTACCTTGTAAACCCCGAATTTAATTTGAACGTGATTTTTCACTAGTCGGGGTTTTTAGTTGTAGTATACCACACAAACTATTGTTATTTATAGTGTCTAGTCTTGCGTATCAAACTTGTTTTGGGACTATTTTATCGGACTATGCTAACCAATCTCTATAAGATATATCTAATAAATTTTACAAGAGTTTGGACAATCGTAGTCTACCCGAATGTCAAGATTTTGATCGTGAATTTGTGAAGCAATTCCACATAAAACGATGCGACGCTTTTACAGAAACTTAAAAGATATTTCTTCAAGTTTGGACATTAGAAAATGCGAGTCGTTTTCCGAGAGAGCAGAAATTCTCAGGCAATATCCTGAATGTATGTGTACAATGTAGATTGGGTACGTCACGTTCATGCCTCTGCACTCGTCCACCGTTTTCTACAAGCTTACTATTTCCTGCTGATTTTATTCAAGATTTTAAGTGTAAAACTGGTTAAAAATAAGAAGAACGGACCGGAAGAACGGACGAAGAGAAGAATACTTAAGAATACTTCAAGTAGCAATTCGCTGAGTGATTTTGTAAAATAATGTTTTCTATTAATATTTTTAACACGCAAGATCAGAAGTTGAAATGCTTTTGAAAAATCTGAATATTGAAAACTGTTATATTATTATACACTGTTTTAAGCTTTCACGGTTTACAACTAAACTTATACTGCGCGTAGCAAAAGACAAAGAAAGAGGGTAGATAGATTTGTCTGCTCTTTACAATTTATTTTCCATTCACCCGCATTCTCCAGTCAACCCGCGATCATGGCGATGGCGCTTGCAACAGCGCGAAATATCGGGAGCTCAAAATAATGAACAATCATGGAAGATATCCCTTAAGTGACAGTATAAGTTTTGTTATTTACAGATCTGTAGTAGCCAATCGATAAACGATACAGGACGCCTGCCCTGCGATGAGAAACAGTTACGTTTTGGAACTATAGTGTTACATAATAACTAGCTTCTTCAGAACAGTCTTCATAAGTACTCTCCTGAAATCACCCTGTGCCTCTCACTTAGTCCAATTTTCACGAAAATCTGTTGATTATTCGTCTCCCTATCATCTGAGTTCTTATTGCGTTAGCTAAAAATGGCTATGATCGAAAAACAATAAAAAATAACAACTTTTATCGAATAATGATAGCTCTTGGATATTACGATATTATCAAAAAACATCCTATTCACACCCCATAAGATATTGTTGGAAATATAAAAATTGCCCATTGGTGTTCGTATTTTTTCCTTAAGTCGTAAAAAATGTTATCAAGGTCTTAGTTTCCGTGGCTTGGGGTATATTTCATATTATTAACATACTACCGAGTTACCTTAGTACCCTTCAAACTGATCGTGAGGCACCTCAAGTTCAAATCTACAATTTTTGGTCAGTCAGCAAAAAAGGTTCATTATCATCATTTCACACACTGCTAGACAGGCTTCCAATTTCTTCTGCCATACTTCTAGGTATTGTGCGTCCATCATCCAGGGGTTAGCCGCGAATTTGTCGATGTCGCAAAAAAGGTTGTATTTAAAATAAGGTTTCTTCCTTCTACAGTTCGGTCTATGGTCTTAATAATGTCGCATTGACAAATAAACGTCTGTATCACAAAAAGCCAAAAGCAGTGAAATCGAAACCTAAAAAAATGTAAAATCACGAAAACAATTTTTAACATTAGATTAGCTAGTACACTAGCAATCCAGCAAATAAAAAAAGTAGCTTCATGAAACATTTGTTGAAAAGCGCGTCTGGGCACGCCACTTTGTGAGTACAAATAACATTATTTTCACGTAACAATATCATGCCTGCTTTCCTTAAAGGGTTAGGCAGAGGTGTACCTAGATAGAGTAGGAACACTCACATATTGCCAGTTATGTGTAAGTCCTATGTCACAGGGGGCGAGGCTATTGCCATCTACCGGCATAAATCCCACTTCAGGCTGCTACTGAAAAAATCCTAATGCAAAAGCCCTATAACTGTACATGACCTGGGAATCAAACACAGGAACTCATGCAGAGCAGTGGCGTTTGCAAAGTTGAGATCAACGAGGCAGTCAAATAATTTACCTATACAACGTGTAACGTAATAAACGCAAGACCTCCCGTGTGGTCTCTCGCACCATGAAACTAAACATCTTTTGTTCTACGAGTTCTTGAAATTCGCAAAAAAAAAAAATACTTTCTATGGGAACTGAAGACTGGTTGAAGTGGAACTGGGTTGGTCACGTCTGCCGCATGTCGGAAGAGCAGGAAACGACAACGTGGCAGGCCCAGAAGAAGATGGCGGGATGAGCTGAACTATTTCGCAAAGGATTGGCCTACAATCGCACTAGACCGCGAAATGTGGAAGGAGGGAAGGGAGGCCTTTGCCCTGCAGTGGGACAATATAGGCTTATAATAATAATATAGGAACTGACGTAATCAGCTGATCCACACGTATAGTAAAACTAAAAAAAAAGTTATGAATTTCCAAAAGTCATAGAACAAAAGTTGTTCAGTTTCATGGTCTGAGACACCACACGAGAGGTCTTGCGTGGTCTTGTCTTGGTCTTATTATGTTACACGTTGTATAACTTGGTATTAATTGATATGTGGCAGTGGGCACGGCACATTGCTCGCAGAACGGATGGCCGATGGGGCCGAAAAGTTCTGGAGTGCCGACCGCGTACCGGAAGACGCTGCGTTGGAAGGCCTCCCGCTAGGTGCACCGATGACCTGGTGAAGGTTGCAGGGATCCGCTGGATGCGAGTCGCACGGGGCCGGTCAATGTGGCGACACTTGGGGAAGGCCTATGTCCAGCAGTGGACGTCTTTCGTCGTATAATGTTCGGCCTACAACTAGTAGATCTACCCGTTTTCACTACAAACACTCATTAAAACGCATTCTCAGCTCATTTCATACATGAAACTTTAAAAAAAAAAACGCCGTAACAAGTGGTGCAACCCTAGATGCAAATAAAAAGCAGTGAAAGCTAAGGAATTTTCTTTTTAATCCACAATGATTGACCAGGGGATTACGCAGCAGTAATTTGTAATTCATGAAATTCGTCTTCCTACGTAAAAACTGCGAGGCTAAGGCCCGTTTTCTACCAAAGCGAGACGAGCGAAGCGGTGCGGAAACATGCGAGATTCGGCCAATCACAGGAGAGACGTAACCGCAACGTGGAAATAACCAATCGTCGACCTAATTCTAATATGGTGTAAGTCATAATTTGTCCAGGATGAGGAAAAAACCTTTTGATTCCGTAAAGTTCTTAGGAAACTTGAAATGTTTGAATGTTGTAACGAAAATATTATTTATTTTGCTGTAATGTTTACCGTCTTGTTAGATATTATAACACTTTTAGATCATCATCTGCCTAGCCTTTTCCCAACTATGTTAGGGTCGGCTTCCAGTCTAACCAGATGCAGCTGAATACCAGTATTTTACATGGAGCGACTGCCTGTCTGACCTCCACAACCCAGTTAGTACTAGGTAATACGATACCCCTTGGTAAGACTGGTTGTCAGACTTTTTGGGCCACTACCTATAACGACTGTCAAAGATCTACAAATGACAGCCGGTACCAACGGCTTAACGTGCTTTCCGAGGCACGGAGGAAACTCTGTATGTAATGGGTGGTCACCCATCCACAAACCAACCTAGGCAAGCACGGCTTAACCTAAAGATAGACCCGAGCGGCTGTTATTATTTAGCCACGAGCTCCTCCCTCACATTTAGATCAGTCCACTTAAATTGCAAAAAAACGGTGTTTGCCCAAATGTTGACTTACGCCATATTCGAATTAGGTCACCCGCAATGTGATTGGCCGTTCCGTTCGTCTTCTCTTTGTTGAAGGTAACCGAGCTTTACAGTACAGCTGAAAAACAGAAACTCATGGAAGTTTCTCAAATCTCACATTTTACAAAGGAGATTGTTAGACCAGATATGCTTCAACTTAATAGAAATTGTCTGCATTACCATGAGTATGATGATGAAATTATTCCTAAGTGAACGGCGGCTTCGCTTTATTGTACCTTCTTGGTATTATACTTAGCTTGGGGTAGGTACTGACAAGACCTTGAATTAAGTGGTTTAGGTTTAGTATTAAACTTACAGTTGCATTTTGTAATATTGTATATACTGTGATTTTAAACTATCATGGTCAATAACTTTATTATAAATACTCGAAACGGGATATTTACCATGTTTACTGTTTTTGATGAGTTCCCGATATTTCGGCGCTGCTGCAAGCACAATGATCACGGATAAACAAAAAACAGTAAACAGTAGCAGTTACAATTTTCAGATACACCTACCACTGTTTGTCTCTGCATCACCCAAAGGTTGACTGGTAGAAAATGCCTATAGTATTAAGTCCGCCAATGTACTTTTGTGCTTGAAGTGTTAAATAAATAAACATGGTAAATATCGCGTTTCGAGTATTAATAATAAAGTTGAGAATCTGATTGCAAATAGGTAGTATAATTAATAACAAACTCATAAGCAGCTAATTTTTATTTTGCCTTCTTTTTCGAAGGGCTTAGTAGTTGTGAATGCCTGTGGTCCTCTACATCATTGCCATTCATTAGAGGTACAAACGCTGGTCGGCTATTGAATGAGATGAAAATACTTAATTGACATCTCTCATCTGTCTGAACAACCCTGCGCGTGCTGGATCAGTAAAGCAGACATTCTATCACAGAGCACGGAACCATCGCCTCGGGAGCGTCCAGGGACAGCAGTCACGTCTTCAAAGACGGCAGTTTCAAAACCGACCTAGGTCGCTGTGCAAGTAAACGTTGACACGCTTGACTTGTATGGAAAATGTTAACAATGTTGCCTCTAGCAGCGTCCGCCGAGGAGTCTCTGTGCACTCTGCCAACAATGATTGACACGTCGTCACCCCATAATTAAAGATCACTAATAAATTAACTTTAAACATGTTAAATGTAGTCACTCAGTGAAGCGTCCCTAATAAAACCGTGACGCGTGACAGTATGTGACAGACAAATTAACATTTTAATTGTGGACGCCATGTGCACAAGTCAAGCGTAGGTACACAAGTTGTTGTCACGACTACCCTCCGGAAAATCACTGTTAACGGGTGACATCCAATCGTGCGTGTGACGTGCACTTAATGGGTTATTATAATTTTCGTCGACCCGCTATCAGATAGGTTAAATTGGACGCACGTCAGTATCGCCGCGATCATCTAAACCTAGCTAGACTGACAACCCAATTTTCAGTTACCTACATAGAATTTTGTTGTTTTTTGCAGAATTGAAAGGATCAAACACACACACAGGTCACAACAAAAAGGACACACAGAACGGGCATACGGGACGTGGCAGGTCGAGATCTCGGGTGCTCGCGGTGTGGCGGAGAACAGGTCGAGCAAAGTGTTATTGGGTTTTTCCATCAGGAATTTCTTAGTGGCAGCCACGGAGTCTGGCTTTGTGCCCGGTTGATGGCAATAGGCTCGCCCCCTATTAAATTAGACTTAAACATAACTGGCGAACTGTGACCGTGTACTTGTTACGTACACTTCTGCTTAAACCTTCGGGGATTGCAAGACCTGATGTTATGTTATGAAAGGAAAAAATATTATATGAATTTTAAAGTAAATCACTTAATGCAATTGACATTATTGATTATATCTATTACTTACGATTAAGAAGTCACGAATACGCTACGACACACAAACATTAAAGGATTCCTTTCCACCTTTTTCAACTCAGTAATTTATTTCATTACAGACCGAAATCAAACACCATCAACATGTCTTCTAAAGTTCGAGGAAACTCCTTCACGTTATCATTAGACACCTCAACCCTGTCGAGATTCCACTATAATTATTTGCTGCTATACACCGCATCTACTCTCTTCGTGGTGCTACTTGTGTATATCTTAACCAAAAGCTGGAAGGGCTACATGAGCCCTGAAGAGGTGGATCTCGGAACTGTGCACGTTGTGCCTACAGGCCGCCGTAAACATTCACATATGCATTCACATAGTCATAGCCGTTATTAACAATGCAACCAATATCCTGTAACAATCGTTATTGTCAATGCAACCAGTTTCAAGTAACAATCGTAAAATAAAAATAAATTGCAAAATAAATAATTTCACTTACAATTCTGGTTTCATTTACATAATTGGCTATTTTCGCCGATGGGAATTTAAGGATGTAAGGGATGGTCACCATGGGATTTATTCACCAACCAGCCACGCAGAGAATACGAGCCAAACTTAAAAATTCACTATCTAAACCAAAATAAAATTACAGCTGTAATTTCTCTTATACAGGGTGCCCGGTAAATGGATAACCTTGAAATGGGTCATCATAAAACTAATGGCCAATAATTTATTTTTCAGAATGGCTCTTAGTTCTACGATGATCCTTTTCAAGGTTATCCATTAATTATCGGATACCCGTATATGAATCTATTACGTTTATTCACACCAAAAAGAACCTAAATTGGATACCACCATACGATACGTTTACCCATTAGGTCAGAGAATCCACCTTAAGCCAAGGTGGACAACGAGAATATTCCAGTTCCCCCCTGGACAAAGTCGGTACAGTTCCGTACATTAGGCATGTGCACATGAGCATTAATATATACAGGGTGTTTGGTAAAACGTGGGCACTGGGCTACTTTAAGTAAGTGAAGTATATGAGTCTTGTTGTTCGAAATAAATGATTAAATATGAGCAACTCTTACTATGGGGTTAACTATGAAATATGATTTGAAAAATCTGCTGTTGCTTACATTTTTTCGAGTTATGCGACCAATAATGTGTGGAGCAGCTGTTTTTTTTTCGCGATTTCATGGTTCGTCCCTTAGTAAAAGTAGCTTATTTTCATGAGTACTACACGCCCCTAAAGTATTGCCCATGTTTAAAAAACAAAATAAAAATAAAAAACGAAATATTTTAAGAGTAACTTCTCTAAGTCGTAAAGTCGCCATAGCAACGAAAAAAAAATTTATCTGAGTGTTTTTTTTTTTCCGAAATTATTATAATTCTAAAATTTTTTGAGACTTTTTGCATAAAACCTTTACTCCCATATTCTAACAATGACAGTAGGTAAATACGACGTAGTAAACTAGCGTAATGGATGTTCAAAAATAAGGAGCTAGTATTTATTTTGTGGGTCAAGTAATTTTAAATGGGTGCTAATTAAACAGGCTTCTTTTTAATGGCATTATTCGCCTCCAAAAATTTAAGTTGACTTCTAAATTACTAAGTCAGCCACAATTAACGAGCATCTAAATAATACTATCCTAGCCACTAGTTATCGTCTATGTAAACCACTCTAAATACAACTCAGCATGATGGTTATTTTTTAGCATCTAAATTTGTAACATGCATTCTAACAGTAAACTTCTAAAATACTATTAAATGACATCAAAAAATATATTTATTTAGCTTCTAATTTTTTAACTCAGTACGTTTAACATATGTAACTCATCCCATATTAATTGATCGTCAAAATTTTGCTAAAAATGTCATCAAATAGTATGTTGGCCGGTTCACTAATGTTTTACCTAAACTCCTTTCACAAATTTTTAGTTTACAACCAACGTTTCATTTACTATTTATTTCACAAACAACGTATTCCGCTGATGTTTCATTTTACAAACAATCACTTTACACGCATTCCTTTGGCAAACGCTTCACTTTACAAATATTGATATTTAATCATTTATAAATTTTTCTTTTAATACATATTTTGATTCTTTTCGGCAAAATCACGTTTCATCTAAATATCACTTTATAGTAAATATTCTAAACCAGTCACAAAGTATTAAGCTATTTTTTTGGGTAGTCTCGTAAGTTTTTAGTGCAAAAATTCACCTCAAGTCCAAGGTAAATAATATCAATATTTTGTAATAGGCGTAGTCGACGTAGCCCCGCTGCGCGGGGCTCCTATTTCTGTTTGCAGGGTTTAAAGTAACCTAACCTAACCTAAAGTCGGGGTGCCCCCCTGAATCGGGTGGGTCCGGACCTTGCGGAGAGCCAGTTTGGCTTCCGCAGGGGGCGCTCGACGGTGGACGCCATCATGCGCGTGAGAGCCCTCACGACGGGAGCTGCGGTATCCCGGGGTAGGGTCGTCTTGGCGGTGTCTTTGGACATCACCAATGCCTTTAACACCCTGCCCTGGAGTTGCATCAGGGAGGCACTCCGGTATCACCGGGTGCCGACCTGCCTCCGTCGCACAGTCGAGGACTACCTGACGGACAGAGCCGTCATCTACCCCGGTCACCAGGGAGAATGGAACCGGCGAGAGATGTCGTGCGGTGTTCCACAGGGATCGGTCTTGGGGCCGCTCCTGTGGAACATCGGTTACGACTGGGTGCTGCGCGGCGACCTCCCTGACGACGTCGGCGTAATATGTTACGCCGACGACACGCTCGTCCTGGCGGAGGGAGAGTCGCACCAGGCGGCGGCTGACCTGGCGACGCAAGCGGTTGCGACAGTCGTTGGAAGGATCCGGCAGTTGGGACTCGAAGTGGCGCTGCACAAAACAGAAGCCATGTGTTTTCATGGCCGTCTGAACGCGCCACGGTCTGAGTCCCACATAACGGTGGGAGGGGTTCGCATCGGCGTCGGGAGAACGATGAAGTACCTGGGACTCGTCCTCGACAGCCGGTGGAACTTCAAGGAGCATTTCCTGCGTTTGGCCCCAAAGCTGAACCGGGCAGCAGCCGCCCTCAGGCGACTCCTGCCCAATCTCAGCGGGCCAAACGCCTCCTGCCGGAGGCTGTACGCCGGTGTCGTGCGGTCCATGGCCCTCTACGGGGCCCCCGTGTGGGCCCTGAGCATTCGGACGCGACCACTGAAGCTGGTCGCATGCCAGAGGGTCATGGCTATCCGGATGATCCGAGGATACCGTACGATCGCCGGCGAATCGGCCAACCTCCTTGCCGGATTGCTGCCCTGGGATCTGGAGGCGACTGCCCTCCAGCGCCTCTATGAGTGGCGCGTGGAGGCGCAGCGCCGGGGCGAATCCCTGCTACCTCGACAAGTCCAGGCGCGGCGGGAAGAGCTCCGGCGCGATCTCAGGGCAGTATGGAGGGAACGACTGTCGCAACCGAGGTCCGGGCACGCCGCAATCGCGGCGGTAAGACCCCTCTTTGAGGAGTGGCTGGATAGGCGTCACGGCGTCCTGACCTACCGCGTGACGCAGGTCCTCACCGGACACGGAAGTTTCGGGAGGTACCTGTGTCATATGGGGAAGGAGGAAACGCCTGGATGTCACCACTGCGAGGACCGCCCGGAGGACACGGTGGAGCATACGCTGCAGGACTGCTCCGCTTGGGCAGAGCACCGCCGTGTCCTCACGGCGGCGATAGGCGGAGCCCTCTCGCGCCCGGCGTTGGTCGAGGCCATGCTGCGGGGCGAGACGGAGTGGGAAGCGGTCGCCTCCTTCTGCGAAGCAGTCATGCTCGCGAAGGAGGAGGCGGGCCGCGTGAGGGAGAGGACAGCGTCCTCCCTCCACACCAGCCGCAGTGGTAGACGCCCACGGCGCCGGACGTCGGCAGACGATCTCCGGCCACCGTAGGCGCGGGCATGCGGGCGGCGAGTAATGGGCGACTCGCTGTCCGACCATGGACCATGCCCGGGTCGACGGCGCGTTGTGTTCCACGCGCGCCTCAAAGAGTGTCAGCATAATGACGGGGCCCCCCTCTAGAGGGCCAAAGCCTGCCGGGGTCGCGGGACTCATAGAATTACCGTGACCCTGGAACATAAAGGGCTACTGAAGGACACCGTGGATTTTAGTCAGTACAAGTCTGACAGTCCCTCCCGCTGTGCCCTGGGTGGGAGGACTCATTTGATGATTTTACCACGTAAAAAAAAAAAAAAAAGTCGGGGTGCCCCAAGTCCCGAACTCGCTTCGCTCGCTCTTGATTCCTAAGTATTTGTTGTTCCGTTAATTAAAATTACCGTTGTGCCTATTTAATGAGTTGAATTTTTATGTGTTCTGTCGTTTCGCGTACTCGCGCCAAATCATGCAGTGGCTATTTTCACGATAAAAGAATATGATGTATTATTTTACATGCTAACTTATAATAAATGATGCTTTCTGTGGAAGCTTGAATTATATTTTTTTGAGCACATTGTGTTGAAGCTGTAAAACGTAAAATGGTGACGAGCTGTAAAATCCGTGGCCGAGTTAGTAAATTAGGTGGCAATGAATGTATAAGAAAGACAAGTCACAATAATTGATGATCTTTACTTGACGCTTTCTATAGAATATTTAGATGGCGTTGTAAAAAAGACGAATTAGTTTATTAGAGGCTATGTCATTTTCCCGTTGCTTAGTTATAAAATTAGAAGTTTAATCACGTGGCCAATAAATAATTTTGTGGCGAGACTTATAATTTCCCATTTTAAATTATTAATTTTTTATAAAAATATACTCAGATAAAAAAAATAATCCCTTGAAATGGCTTCGTTATAGCTGTTAGATGATTCCCTGAATATATTTAGTGTATGAATAGAAAAAACCAAAAAAACCAACCAGCCAAACCACCAATACCACCAACCACCACCACCAATTGTGTTACAATTTTTAAATAAGCCCTATTTCATGATAGTAAAAAAAAGGATGTAAAAAGACCTTTAAGCCAAATATCCCAATCATTGCTATATTTTTTTTTGTTCTGGACATACCTCTGAACCCCAGGTTCGGAGATATTTGAGGTCAAACTACCAACTTTTTTACAAGTTTCTTTAAACAAGTTTTTAATGTTATTACTTTACTTTAAATACGTCCATGGCCCTGTGTTTTGAGTGCGTTACAATGAGTCTTAGGATATTAGTCTTTTACACCTTCTTCTTCGTGTCGCTGGCATGACAAATTTTATATTTTTGTAGCCCAAAACTTCGCCACTTCCACCGCGTCGTCGGTGGCAGCGCAAAGGTCACTTCGGCTTCATGTTTTTGGGCTAAGACCTGCCTTCTTAGCCGATAGGAGATGGAGCATAGTTTGCGACACAGCTACACCCCGCTGCTGTTTCGTTGAGGTAACCCCTCTTAACGAGGTTGGAGTTACATCTTCCCACTCGAGTCCAGAGACCGTTCAGGGACTTCCAGGTGGACCACGGAAGGTTAGACCCTGCAGGAAGATGCTCACTTGGTGGTAAGTAGTGAGTGGGAGGGGGACAGCTATTTTCCACAGCTTACATCGGGCGTCGAGGTTTCCTGATAAGGAAGCTGCGGTTTTTAAAAAACTGTGCCTACTTTTTAGCCGCTGCTTTGGCAGTTGGGAGCCGTGTAGTGGGTGCCTCGTGCCTGACTCCAGTTTTTGTTTCTCCACTGCGCTTTCGACTTCTCTTCACATGTGGAGGTGCCTTGCCAGCTGTGGGGTAAAGTGCGCTGACTGGGGTCGGTTTGAGGCAGCCTGTAATGGTTCTGTATGTTTCGTTGTATGTTCCATAACATAAAATAACAATGAATACAGTAGGAGATCATCACTTTCAAATATTTGAATAGGGATGTTTCCTGTGTGAAAAAATATGATTATATTTAGTCCGTCAGTTAGATTATCGAAAAATATTGGATACGTATTTTTTGTTTTATCAAATCAATAAAAATTGACGAAGATAAAACGCATCAAAAATCATGGGGGCCTGTGACGTCTTTTTCGGTAAAAAGTGCACCGGGTAAAACGGGGTGAATATGAAAGGCAAGGGTGAATGCTGAATAGAGACAAAACTTTGACAATGATTTTAACGTTGAATTAATATGATATGTTACCAAAAACTAGATACTCTATTGTATTAACTTAATTATACTTAATTATTTAGAGACCTTGTTGCCAACATAGCATCGTCAGACGAGTTTTCGACGCACTATATCGTCTTCATTTTTAGTTTTCGTGAAAAAAGAAAAAATACGTGTCCAATATTTTTTGGAAATCTATCTGACGGACTAATTAGATTTTTCAGGAAACATCCCTATTATTTCTTTATGGTTTAGGGTGAGTCGGCTAGTCTGAATATTGACTTTCGAACCTAAGAGGCGCATGAAGTAAATACTTAGCGACCAACGCGAAACTGATATCTGGATCTAGCTCCATTAACTCTTCTTTGACTATGTTCAAATTGCCAAAGCATGCAATTCTGTAGCGTTGGATACTCGTGGATGCTAACCCGAACAGTCGTCCGTTCTGTATCATAAGATCACCAGCTCGTACGGGACAACGTGTCATTACCCTCACACATATCGTACTATTCGACTTTAAATGTTTATTAATATTTTTGCTTCCGTAGTCTTTGCCCACCAATGTGACGTGCTGACGAGATAGCGACCTTCCAGGTGCATAAGGTCGCCCGATGATATGAACTTGTTGTTTCCAATCCAACTTTGTTCCGAGCATTATCACTTCTGAGCATGCCTCTATACTTTCGTAACTGGATAAAAGGACTATCCTTTTGGAAACTACTCCGTCATGGTGTATTGATTCGATGACTTCGACAGGAAACCCCTTTTTGCAGCGAGGACTGTAAAAAAAAGCCATCCATCCATCATGATGTCAACAACAGAAAGTAAACCGCTTTACTTAATTATGGAAAGTATTTAAACGAGCGAAAATAAATTCAAATGAAAGGTGTCAAAAATACTGAATATGGGTTACTGAAATACTAAGTGGGCGACAAACAGTGGAGTGAATACAAATGTTTAAAACGGCGACTTGAAAATACAAATTTGAGTTACTAGCACGTTACTAGTTATTCAATACGATCGGTGAGGTAATTCAAGAACACAGAAAAAAAAATAACAAGCTTATTAACCACTACATTGTAGATAAGGTATAGTCGACGTAGCTGCACGGGGCTCATATATCTGTTTGCAGGGTTTAAAGTAACTAACACGAAGGGGATCTCTAACAGGCCAGTTAGAGATCCCTTTTGTGTCTGGCTGTCGACGGCTAAGTTTTGGTCAAATTTGTGGGCTTATCAACTCGACAAAGAAGACTTTAGAATCGAATTGATATTTTTCTTAGCGTGTCGATGGAAATGTAAATGGATTCAGCCCAAATTTGGCCACGAGCATGGCATTTTCAGTAGCGTCCATCAGCTCGTTTAATGTACTAGCAATAAGACAGGCAAGACACGATGTTAAGTGTCTGTGGAACAACACCACATTTTCTCTCCAGGGCAGAGACATCTATGAATGTCCACCTGAACAGGTTTTCTTTGCTTCGGCAAAGAAAACCAAAAACAAAGACTTCCAGGTCAGCCAGGATAGGGAAACATTTTCTCGCCATAGCTTGAGTCTTTCCTTAGAACGTTCGCCAGTGAGCGGGGGGACACTTTAAAAAACTGTTCACATCTTACACATCTTGATATATCGTTCTCACTCGGTTCTCACATATAATGTACCATCTCACAACATGAATGATGTAAACAAAGTTTTGTAAAAATATTCTGATTAAAAAGAGTGTCCATGGAGTTTCTTGCCCATTCTCCTCCATAGAGATCTACGCTAGGGAATGGGCAACTACAGTACTTTCATAGTTTTTATGCCTTGTAACAAAATCAAACTCAAAGCATAAATTTCAAGTAGGCCAGTTACAGGCAATGAATGTAGCAGTCCGACTGGGACTGCTACATTCATTGCCTGTAACTGGCCTACTTGAAATTTATGCTTTGAGTTTGATTTTGTTACAGCCTTTCAGCCTTTGCGGCACAAAGATGTTATTAGGTAAAGGGTGTCGTAGGACGGAAACCATTTTGGCTCTTTCACTAGAGCTTTACTAACTAAATGTTATTATGATTATCTTACTTAGATATGCTTCCCAGATACATTCGTATAGGTCCAGACTTAACGCAGACACCATTTGCGAGAACTGAAGTCGGGCTCACCACTGCACCAACACACAATAGCTGATGCGAACTTGCAGAATGAATTCTTGCAATGAAACGATTATCATCCATCTTCACACGAACGCATAATTGTTCAGTATTTTTTTCATACAACTTGACACTGTGGAATCTTTTATAATGCATGACAAAACTATTAAAGACTAGGGCCATCGTTGCAAGAAAAATAGAAATCAATAGAAGTACGATTCCAACTTTGCTTTTGGTCGATCGATCGTCCCATGGTGTATTAATGAAATTAAAACAATACTCTAAATTCTCCTGTTGATTATTGTTTTCAATAATTTTGTTGTCATCAGCATATTCTTCCATTATAGATTAATAGGTTTCAAGATCCGACATATTATGAAAATCTAGGTGGGGTTTTTTGAATTCATTGTTTATAGAGTTAGTTGCGGGTAGTCTTGTGTTAATATTATCTATGTATTTGGAAGTTAAAAGTAGGTAAGTACTAAAAATCACGGTGTAAAAACTTATCAAAAAACTCCGTTTCGTATGAGAAAATATATCTGCAACTATCTTCATGGACACAAAGATCCACACAAATTGCCGTTCGTGACTCTTTTTTAGATTTCCTTTTGCATGACTTTTTTTTTTCGTTAATGAAAACTTGAAATTCGATGAGTTTATATTGTGGCATAATAGTGGGACCTGAGTGCATTAAATAAACGCCAATTTGGTTTGTTTATTGTTGTCGATGAAATGCATACTTCAAGTTTCAAAATTCCCTATTTTCTTCAATAATTATTTCTAAAATACCGAATATTAAGACTAATATCTCTTTTGTCCTTGGTAACTGATAAATAATTTGCACGGATAAATGGCATAAGTTTTCAAGAAAACCATATTCATGAGTATAGTGACAAAAATGCATACTTATGACAAGTACCTTTTTTTTTTAATTTCCTATTTTTTTCGATTACTTACTTCTAAAATACCGAGTTTTAGGACTAAGATTTCTTTTTCGATTGGTAACTGATACTTTTTCACAGAAAACTGGGCACAAAATGTTCAAGAAAATCACATTTACAAGTATAGAACTACAGAGAAATTAATATGCAAATATCAGGAAACTCAATAAAAAATTCCCATGAAAATCCTCTTTCACCTTTTTGTCACACCTTTTTCTCCAATTACACTCGACTAAACGGTTGTTTTATTTATTTTTTGTCAATAGATACATACGTTTTGCGAATGAAAGCAGGGTAGCCCGCGAAATTCAAATTTATAAAATTGAAAAAAAAAAAAAAAAAAATCATTAAGGTAACCGCATTGAATGACTTTTTCATGAAATAGTTATTGAATGGGATTAAATGAACTTAGGGGGTTGTGTTGATGATTTTAATGATTATACATAGGTAATTCTGGAACACATCATCTCCCTAGCTTATTCCCAACTATGTTGGGGTCGGCTTCCAGTCTAACCGCCACTAACCTGTTGCAGCTATATACCAGTATTTTACATGGAGCGACTGCTTATCTGACCTCCACAACTCAGTTAGTACTTGGTAATTCTGTAACACGTAAGCGAGACATTTTTATCAACATACAACAGGTTGAAAATATGATTCGTTCAAATTTTCTTACGTTTTTTGCAATTTGCAAGTCAGTGTTCTGTTTCGCGGGCTACCCTGGCGCTTTCACCTTAGGGAACAAAAACATTTTAATACATATTATGACTTACATAGTAAAATATTTTTGTTCCTTTCATCATCATCATTGGAACCCAATAAAATTACTATCTACGATTTAGAATCATAATTAAAGGATACCTTCTGAGGTCTACTCCCATGCGAAAAAGGCGTTACTTTATGAATGTGCTTTGTAGACAGAGTATTCTAGTCAACAATGATGTGCTTGCTTGCACCATGGCTTGCACTTGTCTATGGTATTGATGACAGATGACAACTTGGACGTCAAAGTCGCAAGGATGACGTTTCAGCAAGGAACTTATATACTAACTGGAATGATTCCGAACAAAATTTTTATTTCAAAAAACCTTTTGAAAATGGACTTTATCTCAAACTAGTAGAGTTCATATTACTTTAATTAATTCATAGGAGGAAGATAACTTCAGAGCGAGAAAGCGACCATAGTGGATTGTGTCCTTGTCTAACAATTGCCAGTAAACAAAAAGTACAAAAATATATTTTTTCCTTTTTTTTTATTATAGTAACCGGAAATCACGTTGACTAAACTAGCACATAAATCGTAACGGGATTAATTTAATATTCAAATACTAAATACCGTCTTCCATCATCGGCATCTTCGCACTTAAATTTAACATGTAGACCATGAACGAAAATAAGTGTTACGTATTCTTTACTTTATAGACCTATGCCATTACAGATTTCTACAGTATGCGTAGGTTTCGGCTTCGCCCTGTCTTTTTATACCCCGTCATTTTGAACCCATGCAAAGCGGGGAGCGGAGTGCTGCAGAATAACTGTCCCAAATGTAAGTACAAATATTGGATACCCTATTAGAAAGAGATGACATCCACTCTCTAATTTTTCTCGCTCGGAACGGCTTTCCGATGCAGGTCATCATTCCAGTTGGTATATAAGTTCCATGCATTTCAGTAATTTGCGTTCCAGTGAAACGGACTTTCTAGCATTCATATTTTCGCTATTCTTGTCAAAGTTACTGACTTTTCAGAACAAGTGCTGCCATTTTAGCGCTTTGGGCGCTAGATCTAGCGCTTTGTTGGCGTGTTTAGTGCGCATATTAAAATTGTAGTGCCTAGCGGATAACCTAGTGCTTTTTTCTTTTATCTCTTGGCAACACTGTCAGTCGATATATCACTCATCATCATTTAATTCAGCAATGGCAAACTACAATACTGCAAGATTAGGTCCATACTGCAGACACTATACAATTCTGGGTCAAAGTTCAGTATTCGAGGGATGCAGATAGCAATTGTCGGTATAAAGATTTGTTTGAAGTAGCCACCAAAGCAATGAGCATACCACATTCAAATGCTGATGTTGAATTCAGTTTAATGAATGTCGTCAAAAAGAAATTGCGAAATACATAGCAATTAAAAACAATTAATGGATTCGTACAGGACTAACTGCTGCTGGAGCAATTATTTTATTATCTGCTTCCAGTCGATGTCCTGCAAAGGATAAGAACATATGAAAAAGATAACAGAAAAAAGCGCTGATGAAGATGGCCCTAGGATCTGCCAGGGCTGCGGGACTGTTCGAAAGAGATACCGTGGCCCTGGAACACAAAGGGCAAAGAAGGAACATGGATGGGTTTTAGTCAGTACAAGTCTGACACTCCCTTCCGCTCCGCCCAGAGTGGGGGGGGTCATTTGATGATTTACGATCCGAAAAAAAAAAAAAAAAAAAAATATATGGCCCTAGGATGCACAGTAATGGATACTTAACTTTTTAATTTAAATATTTTTAAATATTTTTTACCATCACTAAATAGTGCTAGTGACAGTTAAAACGTCAAATTAGGCAGTCAAAAAATGGCACGCTTGGTTTTCATACAGATCGTGATACATGCGTTATCTAAGTCTATCTATATCTGTGATGATGACGAAATTAATCGATTTGGTTGATTTTTGTTTGTTTTTATTAAAATTCAGGAAAAATTTAGTGCGTGATCTAGCGCTTTTTTAAAGCGTTATTTTCATGAAATCTAGCGCTTTTTGTGTCGTCCTACCGTCCCACCGCTGGATGAGTTTTTTCATCTGGCAGCACTGATCAGAACTGTTTATGATATAAATTCTAAAGCTAAACATTGTAGACAAAACACTTCTCTCACTACACTACACTTCCTCAGGCAGCAGTGAACCAGTGAACATTGGGGTTGGTTTGAAAACAAATAATGTATGATTTTTTGATTTAACTGAGTATCTATTAAAATGCCTACGGTAATATTGATGGATGTTTCGCTATCGATGTCGCGTCCTGTGCCGACCCCCGACACAACAGAGACACATACTCGGCACACGATAGCTACTGTAGCTGTGAACACGTTTCTAGACTATCTAAGCGTTCATGCTAAACTGGAATACGTCGCATTGGTCTCATTTTCATCCGTGTACGAAGGTAAGGTTTCAATAAAGTTCAAATTTACTCTATGATAGCTTAATTTCATGCCCCAACTTAATAATAACAACAACGCCACTCTTTTTCAGTTTCCGTTCCATTTACCCGGGATTTTGATAGTATACGCAACAAGTTGTTGGTGTTGGAAGAAGGGGACAAAACCTGCATAGATACAGCTCTCCTTGGTGTGAATCAGCTGGTGCTCAATGAGTGGGGAGGATGCCAAACACCTGTGCAGATTATTTTGGTAAAGTTTAAAATTCAATATTTATGAGGAAAATCAGTCACCAAGAACATGCCCCTGGCTGGAGGCCTTTTACACGGCACCCACAGGATAGTCCGGTTGTGTAGAAGCCAGCCTCATAGGTTGGCCTGCAAGATGCCACTCAAAATAATAAAAATAAGAATGGAAGCAATTTTAAAATGGTTTCAGATTTGCCTAGTGTTTTTATACTGCTTCTGCTATCCTTATGAGCGTTTACAACTTATGGCATTTCTTAAAAACTTTCAAGTCCTTTTTTTTCGAAATAACTTAACCGGTTTTAATAAAACTTCATACGCATGCAGGATACATAGGTCTAAAAAGTTATCTAATCAAGACTTGAAATTTTGTATGAAATTCTGTATGTTGTAAACACTTAAATATTTGTAAAATTACAGTCAAAAAGTAAACTTAAACAAAATCCCAAAAAGTGAAAATTTGTTTCCGCCACTGTAACAAAATTTAATGTTATTACAGATCACTGATGGCAGCAGTGGTGTTGGTTCTATAGGCAGAAACCGTATGGTGCAAGCTCTACCTCTGCCACCCTCTTACCCAGCAAAAATACACGTGTTACCCATAGTCTCCCCTCATGAATCCTGTTTACAGCAGGGTAAGTACCTGCAGATGTCTCTGAGATTTACATCCAAGATAGCTTGTACCATAAATTATAATACCAGCCTTTTACTGTACCTCTGCAGGGCAAATCCTTCTTCTGATACCTAGAAAGTAAGCATTGATCATCAGGCTTGTTCAATATCTATGAGCGATTTCAGACTTTATTATAAATTCAATGTTAATTTGATTAATCTCTAAGGAGCTCGTGGCTAAATAATAACAGCCGCTCGGGTCGATCTTTAGGTTAAGCCGTGCTTGCCTAGGTTGGTCTGTGGATGGGTGACCGCCCATTACATACCGAGTTTCCTCCGTGCCTCGGAAAGCACGTTAAGCCGTTGGTCCCGGCTGTCATTTGTAGATCTTTGACAGTCGTTAGGTAGTCAGTGGCCCAAAAAGTCTGACAACCAGTCTTACCAAGGGGTATCATATTACCCAGTACTAACTGGGTTGTGGAGGTCAGATAGGCAGTCGCTCCATGTAAAATACTGGTATTCAGCTGCATTCGGTTAGACTGGAAGCCGACCCCAATATAGTTGGGAAAAGGCTAGGCAGATGATGATGATGATGATGTTAATTTGATTAATCTGCAGAATTAAATTCATTCAAAATAGATTAATTTTTGTCATTAAAGATTTTTCACCATGACTTTGTTTCAGCAATGCCCCTCTACCAGAAAATAGTGGATCTGGCGAATAACACGACTAGCAACTCTAACGGCAATATGTCGCGAGGGTCTATCTACTGCCCTGATCAGCTAACTGTCCCTGGTGTAAGTATAGATTGTAAATGTCACTTTCACTTGTCACAGATGTCATAAGTGCCTGGCAAGTATGCATTTTTCGGCACGGTTTCTGGTTACTAACAGCCTACGTCATCCCTTTGCTGGGCAAAGGACATGCATGACTTTCAGCTGTTTTGGTCCAGGTCTAATGGTACCCATGGTATAATGTGTGTAAACATACATACTATGTATGTGGACCTTATCCATACCTTCTTCTTTTATGTTGGCATAAATCAAGACACAGTTAGCCATTACACATTAAATTCCCTGATGGTACACATATTTGCCGCACTGAAACCTATTATTTTATTTTATTTATTAGGGACATAAAACAGTCACATGCTGCGGAAAATACAAAAAATCCTTAAAAGCTAAAGATCACAAACACGTAACCCACACCAATATCCACGTCTTAACAAAAGAGTAACAGACTGTGGTAGATTTTACAGAATACAGAGTGTTTTGTGACAGCTGTATTTGATGTATTACAAATTAATTAAATTAATCTAGTCCAACATAATTCAGTTAAACTTATTTTAATTTCGTTTGATTAAATGCAAATTATAAATTACAAATGATTACAATTCCAATTCTATTAAATTATTGATTTGATTCAATTCAGTTCAGTAAAATTGAGTTCAATATATTTGAAATAAAAATAATTCAATTCAGTTCAGTATAATACAATTCAGTTCAATATAATTCAATACAAAATAATATATTATTTACCTATTATTTATTTGCAGGTAATAACAGCAATCACGCGTCTATGCGAACAGCACTACCAAGAATTTTGGTGCACACTGAAGTGTGGTCAGCTAGAAGCCCGCGTGCAGTTGTACCCGCCGCCACAAACCATCTCGCTTGAAGAGTTGGCGGCTACCTACACACTGTCCAATCAGATACATGTTATTGGATTCCTACAGCAGCAGGAACTTAGTAAGTAGACAAATTAGGCTGAATATTCATGAACAGAGAGATGAAAAATTTATGAAATATTTGGAATACTCACACATACCAGTTTGAGCATACCTTCTTTCTTACTGTTTTGACAGACTCTTTCTAAAGCACAATGTCGACGCTGGTTATTCTTAGAATTGTTCGTTCTATCCGAGCGTACCTATAGTTTTAAACCTTCTACTTTTTAACAGGTACTCCTATAGCGATAAGTAAACACTTGGTGATACCGCAGGCGCAAGCAGGAGCTAATACAGGGCCGAGAGAAAATTATGGCTCCAAAACACCTACCAAGGTAAGTACGGCTAACTGCGTGTGACAAAAAGAGTTTTGTCGCCTTGCTTTTGTAAGTCTGGCGGGTGGAACCCACCATACAAATTGTATTAAAATAAAAAGTGAATATAGACAACGTGATCATTTTGCAGGAGGGTTCAAGTACAGATAGTTCTGCCACAGAAGAGGATATGTCGGACCCAAGTAAAGTTCCTAATTTCTGTGTCCTTCTCCATGGTGCACTTAAGGTAAGAGATTGCCTCCATCATAATGTTATTGTCTTATGAAAAGATTAGCTTTAAACCATCAAAAATATTGGGACAAGGACGCAATCGAAAATGATCTGAAAATTACACACACATTAGTGTCCACTCCATTCTCTAGAGCACATTCCCACCATACATAATATATTGCAAGTGAGTAGTTCCCGGCATCGAAAGTGCGACTTGAGTGAACCCATCAAATGGGTTCCCAAGACTGAAGGTGTTAAGAAAACAAAACTTTATCTCAATGATACTAAGGCTATGTTAGAAAGAACACAGCACACCACTTCTCTAGCCTTTTCTCAATCCCAGCACTAAGAAATGGCTTGTCCAGTACTTTATACAATTGAAATAAAGTTTAATTTCTAAAGAGTTTTCGAAGCAGTCTCGTAGTCCCGATATTTTTATCACTAACTGTCTCCATATTACCCATCCATCACATGTCTAGGTGGAATCAATGGCGGCCGTGGTCCTCCTGGGCGCGGACTGGTGGGGCACGCTGACGGCGTCGTGCGAGGCGGCGCGCGGGCGGCGCTCGTGCCTGCTGCTCAGCGTCATGCGGCCCGGCGCCACCGCCGCGCCCTGGCTGGGTGCGCTCGACCAGCTGGGGCCGGCTGAGGAGGGAACTAGTCCTGGTAACTTAGTATTTTGGAATAATAACTGTACTAATATTCTCCTGTGGTAAAATCACATTCTTGAGATTTGAGCTTCGCTTTATATAGCTATATTTAAATTTTTCCTGTATAGCCCTAAGGCGATACAAAAATATCGTATTGAAAAGTTGCCCGGAATACCGGACGCAGTTTATTTCAATTCATATATCTTTATTGTGGATCATAGGTTTGTACATAATACAGGTCTTAAATAATTAAATAGATCAGCTATGTCCCGCCGTTTGGGCATACAATAGTCATGTAGGATATAGGTGAATTATTTATCATTTATCAAATATACATCTTCTAGACTATTCGAGACTTTTATATTAGCTTGTCTTTTATTGTTTTTTAGAGGCTTATCACATTTCGACCGTGATTTTTACGTTAAATGGCCAACTTTGGCGTTCTTATTCTGAGAAACTGAAAGACTTCGACAACTTTTACGTATTAAGTGGTGGAGAATAGTTATTAGTATAGTTTATAGCGTTCACCCTTTTTCCAATTTTTACTTATCTGTTTATATAAAGCCAAAATTCCGAAGCAAGATTTTCATGAAATGCGCGGCGGTACTTTTTCGAGCTCGTGGATTGAACTATTGTACATAAGCAAACGAAATGAAATATTATCTCTTAAATAGTGGTATAGTTCATGGCCTCTGAATTTTTAAATATTTATGGATAATCCATTAAATAAAAACCATTAAACGAAATACGCTCAGAATTAACTGTAATTTCCTCCTTACTACACTAATATCTTATCTATACATCTATACAAAATAAATAAAAATGAAGTGTCTATTACTGAATGCATACGAAAGTTACGGTACTTATAACAAAAACACATTTTTTTCTTCAATTTTGTCTGTCTGTCTGGCTGTTTGTTCCGGCTAATCTCCGAAACGGCTGGACCGATTTTGACGGGACTTTTATCGGACAGATAGCTGATGTCATAAGGAGTAACTAAAGCTACTATTGTTTTAAAATAAGAATTAGGGTTCCGTGCAAAAAATTGAAATTCGTAACAAAATTCGATTCAAAAAGGGAAGTTATATTTAATTTCACGCGAACGGAGGATGCGGGCAACAGCTGGTTATTACGTAAAATATATACCAGAATAACCATTAGTTCATAAGAAATTAAATTTCTCATAAAAATAAAACCACTACTACTTGTACATTTTTCTTTCTCCAAATCGTCAGAAAGTGCTCTTAATTAATTTCCATTATGCTAATATTCATGATCATCAACAGCGGAAACCTTCCCGATCCGTTCGTGGCGGTCGTACAGCAGCGGCGGGTCCGCATGCGCGTGGGCGCGACCGCATGCGCTGCTCGCTGACGTGCAGAAAGTGCTGCGACACGCCAGGAAACTGCCCGACAAGACACAACATCTTTTTAAGGTAGGTCAAGCTGTTACTCAGTAGATATACATAACTGAGACTGCTTAGAACCATGAGTTGAAAATCCGACAGTGCAGATTCTTTATACTCGGCTCAATAACGAGAGTTGGAAATGCAGTGTGATAAAAAATCACCAAGAGTATCAGGATAAATCGACTCCCAAGGAATGGCGCGTAGGAAAGTAGTAATGGTAAAGTTCGACAGCGAAAGTACATACAGCATAGGCGGCAAACAATTTTATAATATTCCTAGTAACGAGAAATGAATTCAGAGACAAAAACACAGCATAATAAGCATCATAATATCGGGAACTCAAAACAATCAGTAAACATGGTAAAAATCCACTTTCTAGTGTTCTAGTGTTAATGATAATGTTAGTGGCCATGATAGTTTAAAAACTTATACAGCATTATAAGTTTCCATCATAATTAACTGAGTTTTCTTATATCTTCCCAGGAACTGAACAGACTCCGGCGAGCAGCCATATCCCTCGGCTTCTCAGAACTACTGACAGCGATCGGTAACGCATTGGAACGCGAATGCACCGCGTTGCCGCCAAACGCGCCCTCTGAGTGTGCGCTGCAACTTGCGCACGCCGCGAACGCCCTGCGAGACCAGAGAACGGCCTTGGATATCAAACATACACTCACACCACTGGGCCCTAGTTATAATACTCCGATGACTCACTAGCCCCTGATGTCTGGGGGTGTTCTAATCTCTAAGCCCGTCAACCAACGAAGATACAGGCCCTTCCGAAAGTAGTTCGTAACTTCGAAATGAACCCTACTGCCTATTATTGTCAAATTCATGAGTTTTAAAATCACATCGAGTAAGAGACAACTGTCCGAACGTGTTGTCATTCATTTTTAGTTGGGGCCCCTAACTAATCTTATGTCCGTAAGTGATACGGAGTAGGAATTACCTACCCCTAATTTCGGCTGGGTTTCGTGCTTAGCGAGTAGACCTCCAGGATGTGACGTTGTCTACTACAGTGCCGTTTGGTTATTTTGGCACATGGATGACGTTAGCAGAAGGCTGTTGATACACGTTTGTGAAATTGTCATGATTAAATAAATAAATAGTGACATAATTATGCTCTAAACTGTAATTATTAAGATTCTTAATCGATAGGAAGGCAAATAAAATTAAGTGTTAAATAGAACTTATTGTTTTACAAATTCTCCTTCTACCGTGTTCTCTACGTACACATGGCTGCTCATCAAGCTCGACTGTTTGGACTTTGAACTATTAGAGGTTGAACGCTGCGAATCGGGTGAGAGGGTCCGATATATTGTTGTTATTTCGTCTCTCTCACGCGTAGACCGTATGGTATGGAAGCGCCGCGCCGCCGCCGCATTCTAACCATACCATACCTAGACGTAGGTATTATGTAGATCATCATCATTTCAGCCGAAAGACGTCCACTGCTGGACATAGGCCTCCCCCAAGTGTTGCCACATTGACCGGTCTCAAATAAAATAAATATTAAATATCACAATATTTAATCATGATACTAATAGGTATGGTTTTATAGAATAGTAAAAGGCATTTCAGTTTTACCATTTCGTGAGGCACATTGATTGGTGCCAAGCAGCTTAGACAAAATAGATAGCTAGAGCTACCTATAAACTGAATAAAAAGACGACAAGGTTGGCGCAGTGGCTGAGCGATTGGTTGCTGCGCTTATGTGTCGCGGGTTCGTTCCTGTAGAGAACAAATATTTGTCCAACTGTTTGTCTATGTAAGATTAAAGTTAGTAAACGCACGCACCATCCAGGAGAATTCCTAATTTTCCTCGAATGCTGCCTTTGTGATTCTTGAATGACAGCGCATGCTTGCGATTCTCATCGACCGTGGCCCTGGAACACAAAGGGCAAAGAAGGAACATGGATGGGTTTTAGTCAGTACAAGTCTGACACTCCCTTCCGCTCCGCCCAGAGTGGGGGGGTTCATTTGATGATTTCCCATCCGGAAAAAAAAATACCTGCATTGTGTAATCATTTAAATTCTAATACTTGTCTTAAAAAATTGCTAAACTGTGTTGGTTTGGGACTTCTTTTCGTCACAACTATCGACGTGACTATTCGCAATGACCGTGAATCCCGTATGCTGACGCATACGGGATTTACGGTCATTGCGAATGGCTGTATCGGTTCGTGTCAGGCTGGTGACCAAAAATTGCTAAGTATTTGCTACTTTTTACTACCTACAGTCAATTAATTGCTACGTAACTTGGAAACAACATAAAGGGACTTCAAAAGACGGACCAGTCATCAGAGTGGCTGGTCAACTCTCCATCTTTTGAAGTTTTAGTCTTTAGTCTGACGCGAACCGATACAGACCACCAGCCAATCTGACGCACACTGAATCCCAGCCGAGCGATATATGGGAACTGTTGACTTGAAACGGTTGGCGGACGACACAACACGATGCAAAAAAGTGCGTCTTGTGTGTGTAACTGCGACTGCGTTTGTAAGTGCAGAGCATTAAACGCTACCGCACTGTGATTGGCTGATGCCACGATGCTTAGGCCCTTTCCGACGATTCTCTATATTGAATGTAGCGTAGTTATGGGTGTTGGGGGTCGAGTTTCATGTGCTGGCGTGCGGCCACTGGTGGTAGGCTCGAGGACTAATCAAGCTATAGAAAATCAGTTTATGCGGATCTCTCATTCGACGGGAGACCTTTACAAAGCGAAGCCATGTTATACAGGAAATTTATAGCTTGATATGTCGCCGTGTACGCACGTTTAAAGAGCAGTGCCACAGCGCATCAATATAATTAAGCAGTGCGTACAAACGCATCGCCGCTGCGGCGCGCCGTAACATCAGAGCTCAGTAATATTTGGTAACCTGGACATATCGGTAGCACATGAGCGCGGTATCTTTCCACGAAGCGGTCCATGTCACCATGAACCTTGTTCTAAACATTATTGATTGGCTGCATAAATACTAGTGCTCCTTGCTCTTCCGTATTTGTGCTCATGCTTTTTTCGATTCGTTTTTAAACTCGTTAGTAACTGTTTGTGATTCCAACAAAATGAAGCGATTTGTTGTTTGATTTTGTTGGAATTACAAACAGTTACATTTTTGAACGAAACAGTCAGGGACTGTCATTTCAAAATAAAGCCTCTTATAGACGAGTAGAGTTTTCGACGTGTGACGTATGTGCGACGAAATGTTTCTAATAACAAAAGAGCAATAAACAGCAACGTTGATTCCCACTTTTTCCACCCTTGAGTCTCCCACTTGCACCATTGACGATATATTATCGCCTCTATTTCCATGATCGACCACTCGTGAGATTCTTTCGTGCGTAGGTAGCTTTAGGGTTAGGTTTGCGAAACGTCAAACCTCCTAGAGTATTTATGTTCCTTGCGTCAAACTCAACAAAAGTCAAAATCAATTACGTTACTCTTTGGTCAAAATAAATAAATTAACTTCAAATAAAAAATATACATAAAATGTGTATAATATAAGAAACATGGAATATTGTGAATGAAATCAATCGGAATATTTTTGCATGGTTAAGTATAAAGTGGCAGATATAAATTACATTCACTAATTATGAAGAAATTGTCGTATAAAAAATTGGCTCTCATCTGTTTATCGTGTTTACCATTTCTGTTCACTTTAAACGGTGATTTTGTGTTCGACGACTCTGAAGCAGTAGTGAAGAACAAGGATGTCACCTCGGACTCTTGGACTGACCCATTTTACCATGACTTTTGGGGTGCTGATATTAAATCGGATTTAAGTCATAAATCATACCGACCCCTAACGATTTTATCTTACAGGTAGGCACTTGTTGTCAATAAGTATTCATTTACAACATGTAAATAACCCTGGCATTATTAATTTAAATTTCACTTTTCAGGCTAGATTATTTACTGGCTAAAAGACTTTCTGCATTCGATTTCAAAACTACAAACCTAATATTATGCCATATGTTGTGCTGTTTATTGGTGTGGCTCGTCTTTGACACTATTTTATATGGCGAGAACCGTACTTTGATAAGTCAAGATGAAGAAACTAACAAGAAATTAAATTACCAGGACGACAGGAGTAAGAAGTGGTGGATGGACACATCATTTTTATCTACAATATTATTTGCAGTACACCCAGTTCATGTGGAGGCAGTGTCTGGTGTAGTAGGCAGGGCTGATCTCTTAGCTGCCATAACATTTTTTCTTGCATTCCTTTGCTATAACAAATCACTGACTAGTCAAAGATGTAGTTTTATCTTTTTACTTACAACTGCAATTTTAGCGGGAATCTCTATGTTGTGTAAGGAGAATGGTGTTACAGTATTGGTGAGTTAAATGGAATCTTTAAAGAAATTTTTCTTATCAATAATGCTTATAAAAACTTACAATTTTAGTATTTATTATTAATTTCAGGGATTCTGTTTAGTTTATGAAGTAACAACTACATTAAAAGTTAAGAAAACACAAAACAGGCATGCAAGAATTTTAAGCATAGATAATACCACTATAGGTGCCATATTTAGAATCATCTTCATCACATTTAGTATAGCTGCCCTGTTGTACGGAAGGTGGCTTGTGATGGGCGGAACCAAACCAGAGTTCAAGCCGACTGATAATCCAGCTGCTTTTGCCCATACTCCTTTTGCTAAGGTATGTCTCATTTGTGATTATTAGAAAAAAAAATATATCTAAAGTCAGGTCTAATCCACCATGTTATTGTGTTATAATAACAAAAACATGGTTTGCTAACATAAACAGGGTGTGGCCTAACATAAATTCTTTGCCGCAACAATTGGACAACATGTTTTGTTAAAAAATGGGCACTGCAGACCCGGCTTTAAAAAAAACATGTGTTTACCTACCTATTTTAACAATAATAAATACCCTGCATGAAATAGCATCAGAACTTCAAGTTTTTAACATTTATATATCTTCTACTGGACCATTGTTAACAATTCTGTTATCACACACATACACACACAGTTAAAAATACTTTATAACGCTAAACGTAGCTTTCATTGCAAGACTTAGTAATCTTACAATTCATTGTATTGCATTTGTTTTTGCCTGAATACCCCAGAAAGAGTACTGACTTTTTTTCTGTGGTTTACAGTATACAGTCCTATAACAAACCTTTTCAATTTTCCAGCCTTCATAATACCTTTCCCTAATGAGGTTTCTAACATTTTTACAGGTAGCAACATACAACTATATTTATTCTTTAAATCTTCTGTTATTTATTTGGCCCCAATGGCTATGCTATGATTGGTCAATGGGATGTGTACAGCTAATAGAGAGTATACTTGAAAAGAGAATGATTTTAATATACATGATGTATTTGTATGGACTGTACCTGTTAGAGGCTATTTTTCGTACTGATAAAAACCACAAATCCACTAACAGGTAACTAATTGAATGTACCATACCAATTATTAAGGTTTGCTTTTCTTGTATACTACCTAGTTTATTAATAACTTTGCTTTACTGATGCTTGGTGTCTGATGACTGCAGTTAAACAAAGTTTCCACATAAGCAAATTGCATTCTCGACTTTGACTGAGTGTAAAAGCAATTTTTCTAGATATTAATCCAAAAGCACTATAAATTATACAAACTACAGTTCAGAATACCTCCAGAAACCAGGCTATTTTACGTACAGTCAACAACTGTAACAAGTAATTAAGTATCACTGTCAATAATGAATGCTGTCAAAATGAAGCTCAGTAATTCAAAATACCCGTTTTTGTATGTCTTACTGACCGTGTTTCCAAACCCATTCCGTAGCCATATTTTTTTGCCAAATAATAGCTTAAATACTTTAGACTTTTAATGTTTCTTAATACTCAATACAAACGACATTGCAGGGCGATGTTTCTTGCTGCATCATTGATAGTCATACCATTTCTGCCAGCCAGCAACGTATTCTACCCAGTGGGCTTTGTGATTGCCGAGAGGATTCTATACATACCGTCAGCTGGCTACTGTCTTTTGATAGGGATTGGGTTGAAAAAAATGCTGCATAGAAGGTCACAGATAGTCTGTAAGGTAAGGTCTTCAAATATTTATTTTTATTTAACTTACTACTATTATATAAATGCTCAAGCTGGTAAGGATGGATGTTTGTTACTCTTTCAAACAAAAACTGCTGAACGGACTTGAAAGAAATTTAGCACACAGATAGTTTATAATCATAGGGACACATAATGGACAAAAACCTCGAACGCATAGGATATTTTTCATCCCGGTAGTACGATTCCGTGGGACAATTACCGGACTTCTCCCGAACGAGTTTCGGTCAAAACTCTTGACAAGTACGGTCGCTCTGTACAGAGTAAGTCACATTAAAATAAGATCACGCCTGTAATCCTCTAAGAGTTAGGCACTAGGCAGAAGTGCACCTAATAGTGCACTCACATGTCGCCAGTTATGCTGAAGTTGTAATGACCCATGTAATAGTAGGCGAGCCTATTGTCATTAACTGGGTACAGGTACGAAGTGCTGACAGAAAAATGGGCATATTCTTAAATACTTGTTCATCCACATTTCTCCTCAGTTCAGTGTTCCTTATTTTTGCAGATTGGTGTGTTTATGTTCCTATTGCTAATCCTGATATTCGCCCTGAGGAGCTGGCAGAGGTCTATGGACTGGCAAACCGAATACAGCTTGTTCGTAAGCGGGTTGGCGGTGTGTCCGTTAAATGCTAAAGTACATTACAATGTTGCTAAAGTTGCGGATGCGAACCACCTAACTACGTACGCGTTAGCTGAATATAAGGAAGCAATAAGGTACTTTACATTTTCTGTTTTAAGATTTCATCTGTAATACCTTCGAGGACATGAACTTAAATAAAATAAAAAATAATAGAGGTGGAGCGGAATTTTGTAGCCCAGCTTGGCAGAGGCCTATGTCCAGCTGTGAACTGTAACAGGCTGATTTATTGCAGTTTAGGGTTAGACGTGCTGCCGATGCCGATGCTGCCGCGTACGATAGCACTCCTGCTCTGTTTCTCGCTCTAGCCACGCTAGCTAATGACGGTTCTGAGCGACGGAAAAGGGTAGGAGCTTGGAAAAATGCGATTCCGTGCTGCTAGATGAGCCGCAACCCTTAAGTGCGGGTACGTGTTTATTTTGGTTATTAAAATTAAATTATTCATAATTTTACAGGTTATACCCTGAATATTACCAGGCAATGAACAATTTAGCCAACTTACTTAAAAATCAAGAGCAATTTGATGAGGCTGAATATTTCCTAAGATTAGCTGTGGAACACAGGTATGTAAGACCAAACCTGCAACTTCGATGTCTAAGCATTAAATAAACAAAAAAAAGTCTTGCTAGTTAATTTTATTTACACCTTTCTAAAATCAACACGAGAATTAGCTAATAAATTTTAAGCGCATGTCAACTTTGACGGCACGGTTGGCGCAGTGGCTGAGTGATTGACTGCTGCGCTTCGTGTCGTGGGTTCGATTCCCGCACGGAACAAATATTTGTATGGCCTACAGGTAGTTGTTCCGGGTCTGGCTGTTTGTGTATGTGAATTTAAATGTTTGTAAACGCACCCACGATACAGGAGAAATTCCTAGTGTGGGGCAAAGTTTAAAAAAAAAAAAAAACTGTTCTGATTGTATGGTATGACGGAGTAACAACACCAATCGGATTACTCTATTCTTTCCAGAAACCGGTTGTATGTCTTGTAGTAACAGTGTTATTCAAAATTTGAAATACGCATCTTTAAAATGCGTGGTTTATGGCTCGACCAAAAAGCTTAGCAGCAATCATTAATGGTACTGTCATTAAAATTCTTCAAAGTTATTTACAATGCTTTTTCCTTTATATCTCGACAGAGAGGATTTCCCAGCCGCATGGATGAACTTAGGAATACTTCTAGCAACTACTCGTCGGTTCGAAGAGTCTGAATCAGCTTATAAAACTGCTCTACGCCATCGCAAGAAGTATCCTGACTGCTACTACAATTTGGGAAATTTGGTGAGTAATTTCATTTTCACGAGTTGCAACTCTGGTTGCTGCCACTTAACAAGAATTGCAACAGTGGTTGCAGCAGCGTAACATGCGTCGCAACACCGAACGCGTACGCGAAGGTGCAATCGGTGTTGAACTAGAATGTGGCTATTACTCACCTTAAAGTTGTGTCATTTCCGTATCATAAAGTCTATTTAAAGGTTCTCAATAAACTATTAATTTGTAACTTTTCAGTACCTCGAGATGAATAAAACTGAAGACGCTATAGATAGTTGGGTCCAAGCAATCAATCTAAACCCCAAGCATGTCTTAGCGTGGACTAACTTAATGGCGTTAATGGATAATACGGGTAAGCTAGCAAATTATTACTTCTTGCCTGTACACCAAACTGTTTTGTTGCATGTACTACTAAAGCCGAAATCTATAAACATTGCTGAAAAACTTTGGCTACGTGTTATTCCTGTCACTGTCGGACAACTGCTAAACTAGCAATGCAAGACAGAGACGGGAACATTGCTAAGCCAAAGTACGCACGACGACCAATCAAGCTATACAAAACCAGTTTATGTGGATCTCTCATTGTACGGGAAATCTATACGAAGCGAGGCCATGTTATACTGGAAATGTATAGCTCGATGTGTCCCTATATGAACACACTCAGAACGTTTTCATACATCCTACGACTCTTTGATCGTACGATAAGACTTGAACAAGAAAAACCGCCCTTACTGCTACGAATTAAAGTTTATATTAATTATACCAAGCGTTTTCATCTGGTATCAATCTGTAGTTCTATGATTTTATCACTATTTTTGTTCGATTTTGGTTAATGAACGCATGAAATATATTTCAGGACAAATCGATAGAGCACTGAAGATCATACCAAACGTACTGAAGGAACTTCCGGAAGCCCCTTCAATCAATTTTGCAATAGCCAACATGTACGGGAAAATAAACCGATACGAAGAAGCTGAGACCCACTTTCTAAAAGCAATTAAATTGTTCAATAAAGAAGTCAAAGCTATACACTACGCAAACCTTGGTAAGGAAAGGATATTCCAATGCTAAGGTCACCTTTGCGGGATTCGGCGAACAGATGGAGCTAGATTTCCTCTATAGTTCCATCTCTTTCCTACACTGAAGTGATTCGCCGAATACTGCCACTGTGGCCCTAACAGCGCTAGCCGTTTGTTTGGGCTGAAAAGTTGCGCTGGTAACACAGTCTTGAGAGGTAACACAGCATACATATTATTTGCTGATCTTTAAATGTAATTGCATTCCAGGTGTACTTTATCATCGATGGAAAAAATACACATTAGCAGAAGAAATGTACAAAAATGCTCTGAAAATTGATCCCACATTCAAGACTGCCCGAACAAATCTTGTAAGCCTACAAAAACTTAAGAACAAATAAAATACTCACTTTTATTATTAAATGATTAATATTATTGTAAGTAGTAGGTACTAGAATTTGTAAAGTAAATTATTGATAAACTACTTCGCATTTTTATTTTCCCTATAATATAGAAGGCAATATTTATTTATCATCATGGTTGAATAAAACATTGTAAAACGTTATCAGAAATAATAATATCGCTTGAATCCTTGAGGGAGCGCTTCTTCGGTCGCCTGAAGAAGGTTTTAATTAGCCTTCTTTGTGGCGGCAACAAGGTGCGTGCCTACAACGGTTGGGTCATACCGGTTATTAAGTACTCTTTCGGCATTCTCAAATGGACTCTGACCGAACTCGATACCCTGGATAGGAGGGTCCAGACCAGGAGTGCTGACCGCAAACCGGATGCATCACCCACGATCATCGGTGATCAGACTAAATCCCGTGGAAGAGCGGGGGTCGAGGCTTTTTAAATGCGAAAACCCTCCACAACCGCGAGGTGTGCAGTCTCAGTGATTTTTTTTAAAAGCAGAGGTGATTCCGTGGGATGCACCGAGATGTGGTCGCAGTGGACAAAGGACTCACCCCGCTGTCTATGTTTAAAGAGAACTGGCGCAAACCTGTAGTACTTAATGACCGCAAGGAAGTATGGCAAGATAATGAGCTTCATGGGCCCGATATAGATTTCTAACGTCCGTATCCTATCTACATTTCGGCGACGTCTTTGGGGAAACTAAAGGTTTTGTCTGTGCGATCATGGCCGAAGTTATGTTGACGAACAACTACCGGAAACATATTACGAGGGACGGGACGGTTGACGTGAGTCGGGGGCTTGCCACCGTCCGGGTGAGTTCATGTTAGACCTAATCTGCGTACCTAATATAATTCTGGATTATATTAGGTCTAACTATTCATACACGAAATATTTTCAGAGAATCATCTAACAGCTACGAAGCCATTCCAAGGACATTTTTTTTTAATCTAAGTATATTTTATAAAAAATAAATAAATTGAAATTACTTGACACACAAAATAGATACTGGTTCCTTATTTTGCAACATCCATTACACTAGTTTAACGTCGTATTTACCTACTATCATTGAAGCGGGCGGCGGCGCGCGTCGTGGCTAGATCAAAGGAGCGCGCGCGGCGCGATTAGATCAAAGACGCGCGCGCGGCATGACGCGCGCGCGGCTTGCCGCGCTCCTCCCCCCGCGCCTCTTCAGTCCCGCTCGTACCTCGGTTCGCGTGACGCGCCGCACGCGCCTTAGTTAACAAACGATCGGTCGCGAAACAATCGTAACGATGCGGAACTACAGGTATACGAAACAGGAGTAACAGAACATAGTGATGTGCTACAGGGAATGTGGAAATGTGTTTCTCAGAACATAAGCCCTCTTCCTGGAGCGTTATAGGAGAAAACCATCTCTGCAGACTATGCTAGGTGCTGTACAGCGATATCAGGACTATGGGGTCTACATGCCACCAGCTGCAGACGGAGGTAGGCCACGAGTTTTATTCGGCTGATCTAGGGTATGTTCAATGAAATGCTAATATCTTTGAATCTAAGAGACCTAGTGCAAACGCCGAGCCTATCTAATTATTAAAAAAAATTCCTTAAAAAAACGCCTAAAAAGTTTAGAAATTACGAAAGTTTGCAAAAAAATTACTTGTACTTTTTTTCCACTCGAGTGCAATATTTACCCCTGAATGTTGTTATGTTTGTAGCTAGGGTTGCCAACCGTACTATAGTATTGTACTAAATTTCGAGTCTGCGTACGGTTGAAGAAGTATATAGATATAAAAATACTACATTTTCAACACTGAAATCTAACAAACAAATCCTTCTTTAAAAAAATTTGAAGACGCCTTTTGACTGATGGCACCGAAGCGAACTCATCTGTCATAAGTAAAAGATTAGTGAGTTCACTGACAAAACTATATCCGCTAAGTAAACGCAATAGACGTGCTCTTAGATATAATTTTATTTTTAGCAAAATAAGTCAGATTAAAAATTATTAGGCTTGTAAGCTAGATTGTAATATTTAAAAAAAACAAAATAATATTTGAAAAAAATACTGAAAGCAACTTACTAATTTGAAGTAATATCATTCCTGCTCTCTACTCCCGCCACTTTGTATTGTATTTGTATCCACAGAAAGGATTTTTTCGGTTATGAATTCGAAATGGCTAGAAGAGATAGAGAAGTAGGATCTCAAAATCTAAAAAAAATGTTTTTGATTTTCATTAATTTAACCCTATGGCCTATCCGAACCGGCTGGCGGAGCAGTTCTGTCAATGTCAAAGTTACACAATGTCATTGAAAAAATTATTGATTTGCCGGGTGAATGGTTGAAAACACTGAAAAACTTAGATATTTCTGAACAAGATTTTCAAAATTAACAATGGATTTTACTCCGGAGCTATCTGCCTTTCAAGGCCTTATTGTATCTGCAAACCACTCCCACACTTTTTCAAGAATAACATCAAAGGGAGGTAAATACAACATATTGTTTAGAAGTCTTTATCTCTTTGTGTTTTATTGTCTTTTTTAAGTTTTTGCAGTTGCAAAAATGCAAAGGGCAAATTTTAGCGCCGTCAAAAATTTCCCCATTGATAGGTGGACCAGAGAGATCTTTAAATAAAACCGATAAGCCAAAACGCCGGCAGAGGGTCGTCTACGCAGCTAATGAAAACATAATAATAACAATATTTTAAGCACGCAGCCAGCTAGCCAGTTTACTACTTCAAGTTGCGGTAGCATAAATCTTCACTATTGCGGCTCTTTGGCCAGAGTGTAGCCTCTAACCCAGAAGTAAAATTCCTTATGTGCCTGTAATTCCCATTTTGGCAAAGTTAAACAAGATTGATGATTGAGTTTTAAACTCATACATTGAATAGTTCACTTTCTGACATATTGTCGTGGTTTCTATTTCATGACAATTTTTTTTGTGTTGCAGGCAATGATGAGAAAGTTAGATCAGTAATTAAAACCATATCCAGGTTCTTAAGAAGTGAAAAATACATACATGAAAATGGAGTTACAGATACAATGGTGTCAAAAACACGAAAATTTGCTATGTATATTGTTTTAAACTCAGACTTAAAAGCATTGAATGAAATGGTAGAACTAGAAGGAGTGTTTCTAGTCATACACTCAATACCCACGATACCAAAATATCTCATGTGTGAAATGTTGTGGAACCTACATATGGAGGACTTTGCATATGAAATAATCACATATTGCTATCCCCCACTAGCAATAGAGGTGGCAGGAGCTTTTGCAGAAAATTACAAATATTATAATCCTACAAAGGGTCTCAAGAAACTGCACAACTTGTCAGCCGCATGTTATTCACTTATTTGCAGGCTACACTGCTTTGAATTTGAGAACGAGATCTTCAACAGTTTGTTGACTGCTAGTTATGAAACTTTACAAAAATGTATAAAATATTTCTCAAACCCACCAAATAGTCATAGATTGAACTTACTAAGTAAAGACGAATTGTACATATACAAAGGAAAATGTCTGAAAACAATTCTGTTGTTGATTTATGAATGTTTTAATTATTTCTCTTTAGAAGTATCAAGTTGCCCCAGTGATATCTACAGATCAACATACAAGGATGGTTGTTTTAAAGACAACCCTCCCACAAACAAAGTTTGTGAGTGTCCCAATAACACAGTATCAGAGTGCTTGAACACCTGTAATACTATGTTACTAGATACCTTCCAAGAAATTGTAATGGATGTCAGCGTGGACATATTTTGTGCTTGGAGTGAATTTGAAGAAGATGGCAAAAGCATGCAACAGGCTTTAGGAGAGCTTTGCCATAAAGTGCAGACAAAACTACTTAATGTAAACAGTGCCGCTGAGCACCCTGTTGTCGGCATGATTCAACAGATGGCTCGTAAACCAGCAGTCATTAGTGAGATTATCAACATAACCGATACCAATATTATCATACAGAATATAAATAGCAATAATGAAGATAAGGCAGTGTGGATACATGCATTAGTGAATAAAGAGCAGTTGTGCCAGCATGTTGATCTGATCACTGCTATAGATACTAACATAGAAATGTTTGATGAGCAGGAACTTTTGAAGTTATACCACATGTTAACAAACTACTATAAAAGCAACACTGTTAATAAAGAAATAGTAATGTTATTATCAATTAAAATATTCCAACACTGCAATGTGACACACAAACATACATTATTAAAAGAACATTTCAGTGACAACCAGTTCCATGACCTCAGAGATAATGAAGAGTTTCATAACACATTAACTGAAATGTTCAACAAATTTGTTGCTGATGTTACAGTGGACTTCACAGAGGTATTGAATGTATTCCTACAGAATCCGAGGGAGGTGTTCAATAAAATATTTATTATGGCTGAAGAAAACGCACAGCTTACAAAAACAATGTTGCAAGTTATGGACTTACTCAGGAGCTATTCCAATTATTATTATAATACTGAAACAGAGCCTTGTGTGATAGGTATCATCAAAAAGATTCTCGATAATACTTTAGAAACAGATAGTAAACAAGATAATATAGTGAAGTTTTTATGTGGATTGAAAAAGTCTGAAATAATCCCAGGAACAAAATTACTACTCCTGATCATTATGCCACATATGCACAAGGCACTTCTGCACAAAGACATTGGTAAGATACATGTGCAGATCCAGCTTTTGAATGAAGCCTACACTATCCATGAATTGTTGGAATATAGGCCACCTATGTTGGCTATGTTGAGTCAAGTGTTGGAAGTGGTCCGCTGGGGGAACATCAAATCATTTGTACCGAAGGCTTCAACAACACTGCACCTTACGTTGAACTTCCAGAAATGTTTAATAGAAACATATGACAGTGTTATACCAAGTGAGTAAGCTGGCTGCACAAATGTAATCACCAGACATACTGGTGCACTATTTTATTTTTGTGAAAATCTCACAATTATAACAACAATCTCAATCACACAAAAAACAAAAATAGCAATAACAAATAATAAAAAATAATGATATGATTTCTTATTTAATGATATACTAAAATATCTCACAATTATAATTTATTTATGTACAACACCTAATCTGTACCTACTTTCAAAGCAAATAAATTCTGATTCTGATTCTTATAATGTTTTCTTCCTTTGCAGATGACGAAGGTGACTGGTTAAGAATCAGGTTGAAAAGAAAAAATATGCAGCCACAAAATAATTTTTATTTTAGAAAGTTTTTAGGTGGTCAAAGTTCAAATTTCTTTCAAGCTGTCAGTGGCATGCAAGTTGATAAGAACTCCAACCGCAATGAAATATCCATATGGGTTACCCAGGTTAGATAAAAATATTAGTTTTTTTTTTTTTTCCCGATGGTAAATCATCAAATGACCCCCCCCCACTCTGGGCGGGGCGGAAGGGAGTGTCAGACTTGTACTGACTAAAACCCATCCATGTTCCTTCTTTGCCCTTTGTGTTCCAGGGCCACGGTATCTCTTTCGAACAGTCCCGCAGCCCTGAAAATATTACAGTTTACTCTATGTTTCGTTCTACTTAAATTTATTTACTCACTGATGGAGAGTTCCAAGAAAGTTCCCGTTGAGCACTTAGAAAGACATTTTTTTTTTATTAATTCCCATAAAAATGTTGAATAGGTAGGAGAGGAAAGTTTGTTAACATTTTTGCTGATTGAAAATCACATCTAAGATTTGGCTAGTATGCATATAATGTACTGTGTTTGGCCATGTTAAGAAAACTCAAAGAAATGACAAATTCGTGTAAGTGCTGAGACCCTGACTTAGGCGAGGCGCGCTCGATACGGCCAAGACTCAGCTAGCCCCACGTGGCAAATTAATTCTGCCTACCGTAACGGATCAATCGTTTTAAGTTTATGACACGTGTATTTTTCCAGATTCTCAGTTCAGGCACGCAGGAGGAATGGTGCGTTGTGTGGGACAACTTAGTTCGACACATAGCAGACATTGATGTGCTGTGCATCTTCCACGAAGCCCTGCGAATGATCACGAAGGCTGTGGAGGGCACCCGCACTCCTGCTTCCAGAGCCTGTTTGTTTTACTGTTTCCAGAATCTAGTCTATATCATACGGGTATGACTTTTCTAACACCTTGTAAGCTGGACAAACCTAGTGCCTAGATAATTGATAAGAAATGCCTATTTTCGATGGAAATAACGCTGCTGTGCCATATGCAAAAGACTGCTTATATTCTTTAACTAGCTTCTGCCCGCGGCTTCGCCCGCGTGGAGTTCGGGAATTGCCCACGGAATCTTACTTCTGGGATAATAAGTAATCTATGTATGTACAGTACATACATAGATTTACGTGTACTTGCTATTGCAAATATTTGTTCATAGTAATATAAATTACACACCGGGACACCAATCAAATGATTTATTAGGAATCTATTTATAGACATAATACTTTGACATAATATTTAATATCAATGTCCCGTATCGCGAGCCAACGTGAAAATCGGTGGAATAAACCATATTCACAGACACGTCTACCTCAGAAAAATCCTACCTACTTAGTTATAGGTAAATACTCCCGCGCCCCGCACGCCCCACGCAACGCTGCGCGGCATGCGCCCTTCTACGTGAGCTTCGAAGCCCTATTTATGATGATTGGATTGGATTTGGGATGATTTTGGAAAAACTGATACACATGTCTTATAATTTTAATTGAAGAGTGTGAACATCAATTTTTGAATCAATCGACCCAGCGAATATTAAGTTTCACAGAAAATTCAACACCCCATTTTACCCTCTTAGGGGTAGAATTTCAAAAAACCCTTTCTTAGTGGATATCTACTCTTCACAAAGAATACACCGTCTAAATTTCATTTCTCTCGGACCAGCGGTTTGGGCTGTGCATTGATATATCAGTCAGCCAGACAGGACATTAAATTTTAAATTTGGGGATGATTTTGGAAAAGCTGTGATACACGTATCTCATAATTTTAACTAAAGAGTATGTATACATATTTTCAAGTCAATCGACTCCGAGAATAAAAAGTTCCACATAAAATTCAACACCCCATTTCACCCTCTTAGGGGTAGAATTTCAAAAAACCCTTTCTTAGTGGATATCTACTCTTCACAAACAATTCACCGTCCAAATTTCATGTCTCTAGGATCAGTGGTTTGGGCTGGGGGTTGATATATCAGTCAGCCAGTCAGGACGTTTAATTTTAAATTGGGGGATGATTTTGGAAAAACTGTGATACACGTATCTCATAATTTTAACTAAAGAGTAAATACACAAATTTTCAAGTCAATCGACTCAGGGAATAAAAAGTTTCACAGAAAATTAAACACCCCATTTCACCCTCTTAGGTGTGGAATTTTGAAAAACCCTTTCTTAGTGGATACTTACTCGTCACAAAGAGTACACCGTCCAAATTTCATGTCTCTCGGACCAGCGGTTTGGGCTGTGCGTTGATATATCAGTCAGCCAGACAGGACATTAAATTTTAAATTTGGGGATGATTTTGGAAAAACTGTGATACACGTATCTCATAATTTTAACTAAAGAGTATGTATACATATTTTCAAGTCAATCGACTCCGAGAATAAAAAGTTCCACATAAAATTGAACACCCCATTTCACCCTCTTAGGGGTAGAATTTCAAAAAACTCTTTCTTAGTGCATATCTACTCTTCACAAACAATTCACCGTCCAAATTTCATGTCTCTAGGATCAGTGGTTTGGGCTGGGGGTTGATATATCAGTCAGCCAGTCAGGACGTTTAATTTTAAATTGGGGGACGATTTTGGAAAAACTGTGATACACGTATCTCATAATTTTAACTAAAGAGTAAATACACAAATTTTCAAGTCAATCGACTAAGGGAATAAAAAGTTTCACAGAAAATTAAACACCCCATTTCACCCTCTTAGGGGTAGAATTTTGAAAAACCCTTTCTTAGTGAATACTTACTCGTCACAAAGAGTACACTGTCCAAATTTCATGTCTCTAGGACCAGCGGTTTGGGCTGTGCGTTGACATATAAGTCAGTCAGTCAGTCAGTCAGTCAGGACTTTGAATTTTATATGTATAGATAAAAAATGGCTTAGACGTAAGTAATCATGTATTCCAACTAAGGTTCTCTTCCAGTTTTCGTTCTCCATTCAATACAAAATTAATAAGAATAATTATTTGATTTACGGCTTCACGTAGAATGTCCGGTTCTCTATTGTGTCACCTAACTTTTTTATCCATAATTTAAAGTGCCATAACTTTTTTTGTCATAATCATCATTTGTCCGAATGATAACTTACCCGAAGTTAATATCACATAATATCACATGCCATAAAATTTAAATCCTTAAATATAATATGTCCTAAATCCTTTTGTCATAAATATTACAATCAATAACATACAAAAGACGTAAAACCGTTTTCAAGAAAAGTTATGAGTCCTAAATTCAAATTACATAATGTTTATTTATAATAATAATATTCTTAGAACAAATTTGTATAAAAAAGCTTTTGCTATGAACTTCTCTCTCTTATATTTTTTTATTATAATTAAATAAATATATTATATATGTACTCAATAAAGCAGTTGATTGTGAACATGTGATTTTTGTAAGCAAGCAAGCATGCAGCATGCAAGCAAGCATGAAGCATGCAAGCAAGCACACAGCATACAAGCAAGCATGCAGCATGCAAGCAAGCATGCAACATGCAGCAGGCATAGTTTCTGTCACGGCTCCGGCGCTGCGGGGCTCCGGCGGTCCCACGCGAGTTTATCGTCGCAGATGGGTTTAACGCTCACCACCGCAGCTTCGGCTTGCTGGCCGGCTTCGCCGGCCAGCCTCAGCCGCGGCGGCGAGTGTTACAACCACCTGCTTCTCAACTCGCGGGCCGCCTCGCCCCTCCGCGCCTACGCGATTTTAAATTACACTCTAGGGGTAGAGCAGACAAGACTGCGTGGAGTCGGATTTACAGCGATTCGTTTCTGTCACTAAAACCTAATATTTTAGCAAATGTTTTAGTCTAAAAAAATTATTATAAGTGAACATTCGGAATAATACACATTATTTAACACAATACTTAGGACATATGACTTTAGGTCATGTAAAATTAGGAGATTCAATGATTATAGTACTCGATATTATGACAGAATACTTTTAGAACTAAAGATAATTATGTTAAACAAAATTTCGGGATTTTGAACATTATGGTTACTGAAGTTTATAGCATACGTGTTATGGATAATGATTTTCGGACAAAGAATTTTAGGAGAAGAAAGGGAGTACCAGAATGTCCATTCGCGAAATGTCACGTTGTAAAAAAAAGTCTTATTCGTGGAATGCAAAAGCAAAAAGTCTGATTCGAGAATTATCAGGTTCGCATTATGTCCATAATTTATCAAAATGTATGTCCAAAATGTCTTGTTTCTTTTTCAATGGCTTACCATATGCCTTTCTTTTTCCAGTACAAATTCCTCCAAGGACCATTGACGGATCGACAAGTACTGAGCGCCGCGTTCAGTTTGTCCAAGCTTGTACAAGAAACCAATGCAGAAGATGTGGATGAGATCGCATCCAGACTTATGCCATTGTTTGCCTATTTAGTCGAAAAGAAAAACCTCTACACCATTAATGTGCCCGGCCATTTCAAAAACACAAATTATTATGTATTAGTATCCAGAGCATTTAATGGAAATGATGATCAGGATAATATTGACACATAAAAATTATTTACAAGAGTTTGACCATATTTCGTTTTCCATGTACAGTTAGCAACAAAAGTAGATCAACCCTACAGTTATATTAAGTTGTTTCCTTTATTCATTTCTATACAAATTTAAAACATTTTTTAAATATTCCTTAAAAAAAACATTAAAAATATAAAAAATTGTAGCAAGCTCAGTCAGAATTTTAGAGGAAGGAACCTCCTAACAGTACGTGCCGTGTACATTTGTCCAGGAATACCGCTTTCTGAATCAAGCCCTTCATCCAGCTGCCTAACGAGAGCCTCCTCAGGTATTGATCGAGGCTCTTGGCAATTAAGACATTGGCTGATTCGACTATCGGCACAATGATTACTGAGTCCACATCCCACATGTCGACAACCTCGCGAGCCAATTCAAGTTGTTATTATTATGAACATTGTAAAAAAAAAAAAACGGAAGAGATGAAAATTAAAATACCTCAAACGAGTATCACAGAAAATACTGGAAAGCAGTGTTTAAAAAAACATGTTTCAATTTATAAATGAAATAATTGTTTATCGGCTTTTGTTGCTGGCGGTACATTCTAGTTTTTTTGTGTAAAGAATCTGTTGAATGTGTAAATTATTACGGGTAAAAAGATTTGCCTCTTTTTCAAATAAACACATGCAGTGTGAATCAATATTATGTTATTTTATTTATTCTTTCAAAATTTAAAAACATACATTTTTCATTTATTAATCAAATATCATTGAGTTTTTGTTTAAATAGTACATATTTTTATTTTCGAATAAAAAAATTTTGTTAACCTTTTCACCGCCAACGTACACAGAACGCGATACCGCGCCAGCGCCAAGCTATAAATGTTTTTACCGATTTTAAGACAAATAAGGGCTACTTTTGGTTTTTTTTTTGCTAACAGGGTATTAGACCGTGTTATATTAAATAATAAAATTAAACGAAGCTTTTAAATACAGTACTTTTATGTTTTTTTATAGGTAGGTAAAAATTAAGAGCTTCTAATGAAGTCGTGGGCGCTGGTGGCACGGAAATCTGGAACTTCTATTGAAGTCCGTGGCGGTGAAAAGGTTAAACCCATAAAGTCGACAGTCAGAGGTGCAAAGCACAAAAGAAATTGAATACCCATGTAAATACAATTTAAAAAAAACATAAAATTTCTCTCTATAATCATTATGTTATTTTAAGGAAGACATCTTACTTGTACAATAGGTTGGCCTAATCCTCTTACATTGGTTACTACACAGGGTGGAAGCGACACCGACGCACATATGGTTACCACGTATTCAGTAAATCATTCTGAACTCGCACCCCCCATACACATTATTCATCGGTAATTGAAAAAAAAAGCTTTTTCCTACAAAAGTGCAATACCTACACGCCCTACACGGTCAAAATACTGGAACAGCAGATTTAGTTTTTTTTTTAATTTATTTACAACCAACTTATACTTACAGTTTACACCAAACATACAAGTTATTGGTTGAACATAAAAATCAGAATAAAAAATTAAAAGTTTTAAATTGCCGAGGACAATTTTTTATGTGGGGGGTTTCATAATGATGTACTGAATACGTGGTAACCATTTGTGCGCCGGTGTACCTTCCACCCTGTATTCTATAAAACACAACAAAATTCAAAATATTTTTGTATTGGAAATTACATGTCAATCACTAATATTTATTGTAATAAAATATGCCCAATTTGGGGACATTACATATTTTGTACTTAATTCTAGCTCTATAGACTCTGTGGCTCTGTAGACGTAGCTACTAGGCCTCTTTAGACCAGGAGTCATATTTCCGCACTTAATTAGTTATCCTTCATTTGCGGCTGGACTACTTGCTCTATCTAAGTGACAGAAAAAATCTGATCCGTTAATTTAAGGGCTATGAAAGTAAGCATCCGGAATGCTTTTCTGAATAGATTCACAGATCCGGAATTCAGAATCTGGTACCAGAACAGTCAAAATTACATACCCTACTATTTTATGACACGTCACACACATGCTACAGTGCTAAACGATCTTATGACGCTCGAAGGACATTGACAAAGGAGCGATGTTGGTAAACATTTGTGGTTATTGTTAATGTATTTATAAAATAAGATGGCGGCATTAGTTTCGATTCTGGCGACGCGCCAAAAGAAGTTCTGAATTTTGGATCTGTAAATTTTACTAAGTAAGTACATTTAATTATTTTAAGAAAAATGTATAAATATCCGTTTTATGACATTCTGAAATGTGGATCTGATTCAGAAAAGCATTCTGCATATTTACGGCCGGGTTTACTCTTCTCATGTAACTGAACCCATTAAACTATAGCCATTACGTACTCGTCTGCCTAACCCTTTGGCAGAGTACAGGCGTGAAAATGATAGTCAGTCATCTGCATAATGCTTACACAACGCAACAAATCAACACTCATAATAGAATACTGCGTACTATTACATAAGAAACGTAATAGCACGCCTGTTTTCCCCGAAAGGTGTAGGCAGAAATATACACAAAGGCCTTATACCCATGTTGGTTTATTATTTTTTCCGCAGTAGCCTCCCACTTGCTTACACATCTCGCATAGATGCTGGGGATGCTCCAAACCTTCGAGATTGTCGCGGGGCGGGAAATCCGAAGGACGCAGCTCTCTCTGTAAGTACGAAAACGACAGGTAAAACACGTGCTTCAAAAAGTTATTGACCACAGCGGTACGGGTCGAAACATTTAAACAGACAGCTATACATTTAAACATATATTTTGTATGGTGTAGCCTAGCTAGCTAAATAAATGCTGCCGCTATAGAGAACATAATAATAATAGTTATAGTTTCCACCCCGTATAATATAACGCCTTACACGTTTACATAATAAATACAAAAAAAAAAATATTATGAGACATGGATGTTTTGAGACTTGATTATTTTGCAACTTGAACGTTTTGAGATCTAGATATTTTGCAACTTGGGGATTTCGAGATTTGGATCTTATGAGTTATGAATGTTTTGCAACCATATGGTTATTTTGCAACTTGAATGTTTTGAGATTAAACCGTTTTTTTTTTACTTTTAGAGACATACGTAGGTATCACATTAACAAACGATCATAATTTTATCCGGCTTTGATTTTTGCTTATAGCTTTTAAGGGAGTTTACGTATGTAGAAACGTACTTAAGAGGGCCCTTCCCAGTCCGTCTATCGTCATCGCGAGCATGGTCGAGCTTGTTCTTTCATTCAGAACCATAGCGGCGATGTTTTTTCAACTCCCCCGTCTCAGAGGACCCCGACCCCGCACGAATCGTCTCTCGCGCACCTCATACCGCCTAATGCGACAACATTGAACGAAAAATAGTGTTCGAAAATTTCATAAACTTGTTCCAGGAGATACGTGTTTTTGAATAAGGCTTACAAGTTTGTGAAATTAATATTTGTCATTTAAAATCTCCATTCCATTTGCAAGGTTTCTATCACAATGCTTTCTTTACTTTTGAGTACAATATGAACGGCCAAAGTTTAGGTAAATAATGTGCAAAATAGCAGATTTTTAGAGGTTTATACTGAATTTGTTTTTCCAAATTTTTACTTTTTGCTTTGTTAGAAACCTAGATATAGTGCACAAGATACCTATCAGTAAAAAAAAATCAAAGATAGATGTGTTACCACGGCATAATCACGTAAGAGCGTTTGTATGAAAAGTATGACGGGTTGGCCGCTCTTAGGAGCGGCTAACCCGTCATACATTACGACCATGCTCGCGATGACGATAGACGGACTGGGAAGGGCCCTCTTAAGCAACGAAAGTCGATACAGTAACCACTTCAGGGTCTGATGTAAAATGAATAACTAATTAAGCCTACCTACTCTCCAAGCTATTCATGAAATTAATGTTGAAAAGCAGTGTGGCTAATTATTTAGTGTGGTATTCGTTTTCGACAGTAAAATACAATATGTACTTATGTAGGTACCTGATTTTTTGGGCGCACGTCTGCCCTACAACGTTTACATTTCTGATATTTATCGCGCCAAGACAGACGGCTGACCCAGAAGTATCCGCAACCGCACTTATACTCTCCGTATAGAGCTCCAGGTCTCGGCTGAAATTGGTATAAAATGTATAAAAATATTGTTAAAAAATGTCATATGCCGAAGCATGTGATGCAGAAAATGATTTGAGTATGAACGTGGAAGACTATAAGAGTAGAGGGAGACCAAAGAAAAGATGAATGAACTGTGCGAAGGACGATATGGCTAGAAAGGAGGTGACAGCTGAGATAACGAGTGATAGATTTAACTATGAAAGAGGATATGCGACCCCAAATAAATTGGATAATGACAGGCGAATAATGATGACTTACCTAGTATCTAATTGTAACAACGCGGACACCCAGACAAACACGAAAAGCGAATCATGTACCTATTTACATCTATGGGTAAGTTATTAGGTTTCTTACTTTAAATTCTCGCGTAGGTTTGATGACTACCGCCGGGCGTACATTTGGTTTCGGAACCCGATGCTGTACAGGCACGCTGCGAAAGCTGGGGGACGGAACTGCCTGAAAAACAGATTTTAGTTAGTCGATAAGCACTTCCGTGGTAACAATTTGTCAGCGACAGTGCTGGTATGTTGTAGCAGTAAGGGCGGTATTTTACTCGTTCATTGCTATTCACTCCCATTAATTAGGCCTAAAAGTCAACTGCGATCATTGCCAACTTTACCTGTAAAGAAAAGTTAATTCGTCTGCCGAAATCTTTCACATTACTAAACTAAAAAAAGCGGCCAAGCGCGAGTCCTACTCACACGCACACAGTCATGGTTCTGTAGCAACAAACAATATAATAACAATATTTTGAAGGTTCACATTTATGTGGTGTTTACATTTGTATGGTTACATTCAAATGCAAAACTGAATATGTTTTTCGTAGTATGTTAATGAAAAACAAAGTTACTGCTGCAGTTTGATGAAAAAGTCCCATAACTCAAAAACTAAACATCAAATCTTATTCAAACCAATTTTCGTTGAAAGGTTTTTTACGTTCTACAACCCTACATTTTTTCAGAATTTTCCTCCTCTTACTTTAGAAATTAGAGGGGGGGCACACATTTTACCACATTGGAAGTGTCTATCTTTCAAACGATTGACTTTGAGAAAAAATGTATTTAGGAACCTGATAGGTCATCTATAGATACCCCGCACGTATAGGTTTGATAAAAAAAAAATATGTTTCCGTTCCGTGTATGGATTTTTTGTATAAAATCGTAAAGCGGTTCACAGAATATATCTACCTACCAACCAAGTTTCAACTGTGTACTCCTAATAGTTTCGGAATAAAGTGGCTGTGAGTTACGGACGTACAGGCAGACAGACAGACATGACGAATCTATAAGGGTTCCGTTTTTGCCATTCGGCTATGAAAGCCTAAAAAGTACTTAGGTACCTACTTAATTTAAAAAATTAAAAACCCGACTGAAAAAAATGAAAAGCAAATTTTAAATTAAGTAAAAGTTGGAACCAAACCCTAGCTCCATTTTCATAATTTTATATTCAAATGGGTTTCGCCTGCGGTTTTTTAATTTGTTTAATTACCTACTTAGGTATATATTGCGTACTTATCAAGTGTTTTGTAAATAAAATACTTGATGGTACCTATTACTTTTTATACAGCATGTAACAGAAATGGTATAAGTAGCCAAAACTAATCGGCTGCCCCCCGTACAACATTTCGATACCTACTCGACCAAATGTATGGGGCTCTGATTACTATGTCGCGATTGCGACCATGGAGAAAGTTGTTCAGTTTGGTGGTCTGTAGCACACCCCTTCATATGACCCCCTGACACCCTTTCTGTTACACTCCAGGGTGAGTTTTTGTACAGAATTTTTTCCAGGATGACAAATGTATACAAAAATACCTAGGTACAGATCAAAATGATGAAATAATTTTTGAAAAGAAATGTAATAATATTAATTACTAGCTTTTGCCAGCGACTTCGTCCGCGTTTCCGTCGTTTTTCGTAAAAAAAAGTAGCCTATGTCCTTCCTCACGGTTCAGTGGTTTTGATGTAACAGACAGATTAACCTTTTTTAATTAGGGATGACTGAGAGTGTTATAAACGTAAGAGTAGACAAATATAATCAGAAAGCTTCGAACTGCTAAGCTATCGGGAGTTACACGTGATATTGTGAGTCAACCATAAAAGATAGACATATGCTGTCGTGGGATATTTTTTATATAATTTTAAGGAGAACATTTCCGTCATACATGATTTCTGTGTAGCTTTAACCATTAAGGTTGCACACGCGACGGAAGCTTAAAAAATGGAGTAACTTCTCCCGTTTTCCCAACATTTCCCTTCACTGCTCTGCTCCTATTGATTGTAGCGTGATGAAAAGTATACTATAACCAACTCAGGAGTATGAAAAATAATTGTACCAAGTTTCGTTAAAATCCGTCGAGTAGTTTTTGTTTCTATAACGGTTATACAGACAGACAGACAGACAGACAGACAGACAGACAGACAAAAATTTTACTGATTGCATTTTTGGCCTCAGTATCGATCCCTAATCACCCCCTGATAGTTATTTTGGAAATATATTTCATGTACAGAATTGACCTCTCTACAGATTTATTATAAGTATAGATTAGAGCTTTGACTGAATTTAAATTTTACGACCAAAATTGAATGAAAACCATACGTTGTAATGATTGCGAGAGGATTCATAGTTGCTCCACGAAAGTGATGCTGTTGGCGCAGGCGCAGGCGCAGGCCTTCTTATCTCGTATACTGGGCGTGCGGAAGGGACATGATGATCATCTTCTTCCTACAAAGTAAATAAATCATTACTTACAGCTACAATTATACAGATAGATAAGAAATTGCCTACCAACTAGCCTAACTGATGGAGATTAGCCAAGTGCCGCCATACCGCGCAAGTTAAAAGTACAGACGCCAGCACATCAAGCTACTACAGTTTGTATTTCTTTAACAGATTTTCAACTTTATCGCCAAAGTATTACGTTCAAGGTTGATTGGGAAAATTTGACAGTTTCGGGTAGCTTGCTTGATGTGCTGGCGTCTGTACAAAACTATGTTGAAGCGTAATGCTCCGTAGTATAGGGCTGCCATAAATCGATGAAGTGAACAAGACAACAATATACAAGGTGTAACATAATAAACGCAAGACCTCCCGTGTGGTCTCTCGCACCATGGAACTAAACATCTTTTGTTCTACGAGTTCTTGAAATTCGCAAAAAAAAAATACTTTCTATAGGAACGGACGCAATCAGCTGATCCACATGTATGGTAAAACTAAAAAAAAGTTATGAATTTCCAAAAGTCATAGAACAAAACTTGTTCAGTGTCATGGTCTGAGACACCACACGAGAGGTCTTGCGTTCATTATGTTACACGTTGTTTGCAATGTGTCCGGTCATGAACTAGCGATATTCTAGGTATTTATAAAACGACAATTTTATTACACAAATACACTACACACTTGGGTCCAATCCACTTCCCTGCTATTTGGCAGCTATTTTGTTTTTTCATACATAAAAGTCATATAGCTCTCAAAGTTTTGGTCTTACTGAGATAAAAATAGGCTTATACAGAGGGCAAAGATGTTGTCTATCGCTTACATTATAAAATAATGGGTTCACATTATCGTAACTATAAGAAAAAAGAAATTAAACTCCAGAAAAATATTTAAAAAATTATGCAATTCAACAATTTTTTGAATCAATAAATTCTTTGCAAATCAACAAATTTGTATAATAGAATAGTTGTTATATAAGTACCTAAAGTATCGCTAGTCCAAGACCGGACACATTGTATATTTTTCGAGAGCTTCTGTGTTTATGAAGAGATATTTTTGTAGAGCTCAGGTTTTGTATTTCCTACATATAAACATAACAATTAAATTGCTAACCTAATTGAAACTATTTTTGTATGTTTTACGATATCTAACCATTCGGATCATTACTAACAAGTACTCACACACAGGACACACACGCTATCGTCTACATTTCTATTTAATTTCTCCTTTTGCAGGTCTGCTGGCAGAAATTTCTTAAGAAATAAGCAGTATCTATGTATGTACTCGTATATTAGGTATATATATCATGTTATTTTTCTGTGTTGTCTACAGTGTATGCATAAATAGTAAAACAAATAAGATAATCAGTTTGATGAGTTTCAAAGTCTAAGTATTTAGGTATTATAGTCTGTTTTTTACTTACTTAAATGCTATTGAAATCTATATCAGTTTGCCATTTGTACTTGTCAATTTAGTCTCCGAGATTAAAAACAGACTAGGTACAAATTATGACGTGAGCATTGTAATAAAATCACTTACCTCACAACACGATAAGCAAGATCCCATGTTTGAAAGTAGCGAAGCACTATATGATCCAAATAAAATTACAGTCCCTCACGAAGTCACTTGATTAAAACAACTTAATTTTTTTTGTAAATAAACAACGAACAAGCGAAATGCGCGACTCCAACGCGAATGCCAAACAAATACTACCTACAGATAGGCCTACTACGGACTACCTACAACACTTTAGGGTAGTAAAGCTTGTACCCACTATTACAAAAATATTTTATATTATGAATCACTGCATCACTATTGCGAGCCCGCGACAATGCAATGGCAAGTAATGGAACCCGTAACTCAACACCTCTTTTTACAGTCAGCAAATCTCGTTAGGCACTCTAGTTATAAGTGCACTATTATTAGTTGAACAACGTGGCTTGTCTATAGCACTAAATACCGGTGATTTGTAGAAATCTAAAGTGGAAATAATCTTGTTTGTCCCCTTATTTCAGAATCTGTGTTGCCAGCAATGAAATAAATCTAATTGGAAAATGGAATGGCCTTGACAACGTGCGTCGTATCTTAACAACCGCCCCTTATCGCACTGTAAGTGTAACAGAGACTGCCTCTCCTTGTCCTTGTCCCATACTTTCGCACAATGGATCTATTACCCTTTTTTTCTAACTGAAAAAACCATGTTTTTTACAATCATCATGGTCATGGGTCGCTCTTGGATTTGGCCCTTATGTGGAAAGACGATTATAATATAGTACATTTTGATATAAGTGGGGAAACTTTGTTATACTGCATTCGAGCCGGAATTCACACAAGTGAGCCGCAGGCGAGATTGTTATTTATGGAGCCGAGAACTGCAGTAACAAATCGCCACGCGTATCAAACGACGTTTTTCAATACATTTTCGAAGAAATAAAATTTTCTTTTCTTTCGAAGAAGCAAAGGTATGATGCCGCTAAACAGCCTAATATGAAAAATAGAAATCCAAATACTTTGGAATTTAGAACACAAATAAATGTTAATTTGTTTTTGTGAACAAATGTCAGTATTTGTTTTAAATAATCATGTTTATCTATATTCTATTAAACTTAATTTAAGTACTCAAAAAATATTTACGCATATCTCTGTTTGCCGAGATTAAAAAAAAACAATCACCGCCGACTATAGTCATTGAACCCATTTGGGCTTAGCTCAGGGGCTTAATATGAGTATAGTTATCTGTGGAAATTTTTATTTCCGCACATGTACGGATAAATATTAAAAAACCCCACGTGTAAAATACATTGCATATTAAACCTAATCGCAGTGCCATAAGAACCAGTTTTCGAGAAAGTGTATTGAAAAGATTATTTTGTCTTATATTCAATTATTAATTTTTTTTGTTTGCTAAACGGAATACATAACACAAACAGGTACCTACCTAGCTTATGCCTGCACCACACGCACAAGCTTCACCACAGTTTAGTAGGCATTAAATAAGTAATGTTTACTCTTACATACGCATACGTATCACCATAGTTAGTTATAATCCTACTGTCCCTATATCCTAAATTCCGTTTAAAATAATATTAATAAATTCCAGTTTCCCTACCTTTGTCTCCTATACTGAAATCTAAATAATAACATGACATTGGCTAAATGCACAAACCGTGCGAAGCCAGAAAAAAAAATAGTATATATATAGGTTTTCCTTTTAAATTGGGCACAAATTGGGCAACAGGACTAAATACGAATTCATAAGTAGCCCTTTTTATGGAAACAATTTTGGAAAAGGCAGTTAATTCTTTGGTCAAGTGTGAGTTGTCCATAAAAATCAGTCAGTGACCAATTTTTAACATGGCTTTCGACGAATCATTCATTGTATAGGAAGAAAAAATCAGGAAAGCGGAAAAGGGTCAAACTGAGCAAAAAAAAAAATTATATGGACGAAAACATATTTTTTAAGCTGATCTTCTCATCTGTTTCATGTAGGTAATGTGAAAGAAAAGAAAAATTGTCGATCTTTAGGTTAAGCCTAGCTTGCCTAGGTTGGTCCGTGGAGGGGTGACCACCCATTACATATTGAGTTTCCCCTCTACCTCAGAAAGCACGTTAAACCGTTGGTCACAGCTATCATTTTTAGATCTTAACAGTCGTTAAAAGGGTTGTGGACGTCAGATAGGCAGACGCTCCTTATGAAATACTGGTATTCAGTTGCATCCGGTGTCAGGCCACTGGCCAAGCGATGTTTTGCGGCGAGCCCGCACCGTAATGATTTCGCTGCACTGTCGCAACCGCAACATTGCTATCTAGTCTAGTCAGCACCGCATTGCCCCTTGCTACCTCGACTCTAGGGTCCTATGTTCGATGTCCGTGCTGACTGCTGTGACATCACTCGACTGATTTATTTGTAGGACGAAAATGGCGCTCAGGTCACAGTATCACTGCCACGAAACGCTACGGCTGGCACCGTGGCTCTGCCCCTAGTCTAGAATGAAGAACTATATTATAGGTATTCAACCTCCACAGATGACAATAGATAGCATCCAGAACAAACCAGATACAAACCGTAGTCAATGGTAGGTGATGTCGTAATGTGTAAATGTTAAAATTGACGGATAAATTATAGTACAAATATATAGTAATAATGTTTCCATACATAGTTTCTTTTTGTAGTTGTGATGAACCAGAAAACGGGCCTAATTTTAATGATGACACGTTTCCCAGTTCCGACCAAATTTGGGGAATGATAGGCACTATATTTGCAACAGTTGCATGTTGGCTTGTGTATGCAAAGGTATGTACTCTTATCAAAAACCTGATACATTCTACTATGATGATATTACGTTGGGCTGTTGTTAGTTCAGCGTTATAATAAGCATAAATCTGCCGTTCTAAAGTGGAACCCAAATGTTCCGGTGATTTTCTAGCCACTTCATTTTGAGTGATATATCAAGTGTCACGAGGGAACTGTATACCTACCTGCGTCCTTTCATAATATACAATATAATAAGAAAAAGTAAATTAAGTTTTACATCACATCATCATATTCCACAGCCCGACTGCAACCACTGCTGGGTATGTCTCTTTTTGCTTTTGCCAAGCTCCAAGTTCTTGTGCCAGCCTCATCCAGGATGGCAACAATTACACTCACAGTAGTGCCATAATTGCTGTTGCGGTCAGGTACAAGTTAAAAATTACTCGATATTACTATAATATAAAAAACTTGTCGTCGTTATGTTCCTTACAGATAAGAATCGGCAGACAAAGGTATCAAAACCAACAAATTCTTATGCACAGCAAACCACCAGGAGCGATGTCCACCTCACGCAAAACACGCACCGGATAAGATTATAAATTAAACCAAATTTGATATAGAAATATATCTTTATTCCTTAAAATAATATGGCCTATTTTTGTATAAAATATAATTTTTATGTCGATTATATTTATAAAATGTATAATGTCGTTCTACCTACCCATACACCTTTGCAACAATAATAAAAACAACAAGAATATAGGAATTTCTATTCATCAAAGTACTAATATTTACTAATAAGTATCGTTCAGTAAGAACATTGTGTCTTTTGCATATTTCTTGCAGTCTTGCAAAAGATACTTGAATTCGTCATCTACTTGACCTCTCTTCAGCAGATACACTAAAATGTACTGATACGGGAATACGGGAACGTTGTGGCGTGCGAAAAACCGTAGTTTGACTCTTTCAATGATTTTCATGTCGACGAAACAGTAATCTGCGGTGCAGCAACTGCCTGGGGTCCTGTGGAAATGATTTCGAGTTGAGTTACACGTGGTTATTTATCTCATACCATTGTGCCAGGGCCCGCGCACATCTGGTAAAGGGCAAGCCAGTGCATTTTTCAATAGCAAACAGATACCTTGTGCTAGTTGAAATAAAGTTTAAATAAATAAACTACCATCGGTCTGAGAGAGCATTAAAGCAGGCTGAGGTAATTTTATTTTCTAGTTTTTTTATGAGACGCACGTTGTTATTATGCCATCAAAAATAGAACAAAAGAAGCTTGTCGAAAAGGGCACTATATAGAATGCGTCCAGATTTTTAAAGTAACAACACGAAAATAACAGGATAAGAATCAAACTGCAATAGTAAATTTGAGGGAGCTAAAAAATTGTAACAGAATGTAAAATATGCTCACTGACCTTGGATCATAAGTAACAGGCTTAGCTTTCAAAGACTTGAATATCATCTGATAATATTGCCTATACTTTCTCTTCATGATGAGAACGATTTGTTTCCCCTCAAAGGGGTACTTGGCACTGAGCGCATCAAGCTCCAAATGCCAGTAGACGGCTGCCTTCGCGACTTCCACACTCGTTGAGTCTATTTCCAATATCTTTGGGTGTTTGAGCCACTCATAGAGATATTCCTGTAATAAAAAATACATTGAGGAATGAAACAAATATCTCATTTCGAATTAACACGATCCAATTTCTATTTAGTCATAAAAACATACAAGACATAAACGGAATCTTCACGAAGCCGTCAACCAAACATTCTGTACTTCAAACTAAGTAACTCTACGCAAAAAATATTGCTGGGACAAGACTTTTTTTTTGGGGTAAAAATCAGACATTTTGCTCTTAGATTTGCAAAGTTCGGTTCAAAGCCTATAGTTGAAAATTCAACACTCAATGTCCCTTACGTCATACAATTTTTTCGCAGTATTTTAATACATACCTGTAGAAACTTCTTGCACCTGAAGCTGTCGTATATAAAGTTGACGTGAATCAGCCACTTGCCGGTAGCGAGAGCGCATACCATCATACCAGTATATGTATCGTTAGGCAACACTGCTATAAAATGTGTTGCCAACATCTCCATTTTTGTGTTCTCTGCGACAACTCCACCTAATTCGTTTATCATTGCTCCAATTCTATCGCGGTTCTATGAAAGATAAAGATTAAGTGTTATTAATATGTATTGTAGAAGTGTCAAAAGGTTTTGTGAACTCAAAAAAAAAAAGGTCATGTTGCGACCTTTTTTTGCGTATCGCGTGCTCTCTTTTACTTATGGACCTTATGGCTAAGTTGCTGACTACATTGCTGGATAAATTGAATGTTGTTTTGGGTATAACTTAAATACATAATATATCAGAAAAGTGTGGCAATATTTAAAGATGTGGTATAGATGATCAAACTGGACAACTTTCTCGATGAGATAATGAGACATGGAAAATAAGCTGTCCTATACATTTGGCTCTACCCAATGTATCGATATTTGCTATGTCACAGCTGATTATTTTTACTGTTTGATAGTTTTTCATCTATGTGCCATGCACATCATGGTATAGAGTACAGAACACACATAACATAACATCACGCCTGTAATCCCCTCAAGGTTAAGCAGAGCTATAACCCAATAGTACACCCACATTTCGGCAGTTATGTTTTAGTCCCAAATTATAGGAGACGAGCCTACAGTAAGTGGTATACCACCTCCTTAAATAAGACGACACCTTGCACATAGAAGCTGTTCAAGCCGTAACTAGCTGTGCGCACACACACTAGTATAATATCACCGCCGGCGACGCACCCACACTACGATGCGCGCCCGCCATTTGCAAGCCAGCGCGCGACTCGCGACACTGCAGCGACGCGAGTCCGTGTGGAGACACGCTCCGAGCTAAACCAACTGTATTATTTCTTATTTCATAACTTTGTACGAGTAAATCCTGCATTTGTAATAAAAAATTGGCATTTGAACATAAACTCTTGTATCTCAATTAAAGCAAGCTGTGTCAGATCTTTTAACTCACATTAATGCTCTCAGATAGCATGAACACTTTCTTCTCACAGGCACAGATTAAGTTCTGTTTCAACTTCCATGACTCCTCAGACGTGCCACTTGGTGAATGATAATCACTGTCTGAAACAGAATATTTAAATTACATTTCACAACTATGGTCTGTGAAATATGGAATTGATGAATTCTGTAGTAGGTAAACTTGCAATGTTATTATTTTTAGACGATTTCTAAAAAAGGAGGAGTACAGGTAGTAACACCAATTTCTCTGTGATTACGGGTACGCACGGCGGCCAATCAAGCTAGGCAAAACCATATTAAGCTGATCTCTCATCGTACGGGAAGCTCATACAAAGCGAAGTCAGGTTATACTGGTTATGTAGAGCTTGATGTGCCGCCGTGTGTACAAAGCTCAGTGTTCCCTTAAAAAAAATTATGAACTTTACTTCAGGGTAGTTTATAAGTTAGCTTGTATAAATAATACATCATTTTTCTTTTTCTCCTATATTGATGGTCTCCTAATAACTTTTATTTACAATTTAAAATTCATAAGTACTTGACGAGAATTTCTGTGCAATACATATAGAAATTAAAAGGGTACAATAAATAGGCTTTTTCTTTTGGTTTTTCGAGGCACACTTTAAGACATCCATATATATTCTGGTTTAAGCTCGCCATGTACATAAGCCGTAACATAGCAAACATTTTAGTTTTTTGTTTTTAAATTAAATAATATAATTATGTGACAGAATATGAACTAAAAAATTATGCAATTCCATGGGATTATTTACCTGAAGTCATTTCCTGAAGGCTAGCTTTAATTCTAGTGGACACCTGCATCTTCCCCTTTATTGGGCTGTAACCTTTCTCGGAGCTTTTCTTCTTGAGCTTGTAGCTCTGGTAATACTTCTGAAAGGGCAAGTAATTGGCAGTCTTCTCTTTTCCACTTTCTATTAACTTCCGAAAGCTCACTTTCTTAGGCGTACTCTGCCTACTAAAACTTCTGTGAAAATAATAAAAAAATTGAAAAAATATTGTCTTGAACCATTTTTTAAATTCTAAGATGAGAAATTATTGTTATTTACATTTAATTTGATAGACAAGAATTCACTGTAGTTCCAGTGCTAACTAAAGCACAGTTTTTTTATCATAGAAATAATAAGTATTACACAATTTATAGCTACACCAAAGAACCTGGCATGTTAAATCTAGAAGACTAAAAGCAAATACCAATTTAATATTAAAGAAAGATTATAGATCAACAGCTACATGTTTTAATTCTAAAAGTTAATTCCCATAGTACTAGTAAAAAACCCTGAGCTCGAGATATTAAAACTTTTTAGAGCAACAAAGCATTTAGTTTCCCATTAGGTAAAGCATGAAGTAATTAGTAAAAACATACAGATGAAATATACTTAGGTAGATCCCAGACATGCCAATATTCAATTTGTAACTCACTCATTCCCCAACTTTGAAAAAAATGTTTTAAAGGGACTTGATGTGGGAGTAATTTTCTCTTCAACTTTTTTGCAATCAATTTCTTGATAAATATCCTCAACAGACCAACCTATTTGACGACGCACAGCCTTCGGTTTCCTAGTTTTTTCTAATGATGGCACAAAATCAACACAATCCTCTCCTGGATCAATAAAACCAGCCTTGTAATGTACAACAGTCTCTTTTGAAGTAACTTTAAAGTGTTCAGCCTTAAGATGTCCCAAGTATGCCAACTTTTCAGTATATATGTCATGGCACACAGGACAAACATAATGGTGCAGCTTGACATTAGTAGTGCACCTGTTAAAATGTATGACATATTTGTCATACTGGTCAAATTTTTCATCACATAGTACACAGGTGACATCCATGTCCTCCGGTATATCAGGCAGTGGCTGAGTGTGGCGGGGAGGTAACGACTGGGTGGCTCTAGCCGGCTGCTGGTTTGGAACAATATCTGATGCCACAAGAGTTTCATTACTGCTTGACCGTTGCAGTTGATTGCGCTCAATAGTGCATGTAGTCCGGCAAGTGTGGGTGCCTAATTTGCTGTAGGACTCATTGCAACCTCCACATTTAATAGAATCAACATCACTGTCAGTCTCATCACTTATATCATGGAAGATATTACTATCCATGTTGTCTTTGAAAAAGTTTTCATGGTTGTCACCCTCAGCAGACACAAATTCTTCCACAGTACTATCCATAGTACTATCATGCATATGGAATTCCTTGCTGAAGCAGTCATTGTAGTCACTAACAGAGGATTTACTTATATTGGTGTCTGACAACAAATTACAAAAAATGTTAATTGGTTAATGTCAATGTTATGGAACAACCAATTATTGGCTATTACATAAAAAATCATTTAAAATTTTGCTACTTGAAATATACTAATCTAATCACCAAAAAGGTGCCACCATGTAGGTGCAAATCCAGTTACTTTCAAAATTTTAAAACGATGATAAAAGTACAAGAAAACACATTACCTGGACATTGTCTTATCAAGTTATCAATTCTTTCGCACTGCTGTTTGAATAAATAAGCTGTACTTAAATTTTCTATGCAGGATGAGCAGACACGATCTGATAATCCATCACCTTCATATATCTAGAAGCAAATCCATGTCAGACATACAATATTTTGGGGATCCAGTTACAAGTGCTTGATAACTTTGCACACTCATTGGATGTCATATAAACAAGAATTTGTACTTACTTGAATGTTAGTAAAAGACATAACCATATCAGATAACTTAACACACTCATCTTGTTCAAATATTGAACAAAAATCACCCAATTTCAAGCAAAGCCTGCATTTCTGAAATCTGGAATCCATTTTCTACAAACAAACTTCTGGTACAGTACAGAGTACCTTTAGCACCATTGCCCACTATTTACATAGAATTTACACCTTTAAACGGTACATTGTATGCGAAAACACGTTTTTCAAAAACAAGATACACAACCACTGTGTAACCGTCTTTTTTAAATTTGACAGTGATTTTGATGACACAGCAATCCGATGGACTTGACAGAAGCGTTTTGTAGTATTTCTAGAAAAAATAATAGAAAGTCTCTATACTTATCCCGTTCCCGAAAACCTCCATGAACTATTGTAATCCTTCGAAAAGACTGCTCTCTGTCATTGAGGGCAAGTCTATTTGCATTGGGTATATTATTGGCTCTTACATAAAGTCAAAGTAACTAATAATGCCATACTAGATCAGCTGTTTTTGGCATTAGCTGTTACTGTAGCTGTATGTATCAATTAAGCTGTCAGTCAACCGAACCAATTTGTTAGGTTATGTTATTTATTTTGTTTGTTTGTTATTGTTCCGAAAAGTGATTAAAATTGTATACCCACATTACAAAAAGGCCCTTTTTGAGTTCTTACATAAAGTTATCCTAGTAGGAAAGATGCAGCCAGAACTACACGTTAGTCCAAATATTTACATGAGGCCTTTCCCTCGTTTTGATCGTCCCATGGTTATTGGTTACGTTGGTCTTGAGAATCTTAAATATGCGCGTCGTATTGGTAATGATAGAGTTAATTTCGACTTGAACTTACATTTAGACAAGGTAATACGTAAACCGGATGACCTGGATGTAAAACTGAAGGATCTGCTCAAGTTCTTATTGGAGCATGAACGTCGCTTGAATTTTACACCAGAGAACACTTTAGAAAAAGCTAAATTCTTCTGCTATCGCGGTCTAATGACTTGCGTGGCTTGCACTCCATATGAAAACCGCGAGCCATGGAAAATTGTTGCTATTCTCTTCAAAGGCACTATCTATCTGTGTGCAAGGGATACAGAGGAGAAATTTAACAGAAGACGAAATATGACTGAAAGAGACAAACAGTTTACTTCTTGGGGCTATAAGTTTGAACAGTACCTTTTATCTGGTGAGCATCTACTAAGACAATTCAAGTTTTCCTTATTAATAGATAATAGGCATTCTGTATGCAGGTATACTGAAATTGAATTAGTTATATTTATTAATTTCTGAGACTAAATTCATATTTTATTAAAAATTAGAATAATAATTGCAGATGAGCCAGATTCCGAACCAAATCCTGATGTTCCTGTGGATGAGAATGAGGAATTCTCATTAGTTTTCACAACACAATTGAACCGCCATACAATAGTCTATGGTGCAGAAATGGACGGTATCAGATGTGACAAAGCAGCTGTTTCGAAACCACCTTTAGAACTGGGACCAGAAGCTATAGTTAAATATTTGGCTGCTAAGGAATTTATAGAGCTGAAGACCAATAGGCATATAGAACATCCAAAGCAAGAAACCAGTTTTAGGTTTGTAAAACATGAGTATTATATATTTAAAGCCTAGGTTGTCTCAGCTCTTGAGTAGCTTTATTCAATCACATCAATGTTATTTATAATTTCATTTTGTTACGTCTTGTCTTTTTCTGCTGTGTCAAATACTTAAGATAAGTACTGGTAGGTAATACAGGAAACAGGTTTATTCTTAGTTCAGCTAGAATCCTAATTTACTACTATTATAAGTCCCTAATATTGTAAATATGTTTTGAGGAACTTGTAGCTAAATAATGACTTCCACTTGGGTCGATCTTTGGATTAAGCTGCGCTTCCCTAGGTTGGTCCGTGGATGGGTGACCACCCATTACATACTGAGTTTCCTCTGTGCCTCGGAAAGCACATTAAGCCGTTGGTCCTGGCTGTCATTTAGAGATCTTTGATAGTTGTGACAAGTAGTGAGTGGCCTGAAAGTCTGACAACCAGTCTTACCAAAGGGGATCGTATTACCCAGAACTAACTGGGTTGTGGAGGTCAGATAGGCAGTTGCTCCACAAAAAATACTAGTGTTCAGCTGCGTCCGGTTAGACTAGAAACCGACCCCAAAATAATTGGGATTAGGCTATGCAGATGATGAATATTGTAAATATGTTTATCATTTATTTCAGTAAAGAATTTCAATTAATTGTAACTGGTACTACTGCGTGATGTTGCACATATTACTTTTTATAGGATAATTTGGATCTTTTAAAGTTTTCACATGGCAATTGAAACTGTCCAAGGCCAGCCTGTTTTTTAGACTGTAGAAGTACTATTATAGCTGGGTTTCTCATTTCCCTGAAAGACCGTTTTCACTGTCGAGGCATTCTCATTGTTTGAAATAATTTCTCCTGAAAAACTGCATTCATAAAAACAATCTTGCAGACGGTTCAAATCCAAGAAGTGGTGGTGTCAATCATTCCTTGCTGGAGTAGACACCATATTATGTGGATACAGAAATGACGATGGAATTGTAGAAGAATTGAAGACATGGAAAATTAAAGATTTAGTAAAAATGTCCCAGGTAAGTCTTTTCTTCTTATGTATTGACAGACTTTCTTAATCATGCTGCAATGTTTTAACTTGTGAGATGTGGCTATGCTATGCCATACATATTAATGTCAGTCACCATTTAGGCGGAGTGAATTATTATCAATCTCCTAGCCAAGCTTGATAGTTTTTATTATTTCCTTTATTTATATTTTTACAAATTATTTACATTTTTAAATATTCCTAATAAAAAATACATTTAAAAATATAAAAAAATTGTAGCCCACTGGTATCGGGAACAGGGTCCAAGCTACCAACGGTCAGGGCTCCAGAGAGAGGTACTTCTTAACAATACGAGCTGTGTCCAGGAGTATGAATCAAGCCCTTGATGCAGCTACCTAACGAGAGCCTCCTCAGGTATTGATCGAGGCTCTTGGCAAATAAATATAATATAGTTTTCCTTTATTTATATTTTTACTAATTATTTACATTTTTAAATATTCCTTAGAAAAAAACAATATAAAAAACATTTAAAAATATAAAAAAATATTATTAGCCTGTTCCCCCTGCAGGACAAAGGCCTCCATTCCCTCTTTCCACTTTTCCAATGCTTCTGCAATTTTTTGCAATAAAAGAAGGTTTTTCTTTTTATTTTCAGAGATTTTGGAATCCAGATGTCTGCTTCAACTTTTTAGATAACTTCTTAATATATGTGAAGCGATGTTTGGCAAGAGAGATAAAACACAAACATGGAGAGAAGGCAGTAAACAGACTTCAAGAATTGCCAATTATAACTTTGCTGTTTGAGTGGACCCCTGGCATGCCTGTCCAGGTGGCAGAAAATTATTCCCATCAAGATGATCCTATACTAATGCCCTGGTTTACAGATAATTATGGTAACGTAGGAAATGTCTAAGTTAAAATGTTGTTAAACTGAATAGTGACACATACAAGCCCTTAGAGGTCCCGACTTTCTGCCTTATGGAACATGAAACAAAAAATGTGCTGCATGCTATTCAAAGCATGTATCAATGCGCGCTCTTGTCACCTGTTTTCTGACATCTCGATGATCATCTCTAGTTTTAACTAACTAAAATAAGGGTTTTAAATAAAAAAATGGCGTTTACTATCGTACCATTTATTATCACTGCATAGCAAATGGTGTAAATCAACATCCATAAAAGACTAATCAACAACATGGATATCTTCACTTACAACTAGATATGCTTAATATAGCTAATAATGTATTATCATACATTCATAAAAAATATTTAGAAAATAAAAACAATAATTAACAGAACAACATAGTTGTAATAAAAATAAAATGGTGTCATGTATTAATACGTGTCGACCGATGTTAATGCTGTATTTACATAACAATGATTTATTTTAGCAACAAAAACTCCATCATAATCAGTGATGACCACTGGTACTTTTATAAAAACATATATTTAAAATTTTAACAAATATTCCTAAAAGAAATCATAGTTATCAATATTAAAATTATACCATCTAATAATAATGTACTAATTTAACAATTAAGTTTAAAACAAAAATGTTAAATATTACAAATCTTGAATTTCATTACAAGTAAAATACATAATAAAATTTAACTATACAGTTCCGAACAAAACATTTTGATTGGAGAAAATATTGAATTCAGGGTTAATTTCATGAAAATCATTTTTACACTATGTCTTATCTTGTTGTCGTTAGAGTAAAGACATCAAATACAAATAATAACTATCTACAGGTACGCATTAGGCTCAATTTATATCACCGCGGAATGGAATGGAAGCTTCAATTTCGCCTCATGAAGCGAGAAGGCGCGGGAATGCTCGAGAATTCTCGCGCACACCAGCGAATTCGCGCGAATGCGCCTTGAAGGACGTTCAGTTGTTAGGCTAGATCTTTTACTTGACAAGAATGGTTGACTTGGATATTATTTTTATATCGCTTATTTGTGGGGAAGAAGAAAATGGGAAGAAGAAAATGAGAAAAAGAATATCAGAACCTGTTTCGTAGATGCCTGGCACCGCACTACTGTGACCGACCCGACCGATTTCCCGTTTGCGTCATTTCCCGCGGATTCCACAGACGGCACCGACAAGACAGTAGCTAGGGGAATTCTAGAGAATGCGCGAGAAGAAGAAAGAAGAAAAAAAAGAAGACGCGTTACCTTTTTTTTTTGGCTCGTATTTAGTTAGTATGTTATACAATTGACATAAAGTACATTATGCTATGTGCTATGTACAATTTCGCTGTCGCTTCCATTCCATTCCGCAGCGTGGTAAACTGAGCCTTAATATTTAAACAAATATTTCCTATTCTTAAAACATTATATTTAATTTGTTATAAATTGATTTAATATTTATGTTTAAAAAGGCGAATGACTTACCATATAAACCATTTTCCACTGCATTAGTAACCAAATCAAGTGGAGTTTTAAAGTACAAAAGTTAATCAGTTAATCATAACTGTTTTAGCAAACCTTATGTAAACCTTTACGTACAGACGCCAGCACAGCAAAGTACTACAATCTGTAATATTTTTTTTTATAGATTTTCAACTTTATTGCTAAAGCCTTAGGTTCAAGGTTGATTGGGAAAAAAATTACAGTTTCGGGTAGGTTGATGTGCTGGCGTCTTCAGTATCAACATTTGAACTACTAAACCCTATTATTATTACTTCAAAATAAAGGCGCATATTGTTACCATGGATCATATGGATCTGCTATTTTTTTTATTTCTGTATGGGCTTACTCTTGACCTCTTTCTTAATGTTGACTTGGTTATGTTTGCAATGAAATGGCTTTCAATGGCATTGTACTGTTGTACATGTTCGAGAGTTATTAAATGGCTTGAAGAAGTGCTAACGACCATCAACGTAAGAGCTTAACACACGAAACAAGTAATGCTGGAACTTCACCAATGTTCATTGTGTTGGCATTTTTTTAAACGATTTTCTTAGCAAATTGTGTGTTACGTACAATTATGCATTGGTAAGAGTTGGTACCGACGACGTATTAACAAAGTATTTAAAATACGAATGAAATCTATTTCAGGATCCAAATCTCAAAAAATGTGCATGAAAGAAATATCATAATGAAATATATATATTTATAAAATAAATGAATATTTACTTTATTTGATTATTAAATCCACAATTTCATTAAGGAAGATGCAATTTATTAATTTATTCAATTCAACACACTCGATTCTTGTGGGTTGATTGAGTTTATCGTCGATATGATTAGTTTTAACATAATTGGTATAAGCTAAATACAGGTTATATCGGTGTGGGTATTTCGTTAAAAGTGATGTTAATCAACGTCTTACGCGATTATACTTAGTAATATTATGTACATAATTTGCAACGTACACACGGCCACATATCAAGCTATACATTCCCAGTATGACATGACCTCGCATTGTATAGGTTTCCCGTACACACGGCGGCACATGAAGCTGTTTCCAGTATAACGTAGCCTCGCTTTGTATAGATTTCCTATACAATGAGAGATCCGCATAAACTGGTTTTGTTTAACTTAATTTGTCGTCGTGCGGACATTGCAATTCCGACGGAGTTATATATTTCTATAATGATCTTATAAATCGGGTATATGAACAGAGTAAATATAAAAGTTAGTTTTAACGTTACGATAGGTATAAGAAGATGCGAATTCAATCACAACACACAATGAGAAGATAATTACCGTACCTACTATAATAAACACATAATAATTCTCTTTCATTACACATTGTCATTATGAAGTGCACATTTATAATCTGACATCACATCTATATAATCACTAAAATTATTTCTTTGATGAATGTTAATTAATTTAGATGTTGACGATATTCGTATAGAAACAATGAGAAATGGAATAAACATACATTGAAAGTATTTACAAAGTGCTTCAACGTGTTAACTCTTAACTTACGAGAGACGAGCCTTAACAAAATGTACAACTTAACAGTAATTAGGTACTAGTCGATTTTGGTAAGTTGTACCAAATTGGAATAACACTGATCTGATCACTGAGGTTATTCGTTGTGTACATGTATTCCTCGAGACGAAGTGATCATGACAAGTTATTTCTTTATGTTGAAAATATTCTACAAACTTTAAACAGTCTTCGGTTTCACTTACATATACCTAGGTATATCCCTGTCGAATCAGTGTGTTTTGTACTAGCGTTATAACAAACCAACTACTAAGCTTTAAAAGGACATTTTTACTAAGTATAGCATTCGTTATTGAGGCACAGGTTGAGGAAATTAATTTAAATATACTATTGTTATCTCTTTCACACGTTAATGAAGCAGTGCATCGTGGAAATAATACCTACGATAGCAAACATAACAAAATACACAACAATTTCGATAGGCCTTTAAGTTTTGAACTTTACATAATGTTAGAAGCCGGTCCTACTAACAACCTTGCCTTGCCTATGCAGTTTTTTGTCTGAAATAAATGATTTTTATTTTTTAAATTTATTTTGTGGCGTTAATATGAATGACCGATTAATTGTATTGTTAAATGGTCATTAATCTATAAATTATTACACCTCGCTACATACTCATTAAATTAAATTACCTCTTGTAGATCCAATTTTTTTTTAATTTCAAACCAAATATTTTAATTTATTGATTTTTTATTAGAATAATTCAGACTGAATAATTAATAGTATACTTTATACGTTACGCTTATCATCAAGAAAGAGTAGTGAAAATTGTGAAATTAAAGGCAAAAGGCGGAAGAGTTAAAATAACCTAACTATAATATTTTAAAATGTGATTTCATAAACGAATAACTAAATTTAATAATCTGTAGTTTTATTTTCACTACTCGCATTTCTTTTTAAAAGCAGAATTTGTTACCATTCGGTGTATGAACGACCGGCTTCGATACTAATGAAACAACAGAATAGCAACTTCCGCCTTACAAGCTCACTGCAGCCATACCGGCAGGTCAACTCTTCACCCCGCATTTTATGCGATCAATGTAAATTTAGTATATCAGTAAAACTCCTATGTGATAATAAAATATATTAAATCTTTGTGCTAACTTACAATAAATTCATTTTTCATAAACTATATACTATTTTATCATTTTTCTTATGAAAAACCAATTCTAATTTACTAAGCGCGCTTGGCACGCTGTATTGGTCTGGTTCAACACTATATCTACGTACATTAGCTACTGTCGCATGATGTTGTTGATGGAACTGGTTAGCTAGTATCACTATTGACTATCTCACTAGTTTTTATAAAATAGATATCAAAATTTCGATGTTTCTTGTGATAACAATGAGCGCAGATGTCGTCACGAGGCACATACCACCTTTCACTTAAACTTAGATTACAATCGAAACAGTGATTGTGAACATCTGTTAGATAACAATACTTACAGCTTATGTTATACACTTTACAAATAGAAGATAGCAAATTAATACATTCTTTTGTCAGAATACGTGCAAGAACTACTAAAATCAATATAGTTGAATACATTAAGGACTTTACACAAACATACATTAGCATGTAGCAAGCTGGAAAGTATGTACTAACAAGATAGAAATATATAGAAGATAGAGATATACAGGGTGCAAGGGACAGCCCTCCGCAAACTGGCAGGGTGCATTCAGCTCCTTATTTTGAATCATATTCCACCGGAATTTTTCTATTACTAAATTCACCCCATCAGTCTGTGGAGGGCTGTCCCTTGCACCCTGTATTTTGTTTTGAAATTCATATAAAAAGATCAATAGCAGTGAATATTTATTATCTACACTGATTGACGTTCAGCTCAATATGTAATGTTCTTTTTTACGTATTGTTTGTTTTTGCAGGTGGTATATGCCTAATATTGTAATAACATATACAGTCGGTAAACACTAAAATTATCAATACAGCTTTCCTAAACCTAGCTAGTACAAATAACAATAATTATGTATCTACCGACAGTGCGTATCTTTGTATATAATTTGTCAATTTTACATCAGGCTGAACGTGTCATATCATAGTCTTCATATATTGATTTAATCTTTAAAGTTGGATCTTCATCGTATGTAAAAATATATATTTTTATATTTTATGTGGTCCGATGCATCACACGCATTCTGCGCATGTCGACAGCTGAGCCGTGGGTCAACGCGCAATAATCACATTCTAAGTTAATATTAAATAAAAAATGAATGCAGAAATAATAATGATTCAACTCTAATTCCATCAATTTTATGTTAAACATGCCAATTTATTGGGCTAAGATAACAACAACATACATATCTGTAACTTAAAGTTTATAGAGCATGTTCACTTTATAATTCTTTTCCAATTAGTATTGTCAAATATTTTGGCAAAAACTACATTGCCAATAATTTCTTGGTGGCTTAACGAATAGGCAACCTAGACAAAGCCGTAAAACAAAATATTTAGAGTTTTGCTTTTGCTTACTCTAATAATTGATGTCATATAGCTTTTATTATTATCACAATATTATAGTGCATTGATTATTGACTCAATTTTTGGGAGTGTGCGATCCAAATTTAAACTAGGTATGCACAACTTAGCACTTGCCTTCACTGAAGGCATACAAATACATTGTACTCTGTAGATATCCAATTTATCGGTATCTGTACAAACAAAGTCAAACTTATATTATTATACTACATATATACAAGTGGTGATATTGAAACAGCTGACTAGAGATCGACATACGGAGTGGGGTCCATCTTGTCGAGGTCGGCCAGCAGCGCGGGCGTGAGCGGGTCGCCCAGGATGTCCTCGCGCAGCATGTCGTGCAGCGGCGACGCCAAGGCCTGCTCGCTGTCCACCACGCTCTCGTGCATCTGCGTGCCGCCACACACCGAGTTGCCGTTGATGAGGAAGTCTCTGTTGCTGTAACTAAACACGCTTCTGTCCTCCGCAAACTGAGGAGTCGATGGCACAGATTTCGAAGATATGCCGTTCGATACGTTGGAGTAATTCTCGGCGGTGAACAGTTCCCTGGAGCGGCGAGAGTCTATCTGCAAGTTAGGCGCGGTGCGTTTGTAGGGTAGCGGTGTACTCGGGACCGATCGTGATGTGTAGTATTTATTTTTTTCCGTAACTAATTCTGATAAATCAAACTCAATACTATTCGCTCGTTTAAGGAAATCTTCCACGTTATCAGCGGCGGCGCTGTCGTTAGTGAACGATTGGTTGAACTGAGTGCTTCTCTCGAGCAAATCGTCACCACTCGGTATAATCGAAGTCAATTGCTCATCCGAAAGTATCTGATGTTCCGGGAGGGGATCACAACCGTTGCTCAAAGTGTCATTAGAGGTCAGAATACTTTGTGTGGCACTAGTAGTGAGCACGTCGTTACTGCTGTCGATAGCGTCGTATATTTTGTCGAGCGTTTCTCGATTAAGCCCAGCTTTTGATATGTCACATGTATCGGCGAGAGATCCGAAATCACAAAACTCATTGGGGACGGGTGTCGGGGGAACTGATCCTACTGGAGTGTTGTTATAACTCAATAATCCCATATTTCCTATACCCTGCTTCAGGGGTACTGACTGTGATCTAAACGTGTCAGGTCCTGATCTATAAACTTGTGACTCTTGGAAAAACTGACTAACTTCACTCGACAAAGGATCAGCAGACAATGGTTGGTCTCCATTCATGTGATCTCGAAATGGAGTGTTCGGTAAAAAATTCAAACAAAGATTATTGGAGCCATTAGACATTCCCGAGGAACACGCGTACATATGGTTTTTATATTGTGTGAGTATGTTCGGCGAGGGCGGCGCGGAGATCGGTTGGCAGTACTTGACAGGACCACAAAGTTGTGCTTTACTCATAAACTTTTGATCGTTGGGTATAGCAAACTGTTTGGAGCACGGATCCGTCACACCGAGGGACAGAGGATTCCGCCGCTTCCTTCCATTATGTTTAGGTATTGGTCGAGGGCACAACCGCGAGCGCGGCACCGGGGTGTTCCTCGGACTGACGAAAGGGCTCGCAGCCGTGCTGTGCGAGTGCGATATAGGAGACGTCTGTAGCGAACCGCCCATCATTACTTGTTTATTCACCTTAGTTGGACTTTGACCCCTCTGTCCGAATCCCAGGGGTGACTTGGAATGAAAGTTTCCTGGAGAATGGCATCCATCAGAAATAGGCACAAACTCATACTGTTGTGTTCTGGTAGTTGGACTCTGCGGCTCGTTGTGACAGTGTCCATTATACAGATGTGGCCCTCCGACATTGCCAGGCATTTGATTGGATGCAGTATCATGTGCATATGATAAAGACGTGCCATTTTGATTCGGGACCGTGTTATTGTGCTTGTTGGTGTTCATAGCAGTTTGACTGGTAAGGGTTGGCCCATTCATTTCTGGTTCGTTTGTCCCAAGCGGTCTAAAGGCGCCTTCTGAAATAGTAGTCTTCATGGGCGGAGGTTCGTGTGAATTTTCCTGAGAAAGTTGTGACTCCTGGTTGATTTGCATATTTTGAGAACTAGACCCACTCTGGTTTTTTAAGTTTTTAGCTAATAACTCCCTGAGCTGCGATATCTTTTCATTTTTTCCCTGACTATGGTCGTCGTGTGGGTCCTGGCCTCGTTCTAAAAAAGCAGCGGTGTTATCAGACGTGCTGGCGTTCGCTTGGGCTTGCTGCGCCTGATTGGCGCGATGATGAAAATACTGCAGTAACTCTTCTTCGTGCTCCTGACTGTTACCCTCGTTCAAATAGTCATCTAAATCATGTTTATCAATGTTACATATGCTGATCACACGTTCCCTGTTGAGAATTTCCGAATGTTTCTCTTCACAGATCATCCCCGTTTTGATATTAATCCCATCTAGACCGCAACACGAATCAGGCGTCACGGTTCGCTCGGGCGATCCCGCGCGATCCGGCGAGGGTCCACTGGCTCGGCCGCTCGATTTCCGCAGTTTATTGCGCAGCATTTCGGACTTAGACGTCGGAGCCTTCACCGACCGTGTGGGACTCGCCGCCTCCTGTTCCTCCCGGGCCAGCGCCGCGGCGGTGCTTTTGGACCGGCTCGTTAAGTTTTTTGGATCCTCTAAAAAAGCAACCTCGGGACGAATGGGAGCGTCAGCGGGCGCGGGCGCGGAGCCGCAGGCCACCTCGGACGGCGGGGGCGCGGGGGGCGGAGGGGGGCCCACCAGCGCTTGGCGCGCGGCCGCCAGCTTGCCGCCCAGGATCTCGGCGGCGCGCATCTTCTTGGGCAGGTACTCGGTGCGCGGGAAGTCTTCGGGCACGTGGTGGCGCGGGTCGGGCGGAGGGGCGCGCGGTGAGGCGGCGCGCGTCTCGCTGTGGTAGGCCTCGAGGATGAGCTTCTTGCCGGGCAGCGCCAGGCGCGGCGCGGGCGGGGGCGGCTCGGGCGGGCGGCGCCGCGCCCACTCCGTGCGCTCGGTGGACAGGTCCAGCGACGCGTCGCTGCTGAGGTTGATGGGCAGGTTGTGCGCAGCGTCGGGCGGGCGCGTGAGATCGCGCGGCGCGTATGTGGGTTCGAAGGCGTAGGGGTCGGGCCGGTAGTCGTGCAGCGGCAGCGGCGCGAGCGGCGCGGCGGGCGCGTGCGGGTGCGGGGGGTGCGGCGGGTGCGGGTGCGGCGGCGGCGGGTGCGCGCGCGGCGGCACGGAATAGGGCATGGGCGGGCGCACGTCGTACACGGGCGGGTAGGGCGGCTGTGGGTACCCGTAGCTCATGTCAGGCGGCGGCTCGCTCTCGTGTTTCATCGGTTGGTGGTGGCCCGCGTACGACGTGGACGGAGGGGACTCTCCCGCCACTTCCTGGCCCTTGTTCTTTTTAGGCCGTCCAGGAGTTCCTTGTGTCTGTCGATCAAATATAAATAACAGGTAAAATAAGCCTGCAACTAAGTAACGATAAGTAACCGGCCGCGCCCTAATAATAATAGTTAATTTATCACTGACCTGTATTTTTCGTTTCAGATGCTTTATTAACTGTCGGCTTGTGGCGTCATCAGCAGGTGCTGAAAGGAGACAAATAAAATATAATGATACACAGTAGTTTTATGTGTGAAAACATGACAAAACAAAAACACTCTGATCCATTATGAATGAAACCCTAGCTGTTGCCCGCGACCTTGTTCGCTTACAAGTCAGGATAAAATCCTTTCTACGTTTTGGGCACATATTTTCAAAACTTTATCTTCGTGGATAGCGTAATACTGGTGTCGTGGCGTACGTGGTAGGCTGTGAGTCACGAAACTGTTTTATGTATTGGAATTTTTTATGACAATTCCTGAAGTATCTATCTTAGAGCACAAAAGTGACAGTGCGACCTATTGCCAATGCGCAGACAGCACAAAGAAAAATATGCAAAAAAAACCAAGATTAAAAAATGAGGTGTAGTCATAACTTCACCTGAGGGTCTACAAGCAGCAGTCGCTTTCAAAAGGTTTCGTATTTGGTACAACTTTTTTCTACAGGATTAACTTATGCTTAGGTATTGGTAGCTTATGTTAATCCAACAAATTTGTGACGTTTCCACGTTTCTACCGATATCTTCTGTTTATTATGGATATTATTCTTACCACGCCAACCATCAAGCCACCCTGGTTGCGGCCATCCAGTAGGATGAGCAAACTTGATTTTCTATGCTAGTTTAAACTCTATTGCGGCAACTATTAGATAGATCCAACTCATATTTTTTTTAAAGGGGCCAATGTTGAGCGATCACTTTTCATTTAATCTTCCAAGACCTTTTTAGCATAATGAGCCTATAACGATCTCACTGGTGGGACACAATTAAGCCTTCTCTTTGTTATAGAGAGTGGGCTGTAATCTAGCACGCGGGCCAAGTGCCCGTCGGTTCCTCACTGTGTTTTACTTCACCGTTTTGAGAACAACGGTGATTAAATAATTATAATAATAATAATAACGTTTATTTAAAGAAACTTAGACATATGTTACAAGATAGTTTAACAAGAAAATTTAGGTCAATATAAGTGGTGTAGTCATCAGTAGTCGAACTAGGCAGAGCCTGTATTTCGACGAATTTTCGCATAGTTGCCTGTTTGGGCTCGGACCTACGATGTACGACTAGTAAGTGCACCCGTTACTACGCGGTCACAACTGCTCTGAAGAAGGTTGGTGGTTAAGGTTGGATAGTAATGAAATGGCTCGTACCGTGTGTCTGCGCAAGCGGCGGCGGCGACGCGCTGGCGGGTCCGGGCGCGGCGTGCTGCGTGCTCGGCGACATCAGGTGCCGGGATAGCTCCGATATGCTCGAGAATTTCATGCCTGCAACAACGTAGGCATTTAAAACTTTAGTATTTCATTTGTTATATTGGTAAGCGTCTGTCGTTTCGAGTCACGCTTGACTGTTCTGAGAAACGATCTTTTTTTAAACTAGTTTTTGGCCGCGGCTTTGCTCGCTTTACAGTAGGCAATTAAGCTGAGGAGGAAAACAGACATGATGATTTGTTAACTTTTTGACCGCAATAGTCACATATACAAGCCAAACAAGCGCGTGCAATGTACGCCAAACGACACAAATATGTGAGAAAATGGTAGGTGAAATTGTGGCTTGGTGTGGAAGGCACGCGCGTGCGTTTATGTTCTGGCGGTCAAAAGGTTAAATTAAAGTAGATAATTTCCTGTTAAAACTACGGACATAGGTTACACACCTAATTTTGTTTCGGCCCAATCACAAACTATCCTCTCGGTTTCTCTCGATGCTGCAGTTGGTTCCTGTAACAACATAATACAATTGCATAAAGAAAGTAGAACAGCCCTATATTTAAATGCAGAACCTGAACTAATCAAGTTTTTGAACAACTAACTCAATTTAGTACATAGTAAAGTTCAAATTGACACCAAATATTTTCGTTACAAATGGTCACTCAGAAATCAACTTAGAATAATTAACGGTACAGTAAATAGTTGCGTAAGTAAATTATTTTCTGAGATTAAGAATTACCATTAATAAATTGTTCTGCAATACTTTCAAAACCTTTCATACCTTGGATGATTCACCCAAATCAGGTAACTGTGGCACTTCTAGTTTGATCTTTTTCCTTAGTCCCGCGTAACAATATCTAGAAAAAAAGAAATCGGTTTTAGTCAAGGTTACCCTAGTGCATATTATTGTTGAGTGAATCGATTTCTTCTAGGCAAGCGTGCTCCACCCTAGGCCGCATCATCGCTTCATATCAGGCAAGTTGCGGAAAACGCAAGCCTATTTAGAATTAAAGAAAAAAGAATTGCCTTCTTTTTACAAGGGAGTCTTTGGAGTGTTGAATAGAATTAAAATTAGAATTCTTAGCAGTCTGGAGTCGAGATAAGGTGGCCTACCATGACGTCTTAAAGCAATTGTAATTCCAGCGTGGGAAAGAGATGGCTAGACGACCTGTATAGCTCGCACCCATTCATGTTCCTTCTTTGCCCTTTGTGTTCCAGAGCCGCGGTATCTCTTTCGAACAGTCCCGCAGCCTCGGCAGGCATCGGCCCAAGCGCACGTGGAACACGAACGCGACGTCGACATAGCCTGTCGTCATAAGACAGACGGCGAGCCAGCCCATTATTCACCGTCCACAGGCCCGCGCTCTGGATACCCCTTCGGTGGATATGCGCGTTATTGTTATGATTTCCAAATGGACTTTCCTCATCAATCATCACATCAAGTAGGAACGTTTATTTTTTCATGTATTGTAGTTGAATGTTGATTTATTTTCATTACGTATCTCGTAATGGGTGACACGTGTATCGTGTATGCATACAATATATAACGCACCTAAGTACATAACTATGTGTACATTGGTGCATCTTTAAGACGTTCCTGTTTAAAAAGGGATTTTACAACAATATATAGGGTGTTACAGAAAGGGTACAGTCTTATGAAAGGATATGCTGCAGACCCTCAAACTGAACAACTTTCTTCTTGGGTCCATAAAAATACTAGCTGTCCTCATTTGGGTCGAGTAGGTATTGAAATTTTGTATGGGATAGCTGATATTTTATTCGCTTTTACAATATTGGACCCTTTCTGTGACACTCTGTATAATCGAAAATCTAGTTCTGGTCACCTGGTAGGCATCAATACTTCCTATTTTCCTAACCGTTTCTATGAATCAACTCGAAAGATTTGACGATTTATCGTCTGATAATCGTCCTATTTATTTTTCATGACATCCGGTATCATCAAGCTATAGGAAGGTCATGAATGATTTTTACTACGTCTTTTATTAGATCATTCAATTCCTTAGAATAATTTAATAAAAAATAATCAGTGTTTCATTGTATAAGTCGTATTCAGCTTGTAGTCCACGTGTCAGTAGTAAACATCTGATAATAATTATGCTTGAACGGTCGACGTCATCTACCGATATTAGACGGGGTCATTGGCTTTACGTACTTTGTAGAGCATACAAACTCTCTAGTAAATAGGTACACAAATGTTCGCTTCTATAAACAATATTACATCTAGACCTTGAACTTAATTCAAGAAAATACTAGCACTACTATAAATACCTCAATATTTTTTTACATTGTAATGTAATTTACTTATAAATATTTATGTACGAGACATTCCCGCGTGGCTAGCGGAACCGCACCGTGATCGTACGACACACATTCAATTCGATGGTATTTGTTGAATTATCATTCAAAGCCGACCCGAATCAATTAGGGTTGAACCTCACCTGGCAGCACGGAATAGCACTTTTCCATGCTCCTATCCTTTTCGAGAAACAGAGCCTGCTGTCGATCGCATCATCGATGCTGTCGCGTGTGATAGCTTTCCCGCTCTAGCAAATGACGGTTCTGAGCGACCGAAAAGGATAGGAGCATGGAAAAGTGCGATTCCGTGCTGCCAGATGAGGTTCAACCCTTACATTTGGGTCGAGTGTAGGTATTGAAATTTTGTATGGGAAGCTGATAATTTTTTAGCATTTACGATATTGGATCCGTGGAGGAAGTTGTTCAGTTTGATGGTCTGCAGCATATCCTTTGATGATGACTATACCCTTTCTGTTACACGTTGTATATATTCGGTTCGTGTCTAACGGAAAATTCCTTTTGGCATTTACCATCATTGAATCATTTTCGGGTTGACTATGTAAAATTCGAGAGGTCTTTTCCCGAACGTTTATCTTTCAACATATTCGAGTTTGCCGCCCGACTATACCGAATCATGCCGACCTACACGTGGTTATCAATTGGTAATATTAATATTTTAAAGCAATGACTAGAAGCATTTTTTTTATCAGTGCATATCTTATTTAGTTTACGTCACAGATACTTTACAATAAGATTTGCTTGTAATGATAAACTTGCCAATTGTGCTGGTCGCACAACAAACGCGAGTGATAGGTCGGAGATAAATTAAACGTACATTATTGCTACATTGAGAGACTTTGTAATTAACAAAGCGCGTACGACGTTCACATGAACGTCACGAACGTACGAACTGTAACAAAAAAACCTAACCTATCCGAGAGACGGGGTGCGGAAAAATTCGAGCTCGCTTCGCTCGCTCTTGCATCCTACAAGAGCCCCAGTATTCTCTAGCGCCCAGGGCCTCCAATTGGTTAAAGACGGCCCTGTCCGTTCTACGTTGCACCCACGACATTAATTTTATGCTAAGTACAATAAATCAGATGATACTTATTTCTAAATCGAAAACATAATGTATAAAACATAATTAATAATGATCAATGTACTCTGCTCTAAGGGTTATCTCGTTATTAATTTTATTGTCACACTTTGTTTTACGTAATCTTTTATAACGAGACTCGCGTTGGTAGTTTTCAAACAAATAAACTGATAAATAAATTATTACTATTCAGTTTCTAGTTTTTTTGCCACATCATGCAAGCATAGGTATAAAGTTGGTGGTTTATTAAAAACAAGCCGCGAACTCTACGGGAGTACCCATCGATAATAAAATTAAGATCTTCCTTACAAACTTTAACCCCTTTATGCGAAGAATTTTCAAAAATTCTCGTTGCCTGCTTTTAGACCCACCAGATTACGCTTTGCCTTGTCTGACAGCGAATAAATAAATTTGAGATTTTTTGTAGTAGTTGATTGTACGACTACTAAGTTTTTTTAAATATAATAGCTAATGCCTTCTTTGCTCGTTGTGCTAAGAGAAAAATCACAACACAACGGCCAACGGGTCTAGCAATCTTGTGATTAAATCTAAATTATATTTAGTAACATGGAATGCCCGCTTTGTTATCTCATATCAGTCATATCTGGTAGATCCTAAGAGAAATTGATAACGAGTTAGGTATAAGCAGCTATTGCATAATGTAATAAAAGTTTCCAGAGTAGCTTATCTGAAGTGAAAACAACCCACGGATTTGTTTGACAGTCGTTTTTACTGATCTTACTGAATTAGCTAAGTAAAATTCTATTTATCTAGGGGTCGTCCATTAATCACTTGAGGCTCGAAAGGGGGGGAGGAGGTTCGGAAAAAATCACGAAATATCATTAGGGTGAGGGTTTAGTGAGATATCACGTGTATTTATTTTTTCTTTGAACGCGCTACTTCTAAACCGAAAAGCGGTGCGTGACCTTGACATTTTTATCACGGTGCTTAATTTTCCAGAATTCAATTAGATTATACCTGATAACCTGTATTTAAAGATAATATTCTGATTTTTTTTAAGATACTCGTACTATGTACCAAAAAAATACACATGATTTTGGGCAGGGGGGAGGGGCAGTCTAAAACCACACCACTATCACCATGGGGGAGGGGGGGTTAAAAAGTTGCTAAAAACGTCACGTGATTAATGGACGACCCCCTTCTAAAATTATGGAGAGGTAAAGTGAGTAAGTTTGGATGTAACTTGATGATTCGATTCCGAAAATGCTTTCAATAATGAGAAGTAATTGGTAAGTATTATTGACATATTTAAGTTTATAAGTCAAACTTTGTGGTTGTATAACAGGAAAATGTGTACAGTTTCGTACAATTACACCAACGCCTATGTTGTGAAAAACAAAGCCGATTACCGAATAATAAAAGAGTTTCTCGTGTTATTTTAAAAACAAAATTAATACTTGTTAGAAAGTCGAGAAATACATTTTAGTATCATGGTCACTAACATTACTATTAATATTAATAACGGGATATTTACCATGTTTACTGTTTTCTATGAGTACATTTTAGTAGATACATAGTTATGACTAACCCGCTAATTCAAATATTAGGCAGACATGTCTTCAACTGCGTTGCTATTGGTCTGATTTTAGTCTAACTGCACTCACTCAGTGTTTGTTTGCACTCGAAATGTTGTAAACAATTTTACGATTCGTCGACTGTAAAATTGTTTACCCAAATTCTAAGCATATATTTAATTAAACTTATACTGTCTCTTACGGGATGTCTTCCGTGATTGTTCCATGTTCATTATACAAATAATAATTGTTGGGTAATTGGTTTGTTATTTAATATCGGGAGCTCAAAAAAATGAACAATCACGGAAGATATCCCGTAAGTGACAGTATAAGTTTAGTTGTAAACCGTGAAAGCTTAAAACATATATTTCATTAATATTTAAAATGAACTTAATTTTATTGCAGATATATTTCTTTACGCTCCTTAATATAAACGCTTTTGACGTAACCGTAAGCAACACGTGTATAGAGATTAGTCATTTTCCAGCAACCTATACATTTTGTACCTATGTATACATCACAGTTTATCTATGTGAAGTGAAGTGGTAATCATTATTATTGTTTATGTAACGCATTATTAATTTACTCCCACTATTTAACGACCGGATTATATGTAAATAAATTTGAATTGAATTATCCAGGTATTTATTACCTGTACTGTACCTAGGTCTTGGGCACTTACCCTCTTACCTATGTATGTTATTAGGGAAAATAAAATAATATTGGAAAATATAATATGGGAGTATATTTCTTTGAAAGGCAATTTACGTATTTAAAGGACAGCGCTAATAAAAACTCAATTCATCATACTAGCATAAACCTAACACAACATCACGCCTATATTCCCCCGAAGAGGTAAGCAGGAGAATTTCTTACTAAAGAAGAACCGACCTGGGGATCGAACCCAGAGTCTCAACAGAGCAGAGGAATTTAAAACACTCTGTGCTGAACCCAGCGTTGAAAAACCAACGATGGGCTTTTATTACGGCATTCGTTTAGGTTTCGCCTTGTATTGATGAAAATAGGCATTAATCCCTATCATTAAAAATGTTATTTGATAGGTATACGTATAGGAATACCTATGTATTATTTAAGGCGCTACCTCGAAAATAAATCGTAGCTCGATGGGCGTGGCTTAACCCCCCGCGCGGGGAGCGGCGAATGCAGTGTACGCGGTGGCATCTGGAAAACCGAGTACGCACTTCTTGGATTTTTTGAAATATTAGCACATAGGAGGTATGGAGTAGACAAATAATACAAATATTTAATTGTCAACCATTTTTTTTTTTATTAAGTACACCATGTAATAAAAATTAATTAGGTAATGAAGGCATATAACAAATGTTTATTTACTAAGAATATTTTTTATTAAATAATTAATATATTGTTTTAATTTTTCTATATTTAACCTACTTTAAAAAACTCGTCTATTTATATTATGTATTATAAAATATGTTCGCAATTTTCTCGTAAACTACTGAATCGATTTTGATGATTCTTTCACTGGTATAATCCCCAAGTATGGTTTTATGTACAACATATAAACAAAGTTACACGTCTCTGGCATCAGATGAAATATTTAATCTGCAATGTTGCATCACATTCACGGAGTTTAATTGAAAATGTAGACAGCAACATTGTAGAGAGTTTTAATGGAGTAGTTGCCAAATTAGTTGGTGGCAAAAGAGTCAACTACGCTCTTAAACGGTCTTATCAAGCAAGATGCACAGGGGCAGTAGCATCATTTAACTCCGGGAAAATATTGACTACCGTCCACAAAACTATTCACAATACGAGCCCTTTAGCAAAAGTCAAGAAATATGAAGAACAAGTAGAAAATACAAGAACGTACAAACAAACGTTAAAAAGAAAAAAAAACATAAATTGGTTTCTAAGAAAATAGATTTTAATTATGGCGACCGACCCGATGTGGATTCGTATACATACAACCTCACAAAACTAACGTTTTTGAAAAATTTAGAAAAATTCGATGAAGAACGCTAAGAGATACAGGAGAGGACAATACTACAGAGTGAAAGTGGAGAGTGGCTAGAATTTTTTTGCCGCCAACTAATTTGGCACACACACGTATTTCCTGGAACAAGTTTATGAAATTTTCGTTCAATGTTATCGCGTTAGGCGGTATGAGGTGCGCGGGAGACGATTCGTACGGGGTCGGGGTCCCCTGAGACGGGAGAATTGAAAAAAATTGCCACTGTGACTCTGGATGAAACAACAAGCTTTTCGACCATGCTTGCGTTGACGATAGATGGACCGGGAAGAGCCCTCTTAAGCTCTTTGAATGTGATGCAACATTGCAGATTAAATATTTCATCTGATGCTAGAGACGTGTTACAAATATTCTTTGATTCGCCATTTGAATTTTCACTACATAAATTTTTATTACAAGAATCATGGTGCTCAAATCTATACATATAAAATTCAAAGTCCTGACTGACTGACTGAATGACTGACTGACTGACTGACTGACTTATATATCAACGCACAGCCTAAACCGGTGGTCCAAGAGACATGAAATTTGGACGGTGTATTCTTTGTGAAGAGTAAGTATCCACTAAGAAAAGGTTTTTCAAAATTCTACCCCTAAGAGGGTGAAAAGGGGTGTTGAATTTTATGCGAAACTTTTTATCCACGGAGCCGATTGACTTCAAAATTTTTATTCATACTCTTCAGTTAAAATCATGAGATACGTGTATCACAGTTTTCTAAAAATCATCCCCCAATTTAAAATTCAATGTCCTGTCTGGTTGATTGATATATCAACCCCCAGCCCAAACCACTGGTCTCAGAGACATAAAATTTGAACGGTGAATTGTTTGTGAAGAGTAGGTATCCACTAAGGAAGGGTTTTTTTGAAATTCTACCCCTAAGAGGGTAAAATGGGGTGTTGAATTTTCTGTGAAACTTAATATTTACTGGGTCGATTGACTCGAAAATTGATGTTCACACTCTTCAATTAAAATTATAAGACATATGTATCAGTTTTTCCAAAATCATCCCCCAATATAGTTAAATAGGGCTTCGAAGCTCACGTAGAAGGGCGCATGCCGCGCAGCGTTGCGTGGGGCGTGCGGGGCTCGGGAGTATTTACCTATTACTAAGTAGGTAGGATTTTTCTGAGGTAGAAGTGTCTGTGAATATGGTTTATTCCACCGATTTTCGCGTTGGCTCGCGATACGGGACATTGAAATTAAATATTATGTCAAAGTATTATGTCTATAAATAGAATCCTAATAAATCATTTGATTGGTGTCCCGGTGTCCAATCTCAAACCAAGATATTTCACATATGTAATTTAATTGATATTACTATGAACAAATATTTACAATAGCAAGTACACGTAAATCTATGTATGTACTATACATACATAGATTACTTATTATCCCAGAAGTAAGATTCCGTGGGCAATTCCCGAACTCCACGCGGGCGAAGCCGCGGGCAGAAGCTAGTGCATGATAAATGCATTCGTAATATCTTGGTGCAGATTTTTTATGTTGTCTGATTGCTGCAGATTTTGTAAGCCATGATATTTTATGGCGTTACATAATATGTATTTTCGTATCTTTAAAATCTTATTTGTAGTTAATATATTCCTTTTTGTTATAGCATATTTTTTATCCGTTTTTAAATTTAGCAATTTGTTACAAAAATTTGTTAATTATTTGTGATTTTTGCAACCAATCTTTTCGACCGTGATTGAGGGATATGGTCGAGTGTCAAGTATTTTTGCATAAGAGATACTGTCTCCATCAGCTACGTATCTTCCATAGATAACGCCATGCATTTCTATGGACTGTTTACTGTCGGCGATAATAGTGGATTCCATAGCTGTTGAAGATCCACTATAATTTTTAAAACACTCATGGTGTTTTACTACCTCATTTCGTTTTACCGCTCTAGCACAAATACACTAGTATTTGTTTTTGACTGCCATGAAAAAAACTTGACGAAATCGACTACCTATAATATTCGCAGCGCCAGATAGTGCAGAATAATTAGTTCTGTATGAACGTTTAGCCCAGCAACCATCTAAGATTACATCTATTATTGGTATGTCATCTTTAGTAGCTTTTCCTTCTTTCACTGCCGCTTCTTTCCCCCGTTCCCCCGCTTTCCTCATTTCTTCCCATGTCGTCACTTCCCATTCGTCACATATTTCATCTTGCAAGATTTTGTATTTGTATTCCGACATGGATGGTAAATCGACAGCAGCCGAAAACTGTTTCAGTTAAGCGTTACCACAACCAGCTGTCACCATCCCGGCCACCACCATTTTATTTTGAGTTCTGTACTTTAAACTTTGTTTTACATAATGTACAAGAAAATGTGTGTAAGGCCAGAATTTTTTTCTGATTCTAATTTAATGGTTGTAAGGCCGCATTGAAACATTGATTGGTGACTCGATATTTTAAGCAATTTGTGCAGGAACGTGAGGCAGTTGCTTTTCAATAATCGTTTTATTGAATTTTTGTTATAATATTTTAATTCGTCTTTTTACAAGCAGGGTGTTTCAGGTAATAATTTTTAAACAGATTGAACCTTTACAAAGAATTGAATGAGAACAAACGCGTGCTGTGATTGGTCACCGACGTTTGCGTGCCCTCATTCGTAGATAAAAAATATGATGTCCCGGTGCGTCGATAGATGGCATTAAAAAAGTAATTTACATCAACAACTCTGTGGCCACTAATGTCGGCAGTTTTGGACTCCTGAAACAAAAAGTATAAGTCAACTTGGAAAAATACTATTTATGCCAAGCTCTATACTGGAAAATTCATAGTACACAGTTAATAAAATAAGAGAACTCACATTTCCTTCAAGTTTATACCTCAATAAAGATCAAAAAAAAATTCGATTAAAAACTCACCTCTTTTTGCAATTCAAATGCGACTCCATTCCTTTTTGTGCTCATAGTCTGTCACACGCGGTAACAGTACTTGACGTATACATCAATGTATTGTTGACATATTTCTAACCTAAAATGAAATATAAGTACATTTTAGCCTTTTTCACAATATAAACAATTTAATAAATAGAAACTAATAATTATTGTACATAACTATATACTTACTTTTTACTCTTTCTCATTTTCTGAGCCCTCACCCTCAGTCGCTCTGTGCTCTAAACGTTGTACTTTATTTAGTTTTGGTTTCATATTTTTTCCATTAAAAACTAGTCACAAATAGAAAAACGATACGTTATAGGTACTGTTCAATCACAAGAATAGTCTTTATATACCTATTTAACACTAATTAACACAATCTACTAACTTTTACTATATAAACAATTATTAAAATCACGAAAATCCGATAGCACCGATCTGCAAAAAAATGTCATAGGTTTGACGTCAATGAAGCCCACCGGGCGACTGATCTTGTAAGCGAGCGAAAGTGATGCAATTACTTTTGAAACGCAAAAAAAGAGATGGCTATATTGTGCGTGCGCTCGGAATAAAACGACGTACGTGCCAAAACGAATTTACTCCTTTTTTAACATAAAAAATGAATTAAATTTAAAACTACAATGAGTAAACTTTGAAATAATAATTCTCTATGTTTTAAAGTAAATCCCATTGAATAATTCTTAAGCGTTACGCAGTGATGTCGAAAAAAGTAAAAAAATAGATATAACTTTGCATTTTTTTTGTATCGAGAAAAGTTCATTGAATCGTGTATTCCTTATTTAAGTATACTAGACCAAAGAGTCAAAAAACATATACCAAAATGTTGAATCCCTATTCCACATACTTAACAAGTTATACGAAATAGAAAAACCACATTTTTTTCGATATATCACCTTAATATCTTACATGTAGGAGAACCGAAACGCGACAGCACTGATTGCGACTTTACTTAATCAATTAGCGATCGTAAGCATGATATCATTGTATGAATGTATGTACATATATATACTTATCAAATACTATAAGAAGGATACACTAAGTTTGTGTCAGTGTGTATGAATCAAAATGCGTGTTTGTGTGGAATTCTTGTGTGTTTGTGACTTGTAACAATATCATTTTACAGCTACTGTATTTATTATCATAAAAATGCTTTGAAACCCAGACTAATGAAAACATAAAGACACAACGGAGTACATTTATTGGTATTAGAGCAAGTATAATGCAGTTTGATTAATATTTATATTTTAAGTGGTGCCTATTTATTTTATTGTTGTTTAGGGAAAATTATACATGTGGTGTAAATACAGGGTGTAAACAGACCCTTCACATAGCCGTCAACCAAGCATTCTGTACATCAAACTAAGTAACTTTACGCAAAACTTATTGCTGGGAATCGACTTTTTTTTTTGGAGTGAAAAATCACGTTTTATGGTAGGACTCAATGGAAAGCACTCCAAGCATTGTGCTGATGGATGGATTGAATAGTTCTGGTGTCGTGGAGTAAAAGTGTGTGTAAAGTAAAAATCTTACATTAAAAACATGTATTTAAAAAAAAAAACTTGTGAAAAAGTTGGAACTTTGACCCCCAATATCTCCGTAACTAGAAGGTTCCCAGGTATGGTCTAGAACAAAAAAATTATCGCAAAGACGGGGAGAACAAGTGCCTTTCGGATATGTTAAGAGTCTATTTACACCCTTTATATGCAGACTGACAAGCGAGAATCAAAGTTCCGACTAGAGTTCCAAGATCCATAAATAAGAATTCCGGACATTTGAAGAAAATTTCGGACTTTTCATTCCGCGTTAATTTTTGTCTTGCAATTTTTTTTTTTTTACAGGAATATTTTGTTGCAGAATGTTGTGTTGTGCTTAAAATATAAACCATAAACGCTACTTACATTATATCATAAGTACCTATGCAAGTGATACAGTTGATTCCTATGTTGATTTAATCCAAAATATTTCTATATCATCATTATCATAGACGGTTTTAAAATTCCGGACGTATGGCAACCCTAGTTCAGACCAGTTGCATTGGCAAGAACTTAATTTGAGTAAGTACCTACTTCAAGCACATGAATCAGCTTGGTTGTAAAGATTCCCAGGAATATCGGTAATGCTAGTAAATGTGCTCCATTTCTAAAAAAAGAGTTTAGAGAATTTATTTTGATAAGAATAGAGCTTAAGTACCTTAGGTCAGCGATATGCATGATACCGCGATATATAAATCGATGGATAAGACAGATAATAACGAGTGGAGAAATTTTTCACGTCAAACAGTATTTATGTAGCCAAATGTAGCCTACCAGAGAGCGATACATAAAATATTTTGGTTAGTAAACATTATCTAGACTATAGCCCTATTACAAGGTTAGGTTACTATTACTATATTTACCAAGCATCTAAGAACAAATTAAGTAGAAACTGCGAATAGCAAACATAGAGCCAGAATAACCATCGACCTTGAAGGCGATTGCAATAGACACTGGGAGGACAAAGCAAAACTGGACAGCTCTGGTCTACCATCTGTTTGTGACAGGCTAAGTTTAAGATTGATTTGTATGACTCATTCAAAATCAAAATATTTTATTTCACATAGGCCTCGATGGGCACTTATAAAACGTCGACAAAAAGGTGCACGTTTCGGGTTGGTTGTTTCCTATGGAGAAGAACCGGCAAGAAACTCCATGGTTACGCTTTTCATTAGGAAGGGCTTTGCTTATCCTGGAATTAACGAAATTATAGGTTTTCTTCGGCAAAACGGTTACGACTTACAAGAAAAATATATAGGATCTTACCTGGAGTTTCCACGCGTTCCCAGCCGACGAGGCCGAACCGTTGGGTACACCTGCTTCATGACCTTCCCGAAATCCGCCGTAGAGAGAGGCTTCATATTACTGCTCATACAATGTGCACTGCCAAAAAAAAATGTATATTACATTATTGAAGTCTTTATTCATAGCAGTAGTCAGCCAGGGATAAGCTACTCATATCACTTCCTGAGGATGTTACAGAGTCGCGTGCAGGAGTTATATTAAGATTGACGCCTTGAACAGCAATAGGAAATTAAAAAAATCATTCTATCAAGTGCAAGTCGAGCTGTTTTTAATAAATCTGACCGACCGTAGCAGACTGCAAAGATATGCCATGAAATATAAAATCAATTTCGTATTTAATTGCGAGTAGGATTTCATTGTATAACTACAAAATGAGTACCCAGTACATTTTGAACGGTATGTAGCAAAATGTAGCTGGCCAGAGAACTATACATAAAACACCACAGTTAAAATGTTATTTAGACTGTAGTGGTTATTTTCTAACTACATGGTATGTTATGTCAACTATTGTCTTTGGATATTTATTATGCTTTGTGGCTGGACTGTACCTTCATATTTTTGTATTTGACAACTCTAAAGTACCTGTAATCGGTCAAGTCTAACTGTTTTTATTAAATGCCATAAAATACAAAATTAATTTCTTATTTAATTTTACAATAGGATTTCATTGTATAACAAAAAAATTTGTGCCCAGTAATTTTGAAAATATAAATACTTTTACATTTTTCATATAGGAAAATGATTAAAGTCTCTCATATAAATTATAGATACTCACATATATTCATCGTACACATCCTGTTTAGGTAATGATACATCCGGGTCAACTTCTAAGTGTGTCTGTATCCAAGTTACAGTCTGCTGAAGTTCAGCCCTGCAACAACTGTATGGTTAGAAATATAACTTTTTTTTAACTTATCTAAATCTTAAAAGGAAGTTGCATGGATCAGAGTTTGTCGATGCCAAATAGGATATACGGCCAAAACAAAAGTGGGAGAATCTACCAAATCCAATCACAAATCTTATAAGAACTAATCACAGAAGATAAGAACAAAAAAGTAGCAGGGTCATACATGGTCTCTTTTCCCCCTAAAGCTTGTCCAACCTTTTTGGATGTTTGTAAACATTGTTCAGGGCTATGTGAAGTATGTAGTTGTTTATGGTTGCTCTTGACTGCATCACTATTGTAACAGGCTTTTAATTAAATATTTACCTATTATAATGTGTCTAAACTGCACATACACATGAACATTGGCTCACTTCATGATTTCCAGAAATCAAAACTAATTATATTGTATGGTGTGCATTTGAACAATAAAATTAACTATTGATTTACCCAGTGATGACCAAATTATGAGTCAGAATGAGGATACTATTGGGTGTAAAATAATGTAGGTATACATTCCATTTAAATACAAAAACCAAACTCATTGAAAGCTGTTTGGCTTACTAAAATAACATACCTGCTTTATTAGAAAAAGCATCTCCTGATATTAAATAATTGATGAAGATTTTATGAACTACAAAAATGTTTCTTCTAAAAATGCACCTGTTTATTCTTGAATAATGTCTAGATGTTTTGACACAATAGGTATTATTAGTGAATTGTAAATGCATACCGTGAGCCCAGCGGATTGATTGGTTGTTTGAGGGGATCATGTTGGGGCACTCCGGTAGGCAAGCGCAGGTACAGAAGTAGTCTTTCCGCACCACTCAATGCTTCCACTGCTTCAAGCAGCTGAGCCACTCTTTGTCGGCCCTCTTGACTGTAAAAAATTTACTTTCATTACTGTTCAGTTTGGATTGTTTCCAATGTGACAAAACTTTCACTAGATTAGTTTTTATGATGTTCTAAAATATTAAAGAGTAATAATAGACATTTTTGAGCACTTTGTCATACTGTTACAGATGTAAGATGTGATTCCAGAGTAGGAATAATTTTATTTTTTATTAAATTAAAAAAATGTCAACAGCAACTAAATTAGGCTTCCTTTACCATGTTTGAATGAAAATTGACAACCATATCATGCATCCATACTGTTTGGTAGAAAGTCACCAAATGAAAGGAGTAAGACAGCCTCAACAGCTGGGTTACTGATAACAATGGCCCACTATCATGGTCAAACGATATTCGCCGATAAAATTTGTGTGTGGGTGTGTGAACGCAAAAACTCAGCGGGGTTTGTATAATCTAGTTTGGAATGACTGACGTTACCTGAGGGTGTTCTCGACTATCTGCTGCATGGAAGCTATTTTGCCCGAGTCCATGTTGGACTCGCTGGCCCGCGCGGGCTCGCCGCCGGCCGCCGTGGAGCTCGACGATCCCGAAGCGCTGCTTGGAACGGCGACACTTTCTTTATTGTAAGACGCAGTTTGCCTATGTTTTGGATGATTGACATTTTCCCGATGAAGTTTCGCGTCATCCACTAGTTCTCTCTCAGTTTTAACATTTTTTGCACTATCGTCAGTGGCCCAAGGTTGAAATGGACTGGTACTATCCATTCTAACCCAAGCAGGTTATAAAAATATTGTTATTTGATTTCATATTGAAACTTTTTCTAATGTGAATTATAAAATGCGTAACAAAACTCCATTTTCTTGACATTTGATCAGCTGTGCGGTGAGGTGGAGTGAAGGGGGGATATAGGGTTATCAGCACTCGAGTAGTTTTATAAACAGGAAAAAATCTAAACTTATGCTCTATTTTCAGAATGTCACAATTTAAATAATATTTCACTATATGTAGATATAATTGATAATAACAAATAATACTACATTAAAAGAAGAGAGTAATTAATTTGAAACGCTGACACTATGGTACATTATAGCCGCGCGCTATAGCTTCCGGCATTTTATTTTATTTTCAAAATAGTATTTATGCATAAAATCCATCAAAGTTGTACTGATGGTGAAGATTGTAACTTTGATAACATAGATTTCCTAAATAAGACGCTTCAGAACAAATCATCATCATCATCTTGTTCGGCATTCTATTCTATTCTAGTATTGATATCAGCTATTGATTAAAACATGTTTAATATGTGTAGTGTCTGACTGAAGATTCGGTTTCGGCCGGTTTCGGTCTAAAAATCATGTTTCGGCCAAAGGTTCGGTTTCGGCCAAAAACAGCCGAACAGCTTTCGGCCGCGCCGAAACTTACAACATCGTCGTACTTTCGGGTGCGCTCAGCACGGCTGGCAATGTGACGTGCACGGTGAAATGTTGAAATTTAATTTCGATGAAAGTGAAATGTAGAAGAACCCTGTATGAGGCCAGCGAGATATTCCATTATTCATATATCTGGATAGAATGGCCAACTAACATTTTAATCACGTTTATAAAAGGTTCGGTCTAGGTTTCGGCCGAAACTATAATCAAAACCGAACCTTCGGTTTCGATTTCGTCAAAAAAGATGTTTCGGTCGGACACTAAATATGTGGCTGCTATTTTAAAAATAAAATGAAATGGTAGACGTTAGGAAAACCAAATAATTCAAACTCCCTTTAAAGTTGTTGATTGAACCCGCGACATGCACCGCAGCATCCAATCGCTCAGCCGACAGCCATTGTGTAAACCGTGCCGTGTTATGGAGCTAGTTCAATTCAATTCAATTGTTTAATGCATACCACATGTGTGTTTTGCAAGATCTTTTAAAAATAATAATAAAGCCGATCGGGCACAACACAACAATTCAATATTGACAGTAGCATTTAAAATAATCAACATTAATAAAAAATATATAAATTCATTTAAATAAGTAAATAATGTCATAAAATAAAAAAATACATAGAGAATAAAAAGTCGAGTAAAATAAAATAATAGTCGAATACAATCATGTCATTAGATAATAATCAAATACAATCATGATAATTATACTTTTTCTGACACTGACAGATGTTGTCAAAATTTTGACACTACGGTTGCGAGATTTAATTTAATTTGTAATTGAATTATTTATTTTCTAACGGTAGTTATTATGTGTAGCAAACAGTTATATATAGTGCTTAAGTAATAAACTTATACCTAAAATGACACAAACTCGAAAATAGCCAAGTGGAATAAATCATTTTTATCAAAATGTATTTCTACGAACGGTTTTGCCTGTGGTTAGGGCATCTAAAGTTATCCCGTGTTATATTGCTGGTGTCGTTAATATTATTCGTTGTGCCTCTGTTCACACATTATTATTTGTCCAAGGTAAGCACAGGTTAAATTAACTTTCTTAACCTTTATGGTTAGGTCATCGCAAAATGTATTGTTTGTTTTGTTTGCACAGGTATCTTAAAGATAATTTTATGAAGCCCTAAGCAATATTTATGGGTTGAAAATATCAATGTATAACACAAGATTTTAATTACTACTGGAACCAAAATACTAATCTTTGAATTTGATTAGTATCAGTATTTGTCGTTTTGTGATAATGCTTGAGGGAGGCGTATAACTATGTCAATGTTGTCTTTGACTGGCATTAAAGTAAACCTAAGTAACCCTAGGTGTGTGTTTTGAACCACATACAACAACAATAAAAAAAAAATTCTATTCTAAAAGAAATCTTGGTTACTCAATGTATTTTCTTCTCATGGCTGTACATGTACATAGGGAACCACCAAAATAGACAGACACATAGAAAACGTTATTATGTACACCATACAAATTAACACTCACACTGCCATATAATAGAATCTCTAACTTCAGCTAGCCTTGCGGGCCACCAGCAGGCGCACCTTTTACCACCAGCACAAGCTGCGGTGTCATAGCCATAAAGAGTGCTGAACCTGTCAGACCCCTTTACGGCCTGCTTAACTTAATCAGGGCAGCATATAGGTGGCGTGTCATATTCGAAAAGTTACGACCCGCCAGGGGTCCGAATGGCAGTGAGAGTGTTAAAAGAAGAACAAAACAAAGTCAATAAAATTATTTGGGCCAGATTAAGGCACACAATAAAGGAACTATTAGTACTAACTTACTATAGAATAATTGTAATAATTTAATAAACATACTTTCAACTTTTCAGTATGATGAAACGGGTACTTTATCAAATAATCCAATGCGACATACTTTGGAGGCACTTGGGGATATCTCAACAATGAATGCAGCTGATCTAAAATTAAGGATTGAAGAAATGCTCAGAATAAAGGTAATTATTTCATTAAAAGAAATGCTCAGACTAAAGGTGAATTAATATTAATTTATTTAACATGATTCAGTAGTATTGTTAAGGGTGAAACCACATTTATTAGCATCAATTCGCATTTAGCTGGGTGGTTTTGGCCACACTTATATGCCTCGTGAGCCAAAACCTGCAATTGATGGCTATCACATGCTTTCAGCTTCAATGGGATTCTAGCATACGCTGTGATATATTTTTATATAATTACTCGCTTTTGCCCGCGGCTTCGCCCGCGTGAATGTCGAAAAATATCCCACCCAAACAAACATAGTTACTTACCTATATCCCCCTTTTTAAACCTTCGGGGGTAGAATTATCAAAAACGCTAAGACACATATAAATTAATTTTCAATCGTCAGCCTAAACACAAAATTTGAAGATCCTAACTTCAAACCTAACGGACTTTCAAATAAACTTCCATCCCCTATTTTACCCCTTTAAGGGTGGAATTCCCAAAAATCCTTTCTTAGTGGATACTTACTCTTCACAAAGAACACACCCTCCAAGTTTCATGTCTCTAGGACCAGCGGTTTGGGCTGTGTGTTGATATATCACCCAGTCAGTCAGTTTACCATTTTATATATTTAGAAGATGTTATTAACCTACCTAAACTTGCTAAACACTATAAAGAGAAGCAGCGCGCGGCATGGCGTGTTGAGTTTGATTCTTATGCAATAATCGATTCAGGTTGACATTTGAAAGCACCCTTTAGCATGTTAAATCGAGTGCTACACTTATACGCATTTTAAACACAAAAATGCTAATGAGAATTGAAGCGAACGCCGCATGGATTCATCCATGCGGCGTTCGCTTCAATTCTCATAAGAAATAGCCATTTTCAACAGATAAAATGCGAATTGTTGCGTATGATTTCACCCTAATTATTGTTTTGTGTAGATCACCAGCATTAGAGTAAAGTTGAGCAATGGTAATTGTTAAATCATTGGTATTTTTTAGTGAAAAGTTAGTGGTATTATTTCTACATGAAATTCCAGGCTTCAGTATCTACCGAGTTACGCGAACTGGAAGCGAAGCGCGGGCGGCTGCAGCGCGAGGCTGCGGCCGCCAGCGCCAAGGCCGACAGCGCGAAGGCCGAGCACGCGCGCGCGGCCGCCGAGCTGCAGCGCCTGCGCGTGTCCGCCGACCAGGCGCGCATCGCGCAGCTCGAGGCCATCCGACGAGACTCGCCCGAACTCGCCCCTCCGCTACAAATCCTACCTTCACGACCTCCCCCTATCTTACCCTCCATAGCCCCATCATCTGAAGTCCATTGCCGCATGTTCTCCTGCTTTGATCATTCTCGTTGCTCCCTTACATCTGGCTTCCCCGTCTACCTCTATGACCCCGACGTGTTCGCGCCGCTAGCTGGCGCTGAAGTGGACGGCTTCCTGAAAACAACTCTAAAGCAGACGCTGGGCTACAATACGCACATAACGCGCAATCCAAACGAAGCGTGCGTGTATCTCGTCATTGTAGGTGAAGCTTTCACTTTTGAGAAGACTCCCGCGTAAGTTCTGCTGCATTTATACTCGTAATTTTTAGCAAAGCTAATCATATAGAATTATAGATGCTTAGTTTTACTTGTTATTTTTTAGGCCAACAATAGATACGTATAAGCTATTATTGAACGAGACTGCCATCAAGAGCCTGCCGTACTGGGGCGGCGACGGTCGCAACCACGTGCTACTGAACATGGCGCGGCGCGAGCTGGCGGTAGGCTCGGGCGACGCCTTCCGTGGCGCGTCGATAGGCCGCGCCATGGTCGCGCAGTCCACCTTCACGCACGAGCAGTTCCGGCCGGGCTTCGACGTCATCACGCCGCCCGCGCTCGGCCCGCCCGGCGGAGACGTGTGGGCCGACTGCGCTCCTATAGCGCCTGCCCGACGGAAGTACTTGTTAAGGTAAATAGTTTTATAGCTTAAAAGCATGTATAAATATATCTACTATTTTAGGTTGGCCAGTATCAAAAATGTGCTATAAATTCTTAGGTATGAATTCATGAGCTACATTTAGTTTTCAGGGCTCACAACCGCCACCGAGAGGCATAGACAAGGATCAGGACAAGTCTCTGATCGAGGCATTGCAGAAGATGGTGAAGTCCGCGCCAGCGTCGGACATGTTCCACCTGCAGTTCGAGTGTGACCCTCCAGTGGAGAGGCGCGCAGTCTTGCCTATCGGTGACTGGGCGTTGTGCGGTACAGACCGGTCTCGCCGCGCTGTGCTAAGAGATTCGACGTTTGCTCTAATACTTGCGCCGGCTGATAGGACGTATGTGACCACAGCTTTACTGCAAGCTCGGTTGTATGAAGCTCTGAGGTCTGGTGCGATCCCGGTGCTACTAGGCGGAGATCGGACCAGGTTGCCTTACGACGAGGTGCTAGACTGGCGCCGCGCCGCATTATCGCTCCCGCGCGCGCGCGTGCCCGAGCTGCACGTGCTGCTGCGCGCGCTGGGTGACGCCGACGTGCTGGCCATGCGGCGCCAGGCGCGTCTGCTGTGGGAGCGCTACCTCAGCTCCGTGCAGGCCAGCGTCGACTCGCTGCTCGCCGTGCTACGCACGCGCCTGCATATCCCCGCGCAGCCGGTGTCGCCGACCGCAGGAACGCCCGCCTTTAATGACTCCTTCTTCCCTCCACGGATGGAGCCGCCCGCAGTGGACACGGAACCGGAGGAAACACTCGGCCCTCTCGAGGCACCGTACGCGAGTCCTTCGTACCGTCGCAACTACTCCGTGGCGTTACTTCATGGTTACGAGCTATGGAACGAGTGGGGCGAGCCGTTCGCGCTGTACCCGCAGCTGCCGTGGGACCCGGCCGTGACGTCAGAGGCGCGCTTCCTGGGCTCGGCCGCGGGCATGCGGCCGGTGGGTGCGGGCGCGGGCGGTGCGGGCCGCGAGTTCAGCGAGGCGCTGGGCGGCGACCGGCCGCGGGAACAGTTCACTGTCGTCATACTCACGTACGAGCGGGAGGCCGTGCTCGCGGCCGCGCTCGCGAGGTTACGAGGGTTGCCGTATTTGAATAAGGTACGCAATAACATACCTTGTTTTATTGCAGTTATTTATGACGATGATTAATAAATTACAGAAAGTGTAAATCCTCCAAATATATCCTGAAACCTTACCATGTCTGATTCAAATTAGTTCTGTTCATCTGTGTCTAGAATTTTAAGTCAGACAGTTTTGTCAGTCTTGGCAAAGTCTCACTCGGCTCACTCTGTCCCTTAATAGCCCACGAAAATAAGGTTTTATGCTTATTATGATGGAAGCAGTGATCCACGCACCTACCATAAACTTGCGCATCATTCTATTAGATTAAAAAGTCAGCTGTATCTTAAATGCCCAATGCCCTTATCACTTGTGGATACAATAACTCAGGTGGTGGTAGTATGGAACGGCCCGTCCGCCCCGGGCGGCGTGTCGTCGTGGCCGGAGAGCGGCGCGCCGGTGGCCGTGGTGCGGGCGCCGCGCAACTCGCTCAACAACCGCTTCCTGCCGTACCACCTGATCGACACCGAGGCCGTGCTGTGCGTGGACGACGACGCGCATCTGCGACACGACGAGATCGTGTTCGCTTTCAGGTTAGTTCACTGAGTATAGCTGTGCAAGGAAGTTTTGGCGTGTGACCAAAATCGGGACTATTACTCCGCCATCTTGTTTTTTTAAACATTTCACAAATGTTAACTAGTACCCCCCATCCTAACGTTATTGAACTTAAGAAAGAGACCGTCACACAAGTGTAAGTGGCAAATGATGAAAACCGATCTTTGTGTCTAAATCTGTGCTGTGCCATATTAACCGCCAGGTACCACAACAGGTCATATCTCCACGTCCATTGATCTACGTCATGTTTGGTATACAGGATGATTTTTTTTAAACGTTGGCAATATTTAACTGCCTACATTTTTTCGAGTTACGCGACCAATAATGTATGGAGCAGCTGATATTTTTTCGCAATTTCATCGTCGGTCCTATAATAAAAGTTGTTCATTTTCATGAGTACTACTCGCCCTTAAGTATTAAAAAATCACCCAGTATAATTTATTTTTATTTCCAGGGTGTGGAGAGAACATCGCGACCGAATCGTTGGTTTCCCAGGTCGCTATCATGCCTGGGATCTCAACTTTAACAACGGTTTCCTGTACAACTCCAACTATAGGTGAGCTCTCATTTTTGTGTATTTTTCTGATCCCTGAGAATCTGTGTAATGGTTTGAACTTTGAACCATTAGATCTATATCATCTTCTATCTAAGGGTTCAATTTGAGAATAAGACTAATCCTCATATTTGTGGTCGCAAGCGAGACTGTTGAGTGTGAAGTCCTGGGTTCGATTCCCAGGAAGGGCAAAGTGATATTGGGTTTTTCCGTCAGGAATTATTCGATAGCAGCCCAGTCTCGATTTGTGCCTGGTTGATGGCATTAGGTTCGTCCCCTATTACATGGACTTAAACATAAATGGCGAAATGTGTGAGGTGTGTAGTTTTACCCTTTGGGAAAATAGGCGTTTTGTTTTAATTTTTGTTCTTAATTCTATGCTGTATTTTTTCTTTTCAGCTGCGAGCTAAGCATGGTTCTGACTGGCGCGGCCTTCGTGCACCGCTACTACCTGTGGGCGTACTGGCGCACCCTGCCGGCCGCCATCCGCGACTACGTGGACGAGTACATGAACTGCGAGGACATCGCCATGAACTTCCTCGTCTCGCACATCACTAGGAAGCCGCCGGTCAAGGTTAGTTCACTACCTTAAACTTATATTGAAACATACGTATGTATGTAGTTTTTCTGTCTCACTGCTGGACCACACCGGGCGCAGACCACCGCCCTGTGTGAGCAACCCGACCGTACTCCACCGTCCGGGTCCAGTGTGGTTCTGTTGATGTCACTTGTCTTTGAATTTTTGGTGCTTGGACATGCCAGTTTCTCCACAATGTTTTCTTGCACCGGTTTGAAAGCTGAGGTGATGAAATAAATGTCATAAAGTTATACATCTTAAGTCCGTTACCACTGAGCCAACACTGCTCTTTCAAAGCCCAAATCCATTTATTTCAACCTCGCTTCATCTTAGGAGGTCGACAGATGGAAGACTGTTTCTCTGAACATGTCGAATATGATTGAGTTTTTTGAATTCAGTAATGTCTGTTCACGGTTGGTGACCAAGTTTATCCCCCCGGATAAGCCCTTTTTGAGCTTTAAAACTGGTTTGTGGATGCTAGTATGCTCTGCGGGGTTTTTAACCTTTTCACCGCCAACGTACACAGAACGCGATGCCTCGCCAGCGCCAAGCTATAATTGTATAACGAAGTATACAGTAAACAGTAGTGATGAGGGTATCATCATATCAATGAATGAGATTTACACGCTTTAAATACAGTACTTTTGTGTTTGATAGGTAGTTAAAAATTAAGAGTTTCTGATGAAGTCGTGGCGCTGGTGGCACGGAAATCTGGAACTTCTATTGAAGTCCGTGGCGGTGAAAAGGTTAATAGAAAACAAAGTCATCTAATAGGTTAGTTAAATGTGTGTCGTATGTTTAAGGTGACGTCGCGATGGACGTTCCGTTGTCCCGGGTGTCCGGTGACGCTGTCAGCAGACGAAACACATTTCCATGAAAGACATAAGTGTATACAGTTCTTCTCACAGGTAAGAAATACTCAATATGGTAGTTGCACCACCGATCAATTGACATACTTTTTTTACCTGTCAGACGCGGTTCCCCATAGATTTTGTACCTGTGATTTCACTAATTTACCAACTCAATGACTATTTATGGATTTTAAAGCAAATGAAAATGTAATTTTAGAGTAATATATTCATTGGTTTTTAGGTATAAAACACATTGTATTTTTAGAGAAGTTATGTCTTGGAATTACTGGTTAATGGTGCAACTACCCAATTACAAACGTTCTTCACACATTGCTGATACCCTGGTCAAAATAGATGTTTCAATTTATTATAATTCGCATGGGTAGGTGGTATATCTTTACAAATAAAAAATCAATGTGGCCACCCACAGCTCCTACATCTGCTAAAAAAATATTCAAGGTATCGGTTTTTTGCATTTTTCTCAAGTAAAAGGTAAGTATTACCGTTATTGTGAAATTGCAAACCTACTAGTATTTGTATGTCTACTTAAAATATGAATAAAGTTCAATTTGAAACGAGTCACGCCTTAGTGCAACACAGTTTCTACAAAGAGAATTTCCCCTTGCCCGCGGATGCTGTTTAACCTTTTGTACGCCATTGTCACATATATGTGACAAGCAAGCGCGTGTGTGCTGTACGCCAACGACACAAATATGTGACAAAAAAATAGGGTGCACTATAATACGAAATAAACAATTAAGTGGTTTTGGAATCCCTTTTACTTTTGTTGGTATTTGCGGTGAAATTGTGGCTTGGCGTGGAGGTCACGCGCGTGCCTTTCTGCTCTGACGTCCAAAAGGTTAAGAATCAAATCACCACATTTGACCAGGTCCCTAGTATTCAGATGTTTCTCTGCGATCAATGAAATGATTTCCTCCCCGCAGGTTATGGGCTACACTCCACTCTTGACGACGCAGTACCGAGCTGACTCCGTGCTCTTCAAGACGCGGATACCGCACGACAAACAAAAGTGTTTCAAATTTATATAGTTACAGGTTTTAGTTTACTTTGTTTTAAAACATTGCAGGACTGTAGTCAAGTATTTATTTTTGAAAGTAGCGAATGCTGGAACGAAAGGAGTCTATGTAGAAAAAGGTTGTTACATAGTTAAATTAAGTCCTATTGCATTGAACTGCTGGGGTGTCCACTGCTTAACCTGCTCCCTCCTAGAACGAGCCAGTTCAGTTGGTCTCCGATTTTTCAGTAAATACACGATTTTTAAACATAAATTATTCTATGAAAATAACTTAAGCATTTGTTTCTAGACGTATATACGTAGTTCATTGCATGTTTTAAATTCGATCTGATTTTATCATACGAAGAAATATGTACACAGGTGCAAATCAAATTAATAGGCGAAACTTCACAGTCATGACGGATATCGATATTAAACCATAATAAAAAGGTTCTGTTTTATACTTATATCAGTAGAGCTACTCGAGTTCAACTATAGGAGATAACAAGTTTGGGAAATTATACTTTTTGTTTCATTTGACATTGAACGTTTTTGAAGTTTCGCTGGTTAATTTAATTTAACCTGTTTAGTTCAATTATAAACCGGTGTTAGACTTGAATTCTTGTAAATACTTAAAATTAAATTGAGAAAATAATATTATATTTAAGTCTAGATCTTTCTAGTTAGAACAAAATCAAATGGGAGTCTCGGAATAGTTGCGTATTTTTTTTTTTGAGAATTATTTTTGTATTTTTTATAAAAACAAAAGTTTTTGTTATTGGAATTGATTAATGATAATAGTAGATTATATCATTATGGTGCGTGAATAATTTAAAATATTTAATGAAATAATTACTGTAGTCAGACTAACTGATAATTTTACGAACGTTGTAAATATTATAATACTATATAATAATACGAAACGTAACAGATTGTACATTCGAATCAAATAAAAAAAATAAAAAATTGCATAATGGTGACAATAACATTCAAGTACACATTATTGTAGATAATAATATTCAAAGAAAGTGAATACATTTTTTTTTTTGTAAAGGGCAGCTGAAGAGCAGTATTTCAAAATACATTTATGTAGAAATCAAGAATCTAGCTAATGGAAGGTCCTCAAGGTTCCACTCAATAGAATATATATATATAAATATAGTATGTCGTCATAGTGACTAAGGTGCGAGCTAAGTATTGAAAAGTCAGTTATCATTATGTTCTTGTATAGTAGGCCGCTCGTCTTTGACCTTCACCTGGCCTAGCGTAGGGCTTTTTGCATAAAGATACTGAGGCCCTGGCACGAGCGCGCGGTGGAAACGTAACGTAAATACGTCGATATATAAATTTAAAAAAAAGCGGTTCACAGAATACATCTACCTACCAAGTTTCAACTGTGTAGTCCTAATAGTTTCGGAGTAAAGTGGCTGTGACATGCAGACAGACAGGCGAGGGTATAATTTATTCTGTGGATTACGGGTTCCGTTTTTTGCCATTCGGCTACGGAACCTTAACAATACTCGTTTCAAATATAATACTTTCACAATTTTAAGAATGTGTTCATATCTATGGATAAGTGTGCTTTCTGCAAACAATTTATCTACTCTACTACTATTCAATAATCGACGTATTTACGGTACGTTTAAACCGCGCGCTCGTGCTAGGGCCTCAGGTTCCCTGGACAGACTAGTCGATTACGAATTGGTATCGATCAGTGTGAAAATAGTTGTATTGTCAAGCGAAAAAGATACAGGTTTTTCGTATATTTATGCAATCTTATTAACTTGAATACGCCCAATATAATATGCCAAATATTTTGTATAATTTTATTAATTGATACTTTCATGTTTTGTCTTTTTTCTAAGCATTATGTGTTAAAACCATATTTTTAAGATCAACATCTGAATTTAAGACTGACTGACCATTTGATAATTTGAAATTAATTTATTTTCGGTAAGATTTATTGTGACATTATGTTGAATCATTCATTTTATATCTTGTAAATGAAGTCAGTATTTTTGAGAGTATTTCGCATTTATAAGTTCTAATCATTTAGGTAGTAGCTTTTATTTTTCGTCATGATATTGTGCACCGAAGGAAACTGTAACTTTTTTATAAATCTTAAATAAGTTATGTATACTGCTGTTTTAATTTTATTACCACGTTCCGAACGACTTTGCAAATCACGAGTGCGGAGTGTGTATCTTATGTCAATGATACAAAAAATTAATTGCAATCATTGACTCGTCCTCGCTAAATGCAACACCTTAAAGCTGACGCGTCACTTGTTATTTTGCTTCAGAAATTCGCGTCAATTCGACGATACAAAAACATATTCTCTGCCTCTTGTACCAAAGTTAATTTTGTGTAAGCAGCATAACGCGAGTCCAAATACGCCAATTGCGAGGTTTAAGATATTTCATTGCATGAAGTGTACCTTTTCAATGTCGATCATTACTCCGTACCTTGATCATGCCGTACCGGGTATCCTATCTATCCTCATGTAGTAATGACAAACTGCGGTGGCAATACGAGACACTCGTCACAACCGCAGCCGCCTCGCGCTACTAGTGCTAGCTGATCTTCAGCTATCATCTTACAGAGTTATACGTAACTAAGTCCTTAAGGTCAAGGGTACTGTATTGATGACCGGTGACCCACAGGATGTCCCTCATCACAACTTGGTGCGAAGTGTTCTGAAGAGATGTTTTGGCAAATGGACTTTTGATCTCATTACACTCTGATAAGTACTGCACTGTACAGGCATCATCACCGTACGCTATTTTTAACCGACTTCTAAAAAAAGAGATCTACACCGATTTATCCGATCCGATCCGATTTGTCTGTCCGATTTAAGTGATTCACGAAAAACCACTAAAAAGTGGAAAAATAAATTTAGTTTCGAAAGTCGGTGGTAAAAAAAGTAAATGAAACAAACAAAAGTCACCGAGTTCTGAAAGTAAAGTTATTTTCCACTTTTTAGTGTTTTTTTTTGGAAGTCGGTAATTTTTTTTGGACTAAAGTTTTTTTTCTAGATGACGTTCGGGTGATCCGAGGTGATGCCTAACTCTGCTTAGGTATAAGTGTGCGTTGCAGTATGGAGTTATATGTAATGAATGCCGAACAGCACCAATTAAACTGATGGTGATCTCGTGGTGCTTATCACTGCTCGTTCACTTTTAAGCAAGTCCCCACTTGTTATAAACATGTCAACAAGACTTCCAACAGCATCTGGCGACTCTTAATCGATCTTGTGATTTTTTATGAGAGAAAATGATTTGGTGGTAGTGTATCTTAGTATTAATTAAAATTATTTTCAGATATACACCTACCACTGCTTGTCTCTGCATCACCCCAAGGTTGACTGGTAGAAAATGCCTATGGCATTAAGTCCGCCTCTGTACTTTGTGCTTGAAGTGTTAAATAAATAAATAACGTCACCTTTAGCTACTTATATTTAAAAAGTTGTAAGTAGTGTTGACGAAAATATTACAAATGGGATGGGGACGCAGCTTTAGCCTGTCAGTCCTGTCACACCTGCATGAATGTCAAAAAGCCGCGCTATAAAGTGATTTTTTTTTCTAAAATTCCTTGTTATATTTTATAACAGCTGGGTATTTACAGTACTTATTTATCTTCATACCAATCGATCAAATAACTGTATAAGTACTGTAGTCATCGTTATCATATTGCCCTCCATTTTTTGGGGCGTATTTGTAACTAAGCAAATATACTTATAAATGGATTGGTATTGTGGATCATCGTTCTACAACGTAGGTTGTATCAAATAAAGGTCTTTCCATATCCTTTCGTAGTTTTAATTTTATAATTTCTAACTTATTTTACCAATATTTAAATGTGGTGCTTACAAAACTTTAAACAATAGTAATAGTTTCGAATCAGTAAACTGAGTAAAACAATGTTGTGTTTAAAAATGATATTTTGTTTAATATTCTGTATAACTCTGTACTTATAAGAGTATAGTTTTATTTCACGTAGGATTTTTCCTGGTGTTTAAATAAACTGGAAATGTCAATTATCTCTGTAGATCAAAAAACATAGAAACGCTTTTACTACTTCACGTTTATCGATTGTCACATGCCAACAATTACATTGTTCCCACTCCTTCGTTTTTTATGAAATCTTCGTAGAAAATTCTCCTGGAGTATTACGTATTCTTTTACGCTCAGTATTCTGAGCGTAAAAGTTTAAACAGGACAAATTAAACTTACTCTAATTTTTTAATTACCTACCTATGCAATGATTTTATGCATAAACTCCAATAAACTCTGTTCTAACACAAAATATATTGTACGAAGAATGAGAAGTGATAACTAGGGATCGGATATTCGGATGTATATTCACCTAAAGTTTGACCGTTGACTAGCATGGATCGCGCGTCATTACGGAAAAAGAACCGGTTATTTTTTTTTTATTGTTTTACTTTAAATGAATTGCCATATTTACTATTTTGTACTATTCGAATATTCAGCTGAAAAAATTAAACTCAAATGGTTTTATTTTTAATATTATTATAAAATAATAATATATTTTAGTGTTATATTCATTATGCTAATGAGTACTACATTTTATACACACTGTATTATTTATAAAATACCACGATCCCGAGAAAAATTGGCATTTTAAGAACTCGCTTTCATACTTTTGTACGGGTTATCATAATATCCGATCTCTATTAGTCAATCGCATTATTTATATTTGAAGGTTTTATCGATATTTTTTGTAAACTATTTACCTTTATCCAGAACCTTTTTGGGGTTGTTATCTGGCGTTCGTGAGCCTCATTTCCGTTTGTACGTGTAGAATCGTATAAAAAACGCCGTGTTAATAGTCCACATTATGTTAGCTGTCGAAGTTGATAACTGAACTTTAATTTTATTACATTTAAACAAAATATTGTCCTCTCATGAAAAAATACTAAAGAAATGTCTTCGATTAAATGTATATAGTGTATTTGTACTAACACGCAATAAAATCGATAGTGAATTATTTAAATTCAAGTTTTATTTGACCTGTTTTCATCCACCTTGTTTTGCTACAATTTTGTTGATTTTTCCAAAAATCAAACAGTAAAACCAATTTTTGTGACTGCTACCACAAAAACCATGCAAGTAGGTACTAGCAGATGGCTGCATGTATCTGTCTCGGCGTTGTTTTTGTTTCTCATTACCTTTCTTGTGCTAAACATGTACACACGAATAAACATATTATTTCTGTCAACATACTCATACTTTTCTGGTTTTCGGCGTGTCTACGCCACGGGATATATCTCTTGTTATTGCAGTATTAATGAAACACATAAATAAAATAAAATTGTATTTATTTCATCATAAATTATCAAGACAAAACGTTTACAATCATATTTATAATTATTATATCTAATATGACATTTGCACAAATCAGTTACAAAATAATTTCATTCAATAAGTCGAGTTGGTATATTTTTGAACACTTCGGTTTAAAACTCGTTAGGTTCTACTTAGGTACTATTCATATTAGCTTATACATAAAGCGACTTACATGACACATTATTTACTTGTATCGAAAGATTACAAAAGGGACACATTTTTTATTTAAATGATGCCTTTTCGGTTCGCTCCCTTGATGATTCGGGCGGCATTGTTGCAGTAGAATGTGAATGTAAGTCGATTTACAGTAAAACAAAAATACTTTTTAATTTTATACTTATATTAAACTATACTAAACAAGGGAGTCACACTGGGTGAGATTTTTTTGATATTATAATAATTCTAGACTCCCTTGTAATCTAAGTAAAATTTTAAAAATATTTATAATTTCAAATATCAAATAGTATAAAACGTTACTTATAAGTATTCAATTTCAAACACATCCAAAACATTAAAACGTCAAACATAATATTTAAAATATGGGGCTGATATCAAAATTTATTGAATACTTAAAATGAGATAAGCTTGTATGTTTGCATAAATATGATGTAAAGATATTTACAATGTACAGAACATGTATCTATGGGCACTTTAACTGGTCGTGTGGTTGAGGGCTTAATATTAGAAGTCTCTAGCACAAGTCCACTCCACAATGTACTCCGGAGAGTAACGAGAGTGGCCCCGAGACTTGCATGAACGTTTGATAGTCCCACGAGATAAGATTCCAAATATCAGATTTCTTACAATTGCGTGGTTTGTTCGATAGGTATCCATAGCGTCCTTGAAACGGTCACTATAGTCTTGTTCAGCTTTTCGACACTTAAAGCTGTCGTTTATTTTGAATGAGTAGGTATGTGGAGGCTGTGGTGGTTTGCAGGCTCGGTCCCGGCCGCGTGTCGCGCGGTACCGACAGGCCGGCGCCGGCGCCGGGCGGCGCGGCCTCGAGCCGGCGCGCGCGCTCTCAAGCCAAGTCGTCGCCTTTACCGTCCAACCTCTTCAGCTAAATAATAATAAACAACATTAGTCCTAATCTTGACTGCCGGACGATTTGTAATACCACATATGTACATACCTATATAAAGCCACCCTGTCGAAGTGGGCAGGTGGGAATAAGAAGGCACACAAAATCATTAAGGTACATCACACATCAGACCAATGGAGTGAGTGAGTGATTTCTATCGGTCGGTTTAACTTAAATTGATGGGATGTAGATGATCATGGGCACGCTCGGTTACTTACGCTTTGTTCTACTGTCCAAGCAGTTGGGGCTAGGCGTCCAGTACGCTTGTAATGGAACATTCAATTAACTTTGTGCTGAATAACCATCAATTTTGTGTGATGCAAAGTCTATAGTCATTAAAAGCTTGCCTGAAATGAAGTGCCACAAATATTTTGTTAACAGAACTTTCTATTAGAAACTGTTTTAGTAGTAAAAAAATGCTAATTGCGCATTTCAGGCCCACATCAACTTACACAAAACGTTGTTCTCTTTATCAAGTGGGTCAGGGTGGGATGGTGTGAGTAAGTACTACCTACTTTATGAAAGCAGAAGTTATGAGGACGAAAATTTCAACATCATAATCTTACCTCCTTCTCGTCTCCAGCGACGGCGCGGTAGCGGGGCGGGGTCTCCACGGGCGGCGCGGAGAACCCGTGCACGTACAGCAACGCGGCCGCGATGCCTCCAGCGATGGGGCCTGCCCAGTATACCTGCAGGAATTGACGTTTTAGAACTTTTCTATGGGATAACAGTTGAAGGGTAATTGGTGGACCCAGATTAAGGCCCGACTTCATCCAAAATGGAGTTAAGCGGAGAGTAGAGGAGACGGAACGGGAATCTATCAATCACATTGGTCGTAATTCACATCGCGTCTCTGTACTTGTTTGTAATTGGTCTAATCTTGCATGACTCGTCCCCTTTTTGGTGGGAACCAGGCCTAACTAGGGCTAGCTATATCTTACAACCGGCCGGTGGAGCGGCGAAGGGACACGGAATATGGTCCATAGGCACACTAAGCACCATCTCAGAAGGCGCTCATGTGTTTTATGTATGTGTTTTATTCTTGGATTTCACAACTAAGCGTACCCAAGTACCCAAAGGAAGTAATTTGGGGAGGTTCAGGAACTGCTCAACTGCTGAGACCACGAGTCAGCCCTGAATTAGATGGACCAACAAATTGATTTGAATATTGAAAAGTTCCTTACCCAATGGTCACCCCATTCGTTGGCAACGAGTGCAGAGCCGAAGGAGCGGGCGGGGTTCATGGCGGATCCGGTGTAGTCGACTGCGAGCAAGTGGCCCAGTGTCACCGTCAGGCCGATAGCCAGGGGCGCTGTAGACTTGCTGTCGGGCTTGTTAGGGTCGCATACCTAGGGAAATAGCAGAAAACATTAAAAATAATTCTCGTAAGCGGTACTCCTGGACACGGCTCGTATTGTTAGGAGGTTCTTCTCTCTGGAGCCCTGAACGCGGGGTAGCTTGGACCCTGTCCAAAATCTTACATTAAAAACATGTAATTAAAAAAAACTTGTGAAAAAGTTGGAACTTTGACCACCAATATCTCCTAACTCGACTAGAACCCAGGTATAGTCTAGATTCTAGACCATTTTTTGTTCTAGACTCTAGAACAAAAAAATGATCGCAAAGACGGGGAGAACAAGTGCCTTTCGGCTTCGCTAAGGGTCTATTTACACCCTTTATATAAAAATGTAATTAATTTGTAAAAAAATAAATAAAGGACATAATAATTCTCATAATATCCGCCTGATTCTTATCAGGCGGATATTCGTAACTTTGCTACACGTGTTATGAGAACAAAGACAAACACACAAACACACACAAAGATGTGGTTTAGAGTCCTGCAAAAACTTGTCAACAGATATTGGCATATAATCACCACGAAAACGATTGACAATAGATTGGTAATCTTCAGTTAAAAGGAAAGAATAAAATACTATTACTAAAAATACTATTCGTACATAAAATTATTTTAATTTTTCCACTCGACAAAAGATGGCGGTACTAGTACCTTAATAAATGAGCAAATGTACATGCTACAATCTTATTAGCGGTTGTTATGTCTATAATTACATAACATGTAATTATTTGGTAAATCACGATTAAAGTGGGAGTAAAATAAATCTTTGAAGACCCTACTTGAGAATGTAGTGAAATTTCATCATAAGTGCCTATAGATTCTATTGTAAATATTTTGTTAACACTTGACCACCTAATCTACGATATAAACCACTTGTAGTAAATGTAAGCATTTCTTTAGGATAACCAATAGGGGCACAAATGTATACAACACCATGCGACCTTGTTTTAAATTGTTACCTACCTAGGTACTTCTAGATACTCGCATAAATTTTTAGGAAGAGTGAGTTTTAATAGTTTCGTTTAGGTACATAAACTTTTGTTTAAACATTTATGGAGAATAAATTATAGACCTACCTAAACCTGCCTACTGCACAACCAATAGGTAGTATAAGTAACTGTAACTAATTGCCCAAAAACCCAGAAATCAATCAAATCCAACGGAGCGTGAAATCAGACATTAGTTTTGTTTTGTCTCACAGACATTGTTGAGCAGCGTCTTATAAAGTAACGGTTTTTTTGCCCCCATATAATGTAGGACTGTGGTAGCATAACATCACGCCTCTAATCCCAGAAGGGTCAGGCAGTGGTGTAGGGACCAAATAGTACTTACCTGTACCTATCCATATTTCGTCAGTTATTTTTAAGTCGTGCGACTTAGGTAATAGGACTGTAGTAGATTTACCTGCAGAATATATTTATACTACTTAGTTCGCTATGTTTTTATTAGGTAGCACTAAACATTTGTTGCGGGCACGTAGAGATAATGCAAATTATTCAATATTTCAGTGATATGTAAACACCGACATGTCAGAGTCAAACTCACCTAAATGCGACGCTGTACTAGCGATGCGGGGCGATTCCAATCGCTTAGATTTGAATAAATTCTAATCGATTTATCGAGACTGCAATCTTGTTTCAAAGTCTGTGGTTTTTTTTTTTAATGAATAAGGATTTGATACAGTTGGGCTATATAAAATATAAACCTACTTATTTAAATGTGTAATAACATAATTATATAATAATAGAGGACCCACAAAACAGCATAGCCTGGCTTTAAGAAAGCTACCAAGTATAAATTATAATTTCCCGAGCCGGAGATTGTTTGACTGTAATCAAAAACCAAAACTTTTATGGATATCTACCAATAATATTATGGTGGTATCACAATACGCCTGTCCCTTTTCGAGTTAATAAAAATAGTTGTAACCAATAAAGCTGCCTGCGTTGGCGCTGTTCAAAGCCACTTTTATGAGGTACCTACCTAGTAGCAGACATTAAAGTAAGTATTACGTAGGTAGTGACAGATTGCCGACTCATCTCATATAAGTATCAAGGAACCAGTTTCCAAGGGACTCCTACTCGGGATGAGAAACAATTGAACGTCGACGCTTTCTTTTTTCGAAGAGTCCGGTCACCTTTAGTACGAGCATAATTTCCTACTAAATATATCAATGAAATAAAAGCTTGTTCCCCACAGCTGCGTTATAATATTGATTATGTTAATCTGTAGTAGATTGTTGCCTACTATTTTGCGAATAAAATACGGTGTTCCGTCACGCAACGCTCCTTCGCGGGGTTTTGTCTGCGATTTTTAGGAATCTACACGAAAATCTCGTGTTTATTATGGTTTTTTAGTTAATTATAGTCCTTCGAATTAAATAAGTAGGCGTAATTGTTATTTCTATAATAAAGTTGTTCGAGATATTGATCTTTTTCATTAATCAAATGGTACCTCCCTCGTACAAATTATAAAGTTGTGTTAGGGAAAGCTTAGGTGCTTGTTTGAATTTCTTGTCTTTTTGATTGCCTGTTAAAAACGCTCATTCCCGGATTTTTCGATCAGAATGCCAAAATATGAAAAAGTCAACTAAGACGACTTTCGTTGTAAGTGTATAAAGATTGAACTTTATGTAAAACCATATCGTAAATAAGTATTCATTGATTTTAAAGAATACTTTAACATTGGTAGCATAAATTCATTTTAGGGAGATCGGTAAACCTGGTACGGACAGATTGCCGATCATGTACCTACACTTCAACCAACTTATCTGTGCAAGCGGGAAAACCTAGAACTAAAAAAAATGTACCAAGTTGGACATCATATCGATGCATTTTTGCTTGACGAGCAGCGCCACCTTAAACTCCACACATAAAGTGGTCATTCTATACTCAAATATATGTCAGAGTCCGGTTTTAATTTCGACCGAACCTTGAGGATATCTGTCAAAATTCATACGGAACCGTATTATTCAAAAAGGGGTTTATTAAGCTCTTTTGGTCGTATTCTAAACATGCAACATAGTATATTTCTAATCTACCGATTCATTTTAACTCAATACTTTTTGTCGTGACGAAATTGTAGGCACACAAACGTTAATGTAATTTTGAAAAGCTGAATAAGAATGAATTACTACACGAAGCGACCACAGCCCAATGTCATACCGGTATTAACTCTCATATAATTATAGCACAAGTGCTGTAAGGACACTGGCTATTTACTCTACTGACATTGAATTATTACAATCCTACCTCAACCAGATCACGAATGTATTAATATTTAAATATTATGTGTGAGGTAATACTTTATATCCTTTTCTGGCAAGTACCTAGATGTAGACGGGCGAGTCATCAGTGAATACTTAGAAGTAAATTATGCACGTTTCATCTCAGTTTATTTCCAGTGACGATCTATCAACGACTGTCTATTATTTTTAAGATTTATTGTTAGTCCGATAGCCATTAGAACACCTAAGGTAGGCTGCAGAGTTCTTATCAACATTTCTGTGTCCGAGTCTTTACCGTGTCGCTAAAACTTGAAAACTTGTATGAAAGGTTCATTTTTTGATATGCTTGATTATTTTACTGTACTTTTCTGGGTAATTTTGTCTTACCGAGAATCGCGTGGTGGCTATTTTAGAAGTGACTCGCTTATAACTAATAGATGCGACGCATTTAGACAATCGCTTGTGACTTAATACAGTTAATAATGTAGCTGCACGAAACACTAAATTTTATGTGATTTATTTTGTGAACAGACGTAGTTTTTTTCCTTTGTCTAACTATAGAAACTGTTTTAATATTTCATTACAAAAAGGCAGATTACCGCTCACGTTTCCGCTAATAACTTCGAGTCACGGAACGACTGATGCGACCTCTGACGGCGCGAGATTTGTCATTAGCTGATTATTCCATGGAACCATCATGTTTTAACTCATTAACTACACTACAGTGCAGGTACCATATTGAGGGCCATCGTTTGCTTTCTTTTGGTATGACAGTTCGAGGCTCAGATTATGTTGTCGACGTGTGTATGTGGACTCAGCGATCATTGTGCCGACAGTCGTGTCAGTCAATAGCTTAATTCCCAGAGAAACGACCAACACCTGAGGAGGCTCTCGTTGGGCAGTTGGATAAGGGGCCTGATTGAGAAAGCGGTTCTTTTTGACATTTGGTTGTTCCTCTCTCTGGAGCCTTGACCGCCGTGGTAGCCTCAACCCTGCCATGTTCCTGATACCGGAGGGCTACTAATTTTTTATCGTATATGTAGCTCCTGAAAACACCTATTTTCTGCAATAATCTTTAAATGAAACTGTGTGCATTTGGATTCCATTGCATTGGTTAAGGTGTGTCTGTCAAATATAAATTGTTGATTGCAGCTATCGGAAGGTAGGATTAATGTCTGAATGACGAAGGATCATATTTATTTTAAGGCGTTACCTCAGGATTCTATGTAACGTTTTAATATCTAATCTTTACTGCAAGCCAGTAATCTCTATTATTATTGTCCGCTGTAGTTCTTAGTGTAGTTGTTAGTACTTATTGTTTTTTGATGTAACACCGAATTTACTAGAATTCATTAAATTTTCGTCATTCAATTCTGATAATATCCGCAGGAAAACCCCGATACCTGTAACTACTTCTATAATTACAATCTTTTATTCATTTGGTCTGAATTTTGTTAGTCATCGTTAGAATTTCCGATAAAAAATTCGAAGTAATCACTGACCTCGATACAGATTTTGGAAAGAACGTATAGTGACTGTTGATGATTTTCCTGTCACATTTGGCGAACATTTTGCCGTCATAACTACGTGAAAGGAACTTAAATAATGATGAATGATCGGAGCCCCTTTGGAGTCAAGCGTGATTTAAAATGATGTCTAGCAAATCCTTCAAACTCCGTAATAAGTACTCAAACAGTAGAATTTCATATTTGACTCTTTGATTGTGCTGTGAATTACTTGAAAATACGTAGTGGTAAACAGCTCAATGAAACTTACCCCACAAACGACGAAGATAAGCACGAATCCAAGGAAGAACTCGATGCCGAAGCCTTGCAGCGGTGTGACATCAACTCCCAGGCCGGTGACGCCGAGCTTGCCAGCCGCACGTTCAGGAGTCAGTGCCTTCAGTAGACCAGAGCCTGCCGCGGCTCCTGCGCATTGTGCGATGATGTACAGCACCGCACGCGCTGGCTTTACGCGACCCGCTGATGCTAGACCTAAGGTCACTGCTGGGTTGATGTGGCCGCCTGAGATATGACCAATCGCCTGTTGGAAATTGGATGATTAGTGTTGTCAAGTCTGACGAATCGAGGTACAAGCAATGAAGCTGCCAAAAATAAAAGCCGTAAAGATTCGTACACAGCTGAAGAATTTGGAATTTATGATATTCGTTCTTTACAGTAAAGTATAAAAGAGTTATTTTACAGTAGTTAAACTTTAAGGGAGGAGTCTTCGAACTTGCAATATTGATAAAAGCAAATAGGTATGTACTTACTGAAACACTGGCGTAAACCGCAAGACCGAAGGCGAGGGCGATGAGTACAATATCTGGCGCCGCATTAGTGCCTTGCGCGATGTTGATGCAGGCCCCGCAACCGAACAGGTTCAGTAATAGGGTACCTTCACAAAGAAAAAACCATTTAGATCTTCAGGGTTTAGGGTTGAAGCAAGAAGGAAAGGCTGTTCAGTGGCGGGGCAAGACCACAATTTTATGTGGGCAAAGTACATTTAGCGAGGCCCGGAATCGGCATCGACTCGGAATTCACATGTATCATTCGAAAGGCCATAATTTCAGGAACAAAATGGTACATAATATTACGTACCAACCAAAACTCCAACAGCTTTCACTTCAACCACAGAAAAAATAAAATGCAAATAATTCACTTGAAATCCCATCGCGGAAAACATTTATAGTAATCCTATACGAAGCAACGCCATCTAGCTTAAAATATCAGAAACTACAATGGCTTTCTGTCAGTACAAGAACGAAGGATGTCGCTGTGTTAGAAAAAATTAAAAAAATAAAACAGAGTGCGCTGTCAACAAAAAATATATATTGGCCAAAATTGGCCATGTACAGTTTGGAGATTTCGTTCCGGTCCCAATTTTGTCAATGGGTTTTTGAGGTGCGAGGCCCTCGTACCGCGAGGCCGTAGGCGGAGGCCCACGTCGCCTACGCCTTGCGCCGCCTCTGAGGCTGTTGCAATGTTGTTCTTCCAGGTTTATTATAAGTCAAGAAGTTTCACAAAAGTTCACAGTAGTGTAGTCCAAAGCTAATAACAAACATACTGCTAGACCTGTTTACCAAACGTGGTGATTATGAATATGTAGGGAGGCATACTGGTTGTCTGTAAAAATCAGTTGCTATTAGTGATTTGCGAAGGACTTTTAATTGGTGAAATTTATTTTTGGACTTTCGAACGTAAGCAATGCATTGACTATGGACGATGATATCATGTCCGCCCTCAGAAATTGGTGACCCTAGAGTTTTCCTTATTAAGTCTGATCGAGACAGACATGCTGTTCTATTTGGTCAAGGTAAATTACAAAGAGCATTAACCTAACCTTCCATTTTCTTCAGACTGACATTATCAAGTTTAAGATGAGAAAATATGCAATCTTGAAATAGCTATAAAGATACTGCCATTTTATAACAAGACACTGCGAATCAAAGTAATCCAGTTTATTAGGATAATCTATTTGGGTGAATATCAAATCAGCAAATTTTACGTGTCCACGTTGAGAATCGAGGTGTAAAATGATAGGATGTTTCTGATTTTTTTTTGTAGTGAACTACGTAACTTGGTTCAATTAGGGCCACATTTATTTTTTTATAAGTGTATATAAATAATCAGGGAAAAAAAAAATCGCCTTCAAATTCAAGTTTGGTGGCTTGTCCCAGTTCCATTTTTTGATGTAATTGCGTTCACCAAAGTAACAATTTGAGGTACAATAAAAAATAAACAATTTTGTTAGTATATGCATTAGTCAATTTATCTAAAAACAATTAAACTATATTATAAAATCTTATATAAGAGCACAGGACACTCGATCAAAGTTTGTCCAAGCAAAAATCAAAAATTTTCTGGCACTTTTTCAACTTACTATAACATGAAGTTTCGTGCGTGTGCGATCAATCGCGTTATTTATTTCGCATCTATCAGTCGTGCCATTAGTGCGATTAGTGTCAGGTGTGTGATTAGTGCGGTGATTACCCTCCAAAAACATAAGTACTCGCCTTGGGCGGAACGGGGGACAAGAATTGTTAAATTTTTGGTGGATCGATTTTCTGTTGATTTTAAAGTGTTATAATAGTAAGCTACATGCTATAGCTAATAATTTGGGTGACCCATAAATCAATGACATTAATTTAATTTTAACTTAAAACCCTTATTTTTTAAGATTTTTTTTATGCCTGGTTCCAATTTTGGTGGCTCAATTTTGGTGGTTTTGGTGGCGTTTTCACGCCACCAAAATTGAAAATGGCCTACCAGATTTGAATTATGTACTGTATATGTATTGTTATTACCTATATAGCTAGTTTTTACGTTGCAAGACAGTTGGATTAGCAAATAAATACATTTTATGTACTTGGCAGTTAGTAAAACCTATTATTATAAGGGTTGCATACTAATGACCAAGTTTCTTATTCATATATATTTATTTTGTTGCTTTTTAGAATGCCAAAACAGACCAGCGAAGAGAGGCTGCTTAAAAGCACTTCACCGTTGTCATTGGGGACTTCAACGCGAAACTAGGCAATTTGGGGTTGGACGTTGGAACCACCGGGGTCACCAACTGGCTAGTTTTATGGAGAAGGAGGGCCTCTATAGGATGAACTCCTTCTTCAGAAAGCGTGAGCACAGAATGTGAACCTGCCAGAGCCTCGATGGTGCAACTTCAAATGAGATTGACTTCATCATGTCAACCAAGAAGCGTATTATGTTCAATGTTGTCTCTACGATCAATTCGTTGAAAACCAGAAGCGATCAAGGCATAGTAAGAGGCACATTGAACATCAATATCAAGCTTGAAAAGTCTCGACTGATGAAGTCTACGCTCTGTCCAGCACAGATCCAAATTCAAAACCCCGAGAGCTGCTGCAATCTCAAAAGCTTTAACTCCAGATTCGTTTCGAGTGCCTAAGAAGCTCATTGGACGAATACAACGATAAGTTCGTGGAAACTGTCCATACGGGTCTAAGTTCTTCAAGACACGTCGTGCACATAAGAACAAAAAACTCTCTGATCATACTATCAAGCTCATGCAGGAGCGGCGTGAGATGATCCTGCAGTCTTCAGACGAGGCGTGGAAATACCGGCAGCTCAATAGACGAATCTTTAAATCCAGCATATTAAAGATGCAACTGAGCGGCTCCAAGGCATTTGCAAGAGATCTGGCTATTGGGCAGAGCCAGCTCACGAAACTGAAGACCGACCATGGCAGGATCGTATCCGCCAAACCGGAGCTACTGAGGGAGATCGAGAGATTCTATGGGCAGTTATACACTTCAACCAGTAAACCCGTTGTAAATTTAGCAAATGACCCAAGAGCTAGACTGACCCGACACTATACCGAAGAAAACCCGGACGAGATCTGGATGAACGAGATTAGGATGGCTCTGGAACAGCTTAAAAACAACAAAGTACCGTGTGATGACGGAATTACGGCCGAAATCCTAAAGGCGGGTGGAAAACCGGTACTTAAAGCCCTTCAGAAGCTATTTGATTCCGTCATACCCGAGGGGAAAACCCCCCCACAGGCATGGTGCAGGGGTGTGGTGGTACTCTTCTTCAAAAAAGGCTACAATGCCCGGCTGAAGAATTATAGGCCCATCTCACTTCTAAACTATGTCTACAAGTTGTTTTCAAGAATCATCCCGAACCAGCCGGATTCCATAATGGCTTTAGCACCGTACGCCACATACATACGCTGCGGCAGGTTATACAGGAGACCGAAGAGCTGCCTCTCCGTTTAGTGTTTGTGGACTACGAGAAAGCCTTCGATTCGATCGAGACTTGGGTTGCACTGCAGTCTCCCCAACAAAAACGCTACCATGTCAGTCCGACTTTAGGACCAGACCTCGGAATCTATCCTATTTTTAACAAAATAGAGTTTTATTAACCGATAAAAGTTATTGATACTTCCCGAGAATTTGTGAGATTAATCACATTGAGCTTTATTAGTGAGATTGAGGTTTCTGACGGAGAAATTCAATTTTGGTGCTACTGATTTTCAATTTTGGTGGGTACTTTCGATTTTGGTGGCTGATTTTCAATTTTGGTGGCCACACTAGACTTTGAACTAAAATATCTCAAAAAGTTATGGAGATATTCTGAGCCCTCATGAAGATCCTTCAAGCTTGGACATTCTATTCTTATACCAGATCGTTATTTTTCACGAAAAGTAAAGAAAAAATTGAGCCACCAAAATTGACAAAAAATGAACTTTGTTGATATTCACCCATTTGCGTTTGAGAAAGTTTGGTCTGTTGTCTTTATATCTGAATATTTCATGACAATAACATCAATTAACTGGCTGTTTCTGCAATATATCTTGCAGTATAAAGTTGAGATCACACGTCAACATTCCACTGTTTTTGTGGTTATAAACAAATTCTGGATTAAAATGTCGTGTGCTCCAACATCACACTGCAAAAAATCGTGCAGTTCAACGCTGTGTGAACGTACCCTTATGCTTCATACTGTAGATCATGCCCAAAAGCGTATTATCTTTGCATTTTCAATAACATAATATCATGGTAATGTACAATATTCAATGTATCGTATGACATAACTTAGTAAGGTATGCCTCGCCAAGTGTTCACTGATGTCACTGTGGATGTCACCTATTAGGGCTGTTAGATGACTCCGTTTAAGGTGCTGGCAGTCAACACAATGTGGAATTTTATTATTCCCACTTAAGTGTGTTTTCATAGAAAAACTGAGGCACATATGTGGTTTAGCTACTATGTTGTTTCTTTAATAGTTAAGCACATTATATCATTAAAAGTTGTCTGTACGTAAGTAATGCCTGGAATTCACCTGCATGATGCACGGTCAAGAATCAATGACGGAAAATATTTCAAAATAATCGTGACAACAAAGCTTGTATTGAAGGATCTCAGATTGTTAATATATATCCTACTTTAATATTACCTAGGTAAGAAAGATATTCGTAATGATTAATTCCTCTTAAAAATATAGCTTCCGCTTACCAATAAACTCAGCCAGGAGAGCTCTGCTGATGCCAGCCGCTCCACCGGTCAGCTCATCGAGCCCAAGCTTAGCTCCTAGTTCTCCCATGGTTCTGTGAACAAAAGAAAAAAATGCTACAGTTTCTTTAAGCTTTCTTAATGACCATTAATCATCAGGTTAAGCCCAGATGATAGGCGCTTGATGCGTGTTTAACTATCGCGTGCCTACAGCGCTCTACATTTTGCAATCTAACTTACTTTTAACGTAACTATTGAGTAAGTCTATAAATGGATGTAAATGGAAAACATAATTACTTATTCAGCTAACAAAAGAGTTATGGCCGACGACGGGTCTAATAATCTTTAGAACCAGTGAAATTATGATGCTCCGCTCACGTAAGGTTTATTACAAAAAGCACAGCTTTTTCCAAAGGCTACGATATACATCGCTTGTTCACTAGATCTGATAACATTTACTGTTCGGTGATTAACATTTTTCACTGTTCTGCTCTCGGCTAGTGGAACAATGGGAGGTGATAAAGGGTGCTGTGGTTCAGTAATGACTTGTAGTCAAGTTTTATAGGGACATGGCTCGTGATGGACTGATGGCCGGACACAAATTACACTAATTAACTATTATAGGGTGAACGGTCCAGTCGTTGCCAGTAGTGATGGAACTGAATGGAACAATTCACAGGAAATTGGGAAAGCGGCGGATACTAGATAAAGCTCGGACAGTCGGACCACTGCACTGTGTTGTGGGAGAACTTCACAGAACAGTTTTAATTATAGTGATTTGTACCATAATTATCTCGATAAATGCGTCGTTGTTATTTCCGGACATTTTAATATTGTTTTTAGAAGTTCCGGAGATCGAAAATAGTGATTACATAATATAAACAGACACAGTATGGTCAGACTCAGAAAATTGAGTATCAAAATTGAAACAGTGTGATTTTAAAACGAAGAAAATAATCGTCAAAGGAGGCTAATTATAACATTACATGGATGAACATGATCTATTGAATAGAGGAAAATGTAATCTTATGATTTGTGAACCTATTGTCTAGAACAAGATAGATTTCTACTGTGATTTTCCTTATCGTTTCACAATCTGAGATGTAATCTTTTCTTTGTCTTCAAGTTAAAAAATATTAGGTTCATGGAATTAGTAACAAAGTTGGTACTCCCTTTTCTTCGAAACCATTCAACATAAAATGTGTATAGCATTCTTTCAGACCTTGGCAGTAATCCATAATTCCTTCAGGTGTGTGCAAGTAATCACAAGGTCTATGCCGTTTACCATGACCGCACCACTGAGTAATTATTTTTGCCATAAAAGCATGATGTCGGCTCTTAAAGGGCGCAGAACTACGTGTACACCTGTACTCAGTAATTTAATGCGTTTGTGCATTCAGTAACCTCCAACAGTTTTATGTTCTGTTTCTTGGCAATTAAGTGATTATAATATGAATATTAATCACACTGCACTTCCGGACAAGACGTAATGCAAGATTGATTTTTAACGAAGTAACAAACAGATCATTCTTATGCATTATACTGAACTAGGAATTATTACTATAGAATTATTTAAAAAATAAAAAAAAATACTTCCCTTTTTTAATCGAATTTTGTTAACAATTTCAAGGGTTTTAATTTTTTTGCACGGCACCCTAATTATTTTTCTAAAATAAAAGTAGCTTTAGTTAGGCCTTTTAATATCAGCTATATGCCAGTAAAAGTCCCGTCAAAATCGGTCCAGCCTTTTCGGAGATTAGCCGAAACACAAAGAAAGACAAAAATTTAAAAAAAAAATGTGTTTTTGTTATAAGCGCCACCTATAAATTTTCATATGCATTCAGTAAAAAGCTGTTATTTTGATGTTACAAACAAACACTTCAATTTTTATTTATTTGTATAGAATATAGAATAGATGTATAGATTTTGCTATTTACAGTTTAATCATCATTTTCAGCTGGCCATTCTTTAAAAGTTCTCCTGTCTGCGGTTTTTGTTTGCTTTGTCTTCCGTGTAGAAAACTAGCTTGACCATCCAGCTGTTTTTTTACAAGAATGGACAAAAATCAGCATGAGCATCAGCCGTTTGCATTTAGATACAGTATTGTGATTGTAGCATTCTGTTTATGAAGTTGATGAGCATACCCAAAAACCGAAGTTCGACCAGTTTCTACACTTGACTTTCGGGGTTTCGTTTAGGATGCACCTTTCTCGTATTTAAACTGGTTTATGTCTAAGTTTGTCCACACATTAAGCAGTTTTACAAGAGATGTAAGTAGGTAGCCAGTGTTTGCAATAGATTTAGATTTAGCTGTCGTGAGTGTTTTAATACTTTGTGATAACAAAAGAGTCGCTGCGTCTCCTATTGGAGTGTGTGACTACCTCATAAGTCGTTGTTAGGCTTATTTATTTGAACAACCCTAATAATGATATTGTTAAACATGTTAGGTATAGTAAGACGTTTTGTAGATGTCAAAAATTGTTGTATGTGCGTTATAGTTTTCCTTTCTCGTAATAAAATATTTCATCTAAGTAGGTACAGTTTATTCTAGTTACATTCTAGTATGAAGACGTCCCTCCAACATTCCGATTTTTGGCAAATGAGCCTTGCTAAAGTGAAAATATTATGAAAATTGAAAAGTATGTAAATGTAGAGTCTTGTTGAATGACTATGGACTTATACCTGCTGGTACAAATCAATATTTAAACCATTTACCTCGAGTTGATTTTACGACTTACGCTGTGTATCTATAAAATTCCCAATACACCGAGTAAAGTAGGTAGGTAGATATTCTACGTTCAATTATTAGTATTACAATATATTGCAATATTTGGCACCACTTTTGTTAGATTTCCTAATATGTATCTTAGTGGGACCTGGTGTCCTAAAATACAGGCCTCGGCTTAGTTTAGGCGCCAGTCTGCCACAAATAAAATATTTTTTCCTGAATATATATATGTTACAACATAAGTACCCTGATGTTCTTTATTTGTGGAAGAGAAATAAATAAATTTTAATTATTTAATTTAGCATCAAAACAATAATAAATGGTAAAATCAATTGTGTAACGTTTAGGGTAGGTATTTGGAATCTCTAAGGTTATACAGTATTTTTTGATGCTGGGTGTCTAGATTCATGTGCGTTCACCCTGTATATAGTCTGATATCATATCATATCATATGATATGATATCTGGTATATACATCAAGCTACGTATAGGTACTCCTACTATTAGCTACTGCTAGTTAGCCCTGTACCTATTATCGTGAACGCATTTAAATACAGCGTATCGAATGGAATATATCCATATTCTAATTACCAGAGATTGTGTTTACGCTACGCTGGATCCGCCGTCAACTGCGTGCAGGTGTTAATAATTATTTACCATAGCGTCACGCATTGATTACTATGGTAATATTTTGTACTACCATTGTCGGTGTTCGTCTGTACGGGTGAACATGGGAGAGCGGTCATACACACATTAGTCTAAAACTGGACACGACAGGAAGAATCACAATGAAGCTGCATTAGCTAGTCACGGTGGTCAGTTCACCGAAAATGAACTGACCATGGTAATAGGTGTGAACTACCCGCTCAGTTAGACAGGACGTGTCCATGCTATTCTCCTGGTCGACTAGTTAGTACGGATCTGCTAAGGTCTGCTTTACAACTTTGTGCAAGGATGCGGAAGTGACAAGTTCAGCGTTTGTCGCCAACCGTTACTTCATGACGGTTTGGTCGAACATCCACGACATATAATATGTCTTGTCACACAGAGGCGTGACAGCCATGTTGCTGCCGATGAGTTTGGGCACTTTCAAATTACAATGTAAATTATGCCTCGTGATTTTGGTTGCGAATTACAATATCCATTTCCGCAATGACAGACTGCACAAAAATGGCAACGGATTAACAAACGTGGTTTGATTATGAAAGCACCATAGTATGATATTTTTTGAATATCAAAAGTATAGTAACTAAGTATGGCGGATCATTTAAATATGTAAATACTTCCGGAATTCTAAAAATATTTAATTAGCATGAAACCGATATCCTGTGTGGGTACATTTACTTTGTAATATTTTGTGGACCAATCTAACTGTTTTGAAATATGCCGCAGTGTCCCATAGAGTTAAACTACGTGACGGTGTACCAAAACACTAATTTCAGGACGATATCAGCCATTCCTATCTAATCAACAGATTGTTAAATCCATTGTTGATGTCAAAATATCTACCCACTTAATGGCATGCTACTGGAAGAAATATACAGACTGTATTATTACCATACAGTGAAAACGACGAAAATATTTGTCGGACATCACAATAAATTGATTTAAGATTAGGTCTATAAATGAAAATTTATGTTTTTTCCGTTACTTAGTGAAGGTAAATGATAATGGATGATTTTGGAGTACCTAGGTGCGACTGGCCTTCAATATTCCTGAGTCAAGAACTGTCATTATGATAGTATCTAAAATATATTGTAGTGAAACACTGTACTGTGATTATAACGACATGACATGTCAGCATTTTGTATTGACACAGCATTAGTTATTCAAGGTTCAAGGCAGCCATTACTAAACGTAACTTTCTGCAGCTTTTCAATTAATTTCCTTTGAAGCGACATTAGGAATGGCAAGCTTTGCTTGTCACGAAACCTTTAGGTAAATATCCAACATTATTAACCTAGATACCTACTATACAAGGAGTATTCTAAGTCCTATCTCTTAATTCTTTTAACTTTTAATTTGTAACAAAGACTTGTTTTGTTTAAAATCAAACAATAGGAAAAAACAGTGATAAAGCGATTACTGGAAAACGCTACTGGAAATGAATGAGGTCATGGCGAACGGGTGGAGTGTCACACTTTATATATTTAAGATAAGTAACATTATGTATGTCACTGTTAATTATTTATTTACGTATACATTCGCATTGTTTCCCTTTATCGTACAGATGTCATTTACTTACGATTTAAAGCCAGAGCTAAGTGTAACTTAGATTCAAACAGTAAAATTATCGATTAGATTTCCACTGAAGTTTAATATTAAAAAATAAATATTGGTTGTGCTCAACAAATTTTATCAGACAAGTTAAGTGCTTTACAGTATCATTACGTCAAAAAGTTAATCCATTCAAATATTATCGTTATCGTAAGTTAACTATCTCAAGAACCTTTACCTAAATCTCAAATTATAATATACTTATTGTGAAATGATAACATGTTACTGTTTTTTTTAACACCAGTGTAGAAAACCAGTATAAGCGGATCTCTCATTGTACAGGAAATCTAAAGGGTGTAACAAGACCCTTAACGAACCCGAAAGGCACTTATGTTCTCCCCGTCATTGCGATATTTTTTTTTTGTTCTAGACCAAACCTGGGATCCCTGGAACCTTTCAGCTACGGAGATTTGGGGGTCAAAGTTCCAACTTTTTCACAAGTTTTTTTTTTAAATACCTACATGTTCTTAATTCAAATCAAATTCATGTAAGATTTTTACTTTAAACACCTCCAAGAAACCCGTACACAATGTTTTGAGGGCGTTACATTGAGTCCTACCATGAAACGTGATTATTCAAAAAATGAAAAGTCGTTCCTAGCAAGTTACTTTGTTTGATGTACATAATGCTTGGTTGACGGTTTCGTGAAGGGTCCGTTTGCACCCTGTATAATGTTGTTTTCAAGAATTGCATTTTCAGATTCAGGGACATACATAGATACTTAGTAGATACATACATAGAACAGAGCGAAGCTTTTTAGTTCTACCGTCGACGATGACTTCAAAATTGTATGTTCCTAGGAAGTGCCTTGTGAAATATGAGCTCATCCGATCAATAAATATGCATTGGTTAAGTGCATAAATAATTACTGTAACCACATTGTTAGTTATATCACTCATAGTAAATAAGCCACAAGTTGCAAACTAATTAATTAGTAATAGAAACTCATTGTAATTTCACTCGGCTTCCTATTATTACAGTGTTAAGTACGAGTAAATATGGCCACATTACCACGGTGTGTCTACGTATTCAAATCGTGTACAGAATTTGATTTTCCTTTAAGCGTTTCATTATCATTCCCGATACGATTTCTTAAGAATGGGCATACCTACTTTAGGGGCCATCCTTTAATCACGTAATTTTTTTTAGGTCACTTTTATAGCTTCCCCTCCCCCTCCTTCCCGCGCCCGACAACACGTGTATTTTTTATTTGAAAGAATCAGGCTTTTTAATTCGTATTTGGTAGAAAAAATTACACGTCCAACAATTTTTTTTTTTTCGTCTTTCGAAAAAATACATGCGATTGTCACATGAACCCCCTTCCCTTCCCCAAATCGTGATTAATCGTTATTTTTTTCTGACGGCGGGAGGGGTCCCCCTTTCTAACCACACGTAATTAAAGGACTACCCCTTACGAGAAGCGTACCTAGCACAGAGTACCTAATTTGTATTTACAAAATAGTTATTTATATCATACATAACATGTCTGGTTCTGGTTAGCGAATTTTAAGCCTGATTGTAATTCTAAGTTCGTATCGATTATTGTCCGAAACGATCGTGCATCATGATTTTCGTCGTTCATAACTTTAACTAAACATTAATGACTTTAACTTAGCGATTGACGGTAGTCGTAAAAGTTTTGTGAACCTGAGCTTCTGACTGAAATAAACGTTACAGCGTCTTATTGGTTTTTGTTTTTATTTATTCAAGGTTGTTTGCGATAGTAACCAGTCAACCCTTAGTATAAATTCGGTAGTAAAATATTATCCTACTAATATTATAAACACGAAAGTTTGTGAGGATGGATGGATGGATGTTTGTTACTCTTTCACGCAAAAACTATTGACCGGATTTGGATGAAATTTGGCACACAGATAGTTTATAACCTGGATTAGCACATAAGATACTCTTTATCCGGGTATTACGATCCCGTGGGACATTACCGCACTCCATGCGGGCGAAGCCGCGGGCATAACTAGTAAGGTATATACCCTACTTGACCCTGGTAAATATTACAACAAAATACAGTGATAGTCTACCTATTTTACAAGACGTGAGAATAGTTGTGGTAGAACTTAAGCAGGTAATGTCAAGATCATATCACCCAGAGTCCACCGAGATGAATATCATAACAGGTTTTTGACAAGCACAGTTAAATAACCTCCGTATAGGCGTTAAATATGTTCCTTTACTTAAACAAGGTTCATCGACCTACGTACGATTACGATGCATGTAGAAATTCCCGATATGTGACCGAGTGAATATACGAAAAGGTTCTACTTTTTATGCATTGATCCGTTAAGCATATGTCCGGTACATACAAAGCAAGCTTTCTATTCTAAATTTATGTTTTGAACACCCGTTTGTTATTGGTGGGCCAACCCACTTTTGCATCAATCGCGAAATTGCTAATCAAGCTAATTAATGTTTGAAACTTTTAAATTAGTTTAATATTTGTGTTTTTTAAATGTGTAGTCGAACTTAAAAACAAAGTAGACTAGATGATTTATTGTAAGTACGTACCTGCATTTACACATATCCTAAGTCCTAAGTAGTCGTCGGCAGGTAAGAAGAAAATGTATCACAAATCAGAATACAAGTAAATATCTTATTTAAATGCTGTTGACATAGAGGATAGTCGGCGACGGCGGCGGCTCTGCCAACAAATGCATGCGGTCGTAATGCACAAGTTTACGATTCGTTTCAAAAACGATACTGACCCCGAGTGTTTACAGTAGGCTTGCCAAGATCGTAAATTCTAAAGTTATTATTTGCTTGTTTATTATATTAAACACGCACTAAAATAAACAATCACTTGAAAACAGTTTTAGTTTTGTGATTCAAGTGCACTACTTTAATTTCACTTCTTTCTGCTGGTACCACTTTTATGCAACTGTTACTAATAGAATATTGTTTATAGTTTTAAAGGCTATTTAAATAGAATTAGCGCTGATATCATATCACGATTAGTGTAATCTTGTACCAGAAAACATCACTTCTAAAAACATTTTGATAGAGATTACTCAGTTCGATATTGAGATGATCTTGGCCTTATCTACTCGTATATACACCTTTCCAAAAGATTTACGTCATGACTGAGTACACATTATCATATCAAAGTGTTATCACAACGGAATTTGTTTGTAGAAAAAGTTATTTTTAATCCTTTCTGACGTAGCGCCTTCACACCTTTATTTATTACTGGATAAACGTAAATTCTTGATTGTATTTTTTGCCAGTGATAAAATAATAATCGCGGAATCAGCATTAGTTAGCATACAGGGTCACATTACTTACACCATAGTAAATCAAAGTGGCATACCGCTACGTAAGCTCGGACTCTTAATTGCCCCGAATTTCTAATTAACATTCTTTTTTTGCTTTTTTATTATTTTGTTGTGTGTTGTTTGTAACAAGGAACGAATAACATTTTATGTGATGGCCATCGTAAGGAATTCAATGTTAATACACAATGACTACTTCGTCCCAGAGGATGAAATGTTGTTGGCTGTTCGCATGGAGCAGCCTTCGAGTTTCCATAATAGTCTTTGGCGCAGACACATCGGCCTTTACCCGCATGCAATCATTACCAGAACCACTTAATTATTCAAAACATGGTTGTATTATAATGAGTGTAAATGGTAAAAAGATTTCTATGACACACGGCGGATACAAAGCAATACAACAAAGGAAATAATCGTATTTTTTTAATGATTAGTGAGAAAAGGCACGCAATAATTACTAATGAATGGAAAATATTATCTGCATAGTCTACTAGTAATCGTTTACATGAATCATTTGAATGTTAGGTATTTAAATTACTTTATAAGTTATGGGAAGGTAGATTTTAATACCGATACGCTATGATCGGACAGGTTTCCATGACAGATCGCGTCATCTTATTTCAAAGAACGAACAAGCAAAATGGTAGCTTCTATATTATTGAAAAACCAACCTCATAATATGGTGTTATTCGCTGATGACACTTCCCTTATTTTTAAGATAAATAGACGGGCCCAAAATCTAGATGACGTGAATAATGCCCTACTTCAGGTCCATAACTGGTTCACAGCAAACAATTTAGTGTTAAATGGAAAAAAAACGAAATGCATAAGATTTGCTTTACCAAATGTTAAAAGTAGCGATTGTGATATAGTATTGAATAAAGAGAAGCTTGAATTTGTAGATAAAACAGTTTTCCTGGGGATTACGCTTGATTCAAGGCTACAATGGGGTTCTCATTTAACATCTCTTGCGGGGCGGCTAAGTTCAGCAGCATATGCTATTAGAAAAATCCGTCAATATACTGATGTAGATACCGCTAGACTGGTCTATTTTAGTTACTTTCATAGTATACTGTCTTATGGCATTTTACTATGGGGACGGGCTGCAGACATTGAGTCTATATTTATTCTGCAAAAAAGAGCCATCAGAGCCATATATAATCTTCGTAGGCGTGATTCTCTAAGGGAACTGTTTAAGGAAATTAACATCATGACGGTACATTCTCAATACATCTATGAAAACATAATGTATGTAAGAAAAAATCTACATCTTTTTAATAAAAGAGGTGACAGACACAATTACAGTACTAGAAATAGAGACCAATTAGTTCAGCCAGGCTTCAGACTCGCTAAAGTAGACTCATCTTTCATGGGGTACTGTTTGAGATGCTATAACAAAATTCCACAAAGTATTCTTGAACTGAATGAAACGAAATTTAAAACATGCATTAAACGCACACTGTGTAGGCAAGCATATTACAAGTTGGACGATTATATCGTTGATAAAAATGCTTGGCTCAATGCCGGTCCTGCTCCACAAGGACAGGGACGCATAAATGAATAGCATTACATATCCCAATCACCTGCGCTCCTGATGATTTATTTACTGCATCAGAGAGCGGGGTACACGTGGCTGAGTTTTGGGCTAAGCATATTTAAACTTTTTTCCATCGAAACGCTAAGAAGAAGAAGCATTAAATAGTATGTTGGAGCTGCTGAAGATTGTACAACTATCTTTGCTTTGTATAATTTCAATCTCTTTAGTATTATATAGCCGCATAGCCCATATTGTGTGAGTACTATGTAATGGAAAGCTGTCATTCGCGGGAAACCTACGTCTTTTCTTGACTTAAATGTGCCCTGGCGGTTAGGAGTGTGTCATGCTCACTCAAATGTCTCGCTGATGGTGGCGCGTGTGTCGGATCATTTAGTTCCCTTCAAAATGGTTGAGTTGAATGGTGCTGATACATGCGTCATGTTCGTGAACGGGCGCTGTCAGTTGTGACTGGTCATCTCTTGGTTGCCACGGCTTATTTGAATTGTTTTTTTTTCTTTTTTTGAATTGTTTACTATGGACACTTTTAACGTACACATCTTGCTACATCGTTCTCACATAATGTACCATCTCAACATGAATGATGTAACCAAGAGTTTGTAAAAGTATACTGATTTAAAAGAGTGTCCATGGAGTTTCTTGCCCGTTCTTCTCCATAGAGATCTACGTTAGGGAATGGGCAACTACAGTACTTTCGCAGTTTTTATGCCTTGTGACTGGGACTGTAGCTATTGTTGTCTTTGTTTCGACAATTCAAAAGTGCCTGTAACTGGCCTATTTGAAATAAATGCTTTGATTTTGATTTTGATTTGATTTTGATTTTGATTATATTAGGTATCTTACGGCTCTATCAAGAATTTGTCCTATTAAGTTTCACAGAAATGATATTGTGGTCGTTTTCTACCACACACTTGAGCAGTTTGTCTAATCTAGGCGATCAACGCTAAGCGGGCCACGTCCTCGGGTTGTCAACTCATCATCGCCTACGAGCACAATAATCCTCTCCCTCAATTGCCTTACAACTGTAGCGTGGGAGGTCAAAGTGGTCCAGGTCATGTTCTTTTTATAACCAGATGAACCAGATCTAAATAGAAACTAACGAATCTGACAAAATGTTGCTATAACTCATAGCCCACATTCGGACCACACAATAAATTGTTTGATTGATCTATTTTGAGGCCAAAGTTGCTCAGGAGGGAGCCATGCTATTTGCATGGATTTATTTATTTAATTGACCCCTACAAGAACGCTCTGTACAGATGGTTAATCGATGAATTCAAGCACAACGATCAGCAAAGAAGAAGTAAAAGAAAAAAGGCTCAAAGGCTTGTTGGAATCATGGTCCAGTGGCCGATTGAATCTAGACTTGATATCTCCATTCGATTTGTGTACCTAATGTTGTGTCTCCATAAACATTAGGTTTGTTTAACATAAAACTTTCTCTTTGATTGGATGCAGAATTTCCTCATCAGAGCTTCGATATCGTGCTACTGCGTCATCGATTACAGATACCTTGGGGATTTTTATTGGTCCTTTCTAATTGGTCATATTTCGCGAACTATGTCTATTAAACTTTTATAATTGGCGCTGCCGAAAACCCAGCGATTTACGTGACTAATGTTTAGTGCCTCTAGGTAATTGGAATTAATTTATTGAATTTTACCTGTCTATTTAATGGGAATAATTAAATAGTGTCCATTACGAAGACACGGGGGACACACCTAGTGATCAAGTTTGAACAAAGTGTGATGTAGTAATAGATTCAAACGCCACAAATGGCAATGAGGTAATCGGCGGCTTCCCTCAGGGGAGGTGCCGAGGCGCGCCTGTTTAACGTGACTGTCCGTCGACACCGCCGCCACCGCTATTCTAATATTCTAAGAAGGTTGGAATATTTTATTGTTTCGCTATTATAATAACTCAGGAAGGTGTGGCTTTGACTATTTGAATAACTTTCTGTCAGGACACTGTCATGGCAATGCTAGTTTCACCCACACACATTTGCACAACTTTTCGTAAAACTTAAAATTCAGATCGAAATTCTGAGGTTATAATAATTTATTGTTTCGTTATTATAATGATTCACGAAGGTGGGTCTTAGCCCGATGGCTTTGCGTAATGTTCTATCAGCTAAAACTTAAAGGAGGAAAACCACACCACATACCTTTGCACCACTTTTCGTAAGCTTAAATTTCATATTGATTTGATGGCGGTTTACCGAGTAAAAGCTCAATGCTGCATAATTTATTCCACAAAGTTAAGCATGACAATTCAACAGTGATTTCGAACCCTATAAATATCTTTAGAAATTGTAAGTAAATGACAATATCCGGCCGTTTGTTTCCGGGTCGTCATTTAAGAATTTGACAGGCTGACACTGGTTGGTACGAATCGCCGCCCTACCACCTATCCATCGCCATAGCACCTATTAATGTCCCCGAAAAAGGTTTGTGTTACAAGTTTACCATAAGTTATGTATATTCTATAATAAACTTTTCCTAAATCTTAAGCAAACACAACTAACTAACTATTCTCCTTAAGAGGTCTTTCTAAGCCAGCTAATTGCTAAGACATAAGTAGTTTTGTGGGCAGGTTGAAAGGGACTATGTGTGTAATTTGATTCTTCATGCCTCGCTAGTAGCCTTGCTTACCTACTGACACACGCCTTTACCTTCGGAAGGTAAAGTCCGAAGTTATTAATTAAAATTACCTAAAAGGACCTCTGTCATACACAAATTATGGTTTGTACTTCATTATGACTGCTTTTACGCAATTTCGCGACAAGTTAATTTGCTTTCATCGGTATTGACCGCAAGTTTTAATAATTATACAGCCAGATACAGCAGTTATTTTAATAAAAGTTTAAGGGCATTTATTTAAGCAAGGTCGGAAGTGCAAAGTCAGGATGATATGACTACGTACAACCTGATGACCTACAATTACATCTACAAGGTGGAGACGACAATACGATAATTTTGGCCAAAGTTTTTGAAGTAGCGAGTTGGCAACATGTGTTTAACGTTTATACCGATGCGGGATTCGTTAACCTGTTGGTGGTAGCCTATTATCTACACTATGTAGAAAATGCTAAAAATTAAAAATAACGTCCTGTGAATAAACTGCATACAAAATTCAATCGAAAATATCCAGTAATTTTCGATTGAATTTTTGTATGCAGACTGGGAACGTCATGAGTTACATACAGTTTAATTTATTGTCGCATTGTCGTCTCCACCCTGTATATTCAAGAAGGCTAATAATCTGAATCTATGGTGAATAAATACCTAAATGAGGGTCATTGTTTCATTTCCTCGATCTGTGGTCATAATATTTTACAACCTACACGGTGTCGCATCCCACTTAAGTGATTAGGACCATAATAAAGGTTCTTAACTGATCTAGACATTGCGCTGTCCCTAAAACATAATCTACTCTGCTTGTACGCACGACAGCCGATCAAGCTATTCAAAACCAGTTTTTACGGATCTCTGTTTGCACAGGAAATCTATACAAAGCGAGGCCAATTTGTACTGGAAATGTACAGCTTCATGTGCTGTCGTGTGTACCGATACTGTAATAAACAAACCAAGTATTTGGTTATCTGTTGTGACAAAAAATACTTAGATATTAAACGAGTAATATAATAATGGTATCAAGATATTGTTTGCGATTAAAATGACAGAAATCAAGAAAATTCGCATTCATAGGTAGGTATACCTACATACCTAAGTGGACGCACTTAATTAACATTGTTACCTTATCGGTTAGGTATTATTTTAAAACGTTTTCTTATCCATTACTATTTTATTCGATTCGTAGATAATGTAGATACAATATTTTCATCGACGTAAATAATGTAATCAATCATTTACTTCATTGTGATGACGAATTATTCTATAGAATTTCCGAGTTTTTTGTTTGTCGATTTCTACATAATGATAAAAATGTTTGCCACAGTATGACGAGTTAGGTCATATTTACAAGCTTTTATGTTTGTTTGTAAGTAGTCCGAACCATTTTACGACAACTTTTTATTATCTGATTGAGCTAAAATTTTCTATACTTGCACCTTTAGTTGACTAGACAGACATAATAAATAAATAAATAAATATAATAAATAAAATTTATTCAAAAATATAAGGTAGGTACAACATTTACAGTTTTTCTTAAATCTATGTCAAGTTCTGCCATGATGTGTGCCTGAACTAGGTAATCCTGTGTTTCAGGCGACATGACATGATCCTGCAGCCAGGACCGCCTCCTAACGAGAGAATTCCTCAACGGTTAATAGGACGGACACGAAACTTTGTATAGGAACGCATTCAATGTTGATTGACCTTATTTTCTTCTTTTCATTTGTAATAAAAGCTTCATTTTTCCTGAACTATTATGTATTTACACCAGTGGCGAAGGTTCCATACAACTCGATTCCTACCGGCTTCCCTTTGAACACGGGCACAATCAGTATTCCATAGACAAGTAATAAAATCACATTAAAGACATGTACACCGGCTTACCTTTTAAAAATTAACCCTTCACTACAGATTTACACACCTATTTGCAGAACATTATCAATACAATAGGATAGGTAAAACATCGTTGAACTGAAATCGTAGCACTGGTACTGACAGACGTACTACAGTCAATAGTCAGATATATTCGATTCTGGTCTATTTTTATCTCGTCAAACCCAATACCTACATACTGCCGAACGATTTGAAGAGCAAAGTATGTATATAAATATTGTGAAATCCAAGAATGTCGTCAAACTACTCAAAGCTAGCAGGCAGTGTATTAGAAAAAATGATCCTAATGTTGTGCCTTATTATCACTGACGCGAGGTACAAATTATACAATGTTTGGGATGCGCTAATTGTTTTATAATTACATTCAATTAAATAATTAAAGCAGCCACAAAATGTTAACGTGGAGCACATTTAAATAATCATAATTTGGTATGAGAGTGTGGAAGTAAGTGGAGCGCTCGGTTGCCGCAAGGTAAAGCCAATTATCTATGGTACCATCCTACGTACTCGCGTGTTTTTTGATTCTGTCAGATAATAATGGTCGTGGCTTCGGGCCGGCCATAATTGCGTCCCGAGAACTGAGAAGGAAAACGGTGGGGTTACGCTCCGTAAGCCCCCATGACTCGGTAATTTTGTTTAAAAAAAAACTTTTTGAATAACACGTCTCTGTTAGTCGGCGCTAGTTTGAGAAGGACAGACGAGCTACTAAGTTCAATATCCATTAACTTTTTTCTTATTCGGACACGCTCTGATTGTTACAAAACCTTTGAACAAGAAGTGAAATATTTCGGCTTTTTATAAGTGCCCTCAGGCCTCAAACCTTTCGTTCCTCAACACGTGCATAAATGGACTTGTGAAATTCTAGTATCTTCCATGCAGTATTAATGCATTAGGTACTTCGGTGCCTAAGCTAAAAGTTACTAGGTAGGTATAGGACAGTGTAGGGTACGGAATAAGACTAGCTTACATTCAAACAAATCAAATAATTAGTTAATACTTAATATCACGTTAACTAGGCTGCTATTGACCCTGTGCCCTAGCAGGGTTCATGTAGGTATGAAACCTATATAATTGTAACAACTTGTAAACTACGTGAATGCAATAAATGATGATTATGATTATGACCTATGTAATTAACAGTCTTCAGCAGTCACCGTCGCAGTCAATTCGAGCAAAATCAATTTCGAAAATTGCTTTCATTCGTTTCAGCAATTTCTCACATCTTGAAAAACATTTTCATATAGGTACTATATTCTTCAGCACTAAACGAAGTAGCAATTTGTAAAGTGAGTCAAAGTACATAGCGCATATTGGACATTGCAAATATGTGTGAAGCGAGTTATCTTAAGATGTGGCCAAGTAAATAATTGTCTTTAGTATCTGTAACATTTTATCACTACACTGCTTAACAAGCTTACTTTATGTGCTCAGTAAAACTGTTTTCTTTTTCGACATTTTTATACGAAAATAAAGAATTTTAATGAGGTTTCAGACGCACACATCTCAAGCACACTAAACTTCTTGTTGAGCTATTTCATAAATCTGTTTCAAGCCGCTCATATGTGTAAACTGCACGTTGTTTGAACTTGTGAAATTGTACTCAAAACAATTTGGCATAATAATATAGTTTATCGCTGCTGTGCACAATTCTTTTGTTACAAGGATAATTGTAAACAAATAAAAGAAAAAGAAATCTGTGATGTTATCTATTTGTGTGGGTACACAAACAGAAAATACATAAATATAAACAGACGTGATACTATTAATCTGTGAGGCACTTGCTCTAGGGTCCTTCCCACATAGGGTCAATCGTACCATTCGTACCTTTAGATACAAATGTCCCAATGTGGGAATATTAATAGACCCGGTACATTCGTGTGTGGGTCCGCCTTCTCTGCAATTGAAAATTGGCTGTGACTTGTGAATGTTTTGATTACGTCACGTACCTACCTACACTACCAACCTATTTTGACTACCTACTTATATTCAGACTATATAGGTAGGAGTGTACATGCAACTACCTTTATAAAAAAGCTATCGGTGTGATTCAGTCTTATTATTATTAGCCACGTAACTCATATTTTTTGTGCTGTCGAATGTACCTACCTCTCGGTAAACTGGTTCTGTTCCCGATGTCAAGGTTTTACGAATATTCGGAGTAGCCGAGCCGAAGCGACGGGCTTACCGACCAAATAATGATTTGCGTTGGTTATTCAACCCCACAAATATGTAAGTAAACTGAAAATAATAACTTTACGCACTACCGACATGGGGAAAAAAATGGAGCTTTCTACTGTTTTCGGAGTACGCTAAAAGAATAAATCCAAAGAATTATATTTTGCTTGGAAATTTATAGCCAATTACGTATTTTATGCTTCAATTACACTTGGTCATAAACCAAGTTTAAATGCTGAATCATCTTTAACGTTTGCCGTTGCAGCACGAACGACTGCCATGCGGAAAATGTCTGTCTGATCATAAAACAGAAGTTTAAAAAAAAAGCAATACTTACTATGGAAAGGTTCATCATTGGTTCAAACAGACTAATTAGATCGACTTCAGAATAAAGGTTGTAGTCTACTGCAGCTAGAATTGGGCTTCCTTGAAATAATTCCTTATTTGTATTATTTAAGTTCGAAATATGAGTATTATTGGTCTAGTTTGGTTTCGAATACCGCGAAACTAATCAAGTATAACATTTTGTTGTATCAATGACGTGCGGTCTGATAGGCACCTACCTGATTTATTTCATATCCTAAATTAATGGCTTCTACGATATAACATAAATTAATTTTACGATCTCGTCGACATCGCGTGATAGCTAATTACAGTGATGTTTTTTTAATTATAGAAGCTACTAATTAACTAATTATAAAGTTATCCATTTATTGTGTTATTGTCAATGTTCGGTCCTAATAAAGGATAAACAATCATAGATTTGTATCTGAACATTGATGGCAGATTAAATTCCTTTGCAATGTATATATTTTACTAGCGATTAATTTATTTGATGAACTGCAAATGACGTGTCGTCATGGCTTAGAAAAGCTTTCATGTTGTTTCAATTAAGCGGAAAAACAAATGGAAATTCATACGTCATTGGAATATCGTTGCAGTTAATTACTTAGCAAACGAAAATACAAGCTTGATGATGAGTTCTGATGTGTAGGGTTGGCAAATACAATATTTTAATTTTGAATGCTGATTAATCAAATTATATAATTACTAGACTATGCGCGCGGCGTCGCCCGCGTGACGTTCGATAATTGTCCCACCGGATCACACTACCGGGATAAAAAGTATCCTATGTGTTAATCAAGGTTACAACCTATTTGTGTTCCAAATTTCATCCAAATCCGTTCATTAGTTTTGGCGTGATTGAGTAACAAACATCCTTCCATCCAAACTTTCGCATTTATAGTAGTAGTAAGATTATTCTCTCTCTACCTCGTTTTATACGATTCCATTTGGGTTCAGCCTTCCTCTTCATTTTCAGTAGTAAGAAACTGTTTTTAAGTCGAGTGTAAACAATAAGCACATCAATCTTCTGTTTTTTTTTTCAGTGCAGATGTTGAGAATTTCTGTCTAGCTCATGCTTTTCCATAACAATAGTTCTTGACTGTAATTATAACGGTAAAAAAAAGTCCTCTAAACAATAGTTTTGTGCAATTATCTCCTCTATCAGTTAATCTCGACAACTTCAAAGCCGATATTAATGCGAAAATTGACCGAAGCTAAGACAACTGCTAACCGTTATTATAGGACATCTTTAAGTAATGTAGGTACTACTCAGTTCAGGTTCCACGACCTGCCACTGAAGAACACAAAAGCCGCTTTTCTTTGCTAGTAGGTCTAGGTAAGTACTACGGCAATGCTACGAGAATGAAAAACTATGCATTGTTATTTTTATTTTGCAAGTTCAAGGTGACATCTATAATAGGTGTTTCAGTACCCTGTAATTTATATATAAGCATATACACAGCCGGATGTCCGGTCCGCATTTCCCCATAATATACTTTGCCGGCCGGCAACCCGCCCTCGGAAAGAACCGCATTAATTTGCATAGTTAATTTACTTTTTACTTTACTACCTCATATATTACAGTGACGTTAATCTAATGTGTTACGATTTACGAGTAAATACTATTACGTCAAAATGATGGACGAGGCGGTCTGGCGGCAACCCGATTGAAAAAACAGTGTCGTAACTCCTAAGTCGTAATCTTTACAAGCTGAAAGATAAACTTCAGCAAATATTTGTATGGGTAACAGCTGTCACTCGTTTCGGTCGAGTGTTGAGCAGAAACAAACCAGATGCCCACGTCCAAGCTCTTAGGTAAACATATCGCACGCATAGGTAAAGCTATTTATCAACTACCTAAATAAATTGATAGTAGGCTGGTAAGAAAATGTGGTAACCCAGAGAACCCCAAAGAATCTTTGAATGAGGTTGAACCTTTTTGGAATCATTTATTGAGTAGAAAGAAGTATTTGCTTTAAGCCAAAACCATTATGGCCGTGAATACTAAAAAAGACCATCTTTACAAAGTGCCCAAAATATTTCACAGCATATGAAATTGAAAACTATTTAACGGGTCCGTATGAAATTACAAATGCCATGCATAATTCTTTAAAAGCCTACACATTCCAACTGGTGTTAAAGCAATGTTATTGCAGAAATAACACATTATTATAATGAATGAAGCCGCAGAGGTGACAGAGGCGTGAGGCAATTGAAAAGCGCGATTCTCCACGGTGATCATAAACGTCGTTGACGAATTCAGTCGCTTTGCACGCTCTTCGTTACAGTTGTCAAATGAGAAGTAGTAACAGTACAACTGTGCCACGGCCAATCAGCATCCAGTAGCCATCACCATCAGTAACGACTAGAATCACACATATGGTCATCGTTCGTAACATATGTTTAACCGATTTGATGCTTTGTTTATTCATGTGACATAATTAAAATGTCAAGATAAGTTATAGCTATTTACTTGGAATAATATGTAGTCTATATAAGGCTTCTAATTGATTGCATCCTGTACAATCGTGTTTATTACTTCTATGACTGTTTGCAACAAGTTTCAAACTTTTTCAGACTATGCGGCCCATTCAGCTAAGCTTTGTTACCTTGCGGTTCTACGAGCTACACGCTTGTCTAGGTATACCTGCTACGAGCTACGACGCCGCTTGTGGGTTAAGACTGACGGATTTATAGGGTTTTCTATTGTAGGAGAACGGGAACTGCCGGGAACATACAATAATTAATTTAACAAGACTTGGGTCACTTGGGTAAAATAATTGTTTTACGCGAAGCCGGTGAGTAGAGGCATACTTAAACGGTTAATGACCGACAGTTAAATGAGAAAATAACAAAACATTATAGCTCTATGTAATAATTAAAAAAGTTCAAAGTGGAGCTTTGAATGTCTTGAAAAATATTATCGTGAAATATTCTCTCCAGGGGATCAATAAACTTTGATTGGTAGTAGTTATTCAACTGTTGTTTTATTGCAAATTTTATTTTAAGTGTTACTAATCCTGCGCTTGATTTTGGCTGCATTTTCAAAACCACTTTCATTTCTAGATAAAAGTTAGTCTTCATCTGCCTAGCCTTTTCCCCAGTATGTTGGGTGCGGCTTCCAGTCTAACCGGATGCAGCTGAATACCAGTATTTTAGATGGAGCGACTGCCTATCCCAGTTAGGTAATAAAATACCCTTTGGTAAGACTGGTTGTCAGAGTTTTGGGCCACTGTCAAAGGGGCCCTTCACACTAGCGTTTGTCCAGAGTAGGCGTTCGATGAACGCTTATGCTGGACAAACACTAGTGCGAAGGGGCTCTATGACAATTGTTACAGGTAGTCATTACACAATTGACAGCCGGGACCAAATGCTTAACGTGCTTTCCGAAGCACGGAGGAAACTCGGTATGTAATGGGTGGTCACCATCCACGGACCAACCCATGCAAGAGCGACTTGACCTAAAGATCGCCTCGAGCGGCTGTTATTACTAAGCGACGAGCTCCTCGAGATAAAAATTAGTGTGACTTGATAATAATATATAAGTAGGTAACTACTTGTGCCACACTAAAATAAATTCGTATCATTAAAACCGAAAAACAAAATTAGGTACAAGTTAATTGTCTTGTCTTATTGTTTTTACAACATAAACCTTTTTTTTTCTATTTGCTCTAAGCTGCAATTTTAAGTAAAGATCATTTTGCACCATCGCAGAAAAAACCCGTGTTCGAATGTGTTATGTTGATTATAGGGGCATTGGTAGGTAGGTATCATTTATTCATTGTCTATGACGAAACCGATAAAAAACTAAGGCTGAATGAGAGTCTAGAATCACGAAAGTTGGAAAATCCCCACATGGACCGCACGGACGGCTTTGTAGATTCATTTTTTATTGTTTTGTGCCTGGGCTAAGACTCAGTGGAAGATTTTCTGTTTCAGAAGAATTTCTTCCGCTCTAATGAGGAAGACCAAAGAAAAGATGGATGGATTGTGTGAGGAATGATATGAAGGAAAAAGAAGTAAATGATGAGATTGAGAGAAAAAAACGTGTTGCGCCGACCCGAAATAACATGGGAAAGGTGATGATCTTTCGTTTCAGTTTCAACAAGTTCTTCGGAGTCTTTCGAAGATTTCCGAAGAACTAGTTTCTTACTGACGTCGTCAGGAACTGCTCTATTTAAATGATGGACTAGTTTTACTCGCTGAAACATGATACGTAACAACACAATGTCAACTAGCGACAACGCGGTCAACTTCCTGCTTCTAGCACAGTCTAATCGTTTAGCAAGTTTAGGCCAACGAACGTAGCACCACTGTGATAACCACCAAGTGTTGACATTGTATATTTTATTGTCAATTACCTCACGATTTTCATGTCTCAATGTCAACCTGTCGCAAATATTTCATGCCTGTAGTGATTTTTCTTAGTGACATCATTCGATTTGCAATTTATCGGCGTGTGAAGCGATTCTAATAACTTTTTTATGACCAGATTAAGATGGATTGACAGAGATAGGTCGATTTTGCAATTCATAGGTACTAGGTTGCCGTGATATAACGCATAATGTTAATTACCGGATACGAGTATTCTTCGCCACCGCTTTTAACTACGCTCTGAAGATATTCTGTTTGGCCAGTTATTTGTGATCGCAGGTTTTATGAGCATAGTGTCCATAAAATTGTGAGTAGGGAACCAACAACGGGGTTCTGGGCAAGTTATTATTAGCAAGCTAATTTTGAAACATTTAACTAAATCTCGATTTCCTAACAAAAAACAAAAGTTGCTTGCAATAAAACTGGCGTGAGTCCCTAACTGACTGCGGAAACGCGATTTGTTCGTAAAATGATATAAAAATATGCTGTTCCGTGGTTGTTGTCTTTATTACTGGTAAATATAAAAATGTTAAGAAGCCAGGTAAATCGATAGAAGCAATATGTGCAAGTTTCAACATGAGGATAGGTATGCACTTAGGTACTTTTAGGACGTAGCTGATGGCTCTAAAGACCTACCCCAGACTGTTTTCAAACTCACAACAGGAATCTACTGATTGTGACAAGCTAAGTATTTTTTTGTTTATGGATGTGATTATGTAGATACTATGTTATTTTTTTAAAACAAGGAGATTAAATATAATAATATATTGGGTATATATTATTAGCATAGAATATTATAAAAAGATGCCGCCTAAATTAATTACCTACTAATTGAAGTACAAGATTACGAAGTAGAAGGGCCTTTTAGTACACCCAACCGCCAACAGACTAGCGTAGCGGTCATATCTTATCTTATCCAATTTATCAATTGTAGAATCATGAAGTTTACGTACCTACCTACCTCAACTACATTAGTTTGGTACAAAAAACAAACAAAGAAGCTAATAATTACCTAAACTCCTAGTTGGTATTTCAGATAAAAAAATTGTAGGTTCATTAAATGAAGATGTGATAGGTGAGTGCCTAATAAACTTGATAATTTAAACACAGACCTAAAAATTGTTTCTTAGCTACGAAGATTTTTACTACTGAAAAATAAATTACCTGTTCTTCTATACTAATATTATAAAGAGATATTTGTTTGAAAGTTTGTATGTAGGGATAATCTCCGCAACTAATGATCCAATTCTAAAAATTCTTTCACTGGCAGAATGCTACATTATTCATGGGTGCTATGGGCTATAAATTATATTTATATCATGCTTATTAGCCGAGCTATCATAATTTTTGCGAACGAAGTCGCGGGCGTAGTGCTAGTATACAAATAAAATTAAATGCGATTTGCCATTGTTGTTTTGAAGGTCCTATTGAAATATTTTTATTAAATGCATATTTTTTTCAAATTTACATTATGTTCGAACGAACTTAATAAAGCAAAAAAAATAGACTTACCAAGTTCAAACCAAAGTAAGTTCTTTCAAAGTTTTCGCAACTGAACTCCAAACTCGCGAAGTTTTATTACTAAACAACGCGATTCACCACACTTATCAAATTTAATTTCAGAATATTATTATTCTGGATAAGTGTTAAAACTAAAGTGTAATCCGTATATCGGTACGATGTCGTCTGCCGCAACCGACTGTCGCGCGTTTTTGATCTCGTTTGAATAAATGATTTAAACCAGCCGCCTCCTGGCTTTCTTGAAAAGGGCGGCAAATAGTGAACACTAGCGACACCTACTCTAAATTAAATTCTTGTTTTATGAAAACGCCATCTATTGCTGAGTAGCGTAAACTAATTTAACCTTTTAGCGTGCCCAGAGTAACTTGGCATACGGGAGAAAGGTGAACTAAAATATTGATTACTAACATGGACGTCTAATCTTTTGTTTCTTTTTGCCATTGCGTATTACGCCAACCATGTTAATAAACCAAGTCTAACATTTTGAACTCCAAAGCGTAAACGTATCGGCGTCCCCTCCCACGCCAAGCCACAAATTCAGTGCTGATACCAACAAAAAAAAATTCCATCATCTTATCGATAACCAATGAATCATTGCTTTTCGTTCCATATTTTAAAATAAACTATCATAACATGGTAACATCATTACTTTATTTAATTTTCCACTATTTCGTATTATACTATCATTAAACAGAAGTTACAACGTTTTAAAAATTATGTTTTCTTGTCGGCTTTAGATGGCGTGTTGGATACGTTTTCATTTGTTGGCTATATCCAACCGTGGCGCACAAAAGGTTACTACTATGAACGTAGTGTGTTATTATAACATAGGGATTGTTATTTTATTAGCCCATGTTGTCCCACGGTGGTTGTGATAGTCTTTCAAAAAACGCTCTATTTCGCTTTCCAATGTTCACTTTTTCCAGCGATCTCCCATTCGATGGCGTGATCCGACAGTCCGATTTCAGCTTGGTAGTTTATACAGGGTGAATTTTTCGAGTGGGCGTGGATGGCCAAAATTCGAACCTATGAGGAATAGCGAAAAATACTCAAAGGAGACTAGCCCAATTTTGATGAAAACTAAAACTGTATCATTGGATTTTTCCTTGCCAGGAATCGAACACGTTGATTTAAAAAAAAATATGTATTATATTTTGCCCGCGGCTGGACGTTATCCCACAGAAACGTATTATAGGGATAAAAAGAATCGTGAACAGATTACAACTAGACAGAGTTGCTATCGCACTTATGTGGAACAGTGTGGGTGAAAAAAAAAACAGTTATAATTGCAACTACATTTTTTTATTTTTATTTTATACACTTATCGCATCGTGTAATTGAACTTCCAAAAAATACTTAAGATCATGTGATAACCTTATAATTACAATAAACATATGGTGATTGTCTTAAAAAAGCAAAATACATTATGTAAATATTTTGAAGAAAACTAGAAAACTTGCTAGTGGAACATATTCATTACATTAAAAATCATTTAATACATTATACAGTTCAATCATACTTGTCTATGAGAAATTACTTGAGAACAATACAATGGTGTTTAACACTATCTAACTATGTATTTATGAAAAGACATCCTTGTGTCTTTCTGTGATAAATGAGGGGATACATTGTATGTACTTTACGAGTCATCGTCTAAGTCACATCGCGACGGTGCTGCTGTCCTATTAGGAGATGCGTTATCTGTGGAGAACAAAACAATAATGTAGGTATATACAATAATTTGTAACTTATTACTAAGCGACAGACCTAGATTTAAGTTCTAGCCAAACTTAGGGACCGCCTTGCTTGTGAGTGTTGAGGCGATATACATACTATTAAGTATTTTTACGCACATCAAGCAATTAGTAGCTGCGTGTCTACTTCGCAGGGTACGCATCGGTTTCAGAGTGATTATAAAGTTAGGCGAGAAATCTATTTCTTACCTTACTTACCTCTAAGCACATAATTCTTTGTCTGTTCAAGTTAGGACTTGAAAGGACCAGTGATTCGCTAATAAACTGACGCACTCAACTGATTAGGCGAGCCGGTGTTGAAAATAAAATTGTCTGTAATTATGATACGAACCTTCTCCTAAGCTCCTTCTGAATCTGTGTACTTCTGACGGTGGGAGCTTGATGCCCGATTTCAGGATCATGTTACCATCCTGGAAATATCACAAAACAGTTGAATAAACTACCTATAAAGATGCCGTTAGAGTATTAATAAACCCTCATCTGGAGACTTACCTTCATGTGCAGTAGGCCTTTCTTATGCATAGCCTCAACTTCTGCTTTCGTCATTATTATCTTCTGTACTTTAACTACCTTCGTGCCGATTTGCATCTCGCATAGCCCGGCTGTGGAATAAAACAAACAGACATCAATGAAATATGTTACCAAGGTTTATATCTCTGCAAGATTTTCCGCCATTTTTACTTACTTCTGGCATTTACGAGAGGCGTTGCTTTTACCCCAGGAGGTAGAGCGTTACTTGGAATCTGTAAATAGTAAGTTTATTGTTTCAAATAACTATCAAAACATGTAGAACAGCTGTAGGGGATTATAAGGGTGCTGTCTGTAGAAACTTCACGAATGTTAAAAAGCCGGAGCGTCATGCTTCGAACGATTGTTAATATTATTAGATAATACAACAATAATAATGGCTCTTGAGGGTGCTGGAGCTGTAAGGCAGCTGGGACCCTGATTTTGCTTGATTCCTGACATCGGTGGATAACTATTGTTTTATATTTTTAAATGATTTTTATATCGTTTTCTAGAGGAACAAAAAAAAACAACATTTAAATGTTGCGGAACATGGTGGTCACAATTTTGTTTTTACACTTAATCAGTTGCAAGTGAAATGATGCTCTAAGCACCACCCACACCCTACTACTACAATGTCGAAATATGAATGTATACAAATAAGTATGCTTACTTTCTTCAATGTTTGTCCAGTGGGCGACACCAATGTGCTATGTTGGTTCGGTTCAGACGAATCAGTATTGTTGCTCTCCTGAAACATTTAAATTTGTTTGAAAACTATGACTAGAAGGCAAGTTCCCTTATTTCATTTCTACATCTTCACAACCCGAATCTAGTTTTTTATTCCCACGTATTTGGTGGGTTAAAACTGACGATATTGATACATCATAATGATCAAAATAACTATCGATAATTCCACATCAGTAACTGTATAATTGTATAACCGACTAGCTTATACCCCTCCTGGTTTCGCTCGGTTTATGGTCGGAAATTATCCCACTGGAACGTGGTTTATAAAGCCTATGCATACACTCGGGGATAAGGCAGCTACCTACTAGTAAATGAATTTTCGGAATTAAATCAGTAGTTCCGAAGATTACCTACAAAAATCATACTAATTAGACTGATTATCAGCACTGTTGAACGTCAAAATTCACAAGAAACAGTCCCCCAAAACGCCCACACTTCGCTTAGTATATATTGAATCTAGTACATCTTAATGGGAAACGTGATACTCACCGAATTTTCTTCGTTGTCTAGCTCTTTCTCGACTGCAGCAGAAGTCTTGGGCTTTTCTTTTTCACCTTCAGAGCCATCATCATCTTCATCTTCAATTTCTTCTTTACGCACTTTGGGGGCTCTGTCGAAGTTAGAAAAAATAATAAGTATAACATGAAGAACGCACCAGATTTGAATTCAATTGTGCTGGCCCGTTAGCTCGTCTATTTATAATGCATACAGCTCGGAACTATAATTTTGTCGGTATGGTTGGCTCAGTGACTGAGCGATTATGGTCTAGAGCAAAAAATGATCACAATGACGGGGAGAACAAGTGCCTTTCAGCTTCGTTAAGGGTTTTGTTACACCCTTTATTATTTGTCTATAGAATACTAACTGCCATTTTTCAAAGGGAAGCCGGTAGGAATCGAGTTCTATGGAACCTTCGCCACTGGTATCTAGACATAGTTCTCCTGCAACAACTGGTATCCAGACATAGTTCGTTGCTAGTTTTACCGTATTCTCAAGTTATCCCATTGCTGGGATGCAGACTATCTCTTTAGGAGAAGAGGGCGTTTATCTACCACGCCAATCCCACTATACTCAAGAAGTTTTCAGAGTAATCTAAATTTGAATTGAAGTAATAAGTAGTACTAACATAGCATCCTTGCGCGGTCGCCCTCGTTTCCGGGGAGCGGGCGTTGTAGGCGACGGGGTTGCTTTAGGCGCCGGAGTCTTCGTACTGGCTCTGCGTGACCTTGGTTTAGGCTGAAACATTACGAAAAGGTGCATTTCATCTCTAGCTGGACAAGTTGGCGGACTGGCTGAGCGATTTAAATAAATAAATAAATAAATAAATAAATTCTTTATTTCACCAAAAGCCATCACAGTACAATATCTACAGACTAAGAGCGTATAAAGCTTATAACTAGGACACAATAAAGTTAATACTCTGACTCCTAAACTAGGTGTATGTGCCTGTGTCTTAGGAGTCAGTGATTCTCCGTAACAAACAAAGCAATTGTATAATTATTAAAACGGGACGTTACAACAATAAGCAAATGGTGTAAAAGAAAAACAGGATACAGTTAATCTAAGTAAAGAATACACAAAATAAAAAACGTCAAACTGTGTGGTGAGAGGAATAAATGTAGGGTGTGTGTAGTGAGTAAGTGTAGGATGTGTGTGGGCGAATGTGGTGTGTAGGTGTAGGGTTTGTGTAGTGAGAAAGAATGTTGATGGTTAGATTTAGACTTATATTAAATTGAACATTATCATTGTAAATTACCCAGCAGAAGACCCTCAGTGTCAGCATGACTTAGTGTTTGGAGATAATCTCTAAGTAAGTTTTTACATTTATATTTAGGGCACGAATAAATTTTGATCTTTTTATTTAAGAGGTTGTACATATTAATGCTAGTAACGTAGAATTGGCGTTTAGCAAAGGCAGTTCTGTGGCGTTCGTGGGAGAAGACATTATGCTTAAGCCTGCCAGTCGGTTCCTTAGGAGGGCGGGCAGAGTGTTTGCGTAGGGTCGACAGGAGCACATAAAGTTGCCGGACTGTAAGTACCTTGCATTCGGAGTAGAGCTTCACAGTGGGGTACCTACGTGGAAGAGAGAGCATTACTTTAAGGACAGCTCTCTGGGCTCTCTCAATGCGGATAAATACATTTTGGGTGGCTCCACCCCAGACGGGCAAGCAGTACGTTAGGACAGATCGGCAAAGGGCAAAATATACTAATTTTAGCGTTTCATAATCAGCAGAGTTTCGTAGCTTCTTGAAAACATATATTAGCTTACGTATGCGGGACGTGACTTTGTCTATATGGGGGTGCCAGTTGAGATGCTGATCAATGAGTACACCTAGATACCTTACACAAGTGGATTTGGTGAGGAAGAGGCAGCTACACTGCGTTAAGGATCCGCAAGCGTGCGCTTTTAGGGTAAGGGAATTTGAGGGACAAAAATCCGACCGAATGGCAAAGGGAACATAAACCGATTTATCAACATTTAAAGTGAGCAAGTTATCAGCCAGACATTTCATTACGGTGGACAGCGCAGCCTCGGCGTTATGGTATGTCTGGGGCCAGTCATAACCATTTACAACAAGGGCAGTGTCATCAGCGTACGTAAATATCTTGCAATTTTCGAGAGGCAGTTTACAGAGCTCATTAATGTAAATGAGAAAGAGAGTAGGCCCCAGTATGCTGCCTTGCGGAACGCCGTATGCGATCGGAAGCTCATCACTTTCGTGTGGGCCAATTTTCACTATTTGGGTACGATCGCTGAGATAATCTGCGAAAATTTTCAAAGGGTGTCCACGCATTCCAATGCTTTCCATTTTATTTAATAGGGCTCGGGCAGAAACGGTGTCAAATGCTTTTGACAGATCGAGGAAAATTCCCAGGCTCTTGTGTTTTCGATCAAGAGTCCTAGCCACGTGACTAGACAAATCCAGGACTGCGTCTTCGGTGCTAACTCCATTTCTGAAACCATATTGGTTATTCGCTAAGATATTGTTTGCGTCGAGAAAGCTGGTCAGGTTCTTATTAAGAATTCGTTCTAGGATCTTTGACATTGCTGATAGAATCGAGATTGGACGGTAGTTGTTGACATCATCTCTGCGCCCAGACTTGTGAATGGGGTGAACTACTGCTTTTTTAAACGCGGTAGGAAAGACACCTGCTCTTATAGACAAATTACAGATATGTGTAATAACCGGAACTAATACGCATCTCGAGGCCTTTATTATTTTAGACGGTATACAGTCTAACCCAGTAGCACAATCAGACCTAAGACCCAAAATAATGGAGTCAACATCGTCTTCGGTTACCTCGAAGAGGGCCATTGAGCTACACGAATTTGAATCCAACACAGAATTGGCCACGATTGAAGGTGATTTAAATTTCGACGCCAAGCTACTGCCTACATTAGCAAAAAAATTGTTGACATGATTAAGCGAGGATTTAGGATTATCTAATAAATGTAACAGGTCAAAAGAGGGAGAAGATTGAGTTTGAAGATCTGAGACTTTCTTAATAACATTCCAAGTAGCCTTAACATTATTTTTTGCTTTACGAAACTGTTCCTTTTCATACGAGCGCTTAAGTTTTCTCAGCAGGGAATTACAAAAATTGCGATAGCGAGTGTAGGTGACTTTTAATATTAGGTTATCATCCGACTTTTTGAGTTTGACATGCATGCGGTCACGGCGTCGTATACAGCGGAGTAGCCCCGGCGTAATCCAGGGCTTCAAGTTACGTTCTCTTCTTGGAATAGTTTGTTCCCGAGTGTGCTTAGTGACAATAGAGGAGAGATTACCTATAAACGCATCTGCAGCTTCATTCGGATCCGAGATGGACAGCATAGGAGACCAGTCTCGTGTTTGGATATCCACCATAGCGGAATCGTAGTTTATTTTTGATCTAGTGCGGGTCACATCTGAGTTGGCACTCCTGGTTTGAAGAAACAGTAGCAGCGGTTCGTGATCCGTTATGGATGATTCAATAACGAAAGTCGTAGCGGATTTATTTGTTTTCAGTAGGATGTGGTCTAAACAGTTTGTGAGCCGTGTCGGAAACTGATGAGCTGGGAGAAGTCCGTTTGAGGCAGCACAGGTCAAATACTCATCTGCATGACTATCAGTGTTGTCAATCTTGATATCAATGTTCATATCACCGATCAGAACCACGGAAGGAGTTGTTAATTTGAGTACGTTATCGAGACTATCAACAAAATTGTCAATGTTTTTAAAAGAAGGAGGGCGATAAATAGCCACTATTGAGACATCCTCTATGCGACAAATAAGACAGTTCGCTTCAGCAAAATGTGGTTCCTTAACATCAGCTTTAAGGGAAGATTTAACGTAGATAGCACACCCGTCGTTTTGGTTGTACGTGTTTTTAGTGTAGTATGACATGAAGCCATCCAAGGTCGGCAGGTGTGAAAGTTTGCTTAACCAACACTCGGTGAGAACAAGCACGTCGCTCTGGAAACCCATTAATCGCATAAGTACCCCAACTTCATCGAAATTTTTAGAAATGCTTCGTATGTTTAAATGTAATATTTTTAAACCTTTTGTCGGGTCTTTTATAAGCTGCATGCAATTCTCAGGTGGACATTTGAGCGATTTAGAAATATGAAGCGAGTCTATTTCATCATTAATAATATCTAGATTAGCCATTAATTATTAGGATATGCAAGAAAGTTGAGACGAAGAAGGCAAAAAAAAAAAAAAAAACAAAAACAAAAAAAAAGAAACATAACCCCCTTCTTTCCTTCGCCGTAGTCGGGTAAATGAGGTTAGTAGTACATGCTGCGTAACAGACTTATGGACAAAGATATTTGTGAACAATAATGTTTGAGCTACAGATATCTTATGGTAGGTAGCAGTTTGACAGGTACCTATTGTATTAGCGTGTGTGGTGATGGAATAAAGTATTTTGTAGTTTAGTGTGTAGACTTGTGTGTATATAGTTTGTGTGCGTTGTTTTGTTGTATGTAAGGTGTAAAAGGTAATTGTAGGTAAGAGTGAATTGTTTGGTATAAAAGTTAAGGTTAAATTTAAAACTCTAATTAAAAATAAACAAGGAAACAATACTAATGATAAAATATAAAAAATAGGACCATTCTGTGATAGTCAGATGATGTGATTTGGCTTCTCCAAATTAGTGAGGCATTTTTCAGAGCTTACGAGAATCTGTTTGTCTCCTTCTATCTTGCGCAGAAATATATTTCCATTGGAGATCCAGCAGAACTTATAGTTGTTTTTGTTGGCGAACTCTCTGGCTTGGTAGAAAAGCTTTTTGGTGCTTGCTGGTAGGTGCTCAGAGATGTACACAGGATGACGATCACCAGGCAAACCCATGACTGCAGTGTTTAATCTATCGTCTTTTCCTTTACCTTTGTTGTACGCACGCACGGCTGACAGGACTGTCTGCTTAGTTTGGACAGTCGAGAATTCCGCTATTATTGGTCGCGGGGAGGTTGACGTGGTAGATTTCCCTGGAAGACGATAAATATCGCGCAGCTCTGTTTCACTAATGCGTACACCAATAGCTGTGCCTACGGCACACACCGTTTTTAACAGACTAGTGCTTGACTCGCAACTTACTTGTGAGATGTTACGCAATTCTATGGCAGAAGATCTCGCTTTATGTTGAAGATCTACTAGTTTCCGTTCGAGAGACTCAATGTGCGTCTGCTGCTCGCGTCGCTCCTTCCTCAATGTTTCCACTTCCATCTTCAAATCTTCGAACTGTTTATTAAAAAATTCGATAGACTGAACGATTCCAGCGTTTGACTTAGATATTTCTGAGTTGGATGCCTGTATTTTAGCGTTTTGAACCTTAATGTCCCTTATATTGGAAGAGAGCTCAGCTATTAAGGTGTTTTGATTCGACAATAGTTCCGCAATTCTATTGTCCTGCTCGTTCTTCCACTTTGCTAGAATATCTTGTAGCTCCTGTCGTTCTAGGAGGCTTATCTCAGCCGAGCCGCCTTGTGGCGAGGTATTATTACGCTGACGTTTATTTCTGTTTGTATTTACGTAGTCGCACGCTGTTACGGCCGTGGTGATATCCGGCTCTGAGCGTGTTTGGGTCTGGTCTATGTTACTAATCGGTGTCCTAGGGGTTTTAGGTGGGGTGCGCTGTATCCCTGCCATGTTGACAACCAAAAATATTTGGCAAATGTAAACAATAATAAACAGAAACATTTGCTGCTGCGCTGCGTATCGCGGGTTCGATTTCTGCACGGAACAAATATTTGTAAGGCCAGGTAGTTGTTCCAGGTCTGGCTGTTCGTTCTGAGTTGAAATGTTTGTAAACGCACCCACGTCAAAAAAATTCTTAGTGTACGTATTTTAAAAAAATGTCATGTTTCGTGGTTTTCTTAACTTTTACGGGTAACATTGGAATATAGAATACCAATAAAACCTCATGGTAGATGTCAAGATTTGTTGATGGAAAGCCCCATTCTGCTACGTTTACGAGATTTAAAAAGTTCCTACTTTACGCACAGAATCATTCACGTATCAATACGTAATAATCGTAAGTATTCTTTATTACCCGACTGCGGCAAAGCCCAAAAGGAAGGTTATTTCTTACCTCAATAATCTTCTCAACCTCTTCTTTATATTCTTCATCGTCACCATCATCTGAATCGTCATTTTCCTCGTCAGAATCCTGGGACCTGTAAAATGGTAACATTGTAATATAGATAACGTAACAGGTTGTAACTTAGCAGATGATCACTTGGCGTTCCATGTCTTTCATGCAGCGTTTAACAGTTCCTGTCACATAGAAGTGTCATTGCAAGTAATTTTGCTATGAGATTTTATAGTTGGATGCTGTTATGCAATAGTGTCAACCTACAAAAAGTAAAATTTGGAAATATTGATGTATTCAATTTATTTAGGATTCTTGTGCTTTTAAGTGCTTTTTTTCTCAAAATTAAGTGTTGGCTTGACACACTATTGCTTATCAGCATCCAGTTATCCGTTTAGGTACCTGTCCCGTATCATCTTAGCGTAATCCTTAATCTTTGAAGGTCTAGTCGATCGGCGAATGCCCTCTTCAGAGCTTGATTTGTCGTTTCCATTTTTTACTACACTCTGGAAGAAAATACATAGTGTCAGTCAAATTACAATCTATTGTTCCAAGCAGATCAATAATAGGATGGCAGCTGGTTAATTGACAGTTACATTAACCTTTTGACTGCCGTAGTCACATATACGTGACATGCAAGTGCCCTGTACGCCAAACGACACAAACATGTGACAAAACGGCAGGTGAAATTGTGGCTAGGCGTGGAGAGTTCGCGCGTGCGTTTATACTTTAGCGTTCAAAAGGTTAAGGCATCAAAAGACCTGAATCAGCGTACATACCTTGGGTGTTTCTTTTTCTTTCACCTCCTTTTGTTTTACTTCTTTCTCTTTCAACTCTTTCTCCTTCGCTTCTTTATCTTTCAACTCTTTTTCCTTCATTTGCTTTTCTTTTATTTCTTTTTCTTCTTTACTATTGCCATTAGTTGCCTTAGCATCCTTAGTATCTTTGGGCTCCTTGTTCTCTTTGGTTACAACACGACGTTCTGGCAACTTCTTTTCGGGAACTGGTGACTTAGATGTTATTTGCATTTTCCTATCATCTGTTGGTGTTCTGTAACATGGTAGGAATATAATGATTAATTTGTGACAGGATCAAAATGCGTCAGATTTTAATTATGAAAGGCAGTAACTACTTGTAAGTTATTGAGGGACTCACCTTGGTTTAGGTGTGGAAGTATGTATCTGTGCCCGTCTGCTCCTCAATGTCTCTAAGGGCTTCGCTGGAGTTTTAGCGGCTTCATTGCGCGGATGCGTCTGAAATTAAGTTATATCCATGTTTTATTCTGGAAGCTTTTGGCTCATATTTCAATTGGCGAATAAGTTATAAACTGTCAATATTCACCCTTTTCAGTTCTTGCAAATCTTTTTCTAACATACGCAGCGACTTATCGCTGGTACCAGCCGAATTATTTTCTGCTTTAATAAGGGTCTTCTTCTCAGCAACTGCAAAATTGTGTATTTATGTATAAATAATGTGATGTCTTTAATGATGTGATGTTTTTGATCAAACTACTAACTTGGTTCTGACGCCACTTGTGGTATAACTTTTTTCTTGACTTCTTCAGCTTTTCGAAGGATGCTAGCAGTCTGTGACACAAAAAAGATCTTATTTCTTATTTCAAAAGGAAAATATGTTATATGGAATAGCTATCACCTTGATTATGTTATGAGATTTTACGTAATTACTAATTTTTGTCCAGAATGTGTGTTTTAGTTTTACCTTGCAGACAATATTTTTAGACATGGTAAACGAATTAACATTTCAGTAGCATGCAAATTATGATCTAATAATATTTTTTTTTAAACGTTAGAAAAGACAGATAGGCAGTCGCTATATGAAAAATACTGGTATTCAGCTGCATCCGGTTAGACTGCAAGCCGACCCTAACATAGTTGGGAAAAGGCTAGGCAGATTATTATGTTGAGTATGAATTCTTGATTTTTTATCTAGTACTTTTCGACATAAGTTGGTCGGAAGCTGTAGTTACTTTTATTGATAACGTAAGTGACCAAATTAAACAATACAGAAATAAATTATTTGCTTGTTTTAGCAAGATTCTGACAGTAATATTGGGGGAAAACTTTATGTTGCAGAGTCAAATGGTCCTTGTCCGTGTTCCAGAAATACCTGATTTTAGAATAATAATTCCAAGTTTCATATGATGCTAGTATGTACTTAGTTTACCTGATTGTCGCCCTTATCGTCTTTCTTAGGCGCTGTCACAGTCTTAGTGATGGTTGCACCACCCACGGTGGCTATTGAAATTTCAGCCGTCTCTTTTCCAATGGTTTTGCTAGACATTGTGGCTATAGCGGTCGCAAGGTCGGGCAATGTCATCTCCGCATCGCTCTCTAAAAATATGGTTTCATTGATTAAAGTCAAATATTCGATAGTGTCTTTAGGTACCTATGAAATCTGCCTAGAAACTGACAAGTATACACCCGTAGACTCAAGTAGAGTATTTAACAAATTGTATGGTATTTAGAAATATCAAGAGGAACATTTGTATTAATTATACAAGATGTAGTATGACACTGAAAAAAAAAAACCCAGCACATAAAACTTACCTTCAGATTGGATGCCGTCAGCCTTTTCTTCACTTTCCTCTTCCGGTATCTATGTAATAAAAAATATTAATATATTGTTGAGAATTATAAACATTTTTCGACTTTTGTACTTGTTTTAATAAAAAAATAATTACCAAATAATCACTGGTCTTGTTAATTTCGACCACCATATGGTCGTCCAGTTCTTTTACTGAAAACAAAGATCATAATAATTAGTACAGTCCATTATTTAACATATTTTAAGTTAGTCTTGATCTATCTAATTCTAAAAATCAAGTACAAAAAACATTCTTTAGTTTATGAAGTCCTTAGCTCACCATTAATTGAAGAATCCTCTTCCTCCTCTACGACGTCCATCTCATTCGATGACTCATCCTGGAGTAGGTTCTACGACAGATAGTTCAACGTCAAAAAATAATTATATTAGATATATGATCTAGATGGCTGCGAGTGCTATGACATTAGAAAATATTCCAATTACAATATTTTGGAACTTTATAAATAGATGACCACTCATAAGTTATTATAATTATCAATATGTATTAGTATCATTATGGATTGGTGTCCACATAGTCACTCGGACTAGTGACGCAAATTATGAATTCATAACAAGAAAACAATTACGGGAAATTCACTGACATTAGATAGATTCTTGAGTTAATCTTACCGGTACGCTCGCGCTGGAGTGTGTGATTTCGTCATCGTGCGCGACACTGATGTGGAAATCCAGCTTCTCTTTCGTCGTGTATACCAGCTCGCATAACTCACACATGAATTCAGTACCTATGGGGATGAATCAAAAAACGTATAATACTGACATGCCAATATATATGCTCAATAGATATGTCCCTCTGCTAGGTATGCTTACCTAAAACGAAAAACAGTATATCGCTGCCTCTCCCTTCAAATAATAACAGGCGGGTCCAGTATTAATTAATTTACGAGCAGCCCATTTTTTGACCAGATCGGCAAACAATAGGCCACCCTGTATTTTCTTTTTGAAAATGTCACATTACAAAAAAATATAACACAATGGAATGTGACACACCAGGTATGGCTTCACATAGTGGTCGACACACCTAGATTGCAAGTCCCCACTACCAAGGCAGCATGAATGGTACTGTTCAGCATTAAATCGGTTTATTTGAACAAAAATAATTATGCCAAACTATAGGAGACTTAAGTCTCGTGAAATCAAAGGAAAAAGCTGTAGCAATGTAAACACGTAATTCTGATTTGGGGTCAAGCTACTAATCTAAAGCCAATGTTCTTTCAGCAAAACATACATAAGCTTCATACCATTTACGTGGGATTTAATATGCGACGTGACTGCGTCGACATCTTCGAACTTTTCCTGACAGAGCGGGCAGGTGAGATTCTGTGTGGCGTGTATAGCGGAGTGGTAGATGAGCTCGTCTTGCGTCGCGAAAGTGTCCTCACATTGTTCGCAACGGTATTGGTCGCTTTCGCCGAACGGGCCTCGGCAAGTTCGAATGGTCTCGCGGTGTTTTAGACGAAGATGTCTGTGGTAAGGTATGCAAAAGAGATCGTCAGAGAAGCGAGACTATCAAAATACATGTCTGAAAGTTTTTGCAAATCACAAGCGCGTCAAGTGGCTTCTATTTCTACTAACATCATCATCTGCCTAGCATTTTACCAACTGGGGTCGGCTTCCAGTCTAACCGGATGCAGCTGAATACCAGTATTTTACATGGAGCGACTGCCTATCTGACTTCCACGACCCAGTTAGTACTGGGTAATACGATACCCAGTACTAACTGAGTACCATACCACCCACTACTGGCTGGTGGTACTGGCTACTTTTCTATTTCTATTAACATAGGTTTTAAATTACAATCACCGATTCCCACTCGTGAAATGCAACAACTTGTATCTAGAGTATATTCAGAAAGTTAATCGTTAAGGATTCTTACCTCGTGTAGTGTTGAGACTTGACAAAGCTTTTATTGCAGTACTTGCAGGGGAACGACCGGTCATCAGTATGAGTTTGGGCGTGTTTTGCTAATTTTGCCGGCGATGGAAACCCTTCAAAAGAAAAAATTCGGTCATAATATTATAATTATATGATATATTTCTAAATCTGATTAATAAAAATACAGAAAATTCGCGTGTTCATAGCTCATAAATAATAATGATATTCGCTTATGCTAAGTTAATTTATGATAGGTGATTTTTCTCTTTGTCTTGCAGGTTGCACCACGTCACTCACGTAATCGGCACCATTTGCACCAAAGCTTGAGCCAGTCGTTGCGCCTGTCTCGTGCAACTTGCAGCTTGATGGCCTTCTTGAGCACTCTGTGGTATTAAATCAAATGAAATAAAACTGTGCCAGTAAATTTTTTTCCGGGGCCTTTGGCCGCGTGTATACCAGAAATTATCATACGGGAACGTACTGCAGGGATAAAAATAATCCTATGACCACCTTAGAAGTTCGATTCTAGGCATGGCGGTTTTTTTTATAAATCTGATGTTACGGAAATTATATTAAACTCAAAAACTTTACCGCAAAATCTCTAATATTATACAAGGTGTAAACAGACCCTTCTCGAAGGAGTCATCCAAGCATTTTGTACCTTGTAAAATTTTGAAGTTTGACCTTCAATACATCCGTTTGAAGTTTGACCTTCAATACATCCGTTTGAAGTTTGACCTTCAATACATCCGTAACTAGAAGTTTCTCAGGTATGATCTAGCTAGAACAAAAAAAAATCGCAATGACGGGAAGAACAAAATCCTCTCGGCTTCGTTAAGGGTATTTTTACACCCTTTATGTATACTAGAATATTACAGAATAGTTACTTACTTTGTCTATTACCATTTCACGTCGTAATCCCTGAACTGATTTCGATGAAATTTGTAACATACCCGGGTTTAGACTAGAATGAGATCCCGATACGTTCTAGTAGCATAATTTCCGAAATTCACGCGAGCGAAGGCGCGGAAAACAGCATGTATAAAACAAAGCTTAGGTATAACTGTAGCTATATTCGATTTTTAATAAAAGCGTATAAGTACTATGTAGTAAATAAATCCTTACTTGTAGCATTTATCACTCGGGTCCTTTATGCGCAGGCGTTCCTCACTTGCCAGTCTGTCTTTACCTGTATTACAAGCCACTCAAACCGCTTATTAACACTGCACTTTAAAAAAAAACTAAATTAGGGATGTTGACAAATATTAAAAAAAAAGAACTTTGAAGTTAAAAACTAAGCATAGATGATAGAGCTAGATGATTACAAAAATCGATGAAAATGTTATGGAGAAACTATAATTATGCTTTATTATAATCACTTAGAAGAGTTTTTCCCGTATTTGCCTCTCGCATCGGACAACTTGCGGTTGTGGTACGAAGTCATCAAACCGAGATTTAGCCGTTCGGTATTTGTCTGGCAAATAATTCCTTGAAAACTTACTTTTGGCTATTTCTTTTGCTATTATATACACTACGTTTTATAACTATTATTTGGAATCGTATTTCAGATCTAAAATGAAACAAAAATTGTCAACATCCCTATTATAAATGGCGTCTAATTAAAGTAATAAATACAACACCGACATGCAACTCGGACTGCAAACATAAAAATGTGCATCTTTTGCAGCCATTACTGTAACAACTTAAATTAAAATAAAAACAACATCACGCTTAACATACCCCGAAGGGTTCGGTAGAGGTGTACAGCTTGCTGTTCTAAAACTGTGTGCTACTAGTGAGCATGAAGACGTGGATTCCTTTCCCAGGTTGGGCGTTTTAATATCAGGAATGTCTCACTTACAGCCAGACTGTTAAGTGTGTAGTCTGGATTTGTGCCCAGTTGCAAAGGCAGTAGGCTCGCATTACACGGGTATTACTATAAATAAAACTAGTGTTATGTGTGTAATATTGGTAAACCTCCGCCGAACTAAAACATATATAACTACACATTTAAAACACACATACCTTTTTCTCAAATTTTGAAACAAAGCTCCACGCTGTGGAAAAGAAAATCATCGGCCACACTACATAACTTACTTTAAATTTGATTTAATCAGATTTAAACATTAAAATTAAGAATAATTTGTGCATTTAAGGTACTTGTACACGGTGCAAGTTGTTTGAAATCTAGTTATTTAAGATACGCGAGTTACATTATTATGTGGTGCGTTAAGCCCAGCGATTTTTGTCTTTACCCAACTAAATTCGTACGTAGCTAGTAGTAACAAGATACATATTCCAATGTTCAATGCCGCGAAGGGAAATCCCCTTTGATGCTTTGCGGTCGATATCTAAATATTGGAATTTCTACCTTGTTACCACTACCTACGTATGAATTTATGTTGGGTAAAGATAAAATGCTCTGCCGTCCTCGGTCTGCGCTAGCCTTTAGTCGCACGTCACGCATTGCTTTTCAGTTTCCATGACGCATTTAACCTGCACAAGCTTAAGCTCAAACTCAACTTTACTCAAAATCATCAAGACCGTCAAGTAACTCAGTCAAAAATAAAAGATGAAACTACAGTTCTCTCACAGCCACTCCATGGCTGTGAACTGTCAGAAACGCAGACATCATCAATAGAAACCTTATAGTAATGAAAATAAAGATCTTTGATTTTGACGGCAATGAAAAATCAGAGGTATTATAGCAGTGAAAGGACTGTAGTTGCCAATTTCAAAAGTGTATACGAACGGGCCTCCCAAGTACCTCACTACCGCCACCCGCGCCGTGTACAAGCTCCATTATAGATAAGAATGTGCAGAGTTGCAGTAATCATTACGCACTGTCAAACAGTAACATTGGTTTTTTTTTCGACATTGCATCTCGCAGGCTTCTGCTTAATCGGACTATCCAGCCAGGGGCAATAACTTATAAACTATGCGACAGCGCGCTCAGGGCGCCCCTGTGGGGTACGAGCCGAGCTTAGGGCGTCGCTGGGGAGGACAGCAAAGGGACAGGCTGGATCTGAGTGAAGCCATTGAGATGATTCCAAGTGGGCAAATTTAAATTTTTAAGTCATTGGAGTGACTGTTTTGAAAATGCGCAATGATTTTCAGCTTGTCTTAAAAAATACATACATAGAAAGCAGTTACATAAGTAGCAAGTAGGAGCAATTTGGGATGTGGTACAGCCGACCGCACGTGGATCGATTTTAACTTTGATCTCGAGCTGGCCAAGTGTAGTACAGAGTTAAAATAAAATACGAGTCACCTCATACCGGTTTTGTTACTACTTTAGAGTCCTAAACCTCGGTTTTCTGAGAAGTGACTGACGCAGTATAAAGAAAAGTTTGGATAGAGCTTAGCGTCTGTCAAAGTCCGCCTAGCCTCGCCGTTTATTTATTCTAACACACTAAAACTACACACAGCACTGTTAGATCCTTACACAACTGACGTGCGGTTGACTGTACTGGATAAATAAAAGTATTATTTATATTTCAAGATTTTTGGAAGGCTTACGAGATAAAGCCAATTTGCAGAGGCCCATTAGACAATTTTACTCCAAATGTAAGAATTGTCACAATTTAATTACTTGGTCGGTAATTTTAATTAAGTCATGGTTTTTTTTAATAAAACAGATCTGATCTACAAGTCATAATTATTGTCAAAAAATTTTGAAAAACAAATAAAATCAATTCAATAAAATTTATTACTCCAGTACCTGAATAAAAAAAAATTATAATTATTAATTTGTATGTCTTTTCCTATCCTGGGACCATGGGATCCCAGATCTTAGGAAGGCATACGATGGGCTGAAGCCAACTCGCAGAGGCCTGTAAGACACCTTTTATCTTTTTAGAAATAAACATTACTATTATAATTGCTGCAATAAAAGATATCAAAAAACACATTATTAAGAAACATAACAACAATTTCGATATTCAACTAGGATATTAAACAATGCCAATCTTATTATTAACTACTCTAAAAGTAATCGACTCCTGATGACAAAAAGAATAGTTCACGACAACTATATCTTAACAAAGAAAAGTAGTTATGTCAAAAGGGTCAGCAGTGAGCAGAGCAGTACATTATCAGGTCATATTCAATAATAATTATTAGAAATATTTCTTAGGCATGCTGGTTTCCTCGCGATGTTTTCACCACAACAAGTGATAATTATTCTCACAAAAACTCTGACACCAGGTTAGACACTAACCACACGACAAAGAAAAACGGTCAACTTTTAAGATGACTTCAATAACAGTTTATATAATATAAGTACTTAAACATTTAATTAATGTAATGAGATGTAACATAATATAATAAAAAAAAGTAAACGTAGACAGTATATTTTATTTTTTATGAATGAATGGGACGGGAATAAGGCGCTACACAGCTCGACTCTGGCCGGCTGTTTACAGTAAACAACATAGAATAGAGATCGCGCGCATGCGTAAATTATAATATGATCCATCGATAATAGAGGGCGTTGCCTAATAGAACACGATTCCGCGACCGTCGTAAGTACGCGGGATTTTTGCTCTCGTGAACTAGCGTTCAAAGGTACTGATGTCAAATAGGTGACCACATTTTGATGTTGATTAGGTGTCCTAAATGACACTGCGATGTTGGCGTCGCGTTGCGGGGAGCTGGGTAAGGCCCTAACCCGCAAACTATGTCATCTATATACTTCTCGAAACAAAAGTAAGCAATGCAAAATAGAAGCTTACTCCGCTCCCATGATCGCGCGAACACGGACTCGACCGGCTAACTAGTCAAACCAATGATATTATAAATAAAAAGAGGTATATTCCACTAGCGTGCGCAAATTGTTGCAGACAAATTCAGACAATTGTCGTAATTTAAGTACGTCAAGCGCAATACCTATCTCTTTCTGTATCATACGGTCCGTATTATCGCAGTTGTAATAACGCAACGATATTTGAACGCCTCTCAGTATGAACGTAGCGTATCTTTCTTATTGATTAAAACAATGATCTCGTATTCACGTTCTATTAGGAGGACGCCTAAGCTATGAACACACGTAAATGGTACAGACATTTTTACTTGAACTAATGACATACAAGTATATTCTAAGTGCAGTTTCTATAAATAATTGATGGGTGATTATAAATACCTTTGGCTCGTTTCGCTTTCGCTTTTTCTTGTTTTTCTACAGCATTTATAACTTTGATACGGGCACTTTTTGACCCATCGTCAGAACCATCTCCAATCTGCAAACAAAATTATAATTACATAGTTTGGGTTACATAGGTTTTATTACATATTCAAGGGTGTTTGGTTAAAGAGACATACTTTAAAGAGAGTATACGAGCACGAAAAATTTTTTTTACTTCTTTTAATAATTTTTATTTCTTTTATTTAATAATTTTTTTTCTTTATTTAGATCAATTTTCACTACAGGTGTGATAATGAAATCGCGATTTTGTATTTATTCCCCATAATTAAGGGAAGAACAGCAGTTTTTTTTTCAGAGTTGACTCCGTAGCAACAGGTCTATTTTTATGAGGTCCTTTGAAATGTGACTCTTGTTTATCCTAACAGCCTGTGTATTTGTTATAGTATTACCTTTACATTGTAGACATTTTCATCATCTTCCTCCTCAGTGTCCGAGTCTTGTGCGCTGACATGCACAGTGGCACCACCCTCTATCACAGTCTTCATCAGGGGGACCTCAGGCGCTTTGTGAGCCAAGCGAAATAACTAAAATAATACATATTATTAGAGATATGACTGAACTAAGTTATCACTTTGTTTCAAATAACATTATTTATAATAATATCACTCATCATCTGCTTAGCGTTTTCCTAACTATGTAGGTAGGGGTTGGCTTCCAATGTAACTGGTGTTCTGTTACCAGTATGTTTACCTCAATATTTATGAAATGTATGGTCACCACACATGGACTGATCTCGGCAAGTGCTGCTTAGCCTTGAACATCAACCCATGCTACTGTTATTTTTTAGCCCCAAACTCCTATTTAATAATTTACTATTTGAAATAGTAAAAATTTATGGTGAGGTGTACCTAATAGCACACCCACATTTCGCCAGGTCCCATGTAATAGGGGGCGAGCCTATTGCCATCTTGTAACAAATTTGCCCAACCTGGAAATTGAGCCCAGGACCTTATGCTCAGCAGTCGCGATTGCGACCACTAGACCAACGAGGCTGCTTTTTAAATTTTTGCCACATAATTTTGTAACCATTATAAAGCAACTGCAAGCAGGTAAAAAAAAAACAAGTCTTTTGCTTGTCGAACTGTTGCTTAGAATTAAACTAGGTTATTTGTTTTAAGTGAAAAGAAAGAATTTTATTTGGTATTTTTTCTTTTTTGAGTAGGTTTCCTTTTTGTTTCCCTTTTTCATTCCTTTATAAAAATCTAAATCTTACTAATATCATAAAGGCGAAACTTTGTGAGGATGGATGGATTTTGTAAATAAAACTACTGAACGGATTTGGATGAAATTTGGCACATAGATAGTTTATAACCTGCATTAACATACAGGATACTTTTTAGCCCGCTAGTATGATCCCATGGGACAGTTACTGAACATCACGCTGGCGAAGCCACGGGCAACAGCTAGTTTAATAATATTCTTAAAACAGGATTGGAAACGAATCCTGTTTTAATTGGATTGGATATGAATCATAAGTAGAAAGACTTATCCACTCAACGATGATTCGATAAAACCTTCTAAAATCTGCAAAAGATTAGGAACAGCGATTTTTTGTAAGTCAGTTATTTTGTTAAAGTATAACTTTTCTATAAAACAAATAAGTTTTTGGCTAGTTTTTTTAATTACTTCAGTAATACTTACCTACAGTTACTAATCTATTTTATTTTGGGAATAGTGATTAAATCATGAATTTATTGTGATTTAAGTAACAATTCGGATGATTTAATTTAAAAATTCCTTTTAAACTTATGGTTGTCAACATTTTTGTTGCTAACTGTACATTAAAAATGTAATAAATACTAATACCTAAAGATGAAATAGACCAGCAACAGCAATAATATAATCATAGTATTAGTAGTACTCAATTGTTATGTTTACAATGGGAATATCTGCCCTTCATAGTAATGACTGCTTAATCATAATGGAATAATTGCATTAAATCATCTTATATCTTGACATTATTTTATTTTACACTTACTTTAACCAGGGGTTGTGGCCAGGACGTTGGTGCCAAGGGTGTAGCATTCTGTATGAACTGCAAGATATGCTCATCAGCTTGCCGACATATATGCTTGAAATCATAGCTCATTTCTATGAAAAATTTGCAGCGGTTGCAAATATATGTAGGCTTTTTGTCAGATGGGAAGACCTGAGAGGGAGTAGAATGGTTTTTAATGCATTTATAAATTAAAATTCATTTTATTAAGAAACAAAGGGTTGTGACCACCAGATGGCGCCTGCAGGAAAGCAATGACACAAATCCACAATTAATGTAAATTGCGGCCTTAGAACAATTCCCAGTCCGAAAATCATGGAAAGCCTCAGTACATGTATAATCGATAGGTAATATTTATACAACATGGGTAATACAAAGGACAAATCAAACATTTTGTATTTAGAATGTTCACAGATTCGGCGCCATTATGCTGTACGTACACAAAAATCATTAATTAATAAAAATAAATCTATGTAAATAAGTATTGTAATATTGGAAAAAAATGAATAATATATATACCTCAATAGAGACGCATGATAATATTTTCAGTGGTAGGCTAACTGTGTTTTTTGTAGATCGTTTTTCATAGATGCTTGTTAGCGTATCACCTTGAGCTAAACAAAATCGACAAAGTTTAATGGAGGACAAACTATCCCTTCTTGCCTCCATTGTTATCACTGTAACACTTCACTTAAAAATTGATATTTTACTTTTTAACCTCCATCACAAAATTCCCACAGTGAATTTGTATTGACACTAGCGCCGCCTCGAACCTTTGGTGACGCGGTGCGATACGAGCGACAGACGCCATCGTACAGCGCTCGTGGCGGTGAGTAGCTGTAACTATTTATATAAGTTACATCTACTCCTCCCTAGATGTCATTAGTTATATCAATGTTGTGTGAACGCCTGGTGAAAAAAATAAAACATAAAACTTCTCATAAAAAAATCGAAACAATGTTGTAAGTAGATTATTCAGAAAAATATTTTTAGGAATACATATTATTATGTTGTTTTACGAGTCATTTTTAGCCTATTTGGAGTTTGAAGTAAATGGGAAAAGCAATACTTACTCGCAATGAAATAAAATTTAGAAACAGTTTAATGTATAAATATGTCATCCATTCCGTTTTATTGTTATTATTTTATATTATAAGGCTTTATTTTATGTTTCGTATACCAGAAATGGTTATTATGAGGATCCTTAATGTTATATTGTGTAATGTAACATTTATTTATTTACCATCTATGTAGACCCATATTATGCGAATAAATTATTTGATTTGATTTGATTTGATTTATATTTAAGGTGGAAGCGCCACCAGGGTAGCTCGCGAAATTCAAATTTTATAACGTTTTTTGCAATTTGCCGGTCAGAGTTAGGCTATATGTTGAATAACATATGATTCCCGGCCGTAGTACGTACATAATGTATTTATGGAATTATAATCATAAATACAACCCTTTATTTTAAAGGGTTAAAAGCAATGAATATTAGTTATTAATGATTATAACTGTTACGCCATATTTGTTACGACCGCGGAGGCTCTACCAAATGAATAAAGAATCACGTCAATCACACGCGTAATCACGGATTTATGAGGTAACAAACAAAAAAAAACTTTTCCTTTTTAGAAGTCGGCTAAAAATAAAATATGGTAACCAAAACCTAGTGTAAAAGATCCAAAATAAAACACGCTGATTCTGTTATATGGCACATAAAATAAAACCTACCAAGCAAAATAAGTGTGACACAACACAAAATGTAATGTTGCTACTTAGCTCGATGCAGAGGTTTTACGTATGTTCTGCTCCATGAAATAAAAAAAAACACCAAAGTAATCGTTTAACGCACTAAACTAACTAAACAATAGACTACCTGCCCCCAAACGAGGGCCAGCATCGGCGCCGCCTTCCACGCCGCTACCTCCAGCACGCTTAGCATGACCACCGTGAAATACGGTTTTGTCGACGGAAGAATCGACAAAATAACAGATTGTACCTAGACAGATGTCTATCGTCCGTCGTAAGGACGGCGATGTTAAAAAAGTAGAAAAGAAATGTTTCTATTCTTCAATCGACAAAAGACTACAACGTCAAGCATGACGACAATTTTTTGTCTACTTTTGACACATTACATAGAAACATTTCTTCTCAACAAATGACAAAATACTTTACATCACATCGGACCTAGACAACATTCTTTTCATTACAATTCTTTGTGTTTATTGACCCATATTGATTTTAAAAACATGTCGGGGTCCTACCGTTGCCGTCTCCTCAGTTTTTAGGCCGAGAAGAATTAAAGTAACTCCAAAAGGAATGCTTTATGTACGAGCATTAACCGGGGCTCTTGATCTCCCTGCTGTGTTCGGCAATAGTACATTTTGATACATAGGTGGGGAAAGTTATCGGATTCGAGGCAGAATTAACACCCGAGCTGCAGGCGAGGGTGTTATGGAGCCGAGAACTGCAGTGACAAATCCCCACGCATAACAAACGACGTTTTTCAATACCCTTTCGAAGATATAAAATATTAGAACGAAAAGTATTTTTGTCAGGAATTATTAGGAAAATATGATTTAATTCGCTTTTTTTCCCCACTTTGTTTTCTCCAGGTTAAAGAAGAAGCAAAGATATGATATGCCGCTAAACAGCCTAATATGAAAAATAGAAAATTCGAATATTTTTTAATTTAGAACACTTAATGTTAATTTGTTCAAAAAAGTCCATGGATTCTTTTTTCTACATATACATTGATACTTTTTGTAGTGACGCAACCGTTACTACAAAAAGTAGGTACTACAGCAACATAGAACAAAAGTACTACAGCGCCATCTATCACACAGATGAAGAACTAACATGAAAATTCTAAATCGTGCCGTTAAAGTTATCCGCGACTTAAGACTATTAGAAGAACCCGACAACTGTCGGGCAGTAGCCCACCCGACACAACACCCGTCTGGTCTGAAGTCCTTTCTCTATGGGGGATGATGAACTTTACATCCTGTACTTCAAACTCCTAAAGATAAACAATTGAAAACCTTATTTGGAATTTTCGTACATCAAGGCTATAAAATTATGTATTTTTTTCATGGAATTAATAATCACAAGAAAAAAAATCGGAAGTGTTTCGATATTTTTATGAGGAGAAGTGTGGGCGTAAAAAATAGCACACATTAAGAGTTAACCGTAGCCGTTTAACCGTAGTACCTTAAAATGCTACCTATCAGTAATTATGCATATTAGCAAATCCTTCTAAGCAAATCCAAACAGACCAGAACGGGCCTGCCCTGCTCGGCACATGCCAGTCATATTATTTGTGTACTGCTGCGGGTGGCTGTAGCTACTCGTACACTCGTATTCTTTTGATAATGTCTTTACACATTTCTGATTTCAGAATGACTTGGCAGTTGGGTGTAGGTGAGGAGAGGACCGATCCCGCTCAGAAAACCAAACTATCCCTAAAAAGGGCAAAGCGCCGAAGCCCTGGCAGGACATCTTTAAGGCATCAAATGATAAGACTGGGAGGTTGAGGCATATCTAAAGCGACTATGTGGACAACGTAAAGGTGCATACTAGCCGTTTCATTGTCTCATGACGATATTTTTATCCGACCAAAAAGGAGGAGCATCTCAAATCGACGCGTACTTATTATTTCTCTTATGTTGAACCTCTTTTGCTTATTACTGTATTTACACAATGAGTAATGGATGTGGAAAGGAAATTATATTAATTATAATATATAATAATCACCGTCAACATTTAATTAACAGATGTGTAAGGTGTTATAGCAAAATCAGCTTTATAATCAATGATAATTGGAATAGAACTACTATATCTATCGACAAGATTCAGTGGGAACACCTGTTAAGCCCAAATGTTATTAATTTATGACCACCGAACATCTGCTATTGCAAGGACTTATCAAAATTGTTAGTAATGACAAATGATTGGAATTGAAACGAAGTCGATAAGATTCGATAGTACTTATTTATATTATTTTGTTAGGTATATATCATATCTAGTAATTATAAATATGATTATAAATTTGTTATCGGTCTTACAAGGCTAATACCAATGTGTCAACATCTCATAACTTCTCAGATGCTCTAAATCGTTGCTCTTATGTGGTGTTATAAATAATTGTGGTGTTAAAGTAAATAATCGTTTATATAAACAGCTAAAAGATATGGAACCAAATAATAAAAATTTACAAAAATCGAGACATTCTCTTGATAGTGCTTTAGTGACTAAAAATGATTCCAGATTGTCGTAAGTACTGTCTTACAATTAATTAAGTTTTACCGGCCAAAATAAATTAAAACGTTTGTACCGTATGAAGTTCAAGTTTAATGTTAACCGGATTTTAAAAAGGTGGTTTATCTACCGATATCAATACATATATTATTATGCATTGTTTTCTAAATTTCCTAAGTAGGTATTTATTTCGGTTAACTAACAATTTTTTACACAAAACAATTGCAATGAATTCCTAATACATTGGTATGGATCATTCTTGATCGATATGTATATTATTTATTTTTTAAATTTCATTTTTTTTTTTAATTTGATTATTATTAAACGGTTACAGGCGAGTTTATTGAGGTGTTGTCATTCTCGTATAGACAGGTACAACCAAACCAACACAATGTCGATTATTATTTAAAAAAGAGCCAATGACACACATCCCTAAGGCTCTAGACAGACGGACCGCATTGATTGCACGCGATTGCACGCCGACTGCAATTGAACTGCAATCGGACTGCACGTTTGGTTTGCAGTTCTATTGCAGTCGTGTCAACTGCATTCAAACTGCATTCAAACTGCATCCGAACTGCAATTTGGTTAGATTGCAGTTGAAATGCTGTCCGTCTGTCATCAGCCTAATACAGAAGGATACCTATGATAGAACACCGTTAATGTTAGCTATATCCATGCTTACATTAACATTAACATAAAAGAGAAGCAAATAAGTTAGTTATTTTGCAGATGGCGTCCAAGTTCCTTCGCAAATATAGCTAGCGATTATCTTAAGAAATCAGAGCCTGTGCTGGATACCGTGGCTGGTAAAGCGGTGAACCACAACAATAACATCGCCAACAATAGGACTCCAGAGCATTCAACTGAAACTGCTCCAGCTACGCCAGAAGTAACTCCCAAACATGAAAAGGTACCCATAATATGACGGATTGGCTTTCTAATAGTTACTAATTGTTGTGTGTTTCAATGAGTTTGGAGGGTCAGGGCTTCTTCAATGATGGATTTATTTCGGTTTGATGAAGTTGATGCGTTTATTTGGAGTTTAGATCAATTTACAGGTTGAGAAATAATATATTTAAACAGTTTTAGATGGTGCACCGACTACCATACTTTTTCTACTCGTTCGAATGAATGAATGTTCCTTTTTAAATCTTCAGCGACGACCAATCGGCGTGCGCCGCTCCTGTTCATTCCTCTAGCGCCGAGCCTCCGTTACTCGACGCTAGATGGTGCCAGGTGACGCGACTTTTCGATAATAGATGGCGTTAACATATGCCCCCGGCCTTGGAAGCCCTTGCTTCCAACGAAGTACCGCTGGCGTTGACGGATGATTTATTCTGGATCCGTCTTCTCCTTATCTTCTTGTGGTAGCAAAGGACATATTTTGGCGAATGCCCTTCGCACCGTCCCGGTCGCTGTTTTAATATCGGCGACTCGTGCCAGGCCATCTTTCCCAGGAAAGGTGTGTAAGATTCTTCCTAAGCGCCACTTCAGAGGTGGAAGGTTATCCTCTTTGATGAGGACCAGAGTGTTAGGTACCAAGTCTTCATTATTTTTCTTCCACTTTGTTCTGGTCTGAAGCTCCGCTATATATTCCTTCGACCATCGCTGCCAGAACTGCTGCCGCATCTGCTCCACGCGATCGTAACGAGACAGGCGATGTGAGGCTGTGGTCGTCAGGTCTGGGCTGGCTTGTGCGGTGAGCGGTCGGCCAATCAGAAATAGAGAAGGGCTGAGAGGAAGAAGGTCAGTTGGGTCTGTGGACAGTGGATACATAGGTCGAGAGTTTAGGACGGCCTCAATTTGAGTTAATATCGTGCTGAACTCTTCATAAGTTAAATTCGCGTTGCCAACAACCCGACGAATGTGATACTTGCAAGACTTTACTCCTGCCTCCCACAATCCCCCAAAATGCGGTGAATATGGTGGTATGAAATTAAATTTTATATTATCATTAGCCAAAATCTCCATAATATTGTCACAATTGTTCTTTAGAAATTGTTTAAATTCATTCATTGCCCCAACAAAATTTTTACCATTGTCTGAGAATATTTCTGCAGGTTTACCCCGTCGAGACACAAACCGGTTTAGAGCTAATATGTAAGCATCGGTTGTTAAATTAGTAACTAATTCTAAGTGAACTGCATGCGTTGAGAAACATACAAATAAACAAATATAGCATTTCTCCAGTTTGGCGCCCCTTCCTCTACGGTTCAAAATAAACATGGGTCCTGCATAGTCTACACCGCACCTCATAAACGGATATCCTGGTTCTAGCCTTTCTACAGGTAAGTTACCCATTTGAACTGAAACAGTTTTACCCTTAATACGTGTACATGTCACACATGTATGTACAACATTTCTAGCCAGATTGCGACCTCTGAGGGGCCACCAATTTTCGCGTATACTAGCTAACAGTGATTGAGGACCTGCATGAAGCTGACGCTTATGCTCATATTGAAATAACAAACGTGTGAAGGTATGTTTACTACACAATAGGATGGGGTGCTTTTTATTGTATGAGAAACTTAGCGAGTTATCCAATCTACCCCCAACTCTAATAATATTATTATTATCAACAAATATAGTAAGACCAGAAACATTAGTGAAACTCAAGCGAAGCGAATTTATAATTTTTGTGTACAACTTTGCACCTAATAATGCCCCACATAATTCCAAACGCGGTATAGTTATTGGTTTGACAGGCGCGACCTTCGACTTGGCGCATAGCAAGGCTATGGATACATTGCTATTGTCATCCGAGTACATACGCACATAAGCACAGGCGCCGTACGCATTTTGAGAGGCGTCAGTAAATATGTGCAATTCTATATGTTGCATCTTGCTATTTATAACCTGACGTGGTATACATAATTTACCCAAGTAGTCAAGAGTGTCAACGAATTTTTGCCAATTAATTAAAATATCATGAGGCACCGGATCGTCCCATCCAATTTTGTACGTCCATAATTTCTGTAGTAATATTTTTGCAAGTATTATAATAGGCGCTAATAAACCTAACGGATCGTAAACTTGTGAGATTGCCGATAACATAATGCGCTTAGTAACGTGACTCCCGGTTAATTCAAGTTTAGTCGTATAATGTAACTCATCTGTATTCGCGAACCAACCTAAACCTAAAGTTTTACTTTGACAGGATTCGCCTAGAGATAAATTCTTTGACGCGTTTAAAGTTGACAAATCGAAATTGAATAACCATTTTCGTAAACAGAAACAACTCGATTGTAATACCGTAGAAACTTTATTACAGATGTCTAATAATTCCCTTTTATCATCACAACCCGTTATTAAATCGTCTACGTAAAAATCTTTGTAAATAATATTAGCGATGTCAGTATCAGTGCATTCCGACGCCAGCTGTTGCAAACATCGCATACTTAGGTATGGCGCGGACGCCGTACCATAGGTAACTGTGTTAAGCCGGTACACACCGAGCGCATCTGACGGGTTTTCTCTCCATAAAATTAATTGTAAATATTGTTGATCGGGTTGAATTAATATTTGTCTGTACATTTTTTCGACATCTGCACAGGCAATATATGTGTACTGACGAAATCTTAACAGAATGGCAACAATATCATTTTGTAAAGACGGACCAATTAGTTGGATGTCATTTAGCGATTGACCGGAAGTAGTTTTAGCGCTAGCGTCAAATACTACTCGTAATTTCGTAGTTGTACTTTGTTCTCTAAATACACCGTGATGCGGCAAGAAATAATGTGGAGATGTATAAGTATCTACCTTTGTCATATGACCGAGTTCCAAATATTCGCGCATAAATTCGAAATATAATTTTTTATAACTCGGTGTGCATCGACCTAACTTGCGTTCGAGCGCGAGGAACCGACTCTCGGCTTGTAGGTATGAATCGCCTAGTTGATCAGCTGATTCCCGTAGTGGAATACGCACAGAGAATCGACCATGATTATCACGTGTGGTTGTTTTTATAAATAAATTTTCACAATCATGTTCTTCTTTACACATATTACCTGTTTTTAAACTTATCTCCTCTAATTCCCAAAATTTAGTTAATTGGATATCTAAGTTGTCGTACGTGTGCGTAAAATTGCATTGGACTCGATTAACGGATGAACCTTTTGTATCATGTATGACACCAGATACAACCCAACCTAACTTTGTATTTTGTAGGTATGGGCCGTTTGCAAGTCGAATTAATCCTTCACTTAACAGTTCCCAAAATTTATCTGTGCCGATTAATAAATCGATTCGGTTAGACATAAAAAATTTAGGATCAGCGAGTGATACATTACTCGGAATCATGAATTTTGCGATATTATGAGTAACGGAAGGTAACGTTGCGGTAATGCAAGGTAGGACGAGACAATTTAAATGCGTATTAAATTCACTATTTTTAGATCGTAATTGCACTTTGCACGATTGTGTAGATTGGGTTACCGAATTACCTACTCCTGCGATTTGTACTGTGGACTGTATCAAACGAATTTTTAATTTATCGCATAACGATTTTGTGATAAATGAATGTTGACTGCCATTATCAAGAATAGCACGAATAGTGTGATACTTGTTATCACGGTCTAAAATATCTAATAATGCAGTCGAAAGAATAACGGGTTCTTGAAATGAATACCCATTGTCAACTTGTTGACACTTTGGAGTTGACGCACTGTGTAGCGCTGTACTGTGTGCGCTGCCCGTCGCTTCGGACTCGCGACACGATGTGTACGCCGCCGCAGGCGCTTGCGCGTCGTGCGGCCCTACAGATTTTGACGTGCCGTTATCACAGCAGTCACCATGAAGAAGCGAATGGTGTTTACGCTTGCATAGCTTGCAGGCGCCGAACCAGCAATGAGACACTGTATGTCCAGCGCGCAAGCAATTCTTACATAGTTTATTCTCGTCTACGAATAATAATTTGTCCTTCATAGGAAGGTCATTGAACTTACTGCACGAATATAGCGGATGATTCTCTTTGCACATATTACACCTTTGGTAACGTTTTGAATCATTGTTCGAATTAGGTTTTTGTGATGATTTAGACGAATTATTATTATTACGTGTTGCGATGTAACTATGCGAGCTAGCGTGCTTTGATTGATTGGATGATGATTTCTTTAAGGAACCATCACACGTTTGCTTACTAGACTCATGCGTACCTTTTATAGATTCTAACATGTCCGCCCTGTCGGTAAGAAATGTAATCATATCGTTTAGTGTTAATTTTTGATTAACGTGACTTGGTAATTTACAAAGTGTACTTTTATGGTTTTCCCACTCCTTCTCGGTAGCTGAGTCCATCTTAGTACTAATTAGGTATATGAGTAAAGTGTCCCATGTATCTGCGGGCTCATCTAGACCTTTAAGAGCACGAATATTTTTTAGTATGTTATCTATCAACTTACGAATATGAAATGCAGATTCTTTGTGTAAAGACTGTAATGTGAACAGAGCTTTAACGTGGTTTTGAACGAGTAATCTATTTTTATTAAATCTATTCTCCAATAAACCCCAGGCTATTGTGTAATTTTCAGCAGTAAACTGTATCGATTTTATTATTTGACTAGCAGTACCAGTGAGCGCGGAACGCAAGTAATGAAATTTTTGAATATCATCTATAGTTTTAGAATTATGAATCAAGGATATGTAGGTATCTCGAAATTCTAACCACTGTTCAAATGAACCGTCAAAGGAAGGCAGAGAAATAGTGGGTAATTTAATGCTAGAGGTCTTATTGCAGACTTCAACATTGTTATCATTACTCTTTAACATGCATTTCGCCTTAGCTGTGATCTCATAAAATAGATTTTCAAAGGTTTCTCTTTCAATTAATTGTTTTTCTAAGTCTAGTTCACAATCCTGCAGGTGAAATTCTATATCATCCTGAATGGTTGAGAACTGTTCTAATAGCGTGGTAATGTTATTACAACGATCTTCTACAGCTATCTTTTGAGATTCTGATAATTCTACGTTTTGTAACGATTGCACATATTTAACGAATACAGTAAACTTTCCTTTCACTACACCCCTTTTCTTAATCAAATCTTTATATTCGTCGAGTGGCATTTTGGGAGACTGCAAGAGACAAAAGAAAGTACTTACAGTTTGCTTGCTCGATTGAACTCGAAATCACGCCACCGCACGCGCCACTCAATATGGCGGTTGGTAGGTATTTCAAACGCGGCCTCGTGGCACAATTATGTAGCTGGAATTTTGCACAAGAATACACGATATTAGCACAAATGAGCCTTGAGGATGGGTTTGGATAGGAACACTGAATGGCCTGACCGTTTTATTTTCTGCTGGTTGCCGACTTCCACGTGTACTTCTTCTTGAAGCCGCTCCGATCCAGTTCGAAGGTCCAAATGTTGTGTGTTTCAATGAGTTTGGAGGGTCAGGGCTTCTTCAATGATGGATTTATTTCGGTTTGATGAAGTTGATGCGTTTATTTGGAGTTTAGATCAATTTACAGGTTGAGAAATAATATATTTAAACAGTTTTAGATGGTGCACCGACTACCATACTTTTTCTACTCGTTCGAATGAATGAATGTTCCTTTTTAAATCTTCAGCGACGACCAATCGGCGTGCGCCGCTCCTGTTCATTCCTCTAGCGCCGAGCCTCCGTTACTCGACGCTAGATGGTGCCAGGTGACGCGACTTTTCGATAATAGATGGCGTTAACACTAATTAAAAAGAAATCCCATGACACTCCGCAATAATGTAACTTTCCATCAATGAAAGAATTTGTGGAATCGGTTGATTAGTTTCGGGGATTACTTCGACATCCAGATTTACAAACTATACCTCTATGAAATATTTAATTGTAGTGTAGAAGTCACTAAAAGAAATATCATGACACAATTTTGCCGATAAACGTAAGGACAAAACACACATGCAAGGATCTCTCCTTGGCTAGGCTATTAGGACACAACGCTTCGTTTTAACGAAGAGTCTTTGTTTAAACTAATGACTAGGATATTCATGACTTGCTATTTTAAATGAAGAAAAACTTTCGAGGAAAAATTGCCAATAAGTAAACTTATACTGTCACTTACGGGATATCTTCCGTGATTGTTCATTATTTTGAGCTCCCGATATTTCGGCGCTGTTGCAAGCACCATGAACAATCACGGAAGATATCTCGTAAGTGACAGTATAAGTTTAGTTGTAAACCGTGAAAGTTTAAAACAGTGTTTGCCATTAAGTGGTTTTCAGTAAAGAGTAATAAGCTACAACCAAACACAATTTCGTATCCGTAGGTTTGGGCAAAGAAGTTGAAGGCAATCTACTTAGTCTATGCCCAAGACGTCAAAGCATGATTCGATATTCAGTTTTTAATAAGAAGGTGCCCAAGAGTTACCTATCTCTGCAAATCCTCATCATCTGCCTAGCCTTTTCCCAACTATGTTGGAGTCGGCTTCCAGTCTAATCAGATGCAACTGAATACCAGTATTTTACATGGAGCGATTGCCTATCTGACCTCCACAACCCAGTTAGTATTGAGTAGTACGATATCCCTTGGTAAGACTGGTTGTCAGACTTTCGGGCCACTGCAGACTGTCAAAGATCTACAACTGACAGTCGGGACTAACGGCTTAACGTGCTTTCCGAGGCACGGAGGAAACTCGGTATCTAATGGGTCACTCATCCATAGACCAACCTAGGCAAGCGCGGCTTAACCTGAAAGTTCATCCGAGTGGCTCTGCAAATAACATGTTAATTATTGTCTTTTCTTAGTCAGCAAAGTTCGTTGCTAGGCTGGCTGCCTAAAATTCGATAGACGCAGGCATCGCTATCCTATATCGTAAATGTAGAAGCCTTCTTATGTGACCTAGCTTCCATTTCAATCAATCAGACTTTGCAACCAAAAGCCGAACCAGCGCCTGTTCCGACGATTTCTCCACCACCAACACCAACGCCCTCTATGAGAAAGGACAAGACTATCCGGAACACTGTGGTTGACGTCGTCATCGTCGAAGCCAAGGGACTCCCAGACCCGCCACAGGATAGCCACTCACATTCAGTTTATTGTAAATTCCGGTAAGTAAACTATTTTGGATATTTTCCAAGAAAATGTTCGGTCAGAACGCTACGGACAGATTACGGATACTCCATAAAATACTTAGGTAGATATTACTGATGCATCCACCAGTGACGGGTGTCCACACCTGATCGGCGCTTGTTTGAGTGATCCTGTAAATTAATCATAAATCAACATAGCGCTCTGGCAAAGCGGAATGCTCTTCTGATATCGACACTGGAGTGTGATTTATTTGACTCGAGATGGGTAGATGTACGACGACGTTTGTCGTAGATGTTTGCGTTTCTGTGAGACGATGCACGAAAGATGATGCTTTTTCTTGATATTTTTAAATTATTCCTTATTGTAAATTATGTACCTTTTAACTGTGTTATATTGTATTTAGCGCTCCCACGCTACTCGGGGGGGACAAGATAAACTGTTTCTACATGTACATATGCATGAATCAGTCAGTACTGTTCCGTATTCTACCGAAAGTCGGGACCGGAGTCCGCTTTATTATGAAAGGGACTCATTTCCAGGGACAATTTAGATTGATTTAAACTGTTTGTTACAGCCTGGGTTCTCAATCATATAAATCGAAGTCCGTGACGACCACCAAACAACCACAATGGAGGGAGAGGTTCAGTCTACATCTGCGCAATGATCAGTTGTTACATATATCTCTACGGGATAAAGGGAAACGGAAGAATTTCATGGGCAGGTATGGGAAAAGATTTTGATTTTGTTGTTTTTGCATGCCATTTTCATTTCCAACTTTGGAGCTTCTTCTCATCAGTGGGTCGATCGCAATCGAAATGGAGTCGGCCAAGAACTATGGTACGAGGTTAGCGCCTTTAGAAGCATCCATCAGTTTCTGTAATGAACAAACAACAGGATTGTAGGACACGATATTAAGTGCCACATCCTAGTTTTAAATTTTAAAGTCATTTTGTCATAAAATTCTGCCTTAGCTATGGATTCGGAATCAATCCAGTTCGTTATCGAGCAGTCCCAGTTTGTTAGCTCTCTCAATGGACTGTTAACCAAGATAAAAGGTGTTTTTCTAAGCTGTCTAAACAGTCTGCAGAAAATGTAAAATTCTATTAATACGGATGATTTTATCACTTTTAATACACGAGAGTTTGATCTACTTAATTAATGCGTCTGGGTGTCGTGATTTGATTAGTTGTTTGTAGAAACGTGCTTGTTATCGTGTAACCTTCCCCTGGGGTCAAGGGCAGTAGGTACCTTACTGAGTATTAGTGAACTTGTAGTTTTTATTGTTTATTTTTACGTGCATCATAGCCGCAAAACTGTTAATCACTTGTTATCAGTATGCGTATGCCGTAATTGTGGATATTTGTAATAAAAAAAATGCATTTGACGTCAATCAAGTGCGCTGTATAAAATGCCGCCGTAGGTTTCCCGCTGGTTTCCCGTAATAAAATATAAAACATTACGAAAGTTTTGGCTAAGCTTTGACACAAGAACATTATGTACTAACAAGTCATGTGACCGATGGAATTTTCAATCGAGAAATGACGAATGGCCATACAATCTATCATCAAAGTCCAGTCAAGTTCTCAGTCATAATATCATCTGTACTTTGATGATGGATTTTCAAAAGTCCTTCCCGTGCTCACATTCGCCATAAATCAAATTCTTGTGCAAAATTGCGTGTTCTAAACGCAGCAGAAGAGGCTGTTCCTTGTCTGTGGGTGAATGAATTTAAGATTATTATTAAGTAGAAGACATAACCGATATTTTGTAGTCCTACGTCAATGGTTACTTAGTTAAATTATTTTAAAAGTTGTGTTCTAGACCTGTCGACGCGGGAAAGGGAGCGTACACACGACATCTGGCAGGATCTGGAAGACGGTTACGGCTCGGTACATCTTTCAGTGACGTTGTGCACGATCCGGAACAGTGCAGGAGATCCGAGCCAAGCTGTCGCCATACCAGAACCAAATGTGGACGACTTACGGTCTAAATATGTACGTATTATTACTACTTCAATTACTACCTACTATAAGTTATTTTATTCCACTAGAGACCCGACTCTGTTTCGCACGTGGTTTACAACTTCACACAAGATTGAGATAAAGTTTTTTTTTTTTTAGCCTGTTTGAGTGTCCCACTGCTGGGCAAAGGCCTCCCCTTTCTCCTTCCAAACTCTTTGACCGATATCTGGCCATGTTCGCCCCGCAAACGAGATTAGATCGTCACACCACCTTCTCCGACGAAGTTATATTGAAATCGAAAAATATAATGTTGATTTTCGTAGCACTGTGCTACGCTGCTAATTTCGTAGACGCGCTACGTCAAAGTTTATTTAAAAGTAGACTATCTACTTGGTGAAATCTGTTCATTCAATAACAATATTGACTGAATAGATTTTTTAATTTCGTAGAGATATCCCTACAACTTAAACCTACTTAAGACAGATGCAAGTAATAATTCGAAGAGGTAGCGCTACGTTTGGTAAAGACTCGGAGACTTCATAACTATTTCAAATTATTCCTGTTCTTACAATATTGTATATTATATTGGTGCTGCAAGATGTTTCTCATTTATCCTAAATTTTGGTACAAACTAGGATCAATAACATTGGCTATATAATAACGAGGGTGGGTGCTGTACCTGTAGTTACAAGATATTAAGTTATCTTAGGTATTGGCTGCAACTTAACATACAACTTAGCCTACCTTAAGTCCTATTTTTATTGTAAACTATATTTTTTACTTGAAGGTACAAATAAACTATTTAATTTTATTTATTTATGGAACCAAAAAGCATTTGCTTTTATTTTTCTTAGCGTGCCCAGAACTGAGCTACTAGGTTGGCGCTTTCGGTAGCATCCATCAGTTCCTGTAGTGAACAAACAACATGACTCGCAGGACACTATATTAAGTGCCCCATCGTTTGTAGAACAGCACCACATTTACACTCCAGGGCAGAGTCATTAATGAATCTCCACCTGAGCAAGTTTTCCTTGCTGCGACCAACCTTATTCTAACGTAGGACTGTAGCGAAGTATTGGCGTAGCTCCATGGCGCAGCTTATGCCTGGAAAGAGTCCGATAATAAACTTTTTCTTTCTACTTAAAGCGAACATAAAGTCTCAACCTGGTTTCGTCAGGCATAGGCGATTTTAAATTCTTTCCGACTTTCCAGGCCTTCTACAACCTGACTCCAGACACGAGTGTGGTCGGTCAGCTGCACGTGAAAGTGATCGGAGCCCGGGGGCTGTCCGGCAAGCCCAATGCGTACTGTACTCTGGAGCTGGACAATGAGAGAGTGCAGACGCCGTCGGTCAGTTCTAGCGCTGAACCGATGTGGAATAAGAGCTATGTTTTGTGAGTAATTTTGAGTGTTTTTTTTTGGAATACGAAGCGTGTTGTGTACACTAGAATAATTAAAGATGCTTATAAAGTTGTGACTTGTGTCGAGATCACAGCATGTTTAGTAGGCATTTGTAAATGTTTCACGAATTTGAATATTAATGTTTGTTTTTCATTAAATTATGAAACGGTTGAGTCATCTAAATCCAAATAATACCTCCGTTTGCTGCAATCGCTCGATTATTTCCATCGATAACGGGATACCTTGACTTTTGAGTCATGTATCTATGAATTTGGACAATGGATGTTGAGAAATAATTTTTATTATATGAGTATTTCTAGGTCAGTTACTTATTTATATTATAAAATTTTCCAGCAATATTTACGACGTTGCGTCAACGTTTGAGCTTAAAGTCTACGATCGGTCCATAAACTCGTTGTTGTACGATTTCCTGGGGAGAGTGATCATACCCTTGCTCAGGATAAACAGCGGAGAAGCATGCTGGTACGCACTCAAAGACAGCTGCAAGAAAAAGGGAGCGCGAGGGAACTGTCCTAGAGTGCGATTGGAAATGAATATATTTTGGAACCCAGTGAGTATTTACTAAGAAAACCGAACCTGGATCTGAGTTAGGTTTGGGTGATTTCTTGAGATGGAGAATATACCTTTCAGTATAAGTAAAAACTTTGATTAAGAAAAAGTACTACTCATTACGTTACACGTTTTCGCTTTTTCTCTTGAGAATTGAAGGCCTATTTGAAACATGATATTGGGGACCGAAGATATTGAAGAGCCCTCTCAAAACATGGAGGACTCTTGAATGTTCTTCTGAAGGAGGTTGAACCTTGGATCGATTCATCTGTTCTCGGCCCCCTGTATAGGCCTACGGCGTAATTAAATGTGAAAAGGAAAATGTCAAAATACGTAAATTGCGATAATAAACGTGATAATTGTTTTGATTGTGCAGCTAATCCGTAGGATTTATTCAGCTTGCGACACATGTGGCATTGTGAAATTCGATAAACAATAAACTAATGTATTTATTTTATCTTTCAGGTGATCGCTTCGTTGAAACTGTTTCGTCCAAAACAGGTCAAGTACATAGCGAAGCCGCCAAAGTTCGACATACCACTCATTTACAAAAACTGCAAGTTTATTAAGGAAACCTTTGAAGCGCTCTTCCTTATCAACGAAAATTTCAAGTAATTATCATTTTTGTTTATTCCTTTATCAAAGGGGCTCAACAAAAGAATTCGCATTGCAAGCAGGACGCGTAATATCTTTATCTTTTAATATGACTTGCGTGATTGACTGATTAGTGAGTGTACTTACACTTCTGTTCACGTGTATTGGCTCTTAGAGATTATAATATCTAGTGGGTAGGCACTATGCAGCTATATCCATGTGCATTGATAACATTACGTTGACCTCTAGGGTTCTAGCTATTTATAACTATGCGTTAGTGCGTGAAGACTATAGATCCGGTCAACAATGTCGGATCTCTAGATGACTTTATAAAGTTAAGTATACAGGGTGTAAACAGACCCTTCACATAGCCGTCAACCAAGCATTCTGTACATCAAACTAACTAACTAAGTAACTTTACGCAAAAATTATTGCTGGGTATCAACTTTTTTTTTTGGAGTGAAAAATCACGTTTTAAGGTAGGACTCGATGGAAACACTCAAAGCATTGTGCTGATGGATGGATTGAATACTACGGGGGTCGTGGAGGTGTGTAAAGTAAAAATCTTACATAAAAACATGTATTTAAAAAAAAACTTGTGAAAAAGTTGGAACTTTGACCCCCAATATCTCCGTAACTAGAAGGTTCCCAGGTATGGTCTAGAACAAAAAAAAATATCGCAAAGACGGGGAGAACAAGTGCCTTTCGAATATGTTAAGGGTCTATTGACACCCTTTATTTGGATGTATAGAGCTATCTGTATTCTGTAATTTATTAATGCATGCATATAGGTTCTGCCACTATTGTTAAGTTCTAACTTGGCTCAACAGCAATACGCACTGAACAAAGGAGATTGGCATGAACCCATGTATTTTCAGTATCACATACGGGCTTACCGTTTCATGGAATGATTATATGGATTTGAATGCTACAATAGAGTATAACAAAATATGTAATGGTAAGATATACATTAGAGTTGGGGATATTAAATTGATTTATACATAACCTCAAAATGGACCACCAAAAATAATACTTAGAAGTACATACCTACTTAATGTAAACCAAGGCAGACCCTTTTAGATCATACATTTCAATCAGATAAAGTGGAAAGATTGTACTTTATTAACTATAGAAGGAAAAATCCTTGTGTTAAGCACCAGTAAGATTTTAAAGTAGGGTGTTCTAAGTTGAGAAAAGAAAACGGCAATTATAGATAAGAAGATTTTGAATTATTTTAGGCCATCCAATTGCTATGACGTCACTTACAGTAATAATAACGATATAACGATATAACCAATAGTAATAACGTACCGTTTGCGGGATTCGAATCCGCATCCTAGATGGTCCATGGTCCATCCACAAGATGGTTGTCAATAGGATAAAAGATAATGAATAATTTAAAATAGAATAGGTAAAAAAATAAAACCATAGTATTTATAATAACTTTTTATTCTAATGATAACAATATTAAAAAGTTATTTTCAATCACCATGTGTCGACGTATGTTGTCAGAGACATGAAAATGCTTCTGGTACTCTTCTTAAGTTGGGCAGAGTGATTGTCTGAGCTCGAAGTTGGTTTTCGTGTCTTCACAGAAGTTCTTGTTGTGGTTGTTCCCAACAAGTTACGTAAATTGGTTCATTTAATGTAACCTGTTAAAATAATTCAATACTTTATTTTGACGCATATGAACTTTTTATTGCCTTGAAATCGGATTCCACTATAACCCTGCTAATATACTTCTAATTATGGGCCGCCCCAGTAAGTATAGACTCTTTTCCGACTATCACCATTAATAACAATAATAAAAAATAGACAGGTCCATCTAGGTGAAGTTATTCAACACCAGCAATCAGCATCCTCCCTATCTTAACGTCTCTTTTTCTTTGAGTGTGTCATTCTTCCAGAAAATAATAGAGAAAAAAACATAGAATGACGTGGCTGTATCCTCTGGTCAATTATTGCAACTATCTGGGTTTCCTTCTCTGATGCATGATTGATATGACTCTCAGTCTCAATCACTGAAGTACCACAAACAATACAGGTAATGTTGCAGCTGATGCATTCCTATCGCCCAGCAAGAATTGCATACATAATCAGAAGTGTTGATCTAAAAACAATGTTTGTTCAGAAAATAGTAGTCATAAAAACTGTGTCCAATATTATAGTTGTCTTTTTTTAATGCAGCGTGGTGGCTCAAAATAAAAGTTCACGCTTCATTTATAGATGCAGAAAAAATTACACAGATCACAAAGAACGAATTATGCAGGGTTTAAACGTAAAACACAAAAAAAAATCCTGACGTAAATATATTTTTTTGTATTTGACATAAGTGACAGCTGTGTTGCCAAATATTGATTTACAATCGATTCGAATCGATTAAAATCATCGAATCAATACGAAATTAATTTAGTGAAAGCAATGCTATTTAACTTATAATTATGTTGTTTAAAGTGAGCATATATTCTCGAATCAAATCAATCTACTTTATTTTTATTTAATGAACAATATTTGGACGAAAGATACTTTCCAAAACATACATAATACTTGTGGAATTGCTTTGGCCGTCTATTCGTCTATTTAAATCAATTTTTTTGAATAAACGATATTTTTCTACTTCACTAAAGTGATCATCGATTTGGGTTTATTATATGGCAACACTGACGACGTCATACATTTAATTGGTTCTATTTTATGCGTTTTGTTTTGCATTAATGCGTTTTGTTTTTGCACCCTAAAATCATGGTTTTCTAATTACTCCCAACAACTAAAAAACATTTTAGCTTGAAAAATAACTACAGCTATAAGACCTTTAATTTGCATATAACTAGATTTTGAAACGTTTGAATTTGATGAGATACCCAACTAACCAATCTCCTTTGCCGTTACTTTATTACATTTAGGGATAAAATGCAACCGCGTGGTTTTCAACATGTTCGTAGAGGACAGAATATCAGCAAGCAAACTGCGTCTTAGAATATACGTAGATACTTGATCTTCGCTGGCAGTAATTTACAACTCATTTTTACACAAGCTCGTAAGCTACGAGTATGATGACAAAATGTGTCGTAATAGAGTAATTATTGACTCAATCATGATGAATCATGATTGAGTCAATCATGATTGAGCCAAATAACATTAGAAAGCAAAATTTTAAGGTCGGTATTTCTACGAGTAGGGTAGGGAATCCCTTACCGGAATCCCTTACCTTACTAACTGATTGTGATCATGATTACAGGTTTTAGGTACAAAGTATATTGATTACGAAAACATCTTATCTCACATACAAACCTAATCGCTTCACACCAAGATATACGTACTTATCAAGTAATCTTTGTTATTTTATAAATCATTGTTAGAAAGGTGAACGTTCATCAAACAAACAAGGATAATGACCAAGGACATCAAATGATTATGATATTTTGAAAAGTAACTCCGCTTATAACGATCATGGCCGATGGTCCCGGCTGTCGTTTGTAGATCTTTGACAGTCGTTACAGGTAGTCAGTGGCCCGAAAGCCTGACAACCAGTCCTACCAAGGGGTATCGTTTTAGCCAGTTCTAACTGGTTTGTGAAGGTCAGATAGGCAGTCGCTCCATGTTAAATACTGGTATTCAGCTGAATCCGGTTAGGCTGGAAGCCGACCCTAACATAGTTGCGAAAAGACTAAAATCAAAATCAAAATATTTTATTTCTCATAGGCTTTGATGGGCACTTATAAAACGTCGACAAAAATGTGCACGGTTCGGGTTGGTCGTTTCCTATGGAGAAGAACCGGCAAGAAACTCCATGGTCACTCTTTTCAAATCATTTGGTATTACAATATTATCATGGATACAGCATTTGTACTTAAGTATGGGGGGACAGCGTAGGCCCGACCATAAGCCGTTGCTTACTACACAAAAAATGTAGAACAAAATAAAAAGTTAACAAAAGTTAATAAGCAGCTTGGAATCTACAAAGCCTACAATGTTCACACATTCACAAACAATCGATACGATACAAACGATCGCTAGGCAGATGAATCTTGGTCACTGCATCTGTGTCAGTGCTAATCCACAAATTTTGTCTGCAGGAGCTTCTTGGAGTGGGAAGATCGAGAATTATCAACGACAATCCTTATTTCCTGGCTCATCTTCTGGTACTATTTCGATCCATGGATGACACCGTTACTTGTCGCAGCGCTGTTCCCAGTCATGTGGTTCATTGATCACAAGCAACGTAAGTTGCTGATTGATTTGCTGATTGCTTTCAAAACATACTAACACTAGTTTTTAACCGCAGATTATCCCTCGAGGAGGTTGGAAATTATCCGACCAAAAAGTATTTACTACCATGTTAAAAGGTATTCTATGTCCTGGTATAGGTATTATATTATATACCTAGGCTGTACCCAAGTCATGGTGTATCCGAGTGCAAAATTACATCCAAATCGGTCTTGCCGTTAAGGTGTGAATAGGTAACAGACAAACAGGCACACCGGCTAACAGATAGAGTTGTTTTCGCATTAATAATATTAGTATTGATGGCATGTAATTTGTTAGAATATTAGTCTATTTTCCAGATCTGAGAATGTTTCTGGTTCACTATATCGACTCCCTTTAGGTAGCTTTAGGGGGCTTTTCTCATTTGTATGTGTGTTAATAAAACATTTGTAAGTGTGTTAATAAAACATTTAAGTGTGTTAATAAAACATTTGTAAGTGTCATTTGTTTTATTGTCTTTATTCCAGATCAAGACCTAAAACTCCAAAATGAAGAAGATCCAAAAGACTGGGGTCCTGCTGACGATGTCCAAAACGGCGAGTCGGTATCGGATAAAATTAAAGGTTTACCGGAAATGACGCTCATTATAACGGATGGCATAGAGTACATGGTATCATTAGCTGAAAGAGTATATAAGTAAGTTACAAAGAGTCTGTATTATTCGTGGCGATAGCTCAACTCCCAAAATAATTGTTCGGAAATTCAAAATAAAGTTACCAGAAGCAAAAATACTTACAAGAGGTTGTTCGGTTCTAAAAACAAAACTTTTCAAATATTATAATTGTTCAGAATTTATTCAGAGATATAATTAAAGTGCCTACGTGTCAACTTGTGAAAGAAGACATGCTGCACCCACCCCAAATAAATATTGATATGGGCAGGAGGATGATGTTATAGATATTATTGTGTTTTTTTTTTTTTTTTTTTTTTTTCAGTCTAGCAACATTTAAGGTTCCATTTTTGACTGTGTTATCAATGCTGTTATTAGCAATGAATTCAGCACTTTTGTTCTTCGTCCCCTATAAATACCTAATGATGGGATTTGGTAAGTTCAACTTATTTAGCAGTTTCTGGGTGATGACTCTAAAATTTCAGCATTTAAGTTACGCTGTTTGTGTTTCAGGATTATATAAATATGGGAGGAAACGGTTGGATCCTGAAAGAGTACTGAATAATGACATATTGGACTTCATTTCAAGAGTACCGGACAACAAGATGCTGGTAAAGATAACCGTGAAAATTTTGTTTGAGTTTTTAGTGTATATAAGGTGTAAACGGTTCCTTCACAAAGCTGTCAACCAAGCATTCTGTATATTGAAATAAATAAGTAACTTTACGCAAAAATTATTGCTGGGAATCGACTTTTTGTTTTGGGGTGTAAAATCACAGTTTACGGTAGGACTCAATGTAACTCACTCGACTGCATTGAATGCATTGAGTAGTACAGGGGTCATGGAGGTATTTAAATAAATTAGTATAACATTAAAAACTTGTTTAAAAAAAAAATCGGTTGTCTGTAAAGTCGGTTTACTGACGATAGTTGAACGTGACAACGTCATAAGAAAATACTGATGGAATGGTTGCATTTTTCAAAAAATGAATGTGCGTTGAGCTATTGTTTTATGGAACGCCTCAGAGCGAGGTAACGCCTCATTTTTTCGTGCGTGCAGCCGGCTCCATCGAATTATAAGACGTTGTCACGTCAAAAAACATTGTGTAAAAGTTGAAACTTTGACCAATATCTCCGTAACCAATATCCCCATTATTGCCATCATTTTGTTAAGAACAAGTGCCTTTTGACTTTGTTGAGGGTCTTTTTACACAGTCAAAACAGTAAATCATACAAAAATACTTTTAACTGGGTAAAACTATTTTAACAAAATGATCATAACACAGAAACGTGTAGGTTCTTTATGTGGTATATCTATATGCATTTTAAAACATTTATTACAATATGGATTCTAAATAATTTAAATGAAGGCGTAAAACTGTTTTTTATAGAGAACACTCGCTTATGACTGAATAACAGTTTTAAATGTAACACACAAACATAGACACAGACATTTTTAGGCACGATTTTTTGAGGAGTTATTTGAACTTTAATGCAAACTAGTTAAAAGCGATAATCTTGTTTTTTTTTTTATTTTATCTACGACTGAGAGGGAAAAAATGTGGAATTTAATTTACCTATACATACTTATGTGACTGATTTTCTCTAATATTTTATGTTTTCTGATTTACAGAGGTATTGGAAAGAACTAAGTGTTCCAGAACCGCAGAACCACAGAAACTCTACAAGACCAACATTTTCGAAATCTGTTTCGACTTGAAAATTTGTTATTTAGTCTAATAGGTATAGTCCGATACTATTAAAGTAGGTATCCTAGTCCAGGGTGATATTATGTAAGGAAGGTTTATTTCCTAGGGAACCATGGTGAAGTGTGCCATGCCGTTTGTATGACGAATTAAGTATGCTCGAAATCTTTATCGAGCTGTTGTCGACAGAGTTTGTTTAAATATTAATTTATTCAATAAAATAACTTTTGTAAAAGAATATCATTATTATTCGTTGTTTTATTCTTAAAACTAAACATCACAATTTCATTATTAACCTAACGACTTAAATAGGGGTATTCGCATACTGATTTATTTGTACAATCTGTAACAACACTATTAAAATAATTGTAAAAAAAAATGGCTAACATTTTCATGTTTTTGGTCATATCTGTCAACGAGTTGACAGGAAGATAATAAACATGACGTAATCCAGCTAAACGACAAATCCGCAAACCATTTATAAAAAGTTATATTTCTACAATGAAATAATTTTAAAACGCATGCGGATCTAGATCAGATCTTAATACTTAATAAACTAACGGCAAATTAAATTTAATATCACCTATGTGTTTAAATAATGTACTTAAAGTAGTTTTAAATAAGTTTTGAGCCATCTACGCTTATTTTATAGTTTCATTGCTGCACAACACTGTGCAATATGGCGGGCTGTCATAGCCCGGCATTTCTTGTGCACGTCATAGTCTAGGAGAGGTCTAGGAGACAGCGCCTTGAAGTGCTCTTCAGTCGTAAAGGCCGGGCTACATCAGAGCACTACAGTACGTAACGTAGTGTGTAGTGCGCCTTTCATCTTCGCCTCAATTTATCGCCTCTTCGAAGAATACTGTCTGTTGAAGTTCGACTCCGGCACTCTCAGTTCACGCCATTGTTTCTGAAAGATAAATAGTAGTGTTTAGTATGTTGTGTTATTAATATGATCTTACCACTATTATATAAGCGAAAATTTGTGAGGATGTACGGGTGTCCATACATCCGTACATCCTCACAAACTTTCGCTGAGTAGCGAATACGTTCACGTAAAAACTACTCAACGGATTTGAATTAAATTTGCCACATAGATAGTTTATAACACATAGAATAGGTACTTTTTATCCCGGTGGTACAATCCCGTGGGACAATTACCGAACTCCACAGGGTCGAAACCGCGGGCATAAGCTAGTATATATACATACATCTATTTAATAAATGGGTAGAGAGATCCATGACTGTCGTCTAATAAGGGCATTGTGCAGATCATTGTCACCAATGTTGATTGATTATGCTGTTTTCAGTACCTAGATACTTTGATCTGGGTTTCTAAATCATAGCTAAATCCGTATATGCAAAAAAAAAAAAATACTAACCAGCGTCTTGTCGTCCGGTATCCGTGAGATGAAGTCCAATATGTCGTTGTTAGGAACTCTGTCAGGATTCAGCACTTTGCGCGTGAATTTGTAAATACCTGTAATAATATAAAAAGAACTTTTTAGTTTTCCAAATACAAATACTCCCAGTTTCTGAAAATCTGATCAGAACTTTCGTTCAGTAACTTTGCTGTCAATTGTAAATAGTATACAGAGTGTAACATAATAAACGCAAGACCTCTCGTGTGGTCTCTCAAACCATGAATTAAGAAACAGCTTTTGTTCTATGACTTTTGGAAATTCATAACTTTTTTTTTAGTTTTATCATACACGTTGATCAGCGGATCGCGTCAATTCCTATAGAAAATTCAAATATTGTTTTTGGAATTTCTAGAACTCGTAGAACAAAAGTTGTTCAGTTTCATGGCCCGAGAGACCACACGGGAGGTTTTGCATTTATAATGTTACACTTTGTATAAATGTTGTCATTTTGTTAATTTAATTTGAACAGGCAATCCAATTACTTGACTTTACTTTTGCACACAAATGAACTTGAATACGCTTTTGGCTTTTACCTTCGATCCTGGATCCAGGGGTAAGTAAGCTATAAGCTAATAATGTAGGTAACCTAATAGTTAGGGTATATACGCACCTAAAGCCATAAATACATAATTAATAGGTATGATGTAGATTGCGATTGTGGCGCCAATCAGCACGGCCATGACGAGGTAACTCAAGTACGGCACCGCGAACTTAAACAAGCTGGAAAAAAAAAGAAAAGTTTAGTTTGTTAGTCCTAATAGATACATAGATAGATAGAATATTCTTTATTATGTACACCATACAAATTACAGGCCCCCGTACACAGTGTATAATTTCGCCTCAAAAGCGGACATCCTCGTTTTATGTGCTATTTAGAAAGGTATTAATCGAACAAATCTGCTAGTAAAACTCCGGTGTCGTTATCTATCATAGTTGTCGAGAAATTTTGAAAATCGAGAAAAGTCCATAGAAACAATAGAAACATTTTATTTCTGTATTTAATCATTTTTTCCATTAGATGTTTTTTGGTTATGATTCAAACATATTTTAGGCACCTATTTATATTAACAAAGTTTAAAAAATCTCGTCTGGTTTGGGCGAAAATATTTTTTTTCTGTTATTTAGTTTAAATTTTTTTTCTGACATGTCCTGCAATATTAGCATTTTTTTTAAATGCCAAATTATTAGTTGATGTAACTATTACTTCGACAAAAAAAACTAGACGCTTTAAACATAGGACTTCGGAGATATTAAATTTTAAAATTTTAAGTTAGGGTTGTCACTCAACTCTATGGTTTACTTCAGTGATGTTACAATAAAAGACGCAAACCGAAAAAACCTTTGCCCCCAAAAAGTTCTTTCTCTGTTGGAAGTGACAATGGACAATGTGCGTTATTACTCACCGGATTCTAATTTCGAATTTGAAGAAGTGGAGCTGACTTCAGACGAAATCCTCATTATTTCAGATAATGAAGATAACCCGTAAACTCTCATTTCAACTTTTTTTGTTTATGTCTATACCAAATAAGTCCAGTTTATTTCTTCCTTTTCTTTCAAAAACTCAAAATTTATCTTGAGGAGGTTCAATATTTAAAAAAATGTTTCTAATAGATATTGTGTGATTTTTCATACATTTTTCCATGAGTTTACTTAATTATACCTAAATAACATAATTAAGTAAACTCATGCTTGACAACCCTATTTCCATAGAAATTGATGAAAAACTTAGAAACGTTATAGCTCTGAAGTCCTGTACGTAAAATGTTCCAAGTTTTTACTATAAGAAGCTACATAACTAGAGTGTATTTCGTTGGTAAAAAAAAATGCTAATGTCATATAGAAGATTTTATATAATTTATTTTCTAATATTTACAAAATAATTTTTAACTCGCATTCCAGGGAAAGTAAAGACTTGTAATTTATACACGACATTATATATACAATTTTCAATTCATGGTTAATTTTAAATAAGGTGAGCGTTTGTTATTTTGGGAAATATCTACAAAAAAGATTTTGACAAAGTTCATTGACCTTTCAAAAAAACTGTTATAACTTTAAAATTAAGGAATATATTTAAACTGGTGTTTCATATTATACTGTATAACAGTTATATCCATCGGAATCCGCTATAAAAAGAGGATGTCCGCTTTTGAGGCGAAATTACACACTGTGCCGTAGCATGACCACCGTAGACAAGGATTTCTTTGACGGAAGAATCGGCAAAATGACAGATTGTGTCGCCACAATGACACATTTTTTTGCACTATCTGTCATTCTGTCGATTCTTCTGTCAAAGAAATCCTTGTCTACGGTGGTCATGCTACGGGAGCTGGTTTCATTATAATGCAGAACTTATGCATAGGATGACACAATGGGCGGTCTTATCGTTAAAAGCGATCTATTCAAGACAACCTTGGGTTGGATTTTAAGGGAGGAACCACTGAAATTGTCTTTTAAGTTTTGCCTAATAGCTACAATACACGTTTTCACGAAATCTTAGCACGATTTATTGTTATCTGTACCAAGGCACTCGTAAAGTAAGCCAACTGGTAAACAATGATACCAATTTGCGTAACAATGGATTTGTGAAATTGAGACTAAACTAAACATAATGAGGCCTACTTCCTGTATCACGGTTTATGGATACAATACAGTTGCTACTTATCTTACGTAACAAGTGGATTAACTAAAAACTTCAATAACCTGTTGAACAACCTCTAGTTATAAAAAGCAACGTTTAAAGATTGAACCCTTGTAGCTTCAATTGTTTTTCAGCCCGTTTTCGTTAACAAAACTCAATTATCTTCTAAACAAATAAATTTTGTAATGTCTAAATAAAAGCTTTTTACTGAATGTATACACACGGCAGACAATATATACGGCAGACAGACGGCAGACGGTCTGTTGAGGGGACCATTTGGTCCCTTTGACAAAAACATTTTTTTTTAAATTTTTGTCTGTCTGTCTGTTTGTTCCGGCTAATCTTCGAAATGCCTGGACCGATTTTGACAGGACTTTTACTGGGAGATAGCTGATGTTAGAAAGTCTGACATAGGCTACTTTTATTTTAGGGTTCCGTGCAAAAAAATGAAAACTCTTGAAATTGGTAACCATTGGTAACAAAATCCGATTCAAGAAGTTAATTAAAGAAGAAAAAGACGAAGAAAAAGAAGAATAAGAAAAGAAGAAGAAGAAAAGAAGAAGAAGAAAAGAAGAAGAAGAAAAAAGAAAGAAGAAGAAGTTAATTTCACGCGAACAAAGGTCGCGGGCAACAACTAGTCTTTAATAAATTCAGAATATTTAAGTACAGTCAGTGCCCTACATTATCGGACCCCACCTACGGCGAAGAAAACTATAAGAGGGATCAAAGATGGCTCTCACGGTACTTAAATATAGCGATCTTTCAGAAATAGTCCATTGAGGTGTACATTTACATCGCTTATGTTAAATTGACTTACTTTTTCACCCTTTGTAGAAGAGATACAATGTAGTCTATCCCGTCCTTTATCGTGAATGTGAGATCTTGTAGTTCGTAAAGTCGGTTTTTAATTGTTTTGTCGTCCTGAAACAAAAATAATGATCAACGTAAGTAAATGAGTCACACACAAGTTTCTACATAATAGGTAGGTAAGGCGTCTATGCCCCCTTGTCGCGTCTAGTAAAACTGTTGGATTTATCGAATCAATTCGACATAACATTACGCCTGTAATCCCCGAAGGGTAAGACAGAAGTGAACCTAATAGTACACCCTCTTTACGCCAGTTATGTTTAAGTCTCATGTCAAGTCATGTCATAGGGGGCCGATCCTATTGCCATCAACGGGGCACGAACGCAGACCCCGTTGCTGCTACTGAGAAATTCCTGATGGAAAAACCCAATAACACTTTACTCGACCTGGGAAACGAACCCAGGATCTCATGTTCAGCAGTCGCGTTTGTGACCAGTAGACCGCGACGACTCAAACACTCGTCCTTTTTAAAATATTTATAATGCAACTAGACTTTGTACAGGGCGTCTATTTAGGAGCCTTGCGCACTACGCGGTCACGGCCGGCGGTCACTTGTCGCATGATCCGGGTGTTACTATGACGGAGTAATTCCAGTGTGGGAAAGAGACAGAGCTATACAGGTCGTCTAGCGCCATCTCTTTCCCACAGTAGAATTACTCCTGTTTTAAGAGGTCATGGTAGGCCACCTGGCGCTGTCTTGGGCAAAACTGGTCGGACGCCCGGTTATGGAACCAAATTACCAAACTTTGTTCCTGGTCGAGGCTTCCGTTTGATCTGAGGCCAAAAGTAGTGGGCGCGAAGTACGAGAGGTCCCTTATTGTTACGACATAGCGTCATAGTCCATGGAGTTTCTTGCCCGTTCTTCTCCATAGAGATCTACGTTAGGGAATGGCAACTACTTTCAAAGTTTTTATGCCTTGTGACTGGGACTGTAGCTAGCTACATTTCATTGTTGTCTTTGTTTCGACAATTCAAAAGTGCAGGCCAATTACAGAATTGGCCTACATGAAATAAATGCTTTGATTTTGATTTTTTTGGATCACGTCTAAGCCTTGGTCTAATATAAACTACTTTATGAAGAAAATAAATGTTTATTTAAAACCTTAGAAATCTAGTTATTTCATAATCAGTGATGCTGCTGATAAAACAAGTCCATTATTAATTATTATTTTTAGTTCATGGGTCACAAAGGTTTTCTCCGTATAACTTAATGTAGTTGGAATATTCCTAACTAAGTACCTTGTTATGCTTCGTAAAGATGATTGATAATAAAATACTAATTGACTGAATACAAAGAGCAAACGTAATATAACAATGATGTTGGTTTCTCAATAAACATTCCAAAGTACAAATCAGTTTATCTACATTTGTAACTAAGTGCTAGGAACGTTTTGTTTTTCCACTTAACTATCTATGCAGTTAAACATTATTAGAATGAAGATAATATTGATTGTTTGTTTAGTATCCCACGAAAACATAACATAACATAACATTTATTTAATCCTTACTTACAACTATTAAACAACAACAAACAATCAGCAAACAATTGTATTTAGGAGTCAATAAATAAAGATTATGATTATAATTATGTAGCAATTTCGTACGACAGAAATTCGTTACGTGTGAGGCGGTAATGCAAGAAAAATCATTAGTTCCACGTTAAATTTCAACTCAGTCTGTGATGACTTGATGTACGAGTATAAACATACATATAAAATGGCGTACCATTATATTTTATAATATATGTACTCAGATCTTCATTGATTGATGTCTTATTCAGTTGCTTTACGGGTTAATTTTCCTTTGTTTTTACGTAATTGACTTGTAACAATAATCTATAATGTATGTTTTCAAGAAAGGGCTAATTGACGCAGTTAAGTTGTTGGAATTTGAGAGTTATGTACCTTAGTTGAATCCATATCGTCTTCTGATGAATCTTCGTCGAAATGAGAAATAGGAATCAGGTTTGCAGTGTCTGGAAATGTTAAGAAATCATTAGCACTGCTACAAAATAAATAGGCTTATTATGATATTTTTAAGAGTTTATTAAAAATGCTGACCATATGTTTTTTTTCAGTCAAATCGCATTATTTAAGAAAATACAATACAAATAGGATCCTGTAACACAGTATTTCTATACATTTAAACTTCTGAAATGAACTACTAGGAGTGTTTTTAATAAGGAGATCAGAGGACTTACTGCGTGTCCCCCAAAAGTATAGGAACGGGATGACAGCTAACAGAGGAGTCATCCACATCCGGAAGAAGAACCAGAACAGCAGCCAAGCCGATAGCGCCAGCGCTGACTTCTCACGGTTCTCCCACTCAAACAAGTACCTGGAAAGTGCAGACGAGAAGATGTTAGAAAATGGTACTTATAATACAGTGTAACTACTACAGAGACACTACGTAGAGTGCCTCGTTTCTGAAGAGAAGCCGGCAGGAATCGGCTTCTTACGTGCCTTCGGGCCTGCTACAGTGGTTTATCGGGAGCGGTTTCTGAGAGCAAAGGGTCATGGGATTAAGTTGCTGGAGTTTTATTCCTGAATGGTGCTACTGCAGTTACATACACTGTGGTGCTTAAAGCCCGGATGCAAAACGTCAGTGTTAAGCGAAGTAGATAACTACAGTGGGTGATGACAGTGGTGTAAACCGATCGGACAGTAGCGATTGAAAAGTCACTGTCTATATTTTCGCTACTCGTCACTGTACTTGGAGTCGCTTTGTAGGTTTATTTAGCAAAATAAAGGGTGTAAATAGACCCTTAACATAGCCGAAAGGCACTTGTTCTCCCCGTCTTTGAGATCATTTTTTTTTGTTCTAGGTCATACCTGGGAACCTTCTAGTTACGGAGATATTGGGGGTCAAAGTTCCAACTTTTTCACAAGTATTTTTTTTTAAATACATGTTTTTAATGTAAGTTTTTTACTTTACACACCTCCACGACCCCCGTACTATTCAATCAATCCATCAGCACAATGCATTGAGTACTTTCCAGTCTTACCGTAAAACGTGATTTTTCACTCCAAAAAAAAAGTCGATTCCCAGTAATAATTTTTGCGTAAAGTTACTTAGTTTGATGTACAGAATGCTTGGTTGACGGCTATGTGAAGGGTCTGTTTACACCCTGTATAGTTAGGCTGCTGTTAGGTGTGGTAAAACCTGCCACCTCTCAAACAAACAAAAAAAAGTTGACAATATTCCAAATGAATTAACTCGAACTTTCTATCCAGACGTATATTATTTAAAAACAAAAAAAACAGGGATAATCTACGGGCCTGTCCGGTGATGACTCAGAGTAGGTGATGATGACCAATCAAGTGAAAATGTTACTTATTTGTATACGTTTGTGCCAGTTACGGAAAAAGACAAAGATATTTTATTGCACAAATAATCATTTATTTTCAACACGTATCAATTATTTAAATAGGACACGCACATGCATAATATAATTAGTCAGTAGTCAATAGATACTAGTTTAATGTTCTTTTATACTTGAATATTTAATTTTCCTTTGTAGGCCGCAAATATGTTGTAGTTTCTAGGAATAACAATGACCTGCGCCTACGTGTGTAGCATAGCGCTACGAGCGTAGAGGGTGCTACGAAACTGCAGAAGCCGCGGAACTAGCTTTGGATAATTCCGCGTATCTGACAAATGTAGCCAATTTCAATTACGCATTGCCGTAGCGACTAAATTAATGAATTTAATAGATTTCAATACATAGAACACATGAATTGTTACTATTCATGTAAAAATGAGGTCAAAAATCGTTGAAATATAAAAAAAAACTTACAACCTTCCGCTGTAAACCTACACGTAGTGCAGATACGCGCACTTTACGTACGGTAGATTCGCGGATTTGCACTATCCCCGACGATAAGGTACTCGTAAGAACCTAGGTACTTTATCATCGTTTCTTTGGTCGTGCCCTACTTCTCTTAGCTTAAGTCTCGATAGACCAAAGAAATGATGGTTAGCCTTTGTGAAAGATGTGATAATGACTAATATAGAAGTTGGGAAGAAGATAATCCGCGCTGACTCCAAATAAATCTGCATGTGGCCAAGAGAATGTTGATGTTCAAGAGTTTTTCAATGTGCAGGTAATTTATGTAGATCTGATTATTGTTATTTATTTATTTCTTATTTTTGCGGATGAGTACTTTGACGCCTAAGTGTCCCATTGTCGTCGTTTTTTAGTTGTTTATATTTTCTTACTTTTAGCCTTATTTTTATCATTAGTTTAGTTATAGAAAGTTGTAGGTCTGTAATTATTTTAAGATGGTTCGAAGGTACGTATTAATAATACCAGTCCCTTTTGTACCTATATGAGCATTTAAAATTAATGAATTCACAAAAGGTTATGGATATGACTTCTTATGAAAAATGCAATTTAATTAAATTAAATAACGTTTTAAAGCTTTTGTATTGTTATTTTTATCGGTATGGATATAAATAATTAATAATTGGTCTTTGTTTAATGATGTCACTGTCCTTCGTACTTTTCATAAAACATGTAAGTTACACAAGTATAATTTATTTCTCTTTCGAAACACCACGACAATAATATGTCTCAATATTTTTTTTTTAATTTAAGTCGTAGGTACGTTAGTCATTAACATTTCCGGATACTACTTAAAGGAAATGCAAATTCATAATTAAAATACGACACAAAAGTAATGCATCGTTCAATATGGCGCCATCCCGGCCGGTCAACGAACGACACGTATAACTGTGTTAAACAATGTACATAGCAAAGTAATTAAACAACCCCGTTCGATGTAGTTAAACAATCATGATAGTGTCTGACTAGAGGCATTAATTAATTATTTATGAAACACTGGGATTTAACCCCCTAACCTTTTAAATGGAGCAGAAAGCGTTGACTCATGGTTCTAAAATTTGTGGGTATACCTAAGGCGCGATTTATACAGAAACGGCGTAAGGTGAAGGCGCAGCACAGGCGCAACGCAGGCGGAACGCAGGCATCATGCCGCTTCAAAACGTTTTCATACAAAATGTACGCAGGCGACGTGTCATGAATTACACTCAAGCGGCTCGGCGGCGGCGCAGGCGTTTCTGTATAATTCGCGCCTTAGGTATAGTGTCTCTTATCATGACATGTCATATCACCTTATAGTCTGGGGAAAATTAGCTATCACTCTTGGAAAATGGACTAGCTAGGGTGTAATCGCATTTCATCTTTTTACGAACGACTAGACAAAGGCAATCAATCTATAATTCCCGAAGGGCTAGACAGAATTACGGGACGAGCCTATTAACATCAACCGGTCGCACTTTTACACACTAGGCGGAGAAATTTCTGACAAGAAAACCAAATTAACCCAATAACACTTGTTCGGCCCGGTATCGAATCCAGGACCTCATGATAAACATTGTTCGTTGATGTAATAGTCGCAAGCACGACTAGATCAACGAAACAGTAAAATTATTATACTTGATATTTTGCTGTGGTAAATCTTGGCCTCATTTAGGTGTGCCCCCGTGCTCCCCTTAAATCAAAATAGCACAGACATGACAATAGAACATAATCATTGGAACAGAACAATAAAATTACCCAATCTCTTCGGAAACGTAATTTTGCAATACGTACATTCAAAGCCAGACTATTCAGTTTGACTATCCAGAAAATCTATAGGATTACTCTAGCGTAGACTCTCGTGGCAGACTTCTTTTATTAACTTTCTTTACCAGTAATAAAACATTTCTTATAATATAAATAAATCTAATAGTAGCCCACCGGAATCGGGAATAGGGTCCAAGCTACCCGGCGGTCAGGGCTCCAGAGAGAGGAACCTCCTAACAATACGAGTCATGTCCAGGAAAAGTTTTCTGTCAAGTTTTTAGACTTATGTATCCTACTTATGCGTACGAAGTTTCATTCAAATCGGTTCTGTCATTTCGAAAAAAAATCACTTGAAAGTTTGTATGAAATGCCATAGGACGTTAACGCTCTTAAGAGGGAGCAGGCCAAAAGCCACCACAGAAGCCCATGCGTTTTAGATTACCACTAAAAACTCGATGTTTATTAAACTGGTCCTCTTTACGATAAAGTGTTAAATACCTTGTTACTTACTTTAAATGTTCGTTTGCATAATACACAGCGGAGAATATGTCTTTGATGAACTTCAAGTTGTTGTAAATGAGGGGAATACTGAATGTCTTCGGCGTTGGCTCTGTGTATTTGTTGGTTTTGGGACTCAATAACCGGACTGAGGCTTTTATCTGTAATGAAAAGAATCCATAAACAAACTGAAGAAAGGAAATCTATTACTAAAAGCAACAAAAAAACACTATTCAACGTAAATAGTGTTTTTTTTTGTTTAACTACTTACTTGTATTAGGCCGTGTCCTAATACAAGTAATCATGCGAACCCGAACGCCTCGTTGCGTAGTTATGAACAAATGAACCCAGCAATCGCATAGCCATGCGCGTGACGGTTTACATTAGGACACGGGGGTATAGAAAACCATGAAACTATCATTATTTGGGGCTAAAATATTGGAAGCTATAAAAAACATGAATTACCGGGTTCCACGCGATGGACATTTGTAATTGAATCTTCGGGGAGTTTGCCTTCATGGTGTGTTTCTTCGATCGATGGTTGAGGTCGAACCAGGCTTTCTCTTCGTTCAATATTGTGAGTAGAGGTATCGATACTTTGCCGAGAGTTTCGTCTTTCATTGTGTTGATTATTGATTCATCCTTTACGGTTATTGTTAGTGTGGATGTTACATCGTTTACGGGGCTGTAGGGAAAAGAAAAAACAAATGAAAATGACCATTAATTAAAAAAAACTGTCATGTTGACAGTATTTTTCATGTAAGAACGTGACGATTGTACAAATAGATATAGAGTGACTTGTGACTGGGGGTTCATGGACGGCTCAGATCTCAAATGTGTATGCGGCGTGTCTCCACAAACAATGGCCCATCTTCGATCTTGCGCTGCATGCCCTAACACTTGCACACCTGACGATCTTATGACTGCATCAGCGAGCGGAATTTGCGTAGCTGAATTTTGGGCCAAATATAATATCTAATAAAAAGTTGCCATCGACACTCTAAGAAGAAGAAGTGACTTGGGAATATACCACAAAAATTCTTGTCATGAATCATTGTAACTAGAAGTTATTAAGGACCATCATAGGCTAAGAAAAAAAAAAACAAACTACTGAAACGATTTTGATTAAATTTCTATGGGACCAATCGGAAAGTATACAATTTCAAATTAAAAAAAATTCATTCATAAATGACGGAGTTATGAGGTGAGAACCATAAAAAACACCGAATTGAGAATCTCCTCCTTTTTTTGAAGTAGGTAAAAAAAACAAACTGTTTGCTTCGAAATAGGTTAACTGACTCGAAAAGGTAGGAACATATTTTTCCGGTCGTATACCTATTTTTAACTACTAAGTATAGGGTCAGGTTTAGGTGTCATTTCATTAAGTCTAGATTACCATAAACCGTTGCTCACAAAAGGTAAATAACAGACCTACATCTTAAATATTTGGGCTTTGCCTCAAAACTAACTCGACATAAACTATTCTTGTATAGCTTTGATCACTTAATTGTTTAATTAAGCAAGTTATTATTGATTGGTTTCTAATTTCCTTGTGTCCTTCCTCTATAGTGTTAAACAATGTTTAGTTTATCATAAACGAAACTTGTAAAATTAGGTGTGGTGTAGTTTTAAATGGAAAGCGACCGACGTAACCCTACGTAGGAATATTTCAGAGGGCGTGTTTCTATGGGGATGACAACAGGAAAGACGTACAGGACTCTAAAAATCAACTTTTCAAAGCATCTCCTTTCGCAATATACAGGGTGTAAACAGACCCTTCACATATCCGTCAACCAAGCATTCTATACATCTAACTAAGTAACATTACGCAAAAATTATTGCTGGGAATCGACCTTTTTCTTGGGGTGAAAAATCACGTTTTACGGTAGGACTCTCTCACTCTCTCACTCAAAGCATTGTGCTGATGGATGGATTGAATAGTATGGGGGTCGTGGAGATGTGTAAAGTAAAAATCTTACATTAAAAACATGTATTTAAAGAAAAACTTGTGAAAAAGTTGGAACTTTGACCCCCAATATCTCTGTAACTAGAAGGTTCCCAGGTATGGTCTAAAACAAAAAAATGATCGCAAAGACGAGGAGAACAAGTGCCTTTCAAATATGTTAAGGGTCTATTTACACCCTTTATGTACAGACGCCAGCCCATCAAGCTACCCGAAACTGTCAACTTTTCCTAATCAACCTTGAACCTAATGCTTTTGCTATAAAGTTGAAAATCTGGTAAAGAAACTTGACAGATTGTAGAAGCTTGATGTGTTGGCGTCTGTACATACTACACAGTTCTACTTACAATTTGTAACTCTTGCTCCACATCGGATCAGTAGTGCCAGGCACCGTGTGCGTCTGTACCCTGGAGTTGTCCAGCTCCAGCACGCAGTAGGCGTCAGCCTTGCCGCTGATGCCGAGCGCGCTCAGCCCCTCGGCGCCGTACACCGTCACCGACAGCTCGCCCACCTCACCCCAGCTGTTGTCCAGGCGGTACCATGACTGGGGAATAGGATATTGGTAATTTTTTCTTCCTTAACAAAAGTAATTGTAACTTAGGTTGGTATTGTGAAATCAACTGCTGAAAATAGCCAGAAGATTAAGCTGGATATATAAGTTATTAAACTGACATGGTCACTAACATTATCATTAACACTGAAAACGGGATATTTACATTATTATTTATATCTAATTTTTATATTTTTTATTTATTTATTTATATTTTATTTATTTATTTTTATTTTATATGTATTTTTTTTTTTGGCAAATGGGATTTTGGGCATGTTTAGCTCGCTGTTAGTTTGTGACAGGTAAGCCGGAATACGTATCTTTAATGTGATTAGATTATATTGTTTGCCCATAGAATACTGACTGTGCCATTTTTGAAAGGGAATCCGGTAGGAATTGAGTTGTATGGAACCTTCGCCACTGCTACCTACTACTAGAGACTTTCAACTTCAGGCCTTTGCAAGTATTCTTCTCTGAAACGAGCAGAGTAAAATAAAGTTGATCCTAAAATCCTAGCTGGGATAAGAATAAACAAAACAGTTTTTATAGAAAAAGAAAACAATATTGGATTCATGGAGAAACACAGATCAGTTAACAAAGGTCGTTGTAGGACGTTGAAAACTGAACTGCCAAAAAACAACTTCAGAAAAAAGTTAAGTGGACTGCAATGAACCTATAGCGCAGAAGTTTTGTTGTGAAAACCTGTCTGTGCTGTCAGTAGAGTAAAACCATAGACTAATAAATTGTTTGAATCAATTTTATAAGAGGTCAAGGAAGATTTTTAAGGATCCCTAAATGATTTCTAAATCAAACTTATACTGTCACTTACGGGATATCTTCCGTGATTGTTCATTATTTTGATCACGGAAGATATCCCGTAACAGTGTTTGATTTCTAAATCTCTTCTTTATCGTGTGGTTAGTGGCTAACCTGGTGTCAGAGTTTTTATGCCGCCCATGGGCCTCTGACTTGGCTTTACACACCGTCGCCGTTGCGAAATATGTCTAAATTTGAAATAAAAGATAAGAAGAAGATAAGATAAGATTTCTAAATAAAAACTGTTTTAAAATAAGTTCATCATCTGCCAAGCCTTTTCCCAACTATGTTTCGGTCGGGCTGCGGGACTGTTCGAAAGAGATACCGTGGCCCTGGAACACAAAGGGCAAAGAAGGAACATGGATGGCCTTTAGTCAGTACAAGTCTGACACTCCCTTCCGCTCCGCCCAGAGTGGGGGAGGGTCATTTGATGATATCCCATCCGAAAAAAAAAGGGTCGGCTTCCAATCTGACCGGATGCACCTGAATACTAGTATTTTACATGGAGCGACTGCCTATCTGACCTCCACAACCCAGTTAGTACTAGGTAATATGACACCCCTTGGTAAGACTGGTTGTCAGACTTTTTGGGCCACTGACTACCTATAACGACTGTCAAAGATCTACAAATGACAGCCGGGACCAACGGCTTAACGTGCTTTCTGAGGCACGGAGGAAACTCGGTATGTAATGGGTGGTCACCCATCCACAGACTAACCTAGGCAAGCACGGCTTAACCTAAAGATCGACCCGTGCGGCTGTTATTATTTAGCCACGAGCTCCTCTTGTTGTTGTTGTCCTCTTGTTTTAAATAACTAATGAATCCTATTTCCATTATTGGTTTATTTTTGTCTTCCTTTTACAAGAACAGTAATTCTCGTAAATTCTTGTGTATCTTTATAGTTATCACAAATGTGTTAGGTATTAGTGCTATTTAACACACAAATATTCATTCGTCTATTTCAATAACATCTATTGAATGGACAATGGACATGTAGCAAGAAATAACGATTTTGTATCGGTGATTGACAATCATGATATGAAATAGTAGATAGTTTTTTCTATATTAAATTATTATCCCATTAAAGTTTTTGTATAATGACGTACAGTCGTACACATTCGATCGCAGGGTCATCGATGTAAGTTGTTATTATTATTATTTATTTATTTCAACCAACTTTGGATCGTACAATTAAACTAAATTATTAATAAAAAAATTGAAGAATTACATTTAAGAGTCCTTGCATAACATACAGGGTGTAAACAAATCCTTCACATAGCATTCTGTACATCAAACTAAGTAACTTTACGCAAAAATTATTGCTGGGAATCGACTTTCTTTTTGGGGTGAAAAATCACATTTTACGGTAGGACTCGATGGAAAGTACTCAAAGCATTGTGCTGATGGATGGATTGAATAGTACGGGGGTCGTGGAGGTGTTTAATGTAAAAATCTTACATTAAAAACATGTATTTAAACAAAAACTTGTGAAAAAGTTGGAACTTTGACCCCCAATATCTCCGTAATTAGAAGGTTCCCAGGTATGATTTAGAACAAAAAAAAAATCGCAAATACGGGGAGAATAAGTGCCTTTCGGCAATGTTAAGGGTCTATTTACACCCTTTATATCACAAAAAACACAGATTAAAAACATAAAATGTTAGTGTGTTAGTAACACAAAAAATGTACCTAAAATAAGTTAGTATTTTTAGTACCTAAATATACTAACCGATGACTATGGCTCCTTATCCACTGATTCTGGAAAGGACAGTCAAAACGGGCAGCAATCGTATTCATAAACATTTTATAAACCTACTTTTCTTTATTGTAATTTTCTATTTAAATCTACTTTGATCCCGGTAATCTAGGACATGGAGCTAAAAGTATTTACGTTTATATTTTTTGACTTACGTTTTGTTCAGTTATAAAATAGCATTAACGTCCAATATCTTATTTATTTGAGAAAAAGTCAATCTTGGTCTAATTAAATGGGACATAATTGGTTTTGATTGTGCAGATTATAATATTATAGACTAGCTTATTTTATTGGTGACGAAGTGAGCTTGTTTTATGTGAATTTATTATGAATGAATAACAACAATGTAGGTATATAGATGGGTATTTGTTTTTCAAACTTCCTTGCCGCACGCAGTAGGATTTCTAACTGGTTGTCACTTGACGTCATTTAGTTTTCGCAAAATCGCAATCTTTCTTTTTTCACGACTGACCCACAAAAGGAATGTTATACCTACTTTATTTGTTTATAAAATAATATTACGCTTAAGGAATAGACAGAGGTAGGTATATGATACATCTATATTTTGTCAGTTGTGTTTATGTGCTACGTAATAACCTATTGCTAAATCTACATAAAGGGTGTAAATAGATCCTTAACATAGCCGAAAGGAACTTGTTCTCCTCGTCTTTGTGATCATTTTTTTGTTCTAGACCATACCTGGGAACCTTCTAGTTACGGAGATATTGGGGGTCAAAGTTCCAACTTTTTCACAAGTTTTTTTCTAATAATTGTTTTTAATGTAAGATTTTTACTTTACACATCTCCACGACCCCCGTTCTATTCAATCCATCCATCAGCACAACGCTTTGAGAGCTTTCCATCGAGTCCTACCGTAAAACGTGATTTTTCACCCCAAAAAAATATCGTTTCCCAGCAATATTTTTTGTGTAAAGTTACTTAGTTTGATGTACAGAATGCTTGGTTGACGGCTATGTGAAGGGTCTGTTTACACCCTGTATAGATCTAGGATTGCGGGCTGTCACTGAGAGAGGGAATTGGAATCACCCACTGCTGGGTACAGGCTTCCCCATTTTTCTGCCATACTTCCCGGTTCTATGCGTCGCTTAATATTATGTGTTTCCCCCGACTTTGACGATATCGATTGCATATCAGTGGCGAAAGTTCCATAATCTCGATTCCTACTGGCTTCCCTTTGAACAATGGCAAAGTCAGTATTCTATAGACAAATAAAATAATCACATTAAAGATATGTTCTCCGGCTTACCTTTTACAAAATTGACCCTTCGCTACGGTTGCATACCTATTCCAATAACATTTTGCTGGTCAAGAGCAGAAAAGGATTCTTTTGATTGGTTCAGTCACGCTTGCTTGTCAGCTTCACTGATCCCAAACAAGAGAGGCACTCAGACAAAAACAAAGCAAGCTGTAAAACTACTATTGAGGTCTACACCACGCAGGAAACTAACAAGTTTAAAAAAAAATACTATAATGCTGTTATTGAACTACCTACAGTAATAAATAAGGCTCGAGCAGTTATCTTCATATCTCAGCCGGTCCGATCACTTTTACCTGCGTCATCAATGGGTTATTGGAACCCAGGAATATTCCGACCATGAAAGAAACCGGCTTTCCAATGTTTACGAGAAACACGAACATAGCCTGGTTGTCTGAGTCATGACGTAAAAGCCAAAGGCTTAATGCATATAGATTAGTTTACAATGGCAGAGTTAGTGGTGAAGTGCGATTAGCAAGTTTTTCAGAATAGTTTGAATTAAAAACCAAGTTTGCATTGGAATAGTAGACAGTCTTTTGTAAAACCGGCCAAGTGCGAGTCGTATTCACACGCATACGGACGGACAGACAGACATGACGAATCTATAAGGGTTCCGTTTTTTGCCATTCGGCTGCGGAACCCTAAAAACGGTTGTTTTTAAACAATCGTGTACATACCTATAGTAAAATAGATGATTATTCTTCTGCACTTCCATATTAGTTGACGAACGATTAATCAAAAACTCGTCAGCTAAAAGCTGCAATTCTTATGTGACTAAAAAAGAAATCCACATTTTAGCCTATGAACAGAGTTTTCTATAAAGCTGCAAGGCTTTCGTGGTTGGTAAAACCGCAAGTTCACTTGAACTTAAATGTATCCGCATACTGCCTTTTCTCTTTAATGGGCGTAATTAATTCATATTTAAAAATATACAGCAGACATCTTGATGAATGGATATTATGTTTAACTTATTGCAAGTTCGTTGGTATTAAGTTAATAAATGAAGGTGAAGTTATAAAGTCAAGTTCTTTTTTTGTTCCGCACGCATTTTCCGAGGAGGAAAATTAAGCTTGTTATTTTTTAAATTAATATGACTTTTGAAGCATATTTTATGTAAGAGTAGCTGTTGTGCGCGACCTTCGTCGTGAAATTATTATCAAAATATTACTTCTCTATTTGATTCGGATTTTGTTAACAATTTCAAGGGTTTTATTTTTTTTGCACGGATCCCTAATTCTTTTTCTAAAATAAAAGTAGCCTAAGTTACTCCTTATAACATCAGCTATCGGCCAGTAGTCCCGTTAAAATCGGTTCACCCTTTTTTGGAAATTACCCGGAACAAAAAGACAGACAAATTTTTTTTTTTAATTTTATATGTACCGCATGTAATTTCATATACAAAATCAAAATCAAAGCATTTATTTCAAATAGGCCAGTTACAGGCACTTTTGAATTGTCGAAACAAAGACAACAATAGCTACAGTCCCAGTCACAAGGCATAAAAACTGTGAAAGTACTGTAGTTGCCCATTCCCTAACGTAGATCTCTATGGAGAAGAACGGGCAAGAAACTCCATGGACACTCTTTTAAATCAGTATACTTTTACAAACTCTTGGTTACATCATTCATGTTGAGATGGTACATTATGTGAGAACGATGTAGCAAGATGTGTACGTTAAAAGTGTCCATAGTAAACAATTCAAAAAAGAAAAAAAAACAATTCAAATAAGCCGTGGCAACCAAGAGATGACCAGTCACAACTGACAGCGCCCGTTCACGAACATGACGCATGTATCAGCACCATTCAACTCAACCATTTTGAAGGGAACTAAATGATCCGACACACGCGCCACCATCAGCGAGACATTTGAGTGAGCATGACACACTCCTAACCGCCAGGGCACATTCAAGTCAAGATACATTTAGTAAAAAGCTGTTATTTTGAAATTACAAACCGACACTTCAATTTTATTTATTTGTGTAGATTAAATATTACCAGTTAGCCTGATTCTGGTGTACACACGGCGGCACATCAAGCTCTAACTTTGCTTTGTATGAGCTTCCCGTACGATGAGAGATCAGTTTAATTTGGTTTTGCATAGCTTGATTGGCCGCCGTGCGTACGTATCTACGTATAGTAAAAGTTAATTTGAATCTCAATATTTCCCTCAGAGCATTTTATTTTACTTATACCTAAGTAGTTATGTAAGTAGATGAGGATTTCGATTCATAGTTTTATCATAACAACTGATGGTATATACTGACCGTGACCTACATCAACATTTTTTAGAAGTCCGTAAATAGAATCCATGTTATGTTTAAAAACAACGTTACGTACCTGTTTACATTTATTTATAGCCAACCTTCGATTTATTAATAGATATTTCGAGAAATACTAGAGTTCATTATATTTCCTATATCCTTCACCAATTCTGGCAAATATACATAGGCCTTTTAACACATTATTATGTATTATTTATACATAATCTTTATGTAATAGATACAGAAATAAAACTGATCAAATATGACCTGAGAATATTTCAATGAACTTGACCATTCTTAAATACGAGATTTCCTAAATTATTTAAAAAAAAAAAATCATATATATTTTATTTTAATGACTTCGAAGTTTAAAATACGATACAGCCAAATATACACAGAAATATTTATTTAGGTACTAATCATGAGTAGCCCAGCCGAACTAATTACAACAGTTTTAACTGATTCATGCAAAAAGTGTATGCTGCACGTATGTAATATTCCTACAGACGAAACGATTGGAAGTTTGTTTACAAGTTCATGAGTCATGGTCGAGAAAAACCCGACGATCTCTCTATAGACGGGGTCTAAATCCGTTACTTCTAATCATTTCTATTTCAGTGCGTCATTAAGTAATTAATCATTACAATATTTTTTGCCCATATATTCAATCAACATTATATTAACGACTAGCTTCTGCCAGCGGCTTCGCCCGCGTGGATGTCGAAAAATATCCCACCCGAACAAACATAGTTACTTACCTTCATCCGCTGAGACACGTATAAATTAATTTTCAATTGTCAGCCTAAACACAAAATTTGAATATCCTAACTTCAAAACTGACGGACTTTCAAATAAATTTCCATCCCCTATTTTACCCCTTTATGGGTGGAATTCCCAAAAATCCTTTCTTAGTGGATACTTACTCTTCACAAAGAACTCACCCTCCAAGTTTCATGTCTCTAAGACCAGCGGTTTGGGCTGTGTGTTGATATCACCCAGTCAGTGAGTCAGTTTACCATTTTATTTATATAGAAGATGGTAATGTAATACAAAAATCAGCATCACTTAAGTTAACTTTTTTAATTAGGGATGACTGAGAGTGTTATAAACGTAAGAGTAGACAAATATAATCAGAAAGCTTCGAACTGCTAAGCTATCGGGAGTTACACGTGATATTGTGAGTCAACCATAAAAGAAAGACATATGCTGTCGTGGGATATTTTTTATATAATTTTAAGGAGAACATTTCCGTCATACATGATTTCTGTGTAGCTTTACCATTAAGGTTGCACACGCGACGGAAGCTTAAAAAATGGAGTAACTTCTCCCGTTTTCCCAACATTTCCCTTCACTGCTCTGCTCCTATTGATTGTAGCGTGATGAAAAGTATACTATAACCAACTCAGGAGTATGACAAATAATTGTACCAAGTTTCGTTAAAATCCGTCTAGTAGTTTTTGTTTCTATAACGGTTATACAGACAGACAGACAGACAGACAGACAGACAGACAGACAGACAGACAAAAATTTTACTGATTGCATTTTTGGCATCAGTATCGATCCCTAATCACCCCCTGATAGTTATTTTGGAAATATATTTCATGTACAGAATTGACCTCCCTACAGATTTATTATAAGTATAGATTATAGTAACGATTTAAGATTACTTAAAGTCTTGCATACCTGCTCTTATGAAAAGTGCACACGACCTATGAGCATTGTGCAATCTAAAGCCGAATTTCTCAGATAACGGCAATTATTCTAGCTGTTTTAAAAAAAAATTGTTGGTACTTACAAACTTCTCCTCCTCAGGAGTGACATGGTGGACGCCATTCGTTGTAGGCACGTTGTCCACAGGCATAGTCCTCGCGGTTCCACTCAACGTCACCAGCATATGCAAAGAACCTTTACCGCACTCTAGTTCCTGCCAGAGTTCATGGGTCTTCTCCTTTTCGAGCTGCGAGAGGTCGATGACACACCTGCGTGAAAAGGACCGAAAGGTTCAATGTAGTTAGCAAGCAAAAGAAAGATTTATACGAAGGCTGGCTGAGCTCATAAGTCATAACTTATTCCACTCTCGGATTAAAGGCGAGACTTCAAATTCAAAGTCGTCAGATTTTTTTGGCCAAGTATTAAAACCTATGCTATAAGCTTTTTGCTTTTTGACAGATGCGATCACTCGTACGGTAAGCTGTATAGGCCGTAGCCATAGCTGCCAGCATAGGTACAATTTGCTACATCTGTAGAATCAGTTCAGATGTTAATTTAACAATGGTTGATGTTTACCTCTATTGTGTAAGATAACAATGTACAGTCATGACAAGTTATTAGTTAACAAAACAACTTCAGAATTGACATGACAGATTGTTTTTGTCGTTTAGGACTCTGGCGTCCATAACAAAAATAATCTTGAAAGTCAATCTATACTGTAGATTGTAGAACTAATGATAATTAGTCATTGTATCGCTAATTACAATCTCAGCAAATAATATTGTCCAATATATATAGGTACATATTTACCACAGCCAATATCAGTATTTTTCCGATGAATTTTAACCCGGAACGTTGTTTGTTCTTGAGTATCAAGCCATCTGTTTATGGACAATCTCACAACTAGTGACCGGCAGTCGTCGGCCCTGAACACCGCCTCTTCGCATTTTTAAAAGGGGGAATAAAAACGGTAAAGGGCAACGACAGTCTGCACAATTAAAAAAAAAACCATTGTTTTTTCAATTGCGGTATGCAAGTACGAATGTTAACATTTACTGACGAAACGAATGACTATTTTGTTTGGAATTTGTTTCGTAAAAGGCTATGCACAAAAAGGGAAGGTCGTCCGCGGACTCCGCGGTTGGCGCTTTTGTGTCGAAGCCTTCGTCTGCAGGAAGTTTTAAGTTCATTTAAATGATGCAGCTGATAGTGAGATTGACTAGGAGCAACTAAACGTGACAGCCGGCGCGGGAAATAATAATTTAATTAATCAAGTAAAGCTATGCTTAGATGATTTTCATAAAACACTGAAGAACAAAAAGTTCGTCACGGTTAAAGAATTTTGATCTTACACCATAGTTGCGAGTGCGTCATTATTGTAAAAAAACCCGTAAAAGTAAATAGTTTTTGGTTAGATATTGCTGGTCATTAAAGACGGATGCTGTAATTAATAGCAGCAGAAGCATTCTTTGATTATGGGAACCTCCATCTCCGGCATTGGCAAGTGACGGCGGCTCGGTGTGGCAGTCACTGAACTTACCACTTGTATGCAGATACCACAACTAGTCACTGAATATCTGATATTTAAAGCCATTATTTTGTCGGACAGTTGTAAAAATAAACTCAGTGAAATATATGATTCTCTTCAGTAGCGAAGGGTCAATTTTTGTAAGAGGTAAGCCGGAGTACATATCTTTAATGTGATTATATTATTTGTCCATAGAATACTGACTGTGCCATTTTTCAAAGGGAATCCGGTGGGAATCGAGTTGTGTGGAACCTTCGCCACTGATTCTCATACGTATATACCTACCTAACCTACACAAAACACATAAGGTTTGTACCATTTTTAAATTCCTTGGACTCAGGCAATTCTAGGAAGAGAGCAGCGAATAAAGTATAGCCAGGGATTGAAAACCGGTACAATTTGGGTTCCGGTTCTTCATTTCGGTTCTTAAAAAGGTTCTTCTTTTCGGTACGGTCTGGTTCAGGTTCCGGTTCGGTTCTGGTTCCAAAGTACCGGTTCCAAATAAAAGTTCCAATATACCGTTACCGTATCATCCGATTTAAAGGTTCTCCAAGAAAGAAGGGGTATGTTTGACGCGCCTGGCGTGTCTTTTCTTTCAGTTCGCCTTCGAAATATTAGCGAGTGGAAGTCTGTACTGTACAGTGTCAGTAAATATTATTAGATAGTGGTTTGAATAATCTAGAGTAATAAAATTACTGTTAATTAATACATAGACTCGCTTTGAAGAAGAACCGGTACAATAAAGGTTCTTAAAGGTTCCAATTTAGGTTCCGGTTCCGGTTCGGGTTCTAAGTAACGGAACCACTAAATACCGGTATTTTACCGGTATTTCGGGAACCTTTTCGATCCCTGATATAGCCTTGGTGTCGGCACTCCTGCATAACGCGCTTTGTTCGGTGTTTCAGTAATCCGCCTTATGAAGTAAACCCACAATACCTACACACGAGTAGTATTGAAAAATAACTCTTTACAAAAATTAAATATCACGAGATTATTCAACATTCACCATTATAAGTATATGGTATAAGGGAACCACCATTATACTATACCATATACTTATACTGGTGAATGTTCCGCCCTTCGAAACCTTAGCGTGATTCGGGATTACTAATAATCATGGACAACGCCATCTATCGGTTAATTAGTTATACTTTTGGAGACTTTTACATGAAAAAAAAACGCTACATACATCGAAACTCAGTTTAGTTTTTGAAATATTTTGTCTGTTTAGTGAATTTTAAGATTCTTGGTTAAATAAAATCTTCTCGACAATCACATCCTGCCGCCATATAGCGCCAAAACAACGGAGTAAAACGGAAACGAGCAGTGATTTAATTATCTTTAGGAACGTATTTTTTTGGGTTTGGTTAAGTAGTTAACAACAACCAAACTATTTTTATGCCAGAGGGTACCTCAGCTTAACATCCTCCATTAAACATGACAAATTAACGTGTTTTGCTAGCTTGAGAAGTAAATAAATTAATTAACATGTTTTTTTTTATTTTGGAATTAAACGGGTAAGCATAGGTGTATGATATTTTTTTGTTGACATGACAGAATTTATATTTTTCGCCTATGTGCGAAACTATGTTTACGTAGTTTCTGACGTAAAAAACTGATTAAAATATTAAAAAAAAAACCACTTAAGTAAGGATGGAAAAATGATTAACCATTCCATTTTTCGACTGAAAATTGACTTTGAATATTTTTTTCCATATTCCTCTACTTCAGAAAAATGTGGACTTTTCTGTTTATTCATTTTATATTTCTTTTAATTGTTTAGTTAGAATAAACGTCCTTCAAGTTGACTTAGTATTCCAGAAAAATGCTGAGCAATGATTTTTATATACCTAAACTAGATTAGAGTTAAGATTTGCATAATTATAACATTCGAAAGCATAGACTAAGATAGACTATTTTTTCGTTTCACATGACGAGCCTGACAGCTAAATAAGGCTGATTGATGTTATAACAGCAGCGAAGAAGAGGCAGACCAGCACCCTCTTAAACCTGAAAGCGCTGAATATACCACCATCCCCAACCCAGAATAAACCATCCTGGCGCAGACGCACAAAGATGCCCGAACGAAAATTTCATAAGAGGAATCAAATAAGAAATTATAATTTACCTGCCCATAAAGGTCTTCTGTTTCCCCTTGTGCCAGACGGTAACTTCCAAGTTATTATCATCGTACAAGTACAGGTTAAATCGCTCACACCACGACGGTTTCGACTTTGACAGCTGCTTCGATTTGTGACCTTCGCTGCCCAGCCTGCTCGACGAAAAAAAAAGAAAGATTAATGGCAGGAAAACATGTATTCAATATTCTGCTTATTGGAACTTCGATATGTTTAGATTGCGGGTGTTTTTTACTAGTCTAAAGCTAAAGCATTGATAGTATTTATTCTAATTGATTGAATATTAAAGGATATTTTTGTATGATCTCCTTTGAGATTTTCTAAAATTCGTTTCTTTCGGTTCCTTCGGCTCTTATAAGTGTATGTAAAAGTCTTAAGTATGAAGGTCACTATATCATACTAGAACTTTAACTTTACGTTTACTTTAAAACCCAAAATGCACTCACTTAATATAGGTACATACCGTTGGTATGTTAATTATGTAAATACACCTGTATCAGGTTATGATTTCGATACATTTTGTTAAAAGGATACATTTAATTTTATTGAAATAATACAGATGCTAAAATAGGTACAGTAGTATCTAAATCTATACCAATTAAAAAAACAATTTCAGTCATCATATCTAGCCTAGGAAAATCATTAGAGCTCAACCACTATAGAGCACCAGCCGCGGCCGTAAGATGTTCAAAAAAGTCACCGCAACCGAACTGGTTTGGAAAATGTTTTTTTTTAATAAGTAAGTACTTGTATTACTAGTTGCAGTTTTTAAAAAATGAAGGGGTTTTAAAGGGTAACCACTACCAGATTCAGTATCTACGCAGAGAAAAAAACACTAAAGTATTAAATTTTTGTTGACTTTGGTTGGAAAAAATAAGTAATATAAATAATAATGGTATTCAGCTGCATCCGGTTAGACTGGAAGCCGACCCCAATATAGTTGGGAAAAGGCTAGGCAGATGATGATGGTTGGAAAAAATAAGATCATGCAAGATTAAAAATACATAGGCTATAGTGGGTTGATTATGAAATTCTCAAACGCTCTCAAATTAGTTCTAAAAATAACGGATATTTAAAAAAAAAAATCAGTAAACAAGTTTTTGTGGTGGTCAAACTGCCGTAGTATTTTCTTGTGTAAAAATAAAGAATTATTTAAAGTTAAGGTAGGTACCGTAACGATAGAGTCATTTACATACGTAATGCAGGCATTCGGTAGGGTTACGAACTGATGAGAAACATACCTGAATTTACAATATAGTCCATTGGCACTGCCGCTCGGCGTATCTTTGGCATCAATCAAAACGACATTCACTATAGACTTCCATGACTTCTTTAGAATGTCGAATTTTCTGTTTTTCCAAACATACTGCCAGACAAAAGAGAATAAACATAAATACGTAGATAGGTCAAGAGACACTGTTAATGCTTTCACGGTTTATACCTAAACTTACACTGACACTTACGGGATTCTTAGCGCCATGATCGCGGCATGACTCAAAAACTCACCCGCGATCATGGCGCTTGCAACAGCGTCGAAATTTCGGGAGCTCAAAATAATTGAAAATCACGGATGATATTCCTTAGGTGACAGTGTAACTTTAGGTCAAGAGACATTTATATTAGGCCGAGATTCACTTAATAACTGAAAGTAACAAAAAACAGTCCCCAAAACGCCTTCCATCACTTCTTACGGTTTTAGTTGAGAGGATAAGGTGTAAAAAACTCTCCAACTACACGACACGTACTGATTTGATTGTATTATATCGGGATTGTATAGAAAACAATAAAAAATACTGTTAAAGCAGTGTGCGATTGTGTTTATAACTTCTATTCATGAGTTACTGCTCGTTTCAGATCAAACGTATTATACGATCCTACATTCGTGTCTCTTTTTAGGTAAACAGGAGTTGCAGAAAGAATTATCTCTATAATAATTTAAATAAACAATACATACCGCTATTGTCTCAATATTATCCATGAGCGAAAATATTTTCATATAAGTAAATAAAATTAGTTGTCAGTGGGCAATTTTCAGTTGAATTTATTATTCATATTACATAAACAGAGGGTGACATCAGACTATGCTAAACACACATAGCACATAGTTTAAAGGTTTCAAAAATACGTAGTATGAGAAAACATTCATAAATTCAACTTATGCTAGTGCTGACTTCTATTGGACATTTTAAATTTAAATTCATGATTTGATTTTCAAGGATACCTTTTTTATTATAGTTTCATTAGTTACGGCTCCGTTCAAAAACCAAATCTAAGCAAGATCTCAATCAATATGCAGTTTAAGATTACAAATCATCAAATTTTGATCGATATATTGATGATGCAACAGCATTTCTCAATGCCGCAGTGTAATCAAAACAATACGAGCTAACATTACAACTACGTACCCACCTTTTGTACTTTTTTCCCGTGGTCTCTGAGAATGGTCAGCCCACTGCCGATGCGGTCCATGAGCTCCGAAGAGACAGCAAGCGCGGTGGGAGCCAAAGGGTCCATCACCAAACCGTCAGGAATTGCGAGCGACCTGGTGAACACAAACTCATCAAAAACCCGTTATAGACAAGCACATCATCTTCAATACAACCACTCAACAGTGGGAAGTTGGTATGGTCATTGCAAAAATTTTGCAAATCGGTTTAATTTTCATCGTGTTGGTTTTAAGGCGAAAATGCTGAACATTTGATTTGGTATGCTATTTATAACTAAATAAAAAAAAAAAACTAATTTAAATAAATAAATAAAATAAAAATATAATAATAATTTTAAATGAATTTAATTTTTTTTATTTTTTTTATTAAATTTTTATTAATTGTTATTAATTTAATTGATTTTAGTGTATTCAATTATTGTGTTTAATTTTCATTGATAAATAAATAATTTAATATAACAACCCTTATAATATCGTGCTGAGCGCACTGTGCAGTGTGCGTGCTTTACCCGCGACGCATGCCGATGTACTCTGATTCTACATGACATACTCGTTTCGGCAGAGGTCCGCGCCTCCACGGGCTGGACGAAGCTTCCGAATTAATTCATGCATGCCGTTATGTACATACTCTTGGTTAAGTATATATATCACTTGTATGGCCACAACACATGTGCATGGTATATGCAGCGTATTGGGAAGTAAGTGGGCTTGTGTATTTTGATTTCAGATTTGCTTACATTAATTTTCGTTAGTTAAGAGGTGATAGTCAGATTGTGCCCGGTAGATGCCAATAGGTTCGCCCCCTATTACATGGGACTTAAACGTAACCGGCGAAATGTGGGTGTACTAATAGGTACACCTCTGCCTAACCCTTCGGGGATTACAGATGTGGTATCATGTTATGTGATTGTCAGTGATGGAATACTGACATCATCTGCCTAGGCATTTTCCAATCGTGTGCAGTCAAACCGGGTGCACCTGAATCTGAGTATTTTACATGGAGTAACTGCCTATCTGTCACTAAACTCAAACTCAAAGCATTTATTTCAATTAGGCCATCACAGACACTTTGGAATGTCAAAAAAAAACAAAAAAGAAGCGAAGCTACAGTCACAGTCACAAGGCATAATAACTTGAAAAAGTACTGTAGTTGCATATTCCAAAGCATAGATCTCTATGGAGAAGAATGGGCAAGAAACTCCATGGACACTCTTTTAAATCAAAGTATTGTAACAAAATCTTGGTTACATCAATTCATTATGAGATTATACATATTATTATATGTGAGAACGATGTAGAAATACGTGCACATTAAGAGCGTCCAGAGTAAAAGATTAAATCGACAATGAAAAAATAAAGTGATTAAAATACACCGTGGCAGCTAAGAGATGACCAGTCCCAGTTACTCAAACCTCAGTTACTGGGTAAAACAATACCCCTTGGTAAGACTAGTTGTCAGACCTTCAGGCTTCTGACTTCTCGTAATGACTGCCAAAGTGTCAAAGATCAACAAATGGCAGCGAAAGACAGAAATGGAATACTGTATGCACTTTTAAGCACTAGTACGATAATTTATTCATTCTTAACTTTTCAAAGTGTGTACCGCAAGTGCTTGCAGGTCACGGTGCTTTAACGGGACAAGACAACATAATGTCTTTTGTTTGATAACAACAGACTTAACACACTTTTGAAACGAATACTGTTTTTGCATAAAGAGTTTTTTGCTTCAAGAATATCATACTTAGGTACCTACATAAATGTATCTACTTGTGTACTGATAGTCTTACCTAGGTTAGTATGTGAAAATTTGTGCAATTTACGAGAAATTTTCTAGCATGAATAATAACTTCCAATTTTTAACGTTAAGTTTCTTGTGCGACTTTCCATTATTGTATAAAGAATATTTTTTTAATTTTTGCCCTGGTTGATGAGAAATGGAATAGCTACTTTTCGTAATTAGTTATTACCAAAGAACAGATGCGGGCATTTTGATGAAAGTAACTAGATAGAGAAAAAGAGAGACACAACTATGCCTCAATGCTTGAGTGAGGCGTATGAGAGCTTTTTAAAGCCCATTCACCAATAAGTGTTCTTATGTATAGCTAATAATTTTGAAGATATTATTAAAGCATTATAGACCGACCGCTTTAATAATAATAAATAATAATAATAATCATTTTATTTCGGACATTTTACATCCATATAGTGTTAGTAAACATGAACCTTAAAAACTATGTTAGTAAAACAATGAATGGACATGAATGGGCAATCAAATTTCCCCGCAATGACATTCAGGAGACTGTTCGAACTGCCCCGGACCCTCTGCAGCAGCGACGCGGCACGCTTTCGTCTGATCGCTGGGAAGCTATCAGTGTGCGCATCCGCAAACATTCCCGACGCACTGCAGAGCGTGGCAGCCCCAACAGCATCCTGAACGCATTGTTATATTGAATTCGAAGAGCATTGATGGCTTTCTGCGTACAGCTTGTCCAGAGGTTACACGTGTACAATGTCTGACAATATGCTGCCCAAGCGCCAATAGTCCTCCGCCTTGCCCCATCAAAGGCACACAAAATCCTAACAATATCCCACAGGTTATTTGCTTTAAAATAACCATAATCCGCGTAGGTATTACGATATTAATTGAACCAATACGTGATCAATTTTCAGAATATTCCATTTAAATTGATCATTAAAGCGGTCGGTCTATAATAGGTATTATTCAGGTCTTACGGTAAACTTCCAGTAGGTAATGAGATATTGATTGGTACCTAACTTGATGCAGCAGTTCTATTTATAACTAAAAATAATACCGGTCCATACAGATAAGATTAACACATTATTTGCTTAGATAACGCAAATCATTGGATAATAACCAAGTTTTTATAACTTCAAACATCCTTACATAGACTTGTGCGATATTGTGGTGTTTGACAATAAACTTGCGGCGTTCCAGCAAATATTGAGTCAAACACTGTTGTGGTGTGTGACGTCAATCCGTTTGTGGGATATTACCATTTGCCCGCGCAGCCCGCCATTACGATCAACTTTGAAACTTTTTCACGATGATAACGTTAATACGTTTTAAATTGCTAGTATTTTAAGTCGAAACCTATCTTTATTGTTTTCTCAATTATATTTTGGTCAAGTCACGATTAAACAATGACCGCTAATTCGTCTTGTAACTCATCTTGAAATATGGCTGGATCTACCTACTTGTTTGTACAGGATATTTTAACTTGTGACGTATGAGGTCAACCACCGCTCAAGCTTTTCATAAAGGGTCTTTCTCGTTATTTAAACACGCGGTAGTGGTTAAGACCAAGTTGAAAGAAAAAGCGTGTTAAGGGACACAGAACCATTTGGCAAAGCAAATTTTCTATTTAGTTTTTTTTCTAAATTTAATATTCCGTGGCGTCATCATCATCATTTCAGCCGTGAGACGTCCACTGCTGGACATAGACCTCCCCCAAAGGGCGGGTTTTGCCATAATCGCCACGCTTGGCACGCGGGTTGGCGATCGCAGTGCGGTTGTTAAAAAAGCACAGAGAACGCTGCTGCCCATTCTCTGGTAAGTCCCTTAGTCGCCTCTTACGACACCCACGGGAAGATATGGGATGGTGCTATTCTTTACGTCCGACACCATACAGTACCACCATTCCGTGGCAAGTCTGTTTCAATGAATTAGTCGAAACATGGATTTTCTTAAGGTGCAAGCGCCAGAGTAGCCCGCGAAATATTTTTATTGACGTTTTTTGCAATTTACATGTAAGTGTCAGGTTGTATGTTGAAGATATGATTCGCGACCGTAACAAATATGACTTTACAGAGTTATAGTCCTTAAACTCATCAATACAGCCCTCTTTGTTCATATAATCCCACTGAATTACTTTTTCAGGAAGCAGTCATTAAATGGGATTAAATGAACTTAGAGGGTTGTATTGATAATTTTAATAATTATATTTCTGTAACTACATACGTGTTACGGTCGCGAATCATATTTTGTTTTACTGTAGGCTATATGCCTGAAACTGACCTGCATTTTGCAAAAAACCTAAGAAAATTGGAATTTCACGGGCTACCCTGGTGCTTCCATCTTAACTAAAACATCTCAATTTGGTCTACGAATCGATTAAGCACGACTTGACTTAAACCGTTTGACTCATCAGGACCCATCTTTTCCGTAACAACCAGGTTTTCCCTATTTTATGAAAAAAAAATATTCAAAATTTGAACTTTATGGAGTGAGTATTTATCCCTATTTTTATAGATCTTGACTTCCCCAGTTTCATTTGTACAGTAGGTAGCTACCTGTCACTTTTAATTTAATCATAATCTTCCTTACGGTTGACCTTAGACAGTTGATTAACATGTTGGGGAAAACAGCCGATTCTGCCGGCCGGGGGCTATGCACGTTCTGTCTATTTATAAATAGACTTGCCCACTGAATTGGTTTCTCCGGTATTCACTTTTAATTTTTTCCCTATAAATCCGGTTTATTTGTTACCAAAATATAATTAAGTAAGTAGGCCTTTACCGGTGGCACTGTCGGAAGTTCACAATTAATCTAGCGAACTTTCCGCTTCCGGCCAACAAAGTTTTAAAAGGAACTATCTGCGATAGTCATAATGTGTAACTGATAAATCAAAGTAGTTTATTAAATGAACACAGTGATTGATTAACAAAAACATCCGTAGGTCTAATTGATAAAAATCAAATTGACTAATCACAAAAACTCAATATTTACATACCGAACAAATTATCATGCCATTCCAAAGGACACACTCACATCACAAGAAGAACAATTAAACTTTCGAGACTCACAAGTCACACACACATTATTTCACCCAAACTAGAACTGGATTATTGACCTTTGCAGGCTCTCAACGTTACGACAAAACTATAAACACAGCGTGCACACCAAGCGAATGATCGAAAATGAATCAAACACACGTGGAACTCAAAACGAAAAAATAAAACTTACACAAATAAATTATTCAAAGGCGCACACCAGCTCCTATTGGAGATCAGGAAGCTACGATCCGCCATCGACGATCACCTCACAGATCAACAGGAAGGCTAAACTCAGATTAGAAGCACGTAACTATCGTTTAACTTAAGTGCCCAGTGCCCTTGGTATCGGTTTTTGTCAATTGTTCATTGAACCATTCGCTCAATGTTATCTCTGATCGCGAAGAGTCGGCACGACCGTTATGTATGTGGTCCAGTACATAATAAGCTTAGAATACGGCTTGTTTGGTGGAGATCCGACATTTGCTCTTTGTACTTTTGATCGAGACGTAGACGTACGACGTATCATTAATTTTCAGAGCTTAACTTTGTTGATAGATATCCGTATAGACGCAAGTTTAGATACTAAATCACATATAGATGAACATAAAACATAACATAACATAACTTGACATATAACATGTCAAGTCCATGATAAATACCTAATTTAGAAACCTATTCTTTTAATATATATCATTCAAGACTGGTATTTGATTTTTACGACCATTAGACTTTTACTTGATTATTATTAAATAAAGCAATAAAGAGTTTGAGTTTGAGTATTTTGTTAGTTAACAGATAGGTACTTATAACATAAATCAATCTAGGAAGGATAACATAAAAATAAATCAAATTACCTCGTCATTGCCATACTTACCTATATAACCTTTGAAAACACCTTTGCCGGTGTAAAAAGGAAAACTTATTAAAACGATTTTGAAGTATTCCAGTTAGAAAAATCAGATCTACCTACTGTAGTACGACCGCTTTAATGAGTCCTGCCTCATTAAAGGCACATTAAGCGTCCACAAAGTCCTTACAATATCCCACAGGTTATTTGCGTTAAAATAACGATACTTATTGAACCAATACGTGATCAACCTTCAAAATATTCCATTTAAATTGATACCTTCGCGAGGACTCATTAAAGCGGTCGATCTATAGTAATAAGATTACTATAGAGAAAATTCAAGAGCTTTGCTACGAATTTCGGTGACAACTGGCTTATTACTTTACATAATTTGTTGTCATAATCACGATATTTTCGACAGGGTACCCCACTAGTGCATCACGCACGTCCTAAGGAAATGTTTATACCTCATTCTCTTGGGAATATCATATCACGCAAGGAAGCAATCCATCCCATAGGGGATTTATACAATTACATGCGAACTTGGACAATGTAGTAGGTAATACTAATTACATTAGGTACATAATTGCTTGCTTCAGAGCCATGTAGGCAAATACAAGTCCTAATATTTGAATTTCATTGTAAACTTGTGTGCTTGAGTAACTGTGTCTGTTTTACTTGACATTGGGGAGAATATACAAATTACAAAAGGCGAACTGAAGATTTTAACGCCAAAATTCATTTCAAGTTTCGCATTTCGGTCGGCTTTAAAACCAAAACGTGGGTTTTGGTTTTAAAGCCGACCTTCAATATAGGTACCTACATGCCTGTAACTCTTGAGATGGTAGGTACTTACTTGTAACTTGTACAAAAGTCATGTGTAGGATAGGAATTGCGTTCTTTATCGATTAACTTAATTTTACTTTGTACTTTGAAGTGCAGAGTAAATTTAAGTTAATCATATATAGTTGATCATATACGACAAATTAATCATCTCTACTTCTTACATTTCAAAAATAACCCTGCATTTGCTACAGTAGGTACTCATACAAAAACAAATGACGAATATGTCCTGTCAAGCTGTCATGTTTCACGTAAACAATTTGTTGCCTGCTTGAACTCTATGTTTAACGTTTTTGTTGTAATTGACACTTCAGGCATTATTGTTTTTAAATTGCCATTGTTATATTTTTTTGGGGTTACGTTAATCGGCGGGTAGGGTCACCGATATTTGAACTCCAAACAGAATATTATGATTACTGTGTAGCCTATGACGTTTTAAATAGTCATGTACGAATAGCTTAAAATATAAGTTAAATTAGCTTACCTATGGCCGTTTTTACTAAGCAACAACTAAATACATGCCTACATGCCCAAATATTATTGCACTGTTAGAATTCCAACCGTCGGCGTTCAACCGACCGTTGCAATTCGTTTAGGTGTTTGTGAAATGGGCGCTAATGCACTAACTTCTCGAGAATAACTAAACAATTCTCGATACAACGAACAACAGCTTTTGTTCTTCTGCAAAGCACGTTTGGAATAAGGAAAATCTTTTAAACTCAGTTTCGACGTCTGCTATTGAAATGTTTTTTTCAATGGAATATTTGTGTTAAATGATGAATATAAGTGCTAGTTTTTGTCCATGACCTCGTCTGCGTTGATTTGGTTGTACTGTGAATCGATTTTCCGAAGTGTACGTAGTATCTAGACGTTCTGATGTTTCTGTCAAAGGTGGTTGAGACTTCGGTTTGTCTGTCTGTACTTACAGGAATGTTTTATATACATACGCGAAAAAAAAAGTTTTCTGCTGGAGTTCTGCTGTGAAATTGTGTAGGTGAAGTTATACGAACGTTTCAAAAATTTTAAATATATAAATATAAATATGAGAAACCTAAATATGATTTTCAAAAACCCATTCAATGATAATTATCCCACTTATCATAGTTCATCGACTTTTATTTTTTATTTTTAACAATATGGCGTTTAGTTGTCGCCATATTGAATTTTGAGTACTGTCATGTCTTTAGTGACACTTACAAGATTAGGACAAATCGATTGACGTAAGAGTCATCAAAATCGGCTCAGGCGTTTGGTCTCTAAGAGTGCCAAAACGGAACAATCATACATACGAGTATTTAGGCTGATAAACACATTACCCTCCCTCAGTCATGTAATAACTTCACACCAATTTTTCTAATCGATCAGTAAACAAAAAAAGAGCAAAGTAAATAAAATTTAATTTGATTTAGAAGTTGCGTAGGTGTAACAAAGGCGCAATTAAAACCATATTTTACGACTTCGACGTCACAAAATCGTTTCAATTTTGAACGTTATGTTTTGAACTAACCTGTTCATAGGCTGCTTAATCATTAGGAAAAAATATAGTAATATTGGACTAATTTCAAGGTTGATACCGTACCTTTATAGGTACCTTAAATTAAATTAACTGCCTGGGTTTAAAGGTCAGAACCGCTACTGCTAAGAATGAGCTCCTGATTTCGAGTTTCAGATTTGGCAGTAGTACTGAGATTTTCCACCTGGATTGTATAACTGGCGAAATAGTGATGTACCATCTCTGCGGGGTCCCCTTCGGGGATTACAGGCGTAATGTTATCTTATGATAGTTGCAGGAATTCTTGACACCTACAAGTTATATCGAACCTTAATACTTTGGCCTTTGCTTCGTCATAGTCAAATTTAGCCGAATAACAATAACAACCTATATAAAAACGTCTTTCTTGTAGTTTTTTTTATGATGTTTCATTCATACATCTTTTCAAACTAAGTATTAATAGATTATTTGGCAATGGAAAAATTTTATACAGTAATGAATTATTGGAACTTCTTAAATAATGATGACGCATTTCTCGTCTCTCTAGCTATTATTTCCTACTTTTTAACACGATTTTATTAGCTTCACCAGTAACTATGTAAAAAAATCTTAGAAGTTTTTGACCTACTTCTCGGTTTCCGATAAAGCTAAAATTTAGCATTTATATTTAATTTGGATTACAGTGCATGGTTAGCTAAGTGAAGTCTTTCTAAATCCAATATGGCAGACTCAAAAAGATGGTGGACTAGTTATTTTATGCTTCCTGTTGTCGAGTTGTTTAGTTTTTTTTAACTATAATTATTGTGTCGTAATTACGGAAATCTTCCTTTGTTTATGCAGTAGTAAGTAGTTCAGTTTTGCGAGCCGAGCGCCTACTGGAATTCCACATCGGCAAAAATGACGAGTTAATTTTTTTTTGTATGGCCTCTCGCAGTTCAACTCTATTTAAGGTTGCAATACTGCTCAACCGGACTATACGAGTTTCATCCAATCTTTTATTCGTTATTTATAAAATTATAACCCCTTCAGAAGATAAATTTTCAAAAATCGTTTCTTTCGTTTAAATCGCTGGGTCTAAAAAAATGAAAGCTTTTGAGATTGTTTTTTTTAGACCCAGCGATTTAGGATGTGAGTGGTTTATCAGTAAATGTATTAATGAGTTTTTTTTTTACTCAACTTTCATTGGATGGCGAATCCTGTTTACACGTAAAAATATTGACCCTGAATGCGTTTTTATAACTTCTTCCCGAGTTTTATAGCCTGGTGGTTAGAAGTTAATTGATTGTAACAACATACTATTAAGTTTAGAGTTTTATTAAGACGTGGGAAAACACGTAATAATAATAGTAGGCATGAAAACTGTATTATTATTTTTATTGCACCTAATATTTGCTGCCTATGCCTACCTGTTTTTACTGCAATATTTATAACCTTTTTTTATGGATATACAGAGTGTAACAAGACCCTTAACGAAGCCATCAACCAAGCATTATGTACATCAAACTAAGCAACTTTACGAAAAAATGATTGCTGGGAAACGACTTTTTTTTTTGGGTGGAAAATCACGTTTTGCGGTAGGACTCCATGTAAGGCACTCAAACCATTGTGCTGATGGATGGATTGAATAGTTCGAGGGACGTGGAAGAGTTTACAGTAAAAATCTCACTTTAAAAACATGTATTTAAAAAAAACTTGTGAAAAAGTTGGAACTTTGACCCCCAATATGTGTAACTAGAACGTTCCCAGGTATGGTCTAGAACAAAAAAATTATCGCAATGACGGGGATACCAAGTACTTTTCGGCTTCGTTAAGAGTATTGTTACACCCTTTATGATAAGTCCTGTAGGTTAGGAAGACCCTTCATCTGGGGAGAACGGAGAATGATGTTGAAATCCTATCGACTAAAACTGACAGTGCACCGGCGTAGAAGCGGTGACTTTAAGGCAACGTCTTTGCATAAGTTAAGTCATTTCAATTCAGTATGCTTAGTGCGAGTTTTTTTTACGTATCGAGCGCGTAAACGTTAACTCGCTCGATACGTAAAAAAACTCGCACTAAGCATACAGCTCTTAAACTCCACGAGGACATCTCCTTCACCTTGTCTTGAATTGTGCAGCATACGATGAAATTTAAAAAAAGATCTGTAAGTACAAACGTATCTCATTTAAAATTTTATCGTATCGCCTGCTGATTGGGACCACTCCTAAAGAGGAATAACCGTGATTGACAAATAAGCCACAACATTTCTACACCAATTAATATTAAATTACATGTCTTGCCTTAATTTTTATGTAAGTAAATACTCATTTAGTGATTCCAAAGATAGGCCCAAGATGGAATGGCTTCCGTGATTGAGAACTAAAAGCAAGGACAATACATTAACGTCGCGTTCTTTTTGACGTCATTTAACGGCAAAAGTAATGAAGGTAAGAAAGCCCGACATTTCTAGAAATTATCCTTGAGTAGGCGGAAAGTTCACTTGTGAATTACGATAAAGTAATCGAAAAAATAATAACAAAGAAATATCACTGGTATTTTGTCGATGTTTCGTTGATTGTTCGGATTGTTTCGTTGGCTTCGTTCGACATTGACAAGTAAAATATCCGAGAAATATTTGCGCGATATTTCCTTTAAATAAACCATTTTGTGTAAGGCTACTAAAACTAATTTTAATTTAAGGAATATCCGGTCTCTATTCGTAACTATAGAGCGTATACGACTCAAATCGCGAGGCACCCCTCACTTAGCGTAGACGCTGTGTAGGCGCCTATGCCGCGTAGTCAGGTACGGCTCGTAGCCGCCTACGAAACGCCGCGTAGCCGCAGTGTGTTCACTATAGTTTCGTTTAAAATGTCAATACAATAACTAACAAAATGGAACATCACCCAATGCGAAGGATTTCGTCACCATAAGCAATAAAGCACTGTACTTTTACACAGTTACCAGCCTTTATCTATTTTATATTGAAAGAAATATGGGCAGATGAGAATATTTCACTTTTTCTCTCGGCAATTAGAGTGTTTTGTAACGAAGCAAATTTATTCTAGCTAGGTGTGATTGTACAATCACACCTAGCTAGAATAAATTGCAGGTTTTAGACAGCAGTCGGACTTTCGGTTTGAGTATGTAGTTAGTTAGTTAGTTTAGTTACAATAAAGCAGAGTATTCAATACTTTTTCGTTTCTTTTCTATTCTACAAGACTTACTAGTGCTGAAAGTTTATCTGAGAAATAACTATGTCTCTCTTCTGCTCCTTTTAAATCATATAGTTTTTAAAGTTAAAGGACCTCGATTGGTAGAACGTAAAAGGAAATTCCTAGTAAACCAAGGTAAACCTTGAATAGAATTGAATCATTCGTGCTTATTGGGATAATATTATCACCTTTACGCCCAAATACGAGCGATTGACTCAAAACCACAATCTGACGTTGGTACAACCAACCTGTGAAATAAAGCAAGGTTTTTAATCGAATGTCACCATACAGTGTCATCACCAATTATTGATTAACTAGTAGTTACAACAGGTGTAGTGACGATAAAGATATAAGATATGATTGTAACCTGAACAGCTGATGTTTTGGCACGTAGCGGCGTATTTATCTTTTGTTTTATCTCCTAATTAAAATATTTAAGGTCCAAGACTACGTAATAACTACCTTGTATCTGGGTTTAGAAACCTGTGTAGCTGATAACAGTTTCTACATATAAGCTATCAGCACCGGTTAATTATTACGAAACAATAGTGTCGTATCAATCAATATAGTTTCGTCATTGTCTCTAAGTACAATCAACGACAAAACACGTAACTGAGTAATTACCATTTTATAGTTTGTTGTTAGTTTATTTAATAGTTTTTAATTGTAATAATGTGTAAAGGGTGTAACAAGACCCTTAACGAAGCCGAAAGGCACCCCGTCATTGTGATCATTTCTTTGTTCTAGATCTAGACCATACCTGGGAACCTTCTAGTTACGGAAATATTGGGGGTTAAAGTTCCAAATTTTTCACAAGTTATTTTTTAAAACGTTTTAATGTATTTTTTTATTTTAATCACCTCCACAACCCCTGTTATATTCAATCCATACATCAGCACAATGTTTTGAGTGCGTTAAATTGAATCCTACTGTAAAACGTGAATTTTCACCCAAAAAAAAAGGCGTTTCCCAGCAATAGTTTTTGCATAAATTATTGGTGGATTAATGAATTACTCAGTTTGATGTACATAATGCTTGGGCTTCGTTAAGGGTCTTATTACAGTCTGTATAGTTAGTTAACTCTACTTATTAATTAAATTGAACGAAACCAATTGGGTAATATTAAACGCTAGTTATAAAAGCATTGAATATTATAATATGAATTGACAGGTATTGTTTAATATCCAGAATTACAAAAGAAAGGTTAGCAGAAAAAAATGAGCTTTTGTAATTCGCTAAATGTATCGATATTATTTTTGTCCTTGTCTGTACACGCAACTTGCTCAAAGTATACTCATGGGAAATTGTAACAAATTAACAATGCGACATTTTAATAAATGGTGTGTTGTGGATTATATAACATTATTATTTTGTCTACATGCCATGTAGACATGTATTATTTACTTCTGTGTTTTGTGTGTATTTTAAATACTTCAGAGTTTTAATAGTATTACGGTCTAGCTACAAACGGTAGAACCGGGTTTTACGAATTTTGTGAATTCGATAAATACTCGTACGTATTCATAAGCGTAATTAGCGGTAAATCCATTTTTCAGGTTATTATATCCATCCACAGGATGTCTTGAAAATATCGCTTTTAGCGATAAGACCGCATTCTATCACCCTATGTGAAATGTTTTCTTTTTAGCGATAAGACCGCCCATTGTATATGTGATATGAAATGCTATGTGAAATGTTTTCTTTTAGGAATGGTTCTGGTATGGTGTACATAGTAAAGAATATTCTATTCTATTGTACCCCTAACCATAACATATGGCCAGGCCTAGGAAACTTGTCTATAACTCATCATCTACCTGACCTTTTTCCAAGAATGTTGTGGTAGGCTTCTAGTCTATCCGGTTGCAGCTGAATACCAGTATTTTACACGGACTATAATAATTTAAAAAAAATATCAGCTGTACCATACATTTTGACCGTGTAGGTCAGTAAACAGCTTTTTTAAAATTACCGATGAAAATTTTCTATAGGAGGTGAATGATGTACTGAAACGTGGTAACCGTCTGTGTGTCCTCCGTAGTCTGAACTTATATCAACTAGTTTTATAAATTTTTCCAATCCATTGGGGATTTTTTTCATTGTACTTCTTACATGAATCATACTGAATTACAGACCAATTATAACATTGTATTATATTGATTTGTGCTAGGTAAGATCCAATAAATCAACACAGGTATTTCCTTTATCGTGGGATTATTTTTCTAATTAATTCGTAAACTGTTTTCTGCTAACGGTACAAAGGAAAATAACATTAATTAGTTGGTTAAAGGTATTCCTTAGACATTATTTATTTCGGTTTTTTTTTTTCACTTTATACGACTGACGGAATGTTACGTGCCAGCTCTATTCCTCGGGGAATGTATAACATAGCATGATGATATAATATGTTTTTTTTACACTTCGAAATGGTGACATTGCAAGGGGTAGAATTGGATTGGAGAATGAATTTTCTGACAAACACTAACGAAATTCAGGTGGTAGGTTATTGAATTCAGGGTGACTTAGTTATACAAAAACGGAAGATAAAGGGACTAGGTAATTATTAAGCTTAGATACGGACAAATAGAGTTTAAATTAATATAACCGCAAAGCGACATGTTCTACTTAAACTGGTTTGCAGTAAGTTCTAGAGGGAAAATTTTGTTATGCTGTGGAATAATACCGCGATATGACCAGTCTTATTGATTGCTTGTCTAGTTAACGTGGGTTAATTATAGCATTTCGTATATAAAAAGCGCATCCAGTTATTTTTGCAGTTTGTAACTAACTTTTTTGTATCTAACGTCTGTAATTTATAATTTTGTAACACGGTTAGTGCGCGATTTTTCTGTGCTTCGATCAATGGTTTTGAATCCTCTAGTAAATATTCATTTTTTTCGTTTGAGTTCTATCTTCACTTTTTTCTCAAAACATAAGATGTTATCTTGACATTTACTTTTCGAGTAAGTGTATGTATTGTTTTTTTTTTTTAAATATTGTGTATTTGAAGGCCAGTCTAAAGTATTCTTCAGAATAAATCTGTTACTCACTCGGTATCTTCCGTTTGCCCGTGCGCGGGGTCAAGCACTATGTTTTGTTGCGTTTCTATTGTTGTAGCGATGTCACCGGAATTGTTCCGGACATCCGGACATTTAGCAATTTGTGACATTGTCTCGTTCGCCGGAGGTGTATCGACACAATTCGATATTGTTGCAGTTCCTCTCGGGACTGATGGCCGTGTGTCACACGTTTCATCTTGTGCACGACGCGCCAAGGACGCGAGCGTCTCCGTCTGTTTGACAGCACACTCCAACTCACTCTTTGTCCTGAACGAGATTTTCCTCCAAGACATCACGATTGTGAATAAAACTCAAATTTTAAAACGCAAGCATTCCTTCAATTTCTGTCACAGTATTGTATTGTTGATTATTACCATTTGTTTGCATTGGCAGGTGTTATAAAACACTCATATTATTGTTGTTGAATTATACGGACCGGCGACACTTGTCTATGCGCACCTTGGACGTGAACTCAGTAAACACAATTAATGCTATAAATATTTCCTGAATGACACAAAAGTATCGCGCGTTATCAAAAGTAGAACTAAATATTAAGTTGGGAGAGGAAGAAGTTTATCGAGTCATATCGTACCCTGCCGGACACGATAGTTAAACGGTTTGATCATTGTGTATACCACTAACGCCATTAGTTAACCTATAATCGTTAAATTGTAATTAATTATAGTTAGTTGTGAAGCGTACATACCTCGGTTAGTTGTCGAGTCGGGGACAGAGGCACGGTCGGATTGAACGTGCATGAATGACTGATCACTGTGACTGTTGCGTGCTGCAGTCACCCACAGGTATTCCACCGTATTGTTCGTTGTGTCTTCAGCCTGACCCCACTGAACATGTTATCGCGTTTGACACTATCACCGATCGCGAGCGAGCTCCGCGGTATTTACACGAAAGAACAAAAAAACGTGTCCTCACAGCGATCGAAAACATCTGTCTGTCATTCAATACGAACCGTAGCGTGGGTATACGCATACATTAACATATTTACGTCAAATGGCAAATAATATTAAGTAGCGACCTCAAAGTGCTGGAACGTCATGACTTGCTGAGTAATTTTTGAAAGGGTTTTCCAGGACCGATGACGTGAGAACATGCAGTAGTATTATGAGCATATATTCTATAATTAGGTATAGCAGCACCGAAGTTATATTACTTAAATCAACAGTGAACCAGTCGCGAAAAAGCGGGTTGGTAAACAAATAGGTACCTTATTGGGTATGAATGTAGGTACCTTAAGGCCAATATCCGTAAGGATCAAAATTGAATGACTGAATAGTACTGCTGATATATTTAAGTTTTGTTGTAATAAAAAAATTAATTAATGAGTTTCCGGTTAAAGGTCCTAAACATTTTGCTTATGTAAATTGGGTAGGTAAGTAAGTAAGTAGGTTTTCAAATACATAATGCATCTAACCATTTTTCCGACTCGCTACTTGTTTATTCGAGTTGTAATTTTTTACACTTATGAGTGTAACACCTTATTGGAAGAATTAATATACTCATTGTGCAGATAAATAAATAGTTAAGTAGATACTTAACACTTAGACGTTAGTAAACAAGATGCACATGCTATCATTTGCACTAGGTGAATGCTCAAGATATTGAGCATACCTATATTGTCTAGCTGTTTCATTCATACAAAAACATGATGCATCGAATTTCGTCAAAAAAGGAAAAAAGCATCCCATACCTACACACGTGTTTGTAAATTGGATTTGAGTCGTGTTTAGCTAAGCGCGCGTGCTTCACCAAATGCATAAAAACGAAACTAAAAGCATTTGGAGATTTCCAAATTGGTACAATGAATTGCAAGCCCATAGTACTAATTCGAACTTACAAGCGCCTTCATATCATAGCCACAAGGATCATTGTCGTTGTTCAAGTCTTGTGTAGACTTAACTGAGCTGCGGCTACCCAAACTCACGACCGAAATTTATACTGAAAAATTTTTAGCACACCTGTCATCCCTAAAAAGGTGCAGACAAGACCACGTATTCATTCAAGAACGTCTTAAATTATAAAAAATATAAAATAAGCTCGCTAAGAAGGCAAATATGGAGGAAAGGGACAAATATCTTCGATGATTAACCAGTTATGATATAGGCAAATATTAGGTAGGTATTTAATTTCAAAATCCTTTTCTCGACGTGGGTTATAAGTAGGTAGGACCTGTAGCAAAGAAAAGATCTTTTCAGTGAGTTTTTCACAACAATTTGAGACTGAATGTCAGTCATCCTTCTTGGTAAAAACGTCTGACTAAATCGACATGTAATTTGACAAATCTTCTCCGGAGAAGATTTGTGCTCCAACAACTGTAGGGTAGGTAATGCATTTTACATTAGGTTTCAACATGCAAAATAACATGTCGATTTGGTCAGACGTTTTTACCAAGAAGGATGACTGAGATTCAGTCTCAAATTGTTGTGAAAAATTCACTGAGAAGCTTTTTTCTTTGCTACAGGTACTACCTACTTATAACCCTTAAGAAAAGGATTTTGAAATTACATACCTACCTAATATTTGCCAATATCATAACTGGTTAGTCGTCGAGGACATTTGGCCCTTTCCTCCATATTTGTCCACCTAGCGAGCTTATTTTATATTTTTTATTAGCGACCCGCCCCGGGTTCACACGGGTGGAATACACATAATTACAAACCTTCCTGTTAAATCGACGGCACGGTTAGGGCAGTGGCTGAGCGATCGGCTGCTGCGCTGCGTGTCGCGGGTTCGATCCCCGCACGGAACAAATATTGTATGATCTACAGGTAGTTGTTCCGGGTCTGGTTGTTTGTGTATGTGAGTTGAAATGTTTGTAAACGCACCCACAATACAGGAGAAATTCCTAGTGTGGGGCAACGTTTTTTTTAAAAAAAACCACTCTATCTATAGTTGAAAACTGCATTAAAATCCGTTGCGTAGTTTAAAAGATTTTAGCGTACAAACAGCGGCAGCGACTTTGTATGTTAAGATTATTCAAGACGTCGTTGTAGAACGAATACAGTTTTGTAGACAGTGAAAGTTGTTGTTTAGATATTATTTATGTATCAAGTGGATTACCTACGTAGTAGACAGCGGTCTCGTGGTCGATAGCCGGGTTAGGCAGTGTTGTTGGGTTTTCCACTAGGTATTTCTCAGTAGCAGTCCAGTTTGAAAGTTGGCGGTATGATACCCGCGAGGCTCGGATAGCACGTTAAGCTGTTGGTCCTACACCTTACCTCTCTCCGGTCGTGTGGGATTGCCATCCCATCAGACTTTGAAGTGTCGAAGGGTGAGCGTTTTGGGGGACTGTTTCTTGTAAACTTTGACGTTCAAAAAGTGCAGATTATCAGTCTAATTTGAATAAATGACTATTGTTATGATTTGACTATGTGACTAAGGGACGAGAGAGCGCACCTGTGTCTGCGCACACTGTTGTGCACTATAATAATATCTTCTGCGCCATGGCCGTAACGGACAGGAATCATTGAACAGGTTTGATGTAGTAGGCAGAGGTACCTATAGAAAAAAATATATTCCCTGCGTGATCAATTCATGTACATATTTACCTACTTATATTATTTAACTTACCGAAATGTAGGCATGCGATAACCCATTAAAAATCTATTATTAGATATAATTGAGTTATAAATATTTATCTACTAAGCCTACCCATGCTGTACGTGAGTGGAAATATCTCCATTTTATCTTATGAAAATTTAATTTTGAAACATTTTTTTTTTAATGAAAATACGTTTAAAGGAAGTTGGTATGTGTGGTACGGCACACAAAGGTAAGACTTAAATGTAATGACCGTGGTAATGATAGACACTAGCCTTTAGATAAGTTATTGTAGGTAGGTACTAACCAATAAAATGTAGGAACAATTAAAAAAAAAATTAAATAACTACTAACCAGTAGTTATTTATAGATAGGTAGGTAAGTATCTTAATTTCCGGCGGAAGTGTTTTGAAAATGTCGTACCTAGTAATTAACTTACCTATATTATGTTCAGAAAGAAGAAATAAATCATATTTACTCTTTTCATGGTTATGGATGATGCTGATAGTTTCGACAGAATTGGTCTACTATGAGCCGCTAGTTAGTGATCCATGTATCTAAGCAAACCCCATTACCATTTTATCCGATCATCACACAAAAAAGTTTAAATATTTATATACTTAAACGTAATGTTGGTTCTGGTTGACAACGTATTTCTTAAAATACATATTTGCCGACTGCCTATCTAATTACTGGTTTAATAGTAGATATTTATACAGGGTGTAAACAGACCCTTCACATATCCGTCAACCAAGCATTCTGTACCTACATCAAACTAAGTAACTTTACGCAAAAATTATTGCTGGGAATCGACTTTTTTTTTTTGGGGTGAAAAATCACGTTTTAAGGTAGGAAGCGATGGAAAGCACTCAAAGCATTGTGCTGATGGATGGATTGAATAGTACGGGGGTGGTCGTGTAGGTGTGTAAAGTAAAAATCTTACATTAAAAACATGTACCTATTTAAAAAAAAAACTAGTGAAAAAGTTGGAACTTTGACTCCCAATATCTCCATAACTAGAAGGTTCCCAGGTATGGTCTAGAACAAAAACATGATCGCAAAGACTTGGAGAACAAGTGCCTTTCTTTTATGTTAAGGGTCTATTTACACCGTTTATAATAGAACGTTTGCTTAAGCCTTAAGTTTCACGTTCAAGGGTATATGAAAGTAGGTATCTGCCGTAAGTACATAGGCCGGTAATATACTGAGTGGACATATCAATAAGTATTCGCACAACGAGGAAATCTGTTGTTCTCAGTGGCGTTAAGTACAGATCGGTAATGGTTTCGTCTCGTATATTTGCATACTGGCTCAGTTCCTGGGTATTTTTAAGAAAACAACGGTTATTTGAGTAAATAGCCTTTATGGGAAAAATACCGAGATACATTATGACTTGTAACTTTGTTTAGCAAAGCTTGTTTTATATTTGAGGTACCTATATGTCCCGTCTTTAATATTAATGAGATTACTCAGATCACACCCTCGAGGTCTTTTTTTTAACTCTGTCCAATTAAAAAACAACAGAAAATCTTTAATGATTAATTAATGACTCTGCCCTGGAGTGTAAATGTGGTGCTGCTCTACAAACGATAGGGCACTTAATATCGTGTTCTGCGTGTCCTGTTGTTTATTCACTACAGGAACTGATGGATGCTGCCGAAAGCGCTAAACTAGTAGCTCAGTTCTGGGCTGACACAATTTACATTGCCATCGACACGCTAAGAAGAAGAACAGAAAATTTCTACTAGTAGGTACGTACCTAACTGAAACAAAAAGCCAGTAACGTTTTCGTAGACTGCTTAAGTAATTAATCCCAGAACATCACCGTAAGTATGAAGCAGACGAGTTATAAGTACTAAAAACAAGATCAATGTTACAGCAAAATCTCTATGAGTCATCGTGGATAATACAAATGATTCAATGAATCTACATTAAACAGTATCAGTAAGTATCAACAAGAGTTCTGTTAGCGGGTCGGTAGGTATTTCCGATATTCGAAGAAAATTAAAATGGCCTTGGAAATCTCTTCACTCGTGCAAAGTTCCCCGAAAATATGACAAGGTCTTATTTCTGCGGTAATGTTACAAATAAATAACAAAAAACCTAAGCGTCATATTCTCACCTGTGACCGTTTACTTTACCTACCTACTTCGTGGTAAGTGCCTAATTCATTTAGAATTAACCAATTGAGTCAGAGATTATGTGCAATGGCGCCGACAGGATGACTTTGCTCGTAGCCGTTTGCGATAGGTCAACAAAATAAGAAAGTCTGCGGAAAGCTAATAATTTCTCTACCTTATAATTTCGTAGCACACTCCGTAGCTCACGTGCTACGACCTACGACTAACATCCATTTACGGATCACAGGTTATTACTAACTTTCCTTATGAATATGGAAATCATGGAAAAAAACATAAAAGTTTGATCCATGATAAATGATCATACAAACCAAAACGATCACCTATCAACCCACCAACAAATATCGAAGGAAAAACATGCTCGATCGTTTCTTTGTTTGTACCTGTTGTTGGCGTATGAATTCATAAGTAGGTACCTACCTAATGGAAAAGGTACTCTTATCTTGAAGCATCAATAATATGCATCATGTATTGTAAACAGGTGCGAACCTACCTTGAGAGCAAACTGCTCAATGTGAGAGGAATTTTATAAGGTAAATGCATTCAAATTGTCGTCGTCAGGATGCAGCCAGCGTTCGTTCGTTCTTAATTTTAATGATAATACGAGCACAGTCTTAGGGCCGGACTCCACCGAAGGGGAGAAGAGACCAATAAAATGTCGTTATTTCCACTTCTCGTCTTCGCTTAGCTTTAGTGGAAACGGTTGAGCAGAGAGGAGAGAAGATGTCCCGTAATTGTTTAGGCCAGCGGAGACGAGAAGAGACGTGAACGTGTGGTGAGCGGTGAGCTGTGTGGGGCACACGGTGAGCTGTGTGCTGTGTGTTGCATGCAGCGTGCTGTGTGCTGAGCGGACTGCGTTGAGCGATGTGCTGTGTAGGGCGCACGGTGAGCTGTGTGCTGTGTGTGGCATGCGGCGAGCAGTCTGCTGAGTGGCGTGCGGTGAGCGGTGTGCTGTGAGCAGCGTGCCGCTTTGTACATCTCGGCTTAGCATATCTCGGCACAGCTTCGATAGTGGATAGTATTAGGATAGTGGATACACACTAGCTTTTACGTCACCCTAGCTCGTACATCTCCTCTCTGCTTAGTACATCTCCGCTCGTCTTCGCTTTGATGGAGTCCGGTCCTTACGGTTTCGTTTCTAATCATGGATTCGTTTGTATTTGTGTATTTCTGTGACTGTCATTAACATTCACATTCTAGAAGTTCTCATAGGCAGTGAATTTCAAGTGAAGCGTGTTTTTCCTTCGCGAGAAAACAAAACATCAAGAATTAACCGCGAACTAATCCAAATCAATGTTACCTCCTATCTGTCACCTTGTATTTACTATTTATATTCAGTACATCATGCACGTTCTATTATATTCACCTATTAGATACCTACTAGTACCTATGTGATTGAAACACATGTGTGCTCATGAAGTCATCATCTGCTGAATGTATAGCGCGGTACGGCCATGACACTATTTCTCATTGTACAGATAAGCCTATGTGGAAAATGGAGATAAGCAATTTCCGTTTTGTTTTGGTCATGTTACTCTCACTAAACATGCATGGCCCTCTCTATGGACAATCGGGGGATCTTATTATGATTTAGGTCGCGATTCGCGAGTATAAAAATAAAGTTTAATTAGTAATCAGGTATAGGTTATCCTGCATAGTAAGAATAACAGATACTTAATGGACACGACCACTGAACAAACCAGGAAGTCAGGAACTAGGTATTAGACAGCATTACAATACAAAGGCCTCTTCACTTACAGAGAAAGAACGAATGTTAATCACTACAATAATTGCTCACGGTGTGCTGGCGATTTCAGACCATATGTAAAGCTTGGTGGAGGTTCACGATGGTTTCAATGGTGTTCAATGAAATTTAAAAAGTAACATACCGGTCAGATTTGAATCTGCAGTCTAGCACCCGAAGAACAGGCTCCTTACACACCATTACGACGTAAGGAACTCATCCCTACACTATTAAACTGTGATGTCTAAGCTGCCAATATAAATCATTGTCGTGGCAGGTCGGCAATGAATGCACTGAACATCATTAATGATAATTACAATGATTTGTTACTAATACAGATTTGAACCCACTTGTATAGGTAGATTATACGAAGGTCCCACATAATCGCAGATTTACGCAAATGTAGGAAATCTAATACAATGTGCTGAGATTTTTTTACCTTTTGTTTAACTGTTGCAATGAATCATGTTTACGCCGGGCACGTACCAGGTATTATCGGTCAACTCCACGCGACATTAATTTATTGGAAAGCGGGAAGTGTAGTTACTTAGTTCCTTTGTTAATAATAATAATAATGAGATGACTGATTAATTGCTTATTAAGAGCGTTAGGTGTTACGAAATGGGTCTGTTGGGTAAGTTGACACCCTGACTGATACACTACAACTACCTAAAGGAGGTTGCCTCGGCCCTAAAGTAGAAAAGATTTTATTTGTAGGTAGATTATAGGAAGGTTGCTCTTCGGAAGCTTGATTTTATGGATAAACAACTCTCTAATTCTCAGCGCTCTGAGTTTTTTTAATCGAGTCAAAAAAACAAGGTGATTGCATAATGATAAACGATGGGTCTAGCAATATCAAGGTTATGGTCAATGTCTTATTTCAAACTTGTTCTTGATGGAAGGATGGCCAAAGAATATAAGACGTTGGACCTAGGTAGGTACGTATGTTGTCGTAGGTAGGTACCTAAGGATTGGAAAGTGAAGAGTCTAGTAAAAGCTGAAATTATTTATTTCACCTTTTACTTATTCATACCTTGCCGATGTTCTTAGGTACCTACAGGCATAGTCATAACTACCTACCTAGTTCAAGCTCGTAGTGAGGTAGGTACCGCGCCTCAGTCACGTCACCTCATCCAGGAACCCTGATTGCTGTTAACTTTTTATCAGCGGTTGGGGTGTTCCTTTTGAGAGCTTGTTCCTCTTAAAAAGTTCTAAAAAAAGTTCGCGATAGCATTTATGTCTATCTTTTAAGGTTGACTCACTATAACCTTTTATAAGGTAATCCAATTTGTTCCAAAATAATGCGTTATGTGCGAAGATGTTTTTACAAACATTGCAAAAGAGCGTTTACAAGTTACGGCATTTCATACAAACTTTCAAGTCCTTTTTTTTTCGAAATGACTGAACCGATTCTAATGAAACTTCATACGCTTATTCAAGATACATAAGTCTAAAAGTAAGCAGAGAACATTGCTCAACAAATTCCGGATTGACTGCAGATATGCAGCTCTTTAATAATCTACGTTCTTGATTGTCGCGCTGTCGCGTCACGTTTGTGCGCTAATGAGATCTAATTGAGATTGACCCCTGAACCCACCGTTAAAGGTCCTCACATTTCCTTCTCATATTTTACAACAATTATAATGACATTAGCCTTTTTGCTATACCACATTGAGCTACATGTGTATTTCCTTAAGCAAACATTCTGCAGGTACCTACCTGCCGACCAAAGCGATAGCCATAATCAAAATATACCTTGGTTGTTTAGCTATACGGTCCTCTTTTCCAGTTAAGCCAATTTTCTTAACGATTTAGTCAAGCCCTTTCTTAAAGCCTCTTTCAAAATGTCGTCAACACTTGAATTGTTGAATCCTGTCATGCTGATATTTTGTCAAGTAGAAAATCTGTCTGTTGCGCGACTTGAAAGTCGAGTCGTGAAAGTGCGTAACTAATTAACAATGGAAATTGGCAAGGCGCGTTTCATGGCGTTTGTTGTTTGTTTTCTTTGCAAATGTAGAAATGTAAGATACATCAAAATCAAGTTCCTGGTGCTTGCAATTTCTGTTTCTGAGGAGTTATTCGACCATTTTTTCGCGTTTCAATCATAAAGGCACTCCCTCCCCGGAAGCATTCGCCTGTAATATATGAGTTCAGATTTGAGTATTTACATCTGTGAGTGAGGTAAACCGAATATTAAAATGCGAACCTGTTACGATACAATAAAATTGCTATTATAACAATCACTTGTTTCTGTACAAAATCAGGCGAATGCTTGCTCACCGGGAGCCGGGGGCGTCTATTCGCAACGTAATGCTCAACATCGAGTCTTGGAATGTTACATTACAGGCGAATGCTCCAGTGAGAGAGCGCCTTTAGGCATATACAAAACTATAATTTGGTCGTACCTTCAGATAGGACCAACTTGCTGGCCAAAACCCCTCTGACTTGAGCAATTCGCACCATCAATTACATGTCATTCAGGTCGAAATTAATATACATGTTTACATGTTACTGGGGTGAATTCACAAAAGTACTATTGTTTAAACTGTATTACAAACAATCATCGCGAGATGTATTTAATTTTGGTGATTTAATTTTAATTTTGTGTATGTGACTTGGTTATTGCATTAGATTATAGACCTGTAATGATAGTTTAAGGCATTTAAATAAATAAATAACTAAAGGTACCCCATAGTCCGGAATTTGGTACATCTATAGATCCGAGTTACATAAATAATAAAGGGTGTAATTAGACCCTTAACATAGCCGAAAGGCACTTGTTCTCCCCGTCTTTGCGATCATTTTTTGTTCTGGACCATACCTGATATTGGGGGTCAAAGTTCCAACTTTTTTTTTTAAATACATGTTTTTAACGTAAGATTTTTACACGCCTCCACGACCCCCGTACTACTCAATCCATCCATCAGCACAATGCTTTGAGTGCTTTCATAAAGTCTTACCGTAAAACGTGACTTTTCACCCCAAAAAAAGTCGATTCCCAGCAATAATTTTTGCGTCAAGTTAGTTTGATGTACAGAATGCTTGGTTGACGGCTATGTGAAGGGTCTGTTTACACGCTCTTTAAAAATTGTGAAAATTAAAAAGGTTTATAAAAACGAACATTTATTATAAAACCTATCCGATTCCATACATTTTCACTTACATTATTAAGTGCAACTTATAATTAGGTACGTAGATAATATTATAGGTGTACAAAATCATCTTCCTAAAAGGAAAATAAAACTTATTTCCTAGCTCTAACAAAATAAATGCATTTTTACAATCCAAAGTTTTTTGTTATGATAAAATGAAATGTAGTTTGACTATGTTAAAATTTCTTCACAGGCACATTTATGCAAATTCAATAAAATCTATAGGTAGGTACTACTAAATACTTATGTCTTAAAAGTCTGTCTACAATTTTACAGGTATTCACTAATTTAAAAAATAAAACTATTAGGTCATCTTTATTTTGAAAGATCCTGATCATGGAAGTCTATTTGATTTTTGTGCACATTCTTAAAACTGCTACTTTATTTACAAAGGAGCTTGAGCTGGTTTATTTTACAAAGGTGGTCTAATTGCCTTAATTACAGTACACTAAGGTCCTCCTAAAAATCTACATTAAACAAAAGATCAAGAGTATTGGGAAAAATGGTGTGGTTTAGTTTAACCATAGAACAGGCTTGTTTCTGAGAACATAATTAATATCTTTCTTATGAAAGCCAGAGTAAATATAAGTAGAAAGTAGAACCTTGTACTCTAATTAACAAAATATGGTTATCTTATCAGTGGTAAAAAAAATTCAGTCTACTAATTTTAATTACTTACATCTAGTTTTTGATTTATTTAAATGAACAACTTATGGTTCCTTACAGCTGCAATATATAATAATTAGTTAACTCCTTTAATAAATTGTTTAAATAATAATTCCTTGTACTAAACTTTGAACAATAAACCCGTTCAATTGTGATAATTAGAGTTTTATCAAAGTCAGATAATATGAATGGTGCTTGTAAAGTACCAATACAAATAGATAGGCAGTATATTGTCTAAAGTAATATATAAAATTGCATACTTTAGGGACACACAATAATAATGTTTGTCACCAAAACATAAATGGTGGTATCTTATAATAATACAGTCACTAGGTTACTAATACAGGTCAATTAAACAAAGTCAAAGTAATATTTAAATAAGCACCTAAACATTTAAATATTTGCTTTTCTTTAACAAATCATCTGATAACACCTAACAATAAAGGAATGTTCAAACGTGTGGACAGAATCATCAAAACATTGGAAATAAGATATGTGAAATACATTAGGTACACAAATAGTTACAACTATGAAGCTACTCTTTTGTAGAAATGATTCACTGAACATCAGTCTTTTCTTTATATTCAATTTGTCAGTGAACACCAAATTTTGTCAAATGTACTGTCAATTATTTAACTTTGTCACATTTTAGTTGTAGCTTCTAGCGAGCGCAGGAGAGGTGCGCGGGCCATATACTAGAAACGATCTTTAGAGGCGTGCAGGTCCGGGTTGGTCAGGTATTGCAGCTCCTGCAACTCCTGGAACTTCTCATGGTCCCGGATGTGTGCATAGTTGGCTGACAGGCACATCAGGTAGTGCACCAAACTCAATATCACAAGTATACAGGATACCATAGCCAGAATAAACATAAACTCCGCCTTCTCAACATAGTCTTTGCAAAATAGCTTTATCTTGTGAGCCTCACAGATTCTCATATCTTCTTGTTTAACACTGGATGGGAACATGAAGTCAAATTGTGTAAAGTCAATGCAAGTTGATAGATCAATGTTTTTCGGTTTCGAACAAAGTTTCCAGAATATGGTAAATAGGAAAGTCGTTATAACTAGGAATCCTAGCAACATGATCCATACAAAAGTCAATATGTACGTGATGATCATAAATACGGCGCAGGATATCCGTCCTCCGACGCGTGCTCTCCATGCACGGTACACTTTCTGCCTGGTGGCACCTGTTGTTAAACAACCCAAACACAATAGCATGAAGCCAAGAGCCGCCATACAGGCGCTCCCCACTATGAATATCATCTGCAGCGCTTCGATCCATATGAGCCGGAAGTGAAATACTTCGTCGAACATAAGTATTGAAAGAGCTGATCCTCGATACATAGTCCCGCAGAACACACCCACGCCCAGGCAGCACATAATCGTTGCGATGAGAGTGGCATGAGGTATCCTGGTTAGACATGCCTGGCAAGCGTCCCCCATTTTTAGAGTAGTTTATTTATCTTGAAAATCACTTTTGCACACTAGTATTTTCCTTATTTACACTAAATATATCCTTTTTCATTCACACAACAAGGAAAGTAGATTTACGCGTTCAACGGATGACAAATAATTGTTGACGTGACGTTTCATTCGCAGAGACTCATCCATAGACAAAAAATACCACAGATTGTGTAGTCAACAAATGATTAAATACAGATTATAATATTTGCCCGTGAGTGATTGGCTCATTTTACAAAGATAAAATATTTTGTTTTTATAATTCGTCATGTAGACGCTATGTAATGAGGAATGATTTATCTACCGAGTTTAAAAAAAAACAGTATTTCTCTACCAAAGCGTGTATCCGAACAAATCGCAGTACCCGGCCACGTCAAACTGACAATTACTGTAATAGTGATGGACACTTATTGTTCTTAAAAATCGACTAAGAAATTATAGTTTAACAATAGTATAAACTAATTAAAAATGTAAAATCTAATGAAGGTGCTTTGTTTAGAATTTGCAACAAATTCAAATGCTGTTATGTTATGACGTTGACTTTTTCTCTTTTTTTAACCATGTGTTTTGTTTTTGTAATTTCTTTTCAGCTGGTCATGTTGGATAACATACCTAAATGGCAAAACATGTAGCTGCTTTCTAAATTGTTTACAAGACTTGTTTATTGTAAACGTTCACTCCTGTTTTTACCAACTAAATACATGATGAAAGGGACACTAACGCACAAACGGTTACTACGTATTCAGTTCGTCATTCTGAGCCTCCTGGTTATTAGACAAAAATGTGCTGTTTGTAGGAAACAGCAGATTTTTTTCTTATTACCGATTTACCTGTCAAAATGAGTATGAAACAGCTGTTGTTGTATTTTTATTTTATCTTAGAACTAAAGTAAATACTTTGTGTCTTTTTTTACCTTTATGGAATACGGAATGGTACTATTTAACCTTAGCGTACCCGATTTTTTTTTATTGGTATCTCGCAGGTCAACTTAGGAGGCTTGCTTCTGCTTAACCGGATTATCCTGTGGGTGCCTTGAGTGTTTGGCGTCGGGTCAGTGGCAAATAATTACTTACAAACTAAGCGACAGCGCGCTAAGGGCACCTCCTGTGGGGTATGACCCAGGGCGTCACTAAGGAGGGCAGCATAGGGACAGGCTGGATCTAAGTGAGATCATTATTTAAGAATTGATTTAAAACTACTGGCTTAGCATCGCAGGCTGGCTTGAGCATGGGTATAGGGATCAAGAATCTTACTAATACGCAATGGTCCGTATCGGGTGGCCTATACTATATCCGAATAAATTACCGATCTATTTGAGTAAGTAAATAATAATTGAAATATGATTAATTATCTGTAAAGAAAATTAGATATTTGTTTTAGTGTTACTAAAATATCTGACAGCTTTACGACAACAAAACGTTCCCATCCCTACTGAATTGTAATAATTTGCTTTTGTAATTTGTAATACACAGTTAAAATTTGCTAAGAATTCTTGCGAGTTTATAAATTTTACAAAGTGGAATAGGCTCAAAATGGAAACTCTGTATCATCAGACCAATCAGCTCATACAAGAAACAGCGGAATTGTTTCAGAAGTTAGATCGAGATCCATCTAACTATGAGGGAATTGAAAACGCTATTCAGTCGAAAATTAATGCAATTAGTGCGTAAGTTCATTTCATAATATATTTCGGATTATGCTAATTTAATTATCTTCTTATATTTGTGTGGTTTTATTTCATACACCTATCATTTGAAGAACTGCCAGACCAACATATTGTTGGTAATTATTTCGTCATTTAAACATTTATTTTTATTTTGAATTACAGGAACTGCGAGAGATTGGATATTTACGTCTACAAAACACCCGTCAACCAGCGACCTATGGCCAAAATGAGGGTTGACCAAATAAAATATGACAACAAACATATTCAGGTACTGTTGATAATTCAAACCCTTCTGTTGTGATATTAACGCCGTTATCCCATTTTATTTAAACTTCGAAATGGTATGTAATTCTTTCTCCTTTTTTCATCACTTATCGTCATCCACTGTCATCTCAAAATGCTCCCCTTTTGTGATAGCTACATACATATCTTAGCACTTAATACATCCAGCACATATTGCCATAAAGCAAAATATAAGAGAAAACACAATACATCTATAATTTTCAAGGAAAGAATAGTAGAAAGTTTTTAATCAATCTATCATGGTCTCTGTACTTGAAACTTCTCTATTCGCACTTAAAATCTGTTCTTAGGACATGTTGCTGTTTCTGTATGGAATACATTCCATAATATTCTGTATTCTGACATCAGTCAGATTACGGGACTATGGCATGTGCTAATCATATAATACAGAATACATTGAGCTGTCTGCTTAGCATGTAATTCAGTTGCAACTATGGTGCCTAAAAAAGCCAAGTTGAGCAATTCCTCTAAAATTGATACATTTCCGGAATCCTTCAGCAGATCATTCTACTACATGTAATATGACACAAAATCATGTTTGGTGGGAATATTGCCATGAGAAAAATAAAGAGTTATCAAGGTGGAGATGACAATACTACACATGAAAATCGTAACATCAAAATTAAAAAAAAAAACCTACAAACTAAATGAAACTGTAAACAAAGTAGAACATAATAATAAAGATTTATTTATAAAGAGTTATCTATACATTACAGTTATAATCACTTGACAAAGTGATTTTTTAGGATTTCAACATAATTAATTTAATAGATATACATATATAACACTGTAACAAGACTACAAGTACAGTCGCTTAGTTTGTAAGTAATTCCACACAGTAATTTTTTTTTTTTTCTAACTATGTGCCAAATAGTATACTAATGTGTGTGTGTGTACTTGTAGTAGAGTGCAATTGTGTATTTATTTGTTGATGCACAAGATTTCGTTCAGACACAGGCGCAATAAACTGCCTAAGTCTAATACAAAGATTTTAGTTTAAACCTGAAAAATATGAAAAGTAATAATTTATGGCATAAATGCTAGTTGATATCGACATTAGACAGATAAAATGTTCTTGCATGCTATGAATAGCTAATATTACGAATTGTGAATTTATGACCATTCTTTTTTTTTTTTATCATTGTAAAATCATCAAATGAGTCCTCCCACCCAGGGCAGAGCGGGAGGGACTGTCAAACTTGTACTGAGTAAAATCCACGGTGTCCTTCAATAGCCCTTTATGTTCCAGGGTCACGGTAATTCTATAAGTCCCGCTACCAATTTATGACCATTCTACGATTTTTAATATGATTTATATTATTATCCTAATACGATTTTGCTAAAGCGCCCTTTTTCGTGCCCCCAATAATTAGCTCACTCTTAAGTCCAACAAAACCTGCCTAAATAGACAGAAAGAGTGTTAATAGAGTAACCAAACTCAAGTTATTTCTTTCTCCTCAGGCATCTCTCTCAGCCTCTCAGAGCAAAAGAATAAAGCGTGAACAAGAGCTCAAAGACAGAGAGCAACTGTTGAGCCGCAGATTTGGTCATGACCACACTTCTATAAATCTGGATTACTTGGCACAGGAACAACTGTCCTTGCAGAATTCACACAGGAATGTTGATGAAATGCTTCACACCGGTAAGTACTATTGCATAGGTCCATAGTAATGTTTCCTACTGGTCCTAGGTTCGATTCCTGGGTCAGGCAAAGTATTATTGGGTTTTACTTCAGCAATTTTTCAGTAACAGCCACATAGTCTAGATTTTTACCTGGGTTATGGCAGTAGGGTCACACCCTATTAAATGGGACTTTAAAAAAACATATGTATCTGGCGAAATGTGGTTGTATTAGATACACTTCTACCTGTTATTATGTTATGTTACCTACAGTCCTTTCACAGTTAAATATTCACTTCTGATTTGGCTTTCTGATAACTGTCAAAATGACAGTGATCCTTATTTGGTTACAATAAGCTTGCTCAAACTCAAAGCATTTAATTCAATTAGACCGTTACTCATCAATTAGGCACTTGAATGTCAAAAAAATAAAAAAAAGCGCAGCTAAAGTCACAGTCAAAAGGCATAATAACTTGAGAAAGTACTGTAGTTGTACATTCCAAAGCGTCCAATCTCGATGGAGAAGAATGGGCAAGAAACTAACTTCATGGACAATCACTTAAATCAAAATATTGTTACAAAATCTTGGTTACATCATTCATGTTGAGATTATACAATGATGTAGAAAGATGTGAAAGTTAAGAGCATCCAGAGTAAAAGATGTAATCAAAAATTCAAAATTATAATACAATGCTGTTGTATTGCTTGCCATTGACAAGTATGTCAAAATCACAGTGAGCTTTGCTATAATAAAAAAAGGTTGCTTTTTCCTTGCTGCTGTTGGAGGTAAAATAATTGTGAAAAGAATATGCATGTATAATAACATAATATAACGTCACGCCAGAAGGGTTAGAGGTGAACCAAATAGTACACCCACATTTCGCCAGTTATGTTTAAGTCACATCTAATAGGGGGTGAGCCTATTGCCATGAACCGTGCACAAATACAGACTCCGTGGCTGCTACTGAGAAATTCTTGATGGAAAAACCCAATAACATTTTAGCCCTACCCGGGAATCGAACCCACGACCTCATGCTCAGCAGTCGCGCTTGCGACCACTCGACCAACGAGGCAGGCTGAGATGTTAAAACAAAAAGTATAATAGAGAAAGCATCCTGGGCTGTATGGCAGTGGCGAAGGTTCCATACAACTCTATTCCTATCAGATTCCCTTTGAAAAATGGCACAGTCAGCATTCTATAGACAAATAATATAATCACATTAAAGATATGTACTCCAGCTTTCCTTTTACAAAAATTGACCCTTCGCTACTGCTGTATGCTGATACAGTCCAGATTGCATTCTATACTGCACTCATTTATCTCAAGTGTAAATCAGCCAGTCTGAGAGTCAATTTTATTGTGTGACATAAAAACACTAGGCTTAAAGGTCAATACCAGTTAATTGTTCTACTTCTGGAAAAATGCCTCTAAACAAGGCTATTTTGGGTTAAAACATTCCTAGATGAAAGCTTTGACAGTGTGCAAGAAACAGAGCCTTTTTCGGATGGGAAATCATCAAATGACCCCTCCCACTCTGGGCGTAGCGGAAGGGAATGTCAGACTTGCACTGACTAAAACCCATCCATCTTCAGAATCTTGCTTGTGATGTTAGGCTAAGATGATGAGAATACTGAAGCCATTATGAACATAATATTAAGGGCTTGATGCTCATGATTTTAGCAAAACCCTAATGGGTCGGTGGGTCGTCTGTGAACGTTGATCTAATAAACATTGCTATTATTTATTTGGTAGGATTTTATTAACTTTGTTTTACTAGCACAAAATCTTGTATGTCTTGTTTCGATCATACTATGTAAGTGAACACTGCTGGTGCTTATTAGGCCACACTATTTCATTAGTTTCTAATAGTTAATTTGAGAAATCAGGCTTCGGTTGCTTCCGAAATTAGTTCGCCCGTAAGTAATTCCCGAAATGTGCTTGTAAAGTCGTAAATCACGTAAAATAAATATAAAGAAGACTGTCGAAGCGGGAGTATAAAATAGCGAGTAGCCTAATACGACTCATTATCATCATCATCTACTAGCCCGAGTTCACCTACTGTTGGGTATAGGCTTCTCTTTGATTGTGCCAGCCTCATCCAGGATATACCCGCGATGGTAACAACGTCGTCTGCCCATCTCGAATACTTTGCAAGAAATAATAACTAACGCCTTTGTTATGATGTAGGTATAGTTGAGAAATATGTACAAAGAAAGAAACAGTACTATTTTAATGTAGTCGTTAAACGCTAAACCTAAACCCAACCGTTGTTTAGTTAGGACTACTTGTTCATAGGACAGCTAATGGTCCAATGTCGCCTTAAAGCGGCACAGTTTACCTCCAGTTTATGTATTTATGGTCCATAACCCAGATCACCTTATTGGTTGGACTCATTTAAGTGCACACTACAAAGTAATCTAGCCGTCAACGACATAGTTACGATGGACGCCAATGAAACCAGATAATTAATTTGTCTTGGAGACTATACACACTATCTATATCTAAGTACGATTGACTCGTTTGAATGGTGTGCGACACCAACGCTACGTGGCGCTGACATCACCACACGTGTATATTGTTTTCATTAAACTCACACAAAAAATAAAAACATAAAAAGTTGTAGTCTGTCAACGAAAATACGAAGTAGATCTTTGACTCTTTGTGCTTCTAAATCGTGGAATTTAAGCTGTATTATTTGTGTTTTGGATCGTTTTCAAACGCGTCTGAGCAGAGAAATGAGATAAGTATAATAAAATAAAATAAAAGTGAAGATTACAGTGTTAAATCAAGTGGAAAAAGGCACTTACCACATCTTGTTATTTTTTTGTATCACAGTCCACGCAACACAACACACACAAATATTATGTCTTATATCACTAATAGTCTTATAAATAATAACACCGGACCCAGCCACTTGACATGACCGCACCGTATCAAGGTAAACTTAACACACAAAGTTGAAGTTTTTCGAATAGGCAGCCTAGATCGCGATTACTTCATCCGCGGCGCGCCGCCAGTCTCTGAGAAGATTATGAGAAATTATTTATTATTAAAAATAATTAAACTCGAGCTCCTATTTTTTTAAACTATATTGTGGAAATATTAAATTTCATGTCGATGTAAAATACACAGCAAAATTATATGTAATAATATTATTTATATTTTTTCCCACCTACGACCTTGACTTTATACTGCTATCTACACGAAGTTAGGTGAGTAACTACCTAATAGCCAATTAAACTGCTCCTATAGGTATAAAGGTAGTTACACCTACTTATAAATTCACGTGTTTGTCTGCCGACTTGTCCTTCCGAAATAACGACTTGCTATAAACCTTAAGGAGGCTGGCTACATTTTTACGCATAAATTTAAAACCATAGACATAAAACAAGATTGGATCCAAGTATCACCTAATCATGTAATTAATAATAAGATATTGATTGCGGAAATTCAACCTATGACATAGATACGGAACCTATTAACGTTAACCTTGGATATCAAAGGGTTGGAGTCCACTGCTTAAGGGCCTCTAATACATAACATAACGTTTAAGTGCACGGTCTGGTCAGTACTTAAACCTGTTTTAAAATATCTTTTTTACTAAGTCGGTCCTTTATTTTCGAGAATCCACAACAAACTCCTCTCATCGCTTTACTTGAACCTATGCCTCTGATTCAGTGTCACTGGTGTCCAGGCTCTGCAGATTTGCCATATTTGAAACTATAATTTGTTCCAGGTTCAAATATACTGGACACACTGAAGTACAATCGAGAAACGGTAAAAGGTGCGCATAGACGGTTAATAGACCTGGCCAATACTTTAGGTTTATCCAATGCTACCATATCGCTGATAGAACGAAGGGTTTCTCAAGATAAGTACGTCTTGTTCGGAGGCATGTTTGTTACTCTAACTGTTATTGTTCTTGTTATTGTATATTTGACGTAGTTGGAACAGTTCTCCATAAGGGATAAGGGGGCATTCCTCTGTCCTCATTGACAATAATAGCTGATGACAAATACTCTTTGGTGCAAAAACTGAATTATACTTGAAATTACAATATGCTTTTGAATGTGCTTTTATTTTTGAATTAAGGGGAACTTCGGGTGTTGCGTTCTATTGATAAAAAAGGTAGGTATGTCTGAAATTACTGAGTTTATAGGTGGAACGCTGGATGGTTCTTTTAGCTCGTAGCCATAGTGAGAGAAACTTCGCTATCTTGTTTTTTCAATACAATTTCAACCAGTTTACCAACTGCATTTTCCGGACAATGTCATTCGCGCGCCAAAAGAACCATGTTGCACTATACTTTGCCTACAGAGGTAAGATATTCTAGCTATACTTTCTGAAATAACATCATAGGGTTTAGAAGGTAGTACCCCGATGTAGTATAGCGCAATCGTTATCAACATAACCTGCATGATTACGTCATGATTTATGATGTTTAACAGCTGCGATCCAAGGCCATTTTGCTCTCGCCATATCTGACCCAATAGGCAATAGTATAATCAAATCCAAGCAAAAAGCAGCTATCTCTGCAAGCAATAAAAATGGAAGTTATCTTAATAGGATTGCGCTACACTTGCATATTGTGTGAAATGATGGAAAGAGATCGTTCAACCGAAGAGTTCCATCAGGTTTATTTATTTATTTATTTATTATATTATATTATTTATAATTTTTAAGCGAATTTCTTTTTTTTTTAATCTCATCATTCTTTGCTTGTTTTAGAAGTTTATTTAAGTAAGGTTATTATGCACATTATAACGAAGCAGAAAGGCACTGTTCTCCCCGTCAGTTATTGTTCTAGACCAGGGGTGTCCAACGTAATATTATGGAGGGCCAAGTTTAATATTTTTGTAACAGCAGCGGGCCAAAAAAATGCAAAGTGACCTCTAATTTTTTTTAAACAATGTTCGCGCAATATTTATTGATGTCTTACAAAGTTTTAAAACGCTCGCGGGCCGGATGGAAGACCTTTGCGGGCCGCTAGGTGGCCCGGGACCCGTATGTTGGACAGGCTGTTCCCTGTTCCCGGCCGTAGCCTGTTCTAAACCATACCTTCTAGTTACGGAAATTTTGGGGGTCAAGGTTCCATCTTTCTCACATTTTTTTTTTTTTAAATACATGTAAGATTTTTACTTTAAACAACATGTTTTGAGTGCGTTACATTGAGTCCTACCGTAAAACGTGATTATGCATCCCAAAAATTACATAATGCTTGGCAGCTTCGTGAAGGGTCCGTTTTTTCCCTTTAAACAAAATACAATTAATGGGTATAAAATAATAACAATAAAAAAAAAATAGAAAGTTAGAACAGACGTTTGATTAAATCAGCCAATGAAATAATCTGCTATGATTTCTCGTTATGTAAAAGTTCAAGTTACGAAAAAAAAAACATGTTCCAAATTCTTGCTTGTTTTTATTTAGTAAGAGTATCGGGCTACGAAACACCGACTGGTTTTAGGCGACGATCATACAACTATTATTCATGTAATTAAATCTACATTTGGATTTCGGTTTTATTACGGCGGCGGAGGCAGGACTTACATTTATTATATGAATGGATATTTGGCTATTCATGTCATAATCATTAAATTTGTGGAAACAATCACAAACTGCTAAGAATGTTGGTCTCTTTGCCCTTTCAACTTTTTTTAAAATCCTCTTTGGTCTAGTCTTCTTTGTGACCCAGTTCTAGTGCGGATGTCACTTTTGACGTTCCCCACCTCTGTTTTATGCAAATTGCCAATGAAACCTGTTTTCGTAACCTCTATTTAAATCGATACTCCTAAAAGTAAATTATCTGTCCGTTTGTAACGTTTCCGAGTCGAAACGATTTTGATGAAATTTTGAGAAAATGAGAAAGGACTCGAACTCTGAGCATACACCTATTAAGATAGGCGTTTTATAAAATGAAGGTTCTAAACCCAAAAACAAAAGAATGTCGCAAGTAAAGATAAAGATTGGGTGTTGATTGTTCGAAGCTAGAGTTCGTTCTACATTTATTATTAACAAAAAAATGTTGAAATTTATTAATTTAGCTAAAAGGTTTAAGGTGTTGAAGAAAAGCCTGTGTTCTTGATACAGGCAAAATTTGTTTCTAAAAGAGTGATATGTATGTATACAATCACATCTGTATTTTATTGTTAAAATGTATTAAATAAATGTATATTGGAAATATGGAATTGGAAATACATTATTGAATAAAACATATTATGTGTTATCTTCGTTTACTATTTAATGTTACATTCCTTTTTAATTTAAATGATTGCACGTGTTTTTTGTGAGCTTAGGTACACTGTGTTTCTAAATTTATTTAAAAGACGCAAAACATGTTTGTGAACCATTGTAAAAATGTTAATAATAAGTGATATTTTATTAAATTTTCTATTTTATAATTATAATTCTTGTTCTTTTTCTGAGGCCGGTCTAGAAAGAGGTGGCGACATGTTCTGATCGCGCATTACGAAGGCTGGTATGAGGAGGCGCGGGAGAAGAGTACCTGGAAGGAAATGGGGCTTCGCCCAGCACTGGGACATACAATGTTACTAAAAAAAATCGTTCTGTCGTCTAGTCTATATCGTTACATGCAAAATTTAAACTTTTCAGGTGGAAATACAATAGGTTAGGCAGAAAAGGGCACACAATATGTTATTTTAATTTTGTATTTAACATTTTACATTATTTGAGTATCACCATCCTGAATTTCACAAACTTTTCGAAAGTGCACAAGGTTACAAATAAATTATTTATGTTAGAAATTGTAACTGTCGCTAAATCTCGAGTAATCTCGACACACCATACACTGAACTGAAAAAATATCTAGGTAGGCACCTTTTAAAATAATCTTTGCGTTTTTGGTCTGTTAACATACGGGGTGGAAGGGACACTGACGAAAAGAAATCTGCTGTTTCCTACAAAAGTGCAATTCCTACACGGTCAAAATGTATGGAACTGCAGATTTTATTTATTAACCGATGAAAAAGTTCAATGACCCTCAGAATGATGTACTGAAGACGTGGTAACCGTTTTCGCGTCGGTGTCCCTTCAACCCCGTATGTTAACAGTCCGAAAACGCAAAGATTATTTTAAAAGGTGCATACCTAGATATTTTTTCAGTTCAGTTTCCTAAATGACTAGAAAATTAAGGCTGGCTTGTGATTGGCCACTCATTCATCCTTAAAAGTTACATCTACTACAGTAAATGTAGGTACAGACGCAGACGAAGCTACCCGTAACTGTCAAATTTTACCAATCAACCTTGAACCTAATGCTTTAGCGAAAAAGTTAAAAATCTATTAAAAAAAATTGATAGGTTGTAGTAGCTTGATGTGCTGGCGTCTGTACCTATAAGAATTTAAAAAAGAATGAAAATCGTGGAAACAAGTTATTTGGCAGCCGCGGACTGTTTTCGATCTCTTTCATCAGGGTCACAGCATGGTAATTTCGGTTCAACGTGCGGGCAGGCGAAGGCGACGTCTTCTTCCTTGAGAGGGGCGCAGGGTCCGGATTGTTCCGGAGGGGGGTTCATGCACGAGTCGATGATTGGCTCCGGTAATCCAGGGTAGTCGGCAATGCGCGTGGCAGCTGGTGAGATGGCGGGAACATCACGACGCAGATCCTTGACTTTCTCATACGCATCCGGTGCGAGTTTCATGTAGTCTGGCACCTGTGAAAATATAGGAATATTGTAGGTGCTGAGGTAGGTGAAGACATGTTGGCAACGGTCAGCTCTTTCCGACGTAGATGTCGGGAAAAATCTAAGGATCCAGTTTCAATCAGAAGTTCAGAATCAGTTAGTTTGGCAGAAGTAACAATTTTTGTAATGCTTAGGATTAGGAGGTCACCAAAATAAACGCTTTCTCATTTTTCATCAATCAACTCAGCCAATTGTGGTTCACAGCTGGAGCATGGATCATAGGCCTCTCCCAAGATGCGCTACAACACCCTGTCCTTCACCTTTCGTTATTATTCAGTCTGATCCAGCTACCTTTTTACGGTCAGCTTGTTAATTGATTCTCGAACCTGGTCTATGAAATACGGGCCTCTGTTTGTAAATACTATGTCTAGATAATATGTCTATTACCCATTAATGAAGCTAATTCAAAGTTGCGAAATACGAGCACGTGGGAAAATCTGGGAAGCCAAACAATCAATGGATTTCTCGAGCCTTCGCTTACTTTTACACCTCGCTTGCAAATGTAGTCTTTCACATGGGTAACGTTACCTACACTGGTTTACTTTCATGGTCACGCCACAGCGTGGATAACGTTAACTTTGTAACAATGGTTTAAGTGGTAAAATACTTAATAATTACTGAGGCGGAAATGTTTACCTACACGATATCCTTACGGGCAGAAAAGATAGTAACGTTTTTTGCTTACCTACAAAAAAATCAAATTACAAATTGGCAAATTGTTAGTTAGGATACAGACCAGATGGCTCGATGGCTAGTCTATTTTGAGCACTGTTTATATCTTAGGCTTTTCAATTTCAGCCAGCCACAGAGTATTAATAAGGTAGGTACCTACAAACTATAACCTATCTCGGAATCAATAAAAAAAAAAACGAACATACGAGTAGGTATCCATGAGCCACCACCGACCTCATTGTGATCCCTCGCAGTAATTATCTTATTATTCGGTCGTTTTCCTGATCATTGCGCAATGAAGTTGATGCTGCGCAATGTTCCATTACATGATATGGCAAATGAAAGCAGTTTACCAAATAACGGGTGGGTACCTAGGTAATACCTATTATTCCATGGCAAACTAAAGTACGTATTTAAGTATGCAGACTGTTCATTAGTTCGTATACAAAGACTGTGTTGTCGTAGTAGGTAATTAATGATTTGTAATAATTGTATGACACGCACCATATCGTCGACCTAATTCTAATATGGTGTAAGTCATAATTGTCCAGGATGCAGAAAAAATCTTTTGATTTCGTAAAATTCTTAGGAAACTTGAAAAAAATTAATGTTCTAACAAAAATATTATTTACTTTGCTTTAACTTTTATCCTATTGTTATATAGATATAACACTTTTGGATCACTCCACCTAAAAAATCTTAGATTGCAAATAAAATCGTTGTTTGGCCAAATTTAGACTTACGCCATATTAGAATTAGGTCGACGATATATAATTATAAATGCAATTCCTTGGTGACTTCATACATTCCTAGAGATATCTATTATAATACCTGGCGTACCTAACTTCCACGTATTTGCGAAGCTATAAAATTTTATTGAGAGGATATATATAACTATCTATCTTGAAATAAAACTCCGCCTCCACTAAGGAAGCGGAAAACTATTGTGTTAGAACAGACGAATTTCGATGGGAATTTTGCTAGATAGGTAGGTTATCGTGCTGTTAAAGGTGTAAGTTCAGTACCTAAACAAATAAAGCTTCAAAGAAAATTTCATGATGTTAAATGATTGAATAGATCAGAGAAGTTACCTCCTTGCAGTCGATGCCATAAGTGCCGAGGTAGCCAGGTAGTGGTGGCTTGACTTCCTTGACGTCTCCGATGTTGGACGAGACCTGCGCGCTCGGCACGATCTCATATGGGCATATTTCGTCGGCACGCTGCTGTGCTCGCTCCGCCTTACCCTGGGTATTTAGAAATGCATAAGGATTTAGTGGAGAGGATTAAATCATAATGTCTAGAAATGAGTTGCTCAGGTGCACGTGATTTGCAGTAGCCTATATGAAAAGGAATCAATCGGTTGTGTACTCGCTGCAAATACAAATTGGCGGGGGATTATAGGTACAGCGTGTAACAGAAAGGGTCGGTATAGTCATACTAAAGAGTGTGCCACAGACCATCAAACTGAACAACTTTCTCCGTAGGACCAACATCGTAATCGCGAAAAAATTATCGGACTGTCCTAAGTGACCATACAACTGCACCTTTCAGAACCTAATAAACGCCACTGACACTGCTATTGGCGTGGCGGGTTACCTACTGGGTCCCTCTTTTCGACAAGAAAAGAAGAAGTAGGTAGCTCAGCATAAACCATAGTTATCTTAAGCTGTCTTGCGCAGCTTGGACATCAGCAGCTCAATCCATCTTCAAGCTGGCTAGCACTTACCGGGTCGTCGTACTGTGCGCAAAAATCCTCATCTTCGTTGAAGTGTGGCTGTTGGCCAGGCGGATAGCTAACTTGCTTCGTCTTAGCCTCCCTGTGCTCGTCAGCCGAAGGCCCGCTGAAGCATACCACCTTCTGGTGGTCATCGTGAGCTGCTCCGGACTTGAGGATGCCCCTCAGTGGTGCTACGCTGTCGCACGTCGGCTTGCTGAACATTGGAAATTAACATGAGTCTTGTTCGGAGCAACAATAGTTTAAAGATGATTCTCGAACTGTTTTCTGAAGATAAGCTTACAAAGCATCAAAACGTTCGATTTAAAAAAATCTCCATTTTTTTAAATCGAACGTTTTAAAATAAACATTCAAAAATGTTTTGATTATTTAACTAAAGAAAAGAAACTGCGCATAATCAGAAACTTGTGCTTTTAAATCGTTATTAGGTAGATCCTAAAAAACGGGTTTGTGATTGAACGTGAACTTTTATAGGTCTAAGCCTAGGACTAGTAGTAAGGTCACCTCAGAGGATAATGATATCTTGTCTCACGAGTTTAAATCAATGCTCATATAAATTGATGTTATCTGTTTAAACAGATTTAGATTGTACCTAGAAATATGATATAAGTAACGCAATCTTCATCAGAGATTTATGAAACTTCGGATAGAGATAAAGCAAACTTTGGAAAAACTTTTGAAAACTTTGTTGCAACCTTTGCTGTCGTAGAGAAAAATACGAGTGGACGGGCACATATTTTTCTTTTAAACCTTTCATCGAATTGATCTAATCGAAAATTTTTGAATGATTGAATACCTAAGTAGTTAGGTTAGGCAGGTAGGTAACAAGTAAAATTTTATTAAAAGTATCAAAAAACCCAACAACAAATTGTATTATGTACATAAAGGGTGTAACAAGACACTTAACGAAGCTGAAAGGCACTTGTTATCCCCGTCATTGCGATATTTTTTTGTTCTAGACTATGGTCTATGCTCATTAGAAGCCTGCCTGCCTGTATGCCTGGGAACCTCCTAGTTACAGAGATATTGGAGGTCAAAGTTCCAACTTTTTCACAAGTATTTTTTTTAAATACCTACATGTTTTTAATGTAAGATTTTTACTTTAAACACCTCCACGACCCCCGTACTATTCAATCCATCCATCAGCACAATTTTTTGAGTGCGTTATTGAGTCCTACCGTAAAACGTGATTTTTCACCCCAAAACAAAAAGTTGTTTCCCAGCAATACTTTTGCGTAAAGTTACTTAGTTTGATATACATTATGCTTGGTTCACGGCTTCGTGAAGGGTTCGTTTACAGCCTGTATTTATTTGTAATCTCCTTTTAATTTCCTTCATTTTGTACCCTACTCAATAGGTTTGGTTGAAAAAAAAATATTAACGACTTACAATTTAGCGCCAAAAATCCACCATTTTGTTTTTTGTTAACACTTATTAAGGACACTTGGGTTTTTGAGACGAATCTAGTGATACCTTAATCGTCGAAATCCATCCAGGCATTTGGAACATGCAGTTTGGTACATCAAGTTTACGAAAAACAAACAAAGAAACGTACAAGATACGCGCGAAAATCATAACCCTTCCTTGCCGAGGAAGGGTTATGTTTATGTATGTATATGTCGGGTAAAAAGAACCGAGTAGGTAGGTAAGATTTTTTGCTTTTTTTTTAAACGTGAACGGCTTTTATATATTTGAATTTTTTCCTTATTAAAGCCAAAGTCAATGTCAAGTCAACGACCTTTTTATGGTCAGAGTCTTATAAAGTCTTGCGTGATCTGCTGTTTACCAACAGCTCTTATCACTTCCACTATTAAATTCTTAGGAAAACTTACCCTTACTTACCTGTTGTGGAATGTTCCTAAGATTCCTACAAGTCACGAGTGACACTAAAGACTACCCAATTGCCGTTAAGTTTCACCAATCACAATGGTTGGTAATCCATACTGGCTGGTATTTTACCACCGTGGCTTTCACCAAAATTGCTGAACCCAAGTCGTCAGACAGTGGGGTGGGTGCCAAAAGACGGGCGTCGTTGCTGAGGAAGGGCCCTAGGCTACGGGGGAGATCTTTAGCCAGTAGTGGGATAAAAGGTACAGTTTAAAAAAAAAAAACCAAATATACTTAGGTTTTTTTTTCTGGCTGGCTTGTGCAAAATTGAGAGAAGGCTCATTTTCTGTAGCGTTTGCGACTACTATCAGCTACAGTTTTCAAAGCCCAGTGTTACCTCTGCCGTGTGGCACGCAATGACTCGTCATACGAGATAACGTCGGTCGTCATGGGTGGAGTGGGAGGTCGCAGCGGCGTGGCACTCCCCTCCTCCACGTTCAAGGCAGTCAGGCATCGTTGCATCGCGCTCGGTTGCGCCACTGCCGCCTGACCGAACTTCGCGAGTTGCGCAGTCATGGCTGCCTGTTGCTCCGCGGAGAAGGCCGACTAGAGATGGAAGAAAATAACCATTTAATTAAGAACAAAAGTGAATCTTACTACTTCTACTACTATCTTACTTCACAAAAAAAATATTTTCTTGGAGGAAATTACGAATGACCGCTTAATAGTAATCTGCGATCTTTTTCAGTCAACCATTGCTGGCCTGCATTGTAAGGCACAAACGAAAGCGTTCGTGAGCATTGGAATAAGGCTATATACGACGCTGCCTTACCCAGTCGGGATAACATACACAAGTAATGCTATGTTATTTTGTAAAATCAGTCAGTCATTACCGTAAGTTCGTCTTTCAAGTTGCCCTCGCGCATGTGGTAGTTGCGCACGTTGTCGATCACCTCCTGTGGGAACTTCTCCGGGTTCGCGGTCATGTATCGATACACGAACAGGTCGCATCCTATGATCCTGAAGCGATGCTTGAAGACGGGCACTATGCCTCCTAGGAAAATAATAAGTTCGTCAACAGGAATAGTTGCTTATACAGGGTGTAAGCGGACCCATCACGAACCCATCAACCAAACACTGCACACTAAGAATTAACTAATTAACACTGCGCAAAAATGGTTGTGGGACTTTTTTTACAGTTTAGTTTTACTACATCAAAATATGAGTAAAAAAAAAAAGTTGCTACATACAATATATCCGTAATAAGAAGTTTCCCAAGTATAGTACAGAACGAAAAAAATATCGCTATGTCGGGAAAACAAGCACATAGGACTTAGTAAGAGTTTAGTTATCTGTGGAAATTTTTATTTCCGCACGTGTGCGGAAAAATATTAAAAATCCACGTGTGTGAAATACATTGCATATTGAACCTAATCGTAGTGTTTTACAGATTTCGGGAAAGTGTTTTGAAAAATATAATATATTGTTGTAAGTGCCGTATATATTTTCATTTGCATTCAGTAAAAGGCTGTTATTTTGACATTACAAACAGACACTTAAATTTTATTTATTGTATGGATGATGTATAAATTGGTATGGCACTATGAACCTAGACTACGCCAACCGTTTTCGCGAAACTAAAACTTCTTACGTCGAACTTCGAAAGCAGACGCCCTCGCCACCCACGAGGGCTTCTAGCGTTATTATTTAAGTAACTAGTGCAACTGACAGCTCCCGCTGGAGTGTCTGCCTGAAGAATTTGTGGGAATTACTCGGCGACATTATTTTATTTTACTGATGCTAAATTATGAAATGCTTAAAGATTTCTCGACGCGAACAGTTACAAGAGTCTTCACGAGTGCAAGCAATAGGTAGTCATTTTCGCTGTCAGATTTAGTTAAGTTCGTTGTGTAGCTAAGTTATCCTTCTTTAGACCGTGGCCCTTACCCGACACGAAAAAAGTAGATAAAATGTTCCAAAATAGCTGTTCCTAATAAATGAACATTCTCATACTTACCAATATAAAACCTGTCAGGTGTGAAGTATGTGGGGAAGTTGGGATCAGACTCAGGAGTCTCCAGCATCATGGACTTGAGGAACTTTCCCTCGCGGATGCCGGAGTTCCTCCGTGGTACCTCTCCGATCTTGATGGAGCCGTCTGCGAGGCTATAGGACATGACAAACTTCCTGCCGTTGTCTTCAGGGTGGATCCAATCCAACTCGCACAGGTAACGAAGGTACTGTATGAAAAAATCAAAGGACATTAAACTACAATATCTTAAGGTGTTATCAAAGAGCCCTAGCATTACCGTCTACTGACTTTTGACACAAATAAGGTTAGGGGCACACCCAAATACTCCGAAATATTTTATTCCGAATTTCGATGTTCCGATTTTCAAAAGTCCGAATTTCATACCTATGTCTTTTATTAGAAATCACGAAAGTCGTAAATGCGATTTGCTTGTTTTCCGATTTTCATACGTTCGAAGAATCAGCTAATGCTCGATGGGTTCTCGGTCCGAAAAACGACATTCCGATTTTCGATACTTACTATACTACAATACAAATTCATAAAATTAGGATTCTGACTCTGATTCAATCATTATTATATTCGCATGTAAATTCAAAATCTATAAGTAACGTTTATACATGGAACTGTAACTAATTTTTTTTTTCATCTTACCTACACGTGAAGGGTGTTTTTAAATAAGACTTTAAAAATGACACTGAGGTTCCTAATACCATTTTTCTCAAAGTCAATAGTTTGAAAGATAGACACATCCAAAGTAGTAAAATGTGTGTATCCCTTCTCTAATTTCTAAAGTAAGAGAAGGAAATTCTGAAAAAAATGTAGGATAGTGGAACGTAAAAGAACGGAATAAAGTTTTTAGTATTTATGTAGTGTACCCCGAAGTTACGAGCTGCAACTCTTACTAACTTTAGAAACGTACGCGACAAAATATAAATTTAATTTTTCACACTTTATGGTCCACCGAGTGTTAAGAACCTACCAACCTGTACCTACGTGCTTTTTTACCATAATTCGGCCTTTTCAGAATAGCTTACCTATATGCAAATATAAAGGCAAGTCTATCTAAAGTCCCGTTCGATTCCAGGAAATATTAACGTAATACCAACTTGAATCTGGCAGATAGGATACCTACGAGAAGCTCGCTCTCGACTCTTTGTGGAACTTTAATTGAGTCTCCAAGTTGCAAACTCGAATATCAAAGAATTATTTATTGATGGTCGAAGGAAATACATGCACTAACTTTTTCAAAGAATTATATGTTCGTGGAAAGCAATCCAAGTTGTGAAGTATTGATACTTTTATGTTTCCTGACTGGATCTCCTTTTGGTTCGCCGGCGAAGAAAATTTTATTTCAAAACGAATTTTCCCGTAGGTGAGAGTGGTATTAGTTACCTAGTCTTCAGTATTCAATGTGATTTTTCGTGTATCCTGGGTGCGTTTCATTTAAATATTATGTAAAGATACATTTCGAACTAGACCATGATATGATATCAGTATAAAATAATCAGAAAGGCATCATAATCAACAAATCAATCAATTAGCTAGCCCACCGTAGTTCACAATTACAACCCAACATAATTCAAATTAGATTACTTACTCTAATTGTCAGACACAGAATTAAGGCAATAGATCTTGGTCAATTAGCATTTAGCTGACATAATCATGGCTAATTATTGTCACTACATCCTGAGTAGGTAGGTACGTGGCCCGTGTCGTGTAAGTACGTAGGTACAAAGATAAACATTGCAGGGTTATGTCGACGTCATCATTCGCAGATACAATGAGAGCTGAACCTGAGTTCAAGACTATGGTACCTATTTAAGTATTTATTATAAATGTCAAACTGGGTACCTACCTATTATTTTACAATTTGTACACACTACACACACAGTCTAGTAGATATTGTAGGCATGTATCTCTATAACACGTCGGATCATAACATTTTTATTTCAATACAAAATGCCATTTTTTTTTTTATCTTGGTAGAATCATCAAATGAGTCCTCCCACCCAGGGCAGAGTGGGAGGCACTGTCAGACTTGTACTGACTAAAATCCACGGTGTCCTTCAATAGCCCTTTATGATCCAGGGTCACGGTAATTCTATGAGTCCCGCGACCCCGGCAGGCTTTGGCCCTCTAGAGGGGGGCCCCGTCATAATGCTGACACTCTTTGAGGCGCGCGTGGAACACAACGCGCCGTCGATCCGGGCATGGTCCATGGTCGGACAGCGAGTCGCCCATTACTCGCCGCCCGTAAGCCCGCGCCTACGGTGTCCAGAGATCGTCTGCCGACGTCCGGCGCCGTGGGCGTCTACCACTGCGGCTGGGGTGGAGGGAGGACGCTGTCCTCTCCCTCACGCGGCCCGCTTCCTCTTTCGCGAGCATGACTGCTTCGCAGAAGGAGGCGACCGCTTCCCACTCCGTCTCGCCCCGCAGCATGGCCTCGACCAATGCCGGGCGCGAGAGGTCTCCGCCTATCGCCGCCGTGAGGACACGGCGGTGCTCTGCCCAAGCGGGGCAGTCCTGCACCGTATGCTCCACCGTGTCCTCCGGGCGGTCCTCGCAGTGGTGACACCCAGGCGTTTCCTCCTTCCCCATCAGACACAGGTACCTCCCGAAACTTCCGTGTCCGGTGAGGACCTGCGTCACGCGGTAGGTCGGGACGCCGTGACGCCTATCCAGCCACTCCTCAAAGAGGGGTCTTACCGCCGGTACAAAATGCCATTGATAGAACTGGGACTTAAGGCGATTCACACACTGCCCCGCATGATGCAGCGTAGCGCGTGGATGCGTGTTCTTCCGTTGCTTGTAAGTATCTCCGTTTGTATGGAAAACACGCACAGTCTAACACACAGAAAATGCATCCACGCGCGTTTATGCGGATCACGCGCATACACGCGGAGAAACATGCACCCCCGCGCGTAGGTGCGGGGCGAGACGCAAGGTATGGCACACCGAATCCCGCAGTGCCGAGCGTGATTTTGAATGGGCGTGACATGTGTGTTTGAAAATGGATCTCGATATCGATCGATTTATATTCGAAATCGAAAACCAAACAGTTAGTATAATGGCAGCGTCCTGAATGAGTTCCACACTATTAACCATTTTTATCAAAACTATCGTGATGCTCAGTACTGCACGACCACCACAGAGAACGGCGAATAAATGAGAGCCGCCGTGCGTGAATCTACAAAACGCACCTACGCGCGTGAGTGCGCAAAAAACCCGCACGATGATGCAGATCTGCACTCCCGCAGGAACGCGCGTAGGTGCGTCGACACGCAATATGCAGCATGATGCGGGGCAGTGTGAAAATCGCCTATGAGACTTTTAGGTTTTTTTTTTTTTAACTCACCACTCGCAGTACAACGACTTTAGAAGGTTCATGAAGGTTGTTCCTGTTTAATCGGGCTTATCCTGTGGTGGCTAAAAATTACTTTAAGGCCCCCAGCCTGGACAGGATATACATTATTAAATGGGACATATAGGATTAAGTGCCATATGATTCACTCACATTAATTTATGTTCAGAATATTTTGTAGTTTTTTGTTCAGCGAAGCCCAAACATGTCTCGCTCGTTACTTTTACGGAAAAGGGGTTTTGAATATGAATGATTGCCATTAATCATGCATTATTTTAAAAATTTTTGATGAACTTTCTTTTTTGTTATTAGAATAACAAAAAAGAAAGTTCAAATTCTTCTTGTGTTTCCCACAAGTAGTGATCAAAATTGTTCAAAACGGGTTGATTATGTGCACGGCCCCTTAAGCCTTATTACAAAACGATTCTTGCTAAAGAAAAAATGGCAATTCATCAGAGATAATCACTCGTTGTCATGACGTGCGTTAATTAAATGTTATTCGTTTATACGCACAACGGACAGGTTTTCAAAAGTACCGTCAAATGATTGTCCACTGGAAGGTTTTAAAAACGTCAGCATGAGGCTCACCGCAAGCCATTTCCCACTGGAAGGGTACCTAGGTTCCTAAAGATTTAGCATTTTAATCGAAGTCATGAGACTTACGCCCCGTCAACGAGCTCGGACAATAAGGGGCAGTCTCCACGAGCGAGAGAATCGCGGCGATATTATCGTCGTGCCACGTATTTCTATACACTCTCTTAAGGGCCGTCTCCATGAGCGAGAGAATCGCGGCGATATTCTCGTATAGAAATATGTGGTACGACGATAATATCGCCGCGATTCTCTCGCTCGTGGAGACGGCCCCTAAGACTTGCGTCAAGAGACACTGCTGACTTGTTTCCTTCGCATTTAAGTGTCGCGTCGTAGTTACTCGTGGCATGCTCTAAGGTCTAAGCAACTTCTTTCAAATATTTTCTCCGCAGTCGTTGTTGCAACACGCGTGTCGCTTGAGCGTCTACTTCGTGGCCAAGATGTTAAACTATACCTCCTCCCTATTGTGTAAAGATTACCTTGTTAGCGTTGAGGTTGTACTTGATGATGTCCTTGTGCGGCGGCTTGGGGATGAGCCGGTAGCACGACATTAGGGTGTCTTCGGGAGCCCCGATGCCGATGTGCGGCGGGATCGACTGCACGTGGAATAAATAAAAAGTATTGTACGTGAGTAGGTACATGTCAGTCTGTACCGGTCTTTGTGTTGTGTACGGCCGATGTGCTTGCAATACTGTCGGTATAGCGAAAAAGGGTAAATTAGGCAAGTATTTCAAAGCACTGAATGTACTAGTTAGGTATAACATCTTAATTTTCGCGACGAAAATTACAAGGAGTGTCCTTGTAATAATCAGACTATAACGGTATAAAAGTAATAAAAACAGGTTTTCACTAAGTGCAGTTATTGAAATTCCGTCAATAAGTAATTAAGAAATTTTCCATACATTACAAAAGATGACGTTGGGCCAATTTTCCATAATCTAAAGAATGTTGCAGTCGACTATTACTCGTCAAAAAATGTTCGTGAACCTAATTGATTACTAATGTCTTGTAGGACCAAGAAATGATGAAACATGATAATTTAAAGGACCTCACCTTGGGGAATTCTTTTACTTCCTTTTTGAACACCTTAACACGCTCCGGTTGTTCTATGTTCAGCATAGTCCTGGTGATCAGGGGAAAAAGGTTAGTTAACACACTGCACACTGACATCTATGAAACCTGCTTAGAAAAAGTAAAAGTAAAAGAAAAAAAGGTTTTTCATTAAGAGTCGTTCCTTAGAGTATTAAAAATTCCCCTTCGTATAATTATAGACTGATGCCCGAACATTATAAAGCTTAGATACTGACTAAAACTATACCCATTCAATAGTACATTTTGATACAAGTGGGGAAACGTTGTCACTGCAATTCTCCATAACACCCTCGCCTATGGCTCTGGTGTGAAGTCAGCCTGCGCTGCAATGACAAAGTTTCCCCATTTGTATCAAAATGTACTATTTCAGCAACCTGCGAATGTTTTCACTTCGAAAAACGAATCTTCGTTAACTTATGTAGGTACGTATGTTTGTTTTTCCGGGAATCCAAGCACGCCAGTTTCCAAGTATTTCTACCTACGCAAAGAGCGCTAACGACTAGTTACGTAGATAGTCTTTTATTTCCATTCGTTTCGCTTCACAAACGTACGGAGTTTTTAAATCCGTTCTGTGAAACAAGACACATGACATCCTTTGCAAAGTTCATATTACTTATTACCTCGACCCTTACGGCTAGAATACATAACGGTACGATGTCGTGTCGTGGTACGAGTGTACGATGCACGACACATCACAAAAATACTGATACTGCTTTCCATTATTGGCACAGCAGTGTGTAGATTTCCACGACATGACATGCCGTCGGTACACGAAGTCGCAACGTGTCACGATTCGACGTAGTGTCGTCAAAACACATACACACGAATGTATATATGTGTTTTGGCCCTTATTCCTTTTTCATAAATGGTGTTCTTTTTGTCATAACTTCATCCAACGTTCTTTACAAAATCGAAGCAAGGGTACCTACTCTTTTCTCCCTCTTTTGAAGTGGATTAAAAATGCGCGCTCGTGTTTAATTAGTAAGGGGCCATTCCTTTGAATATTAAATTAAAATGTGTCTACATCAAAGTTATAATCAAAGCGGTAGTAATGAAGGTTTTCCCTCGTGGAATATAATATGTAATACTAGCTTCTGCCCGCGATTTCGCCCGCGTGGCCTACATGAAACAAATGACATTTTTTTTTCGCCGTCAAGTTGACGAGATTTAAAAAAAACAGACACCACCGACTGTAGTCATTAAACCCATTTGGACTTAGTATAAGTATAGTTATATGTGGAAATTTTTATTTCCGCATGTGTGCGGAAAAATATTAAAAAACCACCCGTGTGAAATACATTGCATGTTGAACCTAATCGTAGTTCGTTATGAACCAGTTTTCGAGAAAGTTTATTGAACAATAATTACCTACTCTTCACAAAGAATACACCCTCCAAACATGTCTCTAGGACCAGCGGTTTAGGCTGTGCGTTGATATATCATGCAGTCAGTTAGGACTTTGAATTTTATGTTATATGTATAGATTTACATAATATGTTGGTGTGTACATCTACATGTGTACTGAACCTGCAGTTTCGTAAGCTTATATTTCAGCCCGTAAAATTAGGTACATACTAAACTCCGAATGGGTTTCCTACAAACTGAAAATTAAGAATTTTCGACTGTGAAAGGAAATTGACAGCAAAAGACGGCCAAGTGCGAATCGGACTCGCTCATGATGAGTTCCGTACCATCGTAGTAGTGGAGCCCCGTTTAATTTTTAATTTGTTTTTATTATTTGTTGTTAAAGCGGCAACAGAAATACACATTTTGTGAAAATTTCAACTGTCTACCTATTACAGATCATGAGATACAGCCCGCTGACAGACAGGCGGACGGACAGCGGAGGCTTAGTAATTCCCGTTGGTTACACTTCGGGTACGAAACCTTGATAAAAAGCATCGCATCGTTTGCTTATAACTAAAATACCTACGTTCCCGCAAAAAATGCTGAAATGAGAATCTAAGATGATAAGAAGACTTCTAAAAGCGATCACTTTATCAATCTAGCTCCCGTAGCGAAGGTTTTACTTAATTCTGAAATAGTTTATCGGTGCGGAGCGAGCGTAACGAGAGCACGTTGAAAGCGGAGCGATATCGGTACCTACTGTTCGCGCTTAATTGACCCTTACTGAACAAATTCCAGTTGTTGTTTACCTCTAACTCAGTACACAGCATGCAGAAAACAGAGATGTTGAAACAGTATAATTAGAACGACTGAATTCGAGTAAGCGTAGTATAGGAAAATATTTAATATCGTTCGAGTAGGTACGTAAGTACATTAGGTTATAGGTACCTACACAAGGCGCATATGTGGGGCTCTAGATTAACGCGCTGCCTCGAGAAATACAAACAACATATAGGTACAAGTATGGAGCGATCAATCCAGCTAATTCGGTTACGCACACAAATCTTGGGCGGTACCTACTTTGGCGTAGAAATATTATTGCCAGCGGTAACTCATTGCCCTCAGTATATTACTAACACTGTATTTCTTTTATGCGCATTATGTATGTAGATCCAGATGATTCTTTGTAAAGGTTTATTATGAAACTAGCTTTTGCCCGTGACCTTCTTTTGCGAGAAATTATTATAAAAATAATATTTCCCTCTTTGAATCGCATTTTTTACCAATTTCAAGGGTTTTAATTTGTTTTTCACAGAACCCTAATTCTTATTCTAAAATAAAGTAGCCTATGTTAGAACTTATAACATCAGCTACCTGCCAGTAAAATCGGTCCAGCCGTTTGGGAGATTAGCCGGAACAAACAGACAGACAGACAGACCGACATTCAGACATAAATTGAAATTAATGTATTTTTGTTATAAATGCCGTATATATTTTCCCCAAGATAAACATAGACAGTACATATGAATTGAAAAAGTCACATTGATACTTGCCTGGATTTGAACCTATAACTTCATGCATGAGAGGCGAGGGTCATTTTTTAATAAAAAAAACTAAATACATGCACACCTACGTATTTTAAAAGCAAATAGTGTGAACAAGGTACACTACACAGCAGTAGCGAAGGGTCAATTTTTGTAAGAAGTAAGCCGGAGTACATATCTTTACTGTATAGAACATTATTGGCTACAGAATACTGACTGTGCCATTTTTCTAAGGGAAGCCGGTAGGAATCGGGTTGTATGGAACCTTCGCCACTGCTACACAGTATCAAGAATTTCTATTCGCGTGATGTACAGTCTACTAAAGCAAGCTGCTGAAGCTAGGCAGCTTAATTAATCAAGTTGAATACTTTATAATACTCGTATGTTGTCATTTTTTAATAAAAAACAACTAAATATATGCACACCTACGTATTTTAAAAGCAAATAGTGTCAACAAGGTACACAGTATCAAGAAATTCTATTCACATGATGTACAGTCTACTAAAGCAAGCTGCTGAAGCTAGGCAGCTTAATTAATCAAGCTGAATACTTTATAATACGTTAACGGTGTGCTGAGATTTCCACAAAGTGCATTATTAAGTGTTCGCTGAATACATGTGTATTTTGCAGGTAGTTAGTATGCACAGTATAGGCTGTACTGAAAGGTGTGTTTGTAGGTAAACGATCACGAGTACCTACTGAGAAACAACCTTATAAAGATATATGGGTTGTAAGTAACAGAAAATCTGCTGTTTCTTACAAAAGTAGAATACAGGCCTACACGGTCAAAATGTATGGAACAGCTGATTTTTATAATAACCGATGAAAAATGTCTATGTGGACTTATGGCTCAGAATGATGTACTGAATACGTGGTTGTAACCGTTGTCGCGTCGGTGTCCCTTCCACCTTGTTATGTTTTAAGTCCCATGTAATAGGGGGCGAACCTATTGCCATCAACCGGGCACAAGTCCTAACTCCGTGGCTGCTACTGAGAAATTCCTGATGGTAAAACCCAATAACACTGCCCGACCCGGGAATCGAACCCAGGACGTCATGCTCAGCAGTCGTGCTTGCGACAATGCACTGGACCAACGAGGCATTCCAAAAAGAAAAAAAATATTAAAAACATGAAATTTAAAGAATATTATATTTTGGACAGATTAAGATATTATACACGAGATTTGTTTAGCTTTGTCTAGCTAGCCAAAACAAGGAGCCATGTCTCTTAAAAATCCTAAATCCTAAACAGTTTGAAAATCTTTATGACTGCAAAATCATGTGTAACAGACAGAAGATCTCATAATAATAGACCGTAGCATACAATGGTGTAATTATCGAATAATGGAACCGTGCTGTTATATGTCCCCATTAAGACAAACACCGCTAATTAACGGTGGAGAGAACATCGCAGTGACTCCATTCACGATAACTTGGGACGCGTCTCGGTCCACATCTCACTTAATGCCAAGATTTATCTTTGAGGACAATGGTGATGTGGTACTTGTAGCTATGATCTACTTAACACAATGTAATACTGTGAGAATACTCTTAGGAGCAGTCGATTAGTAGAACATTTGTCATAGCTTTTAGAACGTTGTATGAATTTTGGACAGTTAGACCTAAAATGTGTGAGTAAGCATTGGCAGCAATCTTTGACTTCATGAGCTCGGCTGTACTATTGCTAACAAAAAATAATGCATAGACAGGTACTAAAAATGCAATCTTGTTTCAACTTAACGTTGTTTTTTTATATATAGTCTGTCTCCGGAGTGCTTTATTACTTATGACAGCTAATGTCAGTTTCATTAAAAAATTGGTCACAACTAGGGCATGCAATATCGTAAGGTTCTCAATTCCGGAACTAAATTCCAATACTGGTGATCTGATTCCGGAATTCCGGAACTGGTTCCGGAACTGGTAACTTTTAAATTTTGTTGTCTTTTAATAATTTTTAGTAACAAATTAAACATATTTGGTCATCTTTCTCCCTTACTACTCTAATTAAACATTTTAAACAACAAAAATCAACAAGGTTATTAATCACACAATAGAATTAAAAATTAGTAATATGAATAAAAAAACATGATAGTTGAATCGTAGTATGTATCACATGTCACGTAAATTACATACTACGTTGTCTCCTTTCAGTCTTAACATTTTCATTGTTAAGTGAGATAGCATAAAAAATTAAACAACAACATATTGAGATCAAGTAAATCACGAAAACAATAATTATTTATTCTCTTGAGAGGACTCGTTGTTCTTGATAATAAGTTCTCAAGAACAATAAAGCGTCTAACATTTTGTCAGAGAGTGAATTTCGTATTTGGTTACAAAAGTAGCCAGCACTGGAAAATAGTCACTCTCCACAGACTAGTTTGGTTGCGTTCAGTAAAAAATACTAATCAAAATATCAAAAATTTATGAATATCGGAATTCCGATATTACTACTCTCAATTCCGGAATTGAAATATCAGAGAAATTGTTACGGAATTCCGGTATTACGAAATTCCGGAATTCCGGAATGCATGCCCTAGTCACAACGGCAAATAGAACGTATAGTTTTATAAGTGTAAGTGATATTCATCCTTAGGTTAGCAGGTCCTTGGTCGCGGGACTCATAGAATTACCGTGACCCTGGAACATAAAGGGCTATTGAAGGATACCGTGGATTTTAGTCAGTACAAGTCTGACAGTCCCTCCCGCTCGGCCCTGGGTGGGCGGACTCATTTGATGATTTTACCAAGTTAAAAAAAAAAAAAGGTTAGCAGGTCCTCTATACAAACCATTCAGATTTTTTAGCCAAATAATGTTATTATTTAAAAAGCCTTGACAAACAGCAGATTACTTATTCGAAAACGACGAGACGCAAAAGAAAAGATTATTATTAACTATGTGGATTGTGGGGGTGGGTGCTAATTTGTATAATAGAGCGTCGAGCTTACGCTGCACTAGAGCTGCGATCACTCACTGTCACAAACAAAAAAGAATAAGCGAACAGAAAAGGACTACTCTAATGTACGGTGACAGCACCAGTTGTCAGAAAACCGTTTATTTTTTGAAGATTTATTTTTATTTTTCGTATATATCTTTTGTTATGTCTTAGTTAGTAATGTTATCTTAGGATTAAATGCCACATCAGAAGCTTTGTGCCGATACTTAAAAATAAATAAACCAGAATTGACATCTGAATTTTTGATAAGCTTAGGAATAGGGAATCTTTTGACTCCGTTTGTGCCTTCAGGCACTAGGGAGTGAACTTTTTCGTTTAATCCATGTTCAGTTCTGAAACTATAAAGACGATATGAGTAAAAGGAATATTTGGAATGTATCAGCTGCCTACTATCTCACGCGAGATACAAGAGTCGCCTGAAGGGAAGGGTGAACACCGAACTGCTCAAATTGAGACACGAAATTCTTCGTAAAAACTTGTCATGCATCTAATACCTACTAATCTAGTGTAGGAAAGGTACTTAAAGAGATATGAGAGAAGGATAAAATATTGACTAATTGTCACAAGAAAACCTTCTTGTCTATTGGTTCATTAAAAAAATGGTTACGAAATGAAGATTGGTTTTCAAAAGGAACGTTCAAGTAAAGCTTTATACTTAGGTATTTTCGGGTTGGTACGTCTTGGGGCTACGAAGGGGATTAACCCTGTGGTTAAGAGTTAACTCTGAAAAAGGCTTGAATAATAAGTAACTGTTTGTCCTCATTTTGGATTAAATTCACGAAAAAGGAAATTTTTCTTCATGTAACATCACTTTAACTGCTAATCGTACAAAAAACAGCGAAGTGTTGCCGTTATACCTAATTTCAGTGTACGTTTTAATAATGAAAATTAAAAAAAAAGACTTAGCTATAATTAAATATTTCCCACCACAAGTCATATTCTACACAGCAACAAAAATATTCCACGTTTAGCCACGTTAGAACAGGTGTAGGTACGCGAATTAATTATTCAGCTGCAAATCTAATTAAATTAGTTTGAACTATGAAGGTTGAAACTACATAATTGAATTTGGTACATTGTTTTTGATTCGACTCAGCGTAATGGAATTTATATTCGGCTTGCATAAATGTTTAAAACCTTAATTGATGTTTTTATTAGGGATCTTGATTTTTAAGGTAAATTAGAAAAAATTCGAAAGGGACTTTCTTATCCAACGCCTTCATTTTATTCTACACTAGTATATACTATATATACTTAATAATATTATAAAGAGAGAGAGAGAGCGTGCGAATTCTGTGTTTGTACGTATGCGGAGAGTAATCTTCGGAACCACGGCTCTTATTTGAAAAATTATTTCATCATTTGAAAGTTATATTATTCCGGATGGACAAAGGCAAATTTATATCCGGTTACCACGTGGGCGAAGCCGCGCTCATATTTTAAAGAGGTATATTTTATCAGTTTGTATGTAGGGGGTAATCTTTGGAATTACTGATCCGATTCTAAAAAATATTCCACTGATGAGAAGCTACAATCTCGGCATGTCTCCTGTAGGATAATTTCAAACCATCACAGGAACAAAGCCGCTAGCAAAATCTAATGTTGCATAAATAATGCAGGCAGATAGGGAAAATTATACCAACTGTATGTTTCTCTTTCATAGGTTAGTTCGAATATATTGATTTAATCGAATTCCTCATTCCTAGAAAGACGAGAACAGTGAATTAAACGAAAACTTAACATATTAATAAAAGACGCCTCGTAATTGGTGTTCTCACCCTATATAATTCATGCAAATGATTTTATTATGCCTAGAGGTTAACGCCTAATGAAATAGTGATACTTAGTGATTGTCACTTGACAATATGTCTAATGTGATGCTGACGCTGTGTAGGAACTTATTTGAAACTAGCTTTCTGTGTGAGCCTTCTGATTATGTGATAATAGAATTTTGATGAGCTAATAACATCGATTTGGATTGTTTACTTACGATTGCTATTTAGGAAACTAAATAATTATTATGGACTAGCCGTATGTGTTGGTATTTTAGATGCATTGGTTTAGGCGGCCGGCTTTTGATATAGTTTGTAATTACAGGTTCAATATTAGTTTGTTGCTAAAACATTCTAAAATTGGTACGAAAATATACAAAACCAAAATGATAGTTAGGTTACCTAACAGTAGTAGTAGTACCTAACATAAAACAAGCAAAATATCTCCATAAAATTGGGCCCTATGTAACCTTTTATCGGTTATCTCGTTAGCAGTGTTATCAGATAAGATCCTCAACTTAATTCCTTAACTATTGGCAATTTCTAAATCCTTCTCAAAAAAGAGATCGGCAAAAAAACCGTCAATTACATCGTAAAGACGGCGGCGCCTCAACCAATCCGCCTGGAAAACTCTTTATGGCAAATTACGCTAGAAGTCCTTTCAAAATACCTACTAATAATCCTATTAAAACCACTCCAAGAGAACACGGGGTACGCTTGCATTTATATTAAATCCAGAGACGTCCAAGTTTTTGACGTAATTAACATTCAAGAAAAAATAACAAAAATACGCCAGGACACGGGAAACAAATTTACTTTTAATTTTCTTTTGGTACAAAAAATATAAACAGTGAAATGAGGAAAACATCGTTCGCTGGAAAAACTTGGGAGCAAGGAAATAGTCAGTTAACCCTTTGAATGAGTGTATGTATAGTAGATTGTGAATATTATAAGCCTGATCGCGTCTGGATCAGACTTTGCTTGCCGCTGCTGTAACCCTTGCACTGCTGTTACCGCTAATTTAATGAAAGCGCTCGATGGTAATTTGCTTTGATTGGGTTAGCTGTAATATTTGAGTTTGACCAAACAATTTCAGGGGACAAACGTGTAGGTACATAATTTAATAAAAAGTGCGTTAAAAGCTTATTTTTTCACAAGAGTATTAATAGGGACAATGTAAGTACCAGGAGTATAAAGTAATAGGTAATTCTAGTTAGGTTGGACTACTAGCACAAAAATACATAAAATCTATCTCCTTTTATTCTTAAGCCAGTTCAACCATAGACTTTCATCAAAACTGAATTAATAAAATGTTGCCTCGCTCTAGAGACTGCACCTTTGTAATCTGTGGCAATATTTCTAGCGCAGTCGAGTACACAGAGGGCCAGGGCGGACAGAGACAAATGGCCGCGTGGTCAACATGCCGGGGGACGCTAACGGATATGTAAGGGAAACTATTCTACTAACAACCACAAGTTCACAATCTCTGCGAAGTCCCCCCACATATCATTTTCCTCCTTTTCCTTATCTTGTTTTCTTTATGTGGTTTTGTATAGGTAGATTATATGATACTACGAATACTACGATGCTAGACTAGGTTTGTTTTCCTTATAAAAGATTATATAAAACATTCTATTTCATATTCGGAAATCAGTAATTACTTAATACAGGATGCAAGCTCAACCTCCCCCGCTCACAAAAATATGCAGATGCAGAAAAAGCGAAAATAACCAATTACATTCCATGCACCCAAACCTATACTCGAACCATGGTTCGCTCGGGCGTGACCGAGCGGTTTTCCTCGGTCGTCCTGCATCCAAGTCTTTTTCGCGAAATTAACAGTAAATGTTTTGCATAACATTAAATATTCGTATTTATTCATATGCCCTGAAAGCAAATACAAATGATTGTTCACAGTCATTTGCAGTTGCTTTGTCTTATCTTGCGTATTCCGGAATTAAATAGAACACAAGGCCCGCAAAAATGCAAAATTTGGTAATTTCTCACACGCAATTATTATGCCATTTAAATATGACATAATAATTAGAAGAGTTCAATTACACCTTTCATAACGTCAATAAAAAATATATTGATCAAGTTATGAGCCGTAAAAACAAAGTAGAGCATTCCATACGATCAAATTAGATCATAAAAACCTATTACGGTCTTGTTATCAAATTTTATTGTGTTTCACAATATTTGTAAGTATATAACCTATATCGCTTTCCAAGACAAATTGCATGACAACTGATACTATATCTACGAAGAACGAGTACTGGTACCTACTGCTGCTTGTGCCTTCAAGCCTTTTAAATATTCACAATTTCGTTAGACGGATAGAAAACAAAACGGCAGAAGTGGTTTAGCAATATACAGAACTGGACCTATTATACTGCCTTGAGGTATCCCTTATTGAGCTTGTCAAGGTCGTACACTCCTATGATTGCGGATGTTGCCGCAGCGTATACCTTTGCCTTTCTCCATCCCTTTCATTCTTATTTATATAAACTAGCAACCGCCTCTGCTTCGCATGGTTTGAGCGTCTTGACAAAACATCGAGGTTTTCTTATTAATTTTGTGTTTATTATTAACTTACTCTGTATAGTTGTCACAAATTCGTGAATAAATATGATTACTTATTGTGATTTACAAAATTAGTATAAATGCACTGTTAAATTTTACCTTCCGATATAAATGATGGAAACGATATAAAAATTCGTTGCATCATTTAGATGAGACGCGGTCACACAAATAGTAACTAAAAGTGTTTATTTACTATATATTTTGAGTGTTTTACGTAGGTAGGTATATAAAGCTACTAACCTGAAGTATTTCCTGGTGAATGCGTCGCAGTCAACGACGAGGAACCTTCTCCCGAGGATGAAGATAGTGGCGCCTATGATCAGGTCCTTGGGCGCGTAGTACTCCGTAGTCACCTCCTCATCCGTCGTCTCCAGTACGGAGGAAGGGAATGACACTGACAAAAGTAAGTGATATTATTATGAGGATCTGAAATTGGGTCTTGATTTCACGAAGTAACAACAAGTATAACAGTTAAAGCAAGTAAAACAACGGTTACTCATAAACAGCATATCTACATATATTTGTGTCTGCACCTGTCCTCAATCGACTTCGTGTTAATCGATACAGGAAGCCCAAAATTCATAAGATCAGTAATCAGTAACTGGGTTGTAGAGATCAGATGGCAGTCATTCAATAAAAAAAAATGGTACCTATACCTGCTTCTGGCTACGCTGGAGGTCGACCCAAACATAGTTTGGATAAGGCTTGGCAGATTTTGATGATCTTTTGCGCCGATCTATCCAAACCAATTACGAAGAAGACAAGACGTTAATTTCTACCAAATTCTAATATCAAAACACCTACTAACTCTTAGAAAAACATCTCGATTGTCAACACCTATGGCACCTATCGTTTACTTCGCTATCAATAACTACCCTAATCGAAAGGTTAACTTTTACACGAAACTTCAGCATTGAGGAGGGTCGCGACCTTCAGCCGCATAAAGACGTTGAATAGCTACATCGATAGTCGATATTGGATTATACAAATCATTTTTACCTTACCTACTTACTACCTGCGTGATTTTGTACACCCTGTTACCTATTTTAAGTGGGTAGGAGGAAAGCTTTTAGATATAAAGTTGACTTAAAAATAGATGGTTATTTAAATAGAACGACAAAATATTATACGACTCTTGAATAAGTGTGTAAAGAGTGTGTAAAGACACGTTAATGCTCGCGCCTTCTGTTTGAGAAGAGGCATCCGTCGTCTTTAACATTAGCTTACTGGATAATGTAATACTGTCCTCACTCTGCCAATAAACATCGCATACTGATCCACCACAGGACAGCAGATAAAGTTATTGGTAATAATTCAAGGGGCATAAAATGGAAAATAGGCCGCCAGATCAGCAAGTAACCCCACTTTTCTTATATTGCTGACGTGGCAAGGAACATTCGAGACGTATGTCTACCTGTGCGACACAGTACCTCTCATTTTACAGCCTTTTATTATCCTTAGCCTACCCTGCAGTTATTTAGCGGGTGAAAGCACACGTAGCTAATAAATTTGTGTTAAGAAAGTTACGGGTTAATAAGGTTCAAGTAACTTTGTTCCTAGTAAACGTAGATATAGTGGCTTGTTGTGTGGGATTTTTGTGTCACTTACTTTAGCTACACTTTTTTTTGTTTTTTTTCTAGATTTTTTTACCATGTGGAAAACTTTCCGTAAAATTAAAATTCATTTTGGAACACGGGAGCTCTACTCTTGGGTTTTCGTAATACCAACGGATAAAAAACTTTCGTAACAAAATACCACACAGCACATTATTCTGCGGTATCATTAATTTTAATCCATGACTGCATTCAGTATACTTATTGACTATTACGTAAAATATATCACCACTTTCAGGCAATAAAGGCAAATTGCGAGGAAGGCCATACCTAGGCCAATAAATCTGAACTTAGCGGCTAGGTAGCAGCACCTGCCACATGGGACTCTATTGCACTGTATATGAAAAACGAGGCAACGTACCAATGGGATATATTGAGTTGAGAGCATTCATCACTGCCTGACATTCGATTAAGTCCTGTAGAAACAGAGGTGGGGTAATATAACCCTGTATTGACTAGGTTTGTTTGAGCAACAGAATGTGGGACGAGGTGCCTTTATTTTAGATTCATCATCATCTTGTTCTTGCCCATTTTAGATTAATTTAAAGCCTTTGACTACTTATGTTGTCACTAGTTGATTGGTCTAGTGCTCACAACAGCTGAGCGTTGGTGTCCTGGTTTTGGTCCCCAGGTCGAGCAGTTATTAGGTTTTTTCCGATAACCGCCCGGTGTATGGGCTTGTATTCGGTCGAAGGCGACAGGCTCGTTGGACCACTGATTAAGAGTGGTTACAGATTAGCGTATTTTCGGCGCGTATACATAAGCTCGTTTTTGGAAGCGCGTGTAGGCGAGCCTTTTGTCACACGCGCAACTCTTACCAGCGTTGACACGCTTAAAAGCTCTTATAAGCGTGAGATGCGAGAGACGCCTCCCCCCGCACGCCCTCTCACCCCGCGCTAAGCTCGTGTATGCGCGTTCCATTTTTTGCAGCGCAAAATGTGGCGCGCGTGTCTGCGCGTAAGCCGATACGAGCTTATACGCGCAGAAGAATACGCTAGTTTGAAGTCGCTCCAATGTCGTTCCCCAGGGGTGCTCGTGTGGGTTGCGTTGCGATATCATCGTATGATTATTTATTGGTAATTATGAGCTGGGTGATCGAAGACCAATTTCCACAACATAGGCAAGTAGGCATTGCTTACCTGCAATGCACGGGCTTGTCGCGAACTTCAGTAGAATGTCTAACCCTCTATCTGGTAGGGGTCCAACGGTCTACTTTTCATTTCAACATATAATATGTAACATCTGGCAGTCACATAAGTCGGCCACGTGACATTTATTCAGGCAAAAAGGCTTAGGCTGACCTTTAGACTTTAGTAACAAGGGTTAAGGTTGATTGGAGAAAGTTTACAATAGATTTTTACGAATTACTCAACGAGAACAACGAACAAGTCTACTGATTGAACACATGCGCAGGTTTATGCTGAGACTCATGACGAGTCTACTCATCTAACATCAGGTTTTTAACTTGGAAATATTTTTATCGAAAAGTTCCCTCGGAACTAATATCAACTGGATTATTTAATCTCATTAACCCAGAATCCCACCCTTTATTTATCGCTCGCTATTTAAGTATATCGGTTACCCTGTTCATTAAATTAATTCTTGGAAATTCGTAAACAACAAATTACAAAGGCTTCTCGGCCGGCCTTTACTTAGGCTGCAATAATTCATAATCTCTTCGCCAAAGAAGTCGAACTTGGAACGCCGGGCAACTTCTCAAACTTTCATAGCGTAATCTCCTTTAAAGCTATTAATATAAAGCGAGGTATCCCTGTTTGTTCGCTTCCAAAATTACTAATAATTCAATCAAATTTTGTAATTAACTGTGCCGACGTTATTAATTATGTCCGCTATCTAGCTTTCTGAGCGGTAGGTACCTATCTATTTAACAAATCGCCATCAACTTAATTAAAGATTATATAATACTAGCGGACGGTCCTGCCTTCGCACGGGGGGACATTTACTTTTCACTTATCCCCCCCCCCCCCCCGCGTTTTTTCTTGTATTAAGTATAGCCTATGTTACTCAGAGATAATGTAGCATTATAATGGTGAAAGAATTTTTGAAATCGGTCCAGTAGTTTTTGAGTTTATTCGTTACAAACACACAAATCTTTCCTCTTTAATATTAGTGTAGAAGTGTAGATTTGGGTATCCTATCTACCTAAAACCTGTGTCTACAAAAATACAAAGGGCCGTTTTGCCTAGGCTAAGTCTCATCATTCTCCTGCACTTATCCTAATTTATTTGCCTCGCTAAGTATATTACGAGAAATCATTATCAGATTTTCTCAGTACTAATTCGTAACTGAAGAATATTATTTTGTTTGTAAAGCAGTAAAAGACAAATGGTTTAAGCTAAATGCCTCTAGGGATTAAGCAAGCGCTTCGCCGCGCTGCAGCGCGGCCCCGACACAATGGAACATCGGAATGCTATTTGCGATGTTAAAAACGCGGAAACGAATCTTGTTAAAATGGAAAACGTTTTACTCATAATGCCTTCTCGTATAGCTGGTACCTACACACTATTTTTCATCGCAGGCATTTTAAAACAGCAAAGGTGGAACAAAATTGAAATAGGTAGCTACAATTTTAAGATACATTAAGTATTGCACTCAAAATTCTACTTTAAAATATCTTAGATTAATCAAAATAAAGGTGCCCTAAATGCAGCTACCTATCGAAACACTCTATGCACCTAATATCAAAATGGGCTCAGTAGTTTAGGTGCTATGGTGGAACATAAAAATGTTACAAACATACATACATACGAGTATATATGTACATAGACTGAAAATCATAACTCTTCTTTTTGGATTTGCCGTAGTCGGGTAAAAAGACGAATTGATGGACCATACGTCGTACTACGGCCCCAAATCTTGTATTTTACGTTTACAAACGTTCAAATCATCTAGTTGAAAAATTGACAGCGACAATTAATGCCAAGTGAAAATTGGCTAATTGTGAATTAAAATGAACTGTATTAAAAATATCAATAGTAAACCGCAATAATAATGACTTACAACGAATTGATTTCACCCATCCCTTATTAAATATCTAAATTAACATCCACAGCACAATAATAATAAAAGACGTTGTTTCTCAGCCCTCCGCGCATTATGATTGAGTCATTACCGTGGCGGAATGCAATATAGCTATGTGAGCTCACACCCGGCCACATATCATTACCACATCACTTTTTATCGGCATTTTCCCCGCACCTAACAAGCACCATTGAAAGACCATTAAAGGTTTTTGTCCTCGTTTAACTTTGGGCAGTGGTCCCAAGTTACGACCCGTTCTTGATCACTTGCCACTTAGGTACGGATAGTCGCTGTTATATTATTAAGTAATAAAGCTGAAGTTCGCAGACGGTTCGCTTCAACGTGTGCTATTGTAAAGTTGGTATTTAGAGCGAAGATCTTACTTACCGGGCTTTTCCTTCCACTTCTTAGGCAGCTTAGTTTTCTTGAGGAGTAGCGGGAAAGGATCCTTTCCGCCCTTCCCGTCGTGGATTTCCTGAGTGAATATAAAGGGTGTGAATAGACCCTTAATGAAGCCGAAAGACACTTTTTCTCCCCGTCTTTGCGATCATTTTTTTGTTATAGATCATACCTGGGAGGGAACCTTCTAGTTACGGAGATATTGGGGGTCAAAGTCGCAACTTTTTCACAAGTTTTTTTTAAATACATGTTTTTAATATAGGTAAGATTTTTACTTTAAACACCTCCACGACCCCCGTACTATTCAAACCACCCATCAGCACAATGCTTTGAGTGCGTTCCATCGAGTCCTACCGTAAATCGTGATTATTCACCCCCAAAAAAAAGTCGTTTCCCAGCAATAATTTTTGCGTAAAATTACTTAGTTTGTGTGTGACAGAATGCTTGGTTAACAGCTTCGTGAAGGGTCCGTTTACACCCTGTAAATAATATTGAACAAAAGGAAACAACAATTTCTTTTAGAAACATGCGGAAATGTAATACTTATCCAATTTCTGCAGATAATGTCTTAGAGTGTGATATAACTAATGAAGCATTAATTATTTAGTATCGGGATAAGTGCCCACACGTCGTGTGTGCGGACGCCGAAGAATTTTTATTGAGCGTCCGTAATTGGAGTGCGTCCTACTCCAGGACCCACATAAATATTCATTGCTCTGATTTTCCAAGGCCGTCGTTTGTTTTTAAATTAAGCCCTAAAAGCGTCGCTTATTGAATGATTTTATGTTACAGGCTTTGCTTTGACAGTCATATAAATATTTTCAATGGTAGGTTGTCTGTGGTAAATTAATAACATTGGAAAAGATGTCTCTAGTTTGATTTCGTTGTGTGATAATTTCATAAATATCTCAGTTGATTACGTGTTGCTGCAGATAAATCAATACCCATACATCAAAAAGCAATCCATAACCTCTAATGCACTATCGTAGCTTTATAAATGGCTTTTCACTGTCCACAGACAGGACAGTGAAGAAAATAGACGTTAGAAGTGCGGACCAAAGGAGCATTTAGTCATACATACAGGGTGTAAACTGAAGGGTTTCAAGAAGCAGTCAACCAAGCATTCAGACTAAGTAACTCTACGCAAAATTTATTGCTAAGAAACGACTTTTTTTTTGGGTGTAACATCATTGTTTACGGTAGAACTCAAAGTAATGCACTTAAAAACATTGTGCTGATGGATGCAAAACCTGCATTTTTTTTTTCCTTGTGAAAAAAATATCTCCTTAACAAGAAGGATCCCTGGTATGTTCTAGACAAAAAAAAATATCGCAATGACGGATGCCGAGGAAGTGCCTTTCGGCTTTGTGAAGGGTATTTTTACAGTCATTATAAGGGGACTTTCGATTTCACCTGGATACAGTACTGATTGATCTTGTACCTACACGGTCACGGTTTTTTTTTACAAATATTTAAAATAAATGTTTTGATTGTGGTCATAAATTCAATTTTATAAAATCATTTTTTTTATTTTTATACGTACCTCACACTCAGAGTTTCTCCTGTATCGTGGATGCGTTTACAAACATTTACAATCACATTCACAAACAGCCAGACCCGGAACAACTACCTGTAGGCTATACAAATATTTGTTTCGAGCGGGAATCGAACCCGCGACACGCAGCGCAGCAGCCACTGCGCCAACTGCGCCGTCAAAACACGCACAACACATTGTACGCACGACGGCCAATCAAGCTATACAACACCCGTTTATGTGGATCTCTCATTGTATAGGAAATCTATACAAAGCGAGGCCAAGTTATTCTATTTCCAGCTTCATGTGCCGCTGAATCTTTGTTAAAGGTTTGTGTTTAAGTCTGCAGCATGAAGTACCTATATGAAACGAATCCAACCACATGTACAGTTATAGATAGGTTGACTTAGTAGGCTAGCTATCTTTATGCTTTGAGAATCAGGAAAAGCGTGTATGTAAAATGGAAACATGTTACCACAAATATATTTAGCTCTAAATGGAACACGAAGCTCTTTCAATTCCTTGAATGGGAACCGACTTATGTATCAAATATCTATTTTACTCCACTAAAATCATTTCCTATGTTTGGTTCTATTTTGATTAGAGTAACAATACACATTAATCGTTTTCTTTATATTTGAATCTACTGACGTACAAGCTGTTTAAATGAAACTATATAGATTGTAAGGATGACGTATAAATAATACATTATTTAGATTTTTTTTCAATATTTTTTCAATCTTTATGTAAAATTAGATGATGCAATTAATTACCTTGATAGCAATGGTATCATCTTGCAGAAAGTATTGCAGCTTGTAATCCTTCAGCTCACCGAAAGCTGAATCGCGGTCATCCCAAACGACGTCGAAACTGTAAAAAAAGAATCATAAATTAGATTCCACAAACCACAAAGTAGTACGCCGCATTTCCCCGTAGATGCGGTCACAGACGGCTTAGGGACCGTATATTATCAGGTAGATGTGGCCATCTCGTGTGTACAATGATAACATCTTACCAGGAAACCATGATTTCCCTAAGGGTAGTGGAGGTCAGAGGGCAGATGTTTCGAGAAAAATCTACCACACTGTATAATTAATGAAGGAGCTGGCCATGCAATACTATCGGGCACACAAGAAGTTCTTTTAACTAAATTAGACCGTGGAATCCGGAATTATGTCAAGTAGAAAAAAGATTGTATTAGTTAATGAAAAGATTTTATGTGATGATAAACTAACATTTTCATAAGCTTGAAGAATAGCTTTATTATGCCTCAGCCAAGTCTAGGGCTCCTCAGCAGGCCGTCCCAGCTTGCGTATGTATTGGGCTATAAAAGAGACGGTCAATGTCCGAAAATAGCCTACCTATAAAAAGAAAATGACCGCTTCCATAAATAAAATGAAAGGGAAATATTCTACGCAAAAATATAATGTGGACAATCGGGATGTGTTTAGACTGTGAATTTTAAATCGTATTGCTTATACATAACATGCATGTTAGAAGTTAAAAGTGAACGTGAACACATATTTGCATGAATTATAGGTGCGAAATATGCCGCGAATACATTCAATCAATCCGCGCCAACGCTTTGTGCCTACAACAGATACTAACTCATATTGACAACCGGTAAATTTGCAATATATGCATATCTAAACAGCCTAATCTGGCTCCACAAAGGCCAGTATTCATTTTTACTGATCTAAATATTAGGCACCTGAAAATTAAGATATTGTAATGTTTTTAAGAATCCTTTAGGATCAAATATTTCGGAATACCGTAACGTAACTAAGTTAATTTTCTAATTTGTTATAGGTATAATACTTTTTACTATGATGATTACTTAGTAGACGCGGGAAAGACATGAAAACATGAGTGAAAAGAGTACGGAACCCTCTTATGTCTGTACTACGTAATATACTAAACCTAGAGAATGTTCACTATTACGTAAGAATGTATAATTTCTACAAGTATACAAATAGGTATACACTCTCTTGTCTCTACGCGTTACCCTTATTATCTTGTAAACAATAAGCCCTCGGGTATTTTCCCGCTAATTACATTTTCGGTACCGATTTACACCCTTCTGAACAATATAATAAATTGATTTATGAATCGAACAGTCCAACACATACCTAAATCGGGAGAGTTAATGTCTCGGAATTGGCATGTGTTTGACTGGGAACGATTAAGTGCGAAATTGCTGACTTTTAAATTCGGATTTTGTATCTAGGTACCTATTCGAAGCTTGGGGATTGAACTTCGTGCTTCTCTCAATTGATGAAACGTAAGATGAAGAAGACTGTGCTATGTGACAAGAAAATTAAGAATATCATCATTGCAAACACCCTTATCACGGATAAACATAATTAGATTTTTCAGATTTGGTTTATCTGTGATCATGGTGCTCGCAAAAGCGCCGAAATATCAGGAACTTAAAATAAATGGTAAATATTATTTTATTATAGTAAATATTCCGTTTTCAGTGTTAATTATAGTGTTGGTGACCGTGTCAGTTTAAAAACTTAGGTATATTTAAGAATAGCTTCTCCTGTGGAAAGAACATGAGCCACTAAAGCAAGGATAGTATAGTGGCCTAGCGGGGCAGGCAGTATATATACGTTTAAGATCCCACTTATCGTCACTCGAAAATGATATTTTAATGCGATGCGAAAACATTTTATCATCCTTTCAAAGAACCGGTTAGGTAGTCTTAAACGTTTATAATGAATTCCTAAATCTCACGTGACGGTCTGAAGGCATGATAGGGTGCGTCGTCTTTTATGTCAGACGTAAATCAAACCCGGCCAACATAGATACATTTCGGGTGAGGCTATACTAGTGCGGCGAAGGCGATGAGACGGGCGGATGTGTACACAACATGAGTGAAGTCTCTTCTAAACATCGTGACGTTCTTCGATCGTCTCGATCTTCTTCGATCTTCGTCTCATGTCGATGACTTGAATTTTGGCCAGAGTTTTGGCCGGAGAAGTTTTCGAACAGGGGGCAGTTGCTCTGCCGGAGTTATATGAAATGTGGAGGTGTGGATATAAGTCTAGGTTACCTGTACTTAAATTCAAGACGAACGGTGTTTTTCTGAACGCCGGATCAGGTTGGTTACTATGTAAATGTACTGATATGGTTTCTTCGAAAAGCTCTCTGTAACTTAAGAAGAACTCGGCCACATTTGCTCTGGCGTTTAATAAAACCTCAGCCTTACAAATCGGGACATAGAATCGCTTTTGCATTGCTTGCAGGCTTGCTTTACTAGCTACGACGACACCACAACACGATTTATTAATATCGATTGATGTGGTCAAACATAAAGCGGTCGTGTACACGACAAATCGACAGTTTGGTATATTTATAACATGAACAAGACGTAGACTTGACGAAGTACGTGTACTTTAAAACCAGTGCATCCATGAGAATATTTTAAAAGATAAGAATTTTTTATAACATCTCCATGCAAGGAAAACGGCAATGGTTTCAAATTTAGCTTTTCTTTTTTTGGGGGTTTAACCTAAAATCACGCCTGTTTTTTTCAAAGTGGTTATTAGAGCACACTGTTACACCAAGATTATACCAGACATAAAGTACTATATAGAAAAGGGAGCGAGAATATCACGTGTCAATATTAACCCTGGAAATAAACCTTCAATAGGCAAGTATATACGTAATATTACGAAGCATTTCATATCGTAGCACTTGTAGCGTTTCATGGCGTAGCCTCGTAGCAGTTCATATTACTCGTAGCCGAATTGATTCAATTTCAGTCCTGGGATTACAACCAAGACCTCAGTACATTTCGTTCTACGTTTCTTCGTATGTAGGTGACAATTATACCTTTCGACGTCAGTTTTCAAAAACTAAATACTGGTATTCAGCTGCATCCGGTCAGACTGGAAGCCGACCCCAACAGAAAAAGCTAGGCAGATGATGATGACGTCAGTTTTCTAAAAAAAATTAAGTGTTTCTTACGACAATGATGACACAAAATACGAGGGTTTTCAAAGAGCTTTGCCCCGAAAAGTAGCAAAGAGGCATATTAAGAGGTTTTACGATTCTGTACGATATTTTTAGCCTGGGCTTCAGTCGAGGAATCATTAGAGGTAGCATGCCAGTTTCTTAGAAACGCTGGGCCGTGGGCGACCGCCTACGCTTCGCCCCGCGCTGCCAATGCTTATTTATTTAGAGGGCACGTTGTTTACAAATCTTTAGTAAATAGCTTTGAATAAAATAGCCATCAAATATATTATGAGAGTAAACGTTTCGCTGTACATCCTTCAGGGAACCATAAGCGATAAATAATAACCATACCATAATGGCAACATTATAACGCTATGGATTTCAGTCGAGACCCCGTTTATTAGCACATATTTTAAAATCAAATAACCTAACTCTTAAGACCGTTTTCACTAACACAAGCAACACATAAATGAAAGCCTAAATATTGTCACATAGCATAGATACTGTGTCTTGCAACTCTCGGTGCCGGACAAAGAGTTGAAAATTCAATAGCGCGCTTTTATTCATGAATTCATTTAGAGGTCCTCAATTTTTATCAAAAACGAGCTTTAAAATTCTCGTAATTTTAAAATCTCCTATAAAAAAGGTAAGGGGGTTCAGAATGATGTACTGAATACGTGGTAACTGTTTTAGGGTTGGTGTCCCTTCCACACTGTATAGTTGTAGCGCTATCGCCTCTGTAATAAATCATCACTCACGTGTCTGTCACTCTCTAAGCGGAATATAATTGTAATTACCTCTGTTTATCCCGAGAGGAAATGAGTGTGGGCGCATGTAAATGGGGAAATTAACACTGATCATTTATAGGAAGCGCACAATATATGCTACACTGCACATGTAATGACGTTAAGAAATAGTTAATGAAAATTGGACGGTCGATATGATAGCAAATTACGGGTGCGGCACCAGACCCCGGACTGTAAGTTATGTCATACTATTAAGCGTGATTATTGTATTACACAAGGGCTAGAAGGATGAATTACCTCCTTCACTGCCAGACTTTTTGTGTGGTGAAAAACCCCCGCCAGACCCTTAAAGTATAATAACGTAAGTTCAATTACAATTTATTATACTTTAAAGGTTCTACTACACAAAATGTCTGGCAGTGAAGGAGTTGAGTCGTCATAGTTCTTACTTGAGTTAAATACAAAAATCACGTTTTATAGTATGGCATAACTTAGCAGCTATTTAGACACCTGTGTTACCTGATATCTGAAAACGGCACCACGACTGACTTTTCATAATATCCAATTGTTCTTACCTATAAAGGGTGTAAATATACCCTTAACACATCCGAAAGTAACTTGTTCTTCCCGTCTTTGCGATATATTTTTTGTTCTAGACCCTACCTGGGAGCCGTCTAGTTACGGAGATATTGGGGGTCAAAGTTCCAACTTTTTCACAAGTTTTTTTAAATACATGTTTTGAATGCAAGATTTTTACCTTACACACCTCCACGACCCCCATACTATTCAATCCATCCATCAGCACAATGCTTTGTTTGCTTTCCATCGAGTCCTACCGTAAAACGTGATTTTTCACCCCAAAAAAAAGTCTATTCCCCTATATATGTACAGAATGCTTGGTTGACGGCTATGTGAAGGGTCTGTTTACACCCTGTAGTAAGGTTCTTCCTCAGAAAAAGTTTTAGATTTTATAAAATGATATAGGTCTGGCAGACACGGGATCTCCCTCTGTATGTGTCACTGTCTGCGTCCACAGCCGGTCTGCAATCTGTCCGTACTAGTTCGACCAAGCCTTAAAGTGTGTATTATGCCTAAATCCATGTTCCTTCTTTGCCCTTTGTGTTCCAGGGCCGCGGCATCTCTTTCGAACAGTCCCGCAGCCCCGGCGGGCATCGGCCCTTGCGGACCTTTTCGTGTTTGCTGACGTCTCTTTGAGGCGCGGATGGAGCACGAACGCGCCGTCGACACGGCCTGTCGTCATAAGACGGACGGACGGCGAACTAGCCCATTACTCACCATCCACAGGTTCGCGAAGGGTGTATTATGCTTCACATTGGAAAAAGACAAGGCTTACGAATAAGACCTAGTATTCTCAACCTACCAATAAAATACCCAGTCTAAGTTCTAGGCAATATTTTCTGGTGCCAAATGTCTAAAACAAAAATTCTCAACGGTCCACTTTCTCTAAAGCCAGCGATGTATGAAAACGAATAAATTATAACTCGTCTGCAAGACCCAAAGATACTAGCAACAAAAATGTAAAAGTGGAAAGTACGACACTTGTGTCCTAGTTCCGGAACATCGGTGATTTATGGACAAAACTCCGGGCGCCGTGTTTATTATTATGAGAGGAGACAATAAAAATAAATAGCCATTAATAAGCTAAATTTATATAACGAGAAGAACGGAGGGAAACAGGAATTCCTTCAAACACGTTGTGTTAAAAACAAAATTTGTTATTAACTTGGAGAAGTCGACGAATTTGTGTGATTGTTAATTTGACCTGGCTGAGCTTATAACCACGATGTGGAGCCCTGACACAGTCAGAAGGCGACGCGGTAGACCTCGCAGGAAATGGCATGACGAGCTGGACAGAACCAACGACGAGTGGTCCACATAAGACCTAGACCGAAAGATGCTGAAGTCATGGCGAGAGGCCTTTGCCCAGCAGTGGGATGACACAGGTTCTCAGTAACAGTTAGCTTCTGCAAATTCGTATGATTTGGATATATTTTGTCATTCATTACAGCAATACTTATTTGACGAGTATAAAATCACGCCTGTAATCCCCAAAAGGTAAGATATTGGCGTAGATATATCTATGTAGTACACTCAACACCACATTTCGCCAATTATGTGTAAGTTCCATATAAAAGTTGAATCTATTATATATAGTCTATTGTCATCAACCAGGCACGCACCTAACCACCGGTCTGCTACTTAAAAAAATCTTGAAAAAAAAGCACTTCGCTCGACCACTAGAGACATTTATTTATTTAAACTTCATGTACAATAGTGGTACATAGGCGTACGTAATGCCACAAGGCATTCTCTACCAGTCAACCTTTTGGGGTCAAATAGGACAGCATTGTGATCGAGTACAAAAAAATAAATAAGAAAAAATACCATTTTGTTAACATAAATTGATATACATAAATAGGTACATACTAATACACATATTTATACAGTAAAATGAAATAAAATAAATATATATATTATAATACATACAAATAGTCCAAAATACGAGAAACCTTATAATAATTACTATGACTACCAGTGGCGAAGGTTCCATACAACCCGATTCCTACCGGCTTCCCTCTGAAAAATGGCACAGTTAGGGTTCTATAGCCAATAATATCCCATACAGTAAAGATATGTACTCCGGCTTAACTCTTACAAAAACTGACCCTTGGCCACTGATGACTACTAATATCTAGACATCGAGGCGGATGCTTATTCAACTCATACCCCTATTATCAATAGTCATACAACCCACTAGTCCAATAATTCTGTTCAACGCTGGCTATAAGCCATTCCCAAGTTATGTCAAAAACTCGGACAGCCTTCTGCGTCCCGCCATTATCCCCAGCTGTTCCCCTTAAGCCTTGTCATCGGTCCCTCTAGCGGGGAAGCTACCAGGTGTACCTAATCGTATTGAAATACTTTTATATACGTTTTAACAGAAGCAAATGGAAATAAACACGACTGCACTGACGAAACCTAAAGTAGAGATTTACCAAAAATACACACTCGTCTGCGCAGAATTAGAACTGTGGAAATACCGCCATGCATGCACGTCCGCCCGTTTCGTTCGTTCCTTTGACTATGTTTCACAACTAAAATCCTCACATTTCACGTTAGTGGCGAACCTATGTTTATTTTATGTTTCGCCTGCAAGTGAAGGAACGTTTTTGTTCAAAAACAACATTAACTCGTTATAGATCGGCCGTTCAGCAGAATTTGTTATTTGGCAATGGCATAGTTATAAATAACAAAAAGTAATAAAACGATTAAAGCAACGTTCGGCCTGAGTAACAGTAAAGTTGCGAGCCATAAACAAGGAACAGATGGGTGGTTTGGGGCGCAACCACGCGCCACGCGACTCGCGCCGAAAGCCGAGCCGCTGTGGTCGGCGCCTACCAAGACTTGACACAAATGCGAAACTACGGCCAAGCTATTTATAAGCCCCCTCACTATCTAAGTCTTTAACAAAGTAGAGCTTATCCTTATACAAAAGTGATACGTCCAAGTTTTCATTAACTACCGATTCCAAGTTTCCCACTGGCTTACGTCACAGACTCACAGTTAAGCCTCGAGCAGTTGTCCAATGAAAGTTAGCGTATTTGTGATAGGGACAGCCTTTAGACTTTTTAACACATAAGTTACGACGTGACAAACAGGAATTGTATACCTTACTTATAATTATTTTCACACATAGAAAGTTTACCTAGCACGCCTGCCAATTGCATTTCATAAAGCAAAAGTTATCAACGACACTAAATTAAATTTTATAATCGTAACTCACATTTAACTTGAGTTTGATAAAGTTGAAGAGAGAAGTCGTCCCCTTGACGAGCTTGTTGGAAGCAGAGAGAAACGAGAATACAGTTCACTAGCTTGTTACGTCATTATGTACGTATATTATATTACATTCATATCTACGTCTGCATTATAGCGTTAAACCACAGAGCCAAACCCACGTCGAACTGTTATTATATAGGTATTGGATCGGAAAATTCTATAAATAAATAATTATGGTTGTCTTTGGAGGTTCTGAGCGATGCAATCCTACTCGGCGAATTCTTGCCGAACCATTGTTCGAGTAGGACCTCAGATAAATCCTCAGGAAATTAATAAACAAAAGACGATTAAAAGTGATAGCCGTATCATAACGGAGACGAATATTAAAGTAAGCTTCTAGGCTCCATTTAAACATTGAATACACCACAAGATGGACGTATAAAAGCGGTTGATATGCTCTCCACATCTAGCGGCATGACGCATGCCAAAATTCCAATTTCAGTGTGTAATAAAGAATTAAACGAGGCGCAGAACGAGCCTCTCGCTCTGAACTGGGAAACTTCGAGGAAGTAATAAGTGTGTAAGCCCCACATGTTACAGCAACCGACTACAAACTGCTCGCCATGAAACACTGTATCTTTTACGGCTAAACTTCTTTTTATACCCTCCATTCTTCACCACCAACTAAATTGCACGCCAGTTAATGGTATTGAAAAAGGCTAATTCCCGTCAATTATTATCCCCAAATAAAAGCTCTCCTATTACCTAGCTACGAAAAGAAATACGGTTTATGATAATGTTATAATATGAACGTAATTATTGCCTTAAAAGATTCAAATACAATCCCATTATGAGAACCCCGAGCTCGGGTTGTGGCGGGAAATAATGTGAGGCCAGATAATAAAATGACAAGTGGCAGCGACATTCATTTTAAGTGTTTTCATTATAAAGAAGTTGTTATTTATTACGTACTTAGAATAAAAAATCTGCGGAGTGTATGGCTCCTTGTTTATGGCTCATAAAAGGCTGGAAGTGAGACCAAGTGAGGCGGAGGGAACTTACTTATAATTCACGGCGTAACGATTCGTACATAGAATATTGATGAAAAGAAAATTGGAAGACAAGTGCACTTTTCTTGACTCAGATGGTTATTATAAGCCCAAATGACGGCGGGTCGTATTTGTGAGACCGACCACGGCCAATATTGTATAGTAGGTACCTCTTAAAAGTACTGAGAGTCGGCCTATGTAAGTAGGCAATTTCTTTAACGTGCCACGTGATCATTTCAAATATGTACGCATACTACGCAATATTTATAGCATGACCTTATTTCTCTGAGAGCAGAAAGCAATGTTTGTATAAACTTCTGAATAATAAATATTCAAATATGGAAATCATACTAAATAACTCGAGAAGCACAGTAAAACTGTAGAATATTTAATATGAACACTAAACTTAGGTAAATAAGCAAGAAAAACGCGGTAATTTCAAGAAAAACGTAGGTACAGTCAATGTCAATTCAGAATGTTCCTTATAGTTACGGTCAAGAAAACATCTGGGCACAAGTGAATGAATACATTCGTCCTTCCCTCATTCAATCATCGCCTAAAGCCTATTTTGTTCACGCAAACCTAACCGGGCAAGCTCAATAGGCGACCTTCATTTGCAGACTCGGGTCCTCCATTAAGTTTTTCATGTTTTCCTAAGTTTGTACATCTAAAACACGGACCTCATTTAGGCTAGTTCATTTGTCATTAACTCTTGTCCCCTTTGAATTAAATTAGTGTTAATAAAGACTGTATTCGGGCAGTAGGTCTGCCAGATGGCTAGTGGTCACGTAACCGACGAGACGGAGGACAAAGTAATCTGAAACGTAACGAGAACCAGATTCTGACGCGGAGTGATCGATAAGATAAAACTTCAGCTCGGTATCGCTCACTCCTCACTCCTCTGTATTTACGATTTGTGTGCTCGAGACTCAAGAGTAATCAGTTTCACAAAGTATGCCAATAATTTCGTAAACTGTCAGATACAAAAAAAGCTCCAATTACGCTGAACAAGCTCTGAAATACTATTTTATTTGGTTTGTACAAATCTATTCAAAAGCCAAACTAATTGAAGATGGCCGGTGTATAATGCCGTAATAGCGTGTTTACTCGGCAGGCTCCTTCTATAGTATCTATTTGTGAGCCAAATAATGCCAAAAGTCTTCATTAAAATCACAATGGAATCTATTATAATAAGGCCGGAACCTCGCTCGGAGCAGTAAGCGGCGAGAGTACGTAATTAAACCTTGCAATTAACATGGACGTAATTCTTGCTGAGCAGACTCTCGACGCTCCGGCCAGCTGGCGAGTAAATACTCCTTCATTTGAAATATTATTCTATTCGTATCTGTGGTCACTACGTACATATGAAACACATTTGCGGCCAATGCAACATGTCGATGAAACCACACACTGATCACGTTTGCAACCTCATTTGAAACAAACCACTTAATTATAATTTTCCGACAAACATGACAGTTTTGGGAGGCGCTCCATTTTGCTGAAAATGTCAAGTCTTCGAAGTTAATTTATGTCAAACTTAATCGATTGGTTAGGTAGGCACTTAGATGGTCGATATCTAACTAAATTGTTGGTCGATTACAGAGAAGACAAAAGCCTGAAAAATATAGACAACTTTGAAATAGAACAGATTTAAATAAAATGCTTTGCCTGCAAATGATGAGCTATTTCTAGGTTCAGGTTCACGTCCCGGATTTATAAGGTCTAACATACTCGTATTACATTGTTGTAATTCAGTAGACAAGAGAATTGCTATAAGTACGTACAATTCTATTCTAGGTCCCCCATGGACGGCTATATTTTAATTTTCCACTGTTTAATTTCACGAAGTCGCGGGGGGAGGAGGCAGAGGTAGGAGGTAGATTGTAATGTGTATGGATTCAATTTTAAAAACTATATAGAATAGGTGTTCCTTTTACAAAAGCTATCGAAGGTTGGTTTCTAGGTGTACGGGACAAGAGCTCTTTAACCAGTAGTGGGACAGTATGGACTAGACAAAAAAAGAGCTATAGAATCACAGTGCCAATTAAAATAAACTACTACACGTCTGCCTTGACCGATTGGGGGTTACAGCCGTGATGTTGTGTAAAAGCAATTACAATAATCATGAAAACCTAATCACAATTTATTATGCTCTTTTTTCTTTATCGTGTAGGTAGTGCCCAACCGAGTGTCACAGTTTTAATGCCACTCATGTTCCTCTGACTTGGCTTTACATGCCGTCGAGAAATATCGTTCAGACATGCTGATTTCGTCACGATGTTTTACTTCACCGACGCCTGTAATAATTATATAATACACACCTGAATCCGAAAAATCAGAGGTGCGCGTCTTGGGTTCAAGAGTGAGACCTATGACAGTCCGACTGTCAAACCTCTGAGCTATCACTGCTTCCTTTTAATTAAATTTGTCTAATAAAACCTGCACTCTTCACTTCTGATATAAAAAAATCCTTTCAGAACATAAATACGATTTCGCTTTATAAACAACGTGTAACATAATAAACGCAAGACCTCCCGTGTGGTCTTTCACACCATGAAACTAAACATCTTTAGTTCTACGAGTTCTTGAAATTCGCAAAAAAAAAAAAAACGTTCTATAGGAACTGACGCAATCAGCTGATCCACATGTATGGTAAAACTAAAAAAAAAGTTATGAATTTCCAAAAGTCATAGAACAAAAGTTGTTCAGTTTCATGGTCTGAGACACCACACGAGAGGTCTTGCGTTTATTATGTTACACGTTGTATAGTACCAGTAGGTAACTACCTTAACAAACATTGTACAATTTAATTACTTAATCATATCAAGTTACACAAAAGTGAATTTCAAACATAGCTCTGACCAACATACTCGTAATATCAAAGTCCGTTTTGAGTCTCTCTTCAAACAAAATTATTTGTAGAATGTTATATCAAATTATATGTTGAACAAGCTGAGCCCGCAGCGCTGCTCGTACGGAATCTTTTTTGCTTTCCGGGAATTAGCATCCTGTGTGATAATCTGAAAGTATTTCCTACTTTGTAATACGCCTTTTTTTTTTTTTTTTTTTTTTCCGGATGGGAAATCATCAAATGACCCCCCCACTCTGGGCGGAGCGGAAGGGAGTGTCAGACTTGTACTGACTAAAACCCATCCATGTTCCTTCTTTGCCCTTTGTGTTCCAGGGCCACGGTATCTCTTTCGAACAGTCCCGCAGCCCTGGCAGGCATCGGTCCTTGCAGACCCCTACATCGTTGCTGACATCTCTTTGAGGCGCGCGTGGAACACGAACGCGCCATCGACACGGCCTGTCGTCAGAAGACGGCCGGACGGCGAGCTAGCCCATAGCTCGCCGTCCACAGGCCCGCGCCTACGGTGGCCGGGAGCCACCACGTGACCCCCGACGCCCAGGGCGTCTCCCGCGGCGGCTGGGACGTGAGGTTCTTTCCCTCTCACGTCCCGCCACCTCCTTCACTAGCATGACTGCTTCGCAGAAGGAGGTGACGGCTTCCCATTCCCTCTCGCTCCGGACCATGGCTTGAACCAGGGCCGGATGCGAGAGATCGCCGCCGCCGATCGCCGCAACGAGGACACGACGGTGCTCTGCCCAAGCGGGGCAGACCTCCACGGTATGTTCCACCGTGTCCTCCGGACGATCCTCACAATGGAAACACCCGGGCGTTTCCTCCCGCCCGATCCGGTGCAGGAACCTCCCGAAACAACCGTGTCCGGTGAGGACCTGCGTCAGGCGGTAGGTGAGGGCGCCGTGGCGCCTCTCTAGGCACTCCTCAAAGAGGGGACTTATCGCCACTATGGTGGCGTGCCCTGTCAGTTTTAATGCCACCCATGTTCCTCTGACTTGGCTTTACATGCCGTCGAGAAATATCGTTCAGACATGCTGGTTTCGTCACGATGTTTTACTTCACCGACGCCCGTGATAATTATACAATACACACATGAATCCGAAAAATCCGAGGTGCGCGTCTTGGGTTCAAGCTTGAGACCTATGACAGTCCGACTGTCAAACCTCTGAGCTATCACTGCTTCCTTTTCATTAAATTTGTCTAATAAAACCTGCACTCTTCACTTCTCTGATATAAAAAAAAATCCTTTCAGAACATAAATACGATTTCGCTTTATATAGTACCAGTAGGTACCTACCTTAACAAACATTGTACAATTTAATTACTTATCTACTCATATCAAGTTACACAAAAGTGAATTTCAAATATAGCTCTGACCAACATACTCGTAATATCAAAGTCCGTTTTGAGTCTCTCTTCAAACAAAATTATTTGTAGAATGTTATATCAAATTATATGTTGAACAAGCTGAGCCCGCAGCGCTGCTCGTACGGAATCTTTTTCGCTTTCCGGGAATTAGCATCCTGTGTGATAATCTGAAAGTATTTCCTACTTTGTAATATGCCTTCACAGCGCTTTTTCAGGACAAAGATCCGGCTTTTTTTATTTAAGTAAAAAAGTAAGCTCTTGAAAACGCTAGGTAGGTACCTATTTGTTTGTGAGACAATGCTCCAGTAGTTGACACCCTGGACCATACTAATTATAAAAGGTGGCACTTTTGTCGTCTGTATCAAGTCAAGGGGATTCTGAACAGTTGTAGCTATGAAACTCACATTGGATTCGTACAAAAGACATTTCATTCATGGATTCCTTTACGAATCGGAGTTGAATGAATATCGAAGTATGACGGGTAGACATAAATACATAACATCACGCCTGTAAGAAAGAAGGGTTAGGCTGAGGTGTACCTGATAGACATTTCGCCAGAAGGCGGGATATGACGGGAAGGGTAAAATCACCCCTTTAACGCATGCAGATGACAAAGTCGCTACCCTGTTTTTCATAATAAGCAATTCAAATGTCTGTCAATTCACATGAGTGCTACAGCCGCTCCGAAACAATTGCATTGTTTCCACTATAACTTTGTACTTCCACAGGTAATCCAATAGAACTGCACTGAGTGACGTTTAAAGACAAACCCGAGTTGGATGGCTCCCCCGAGACGACTCGCGCCAGTAGCTCGCTAGTTTAACTAGTTGCCAGTTCAAACCGAGTTCTGATTAGATAGACTCGTAGTATTTAATTACTTACAGCTCGGAGTGCTGTTTCAACTATGTATTTGGGTGCCACTGAGTTTTGAGATTACGAAAATAAATTGGTTTTTGAAAATGACGGTAATAACCTGTCGTTCGAAATAGCGGTCGTTGATAAGTCAATGGAAAGGCAAAAATCAGGTAAACTAAGTAATCTTTTAATTAAACAAAATATAACACCACGTCTCTTATCCCAGAAAGGTTAGGCAGAGGCGTATGTAACCTAAAGTACACCCACATAATCCACGTTTCGCTAGTTTTGTTTTATCCATGACATGATTGATGGTGATTATGACATTATTGTTTATGATTTTGACATTTTTATTATTAATCATTTTGACATTATTACCAAAAAAATTCCAAATATAATTATGTACGAGAGTCCTAGTGTTTAACATGTGTATGTATTACTAACAAAATGGATTTTATGATCGGTTAAATAAATGATTTGATTTGATTTATTCTCATGTAATAAGGGAGAGAGCCTATCACCATTAACTGGGCACAAATCCAGAATGGTAAAAAACCCAATAATACTTTGTACCGCCCAGGAATCAAATCAAGGACTTCATGCTCAGCAGTAGCGCTTGCGATCAATGAGGCATTAATATTTTAATAACTTTTCTAGATTTAATTACCTTTTTTGCTTACTACCTAAGTCTATGTGTAGATGTGCTCGCTAAAATGTATTGACCCTTGGAAACGTCAGACCCCAGCTGTAATGTCAAAGGGCACTGTGCATTATTCAATGCAGACGGAGCGCCATGCGAGGCGGATGAAGCCTCTTACAGGATTTTAATATTTAAGTCTATTCATTTCTACTGAATTACACGATAACTTGGATTTTTAGTTTTGAACTAGTAAGTAATTAAGAGCATACACGCTGCTGACATAATGTGTAGTGCAACGTGTTTCTTGTGGCGCAAGAATGATATAGCCAGGACGTCGCTGTCGGTAGACATTTGTGAAAATTTTCGTGGTCTGTGGAAGCTGTGTAGAAAAAAAAACAAGATGCGTCTATGGCCACGAACCTTTATGTTTGTATTTAATTTCTGCAGAGTCGAAATTAACATAATGATACTTGTATATTCACAGTAAATTATTAACAAAAATGTTTCTTGTATACTTCCATGTCATCGCCATTTAAATACCCGATTTAATAATCGTACTCCGTATTGAAAATGTAAGGTCAATTTCCAATATTCAATTAATTTACAACCGCGCAGACGTCGCATATTACAACGTGTTTCAGTTTTTCATAAATCTTGCAATCCGAATTTTGGCTGAACATTTTATTATAGAAATAAAATAAAAATATTACATCGTCTCTATTCTGTAGCTATTTTCTTTGTAGCTTTCACTTTGTAAAGTACGGACTAGCAGTGTAAAGCGGGTCTCATTAAATCTGGTTTGCCACTTTGTGCGTAACAAAGTTGCGAGTACATTTATATTTCAGTGGCTGTAACATTTCTTAGAATTTATCATGCAATGAAAAGCGAGTCGTGATTCACGATGCGAGGCTTTTAAATATGTTGTAGTTTTTATTGACTTTTTTTACATCATCTCATGGTTTTCAACTAGAACAATAATTTCTGTCCAGAAAAGTTAAAAATTTTCATCCGAGCTAAGACATTTTGAACATATAGATTCGAAGGCTCTTTACTCGGAAACGGTGCATCGAATGGCCCTGCTTCTCAGACCCTAAAGATCAGCGCAGATAGAGAGGAATAATCCCCGCGCGGTCTCGGGCATTTTCTTTACGGATCGCGTATGCTCGAGAGGACACGCGAACATTTTTTGCAGGTGCAAGCATTTATGCACTTTAATGTAATAATTTTAAAGTTTATTTTCAAGTGCGTTAATAAAATCCTCTCCGCTGCGCTCCGTTCTGTCTGCGCTGAGCCTAAAAGGTTTTTATAGACATGGTCAACCCGATACTGCAATAAAATTTTTGCATTTCCGAAATTTTTATTTTTCCGAAAATTTGAGTCTCAGATTTTTTATTCTCATAGTGCCCCTAAGCCTATACTCTAACTCCTACAATTCCGGCCCTTAGACGACAAACTGACCAGCTTATGATTTGTTAAATTGCTAGACAAATGTTATTATGTGCTAATGTAGGTAATTGAGTAAGTGATGGTATATTCCAACCCAAAATAATGGGTAGCCAGATAAGGCTACTTGGGCCCCACAACCCAACACCTAATCACAAGGCCATTTTATTAGTGATTAGATACAAAGTTTTCGGCGCATCTGCAATGGCCAGTAATACCCAATTTCATTTTGCTATCCCTTCTATCACGACAAGGCATGAGAATAATTGCATGAATTTGTCATAACAAGAGAGAAACAAACAGAACCTATCAGGTTTGCCTGTGATGGGTTTTCCAATGAGTACAGTTGAGATCTACATAATTCTAATCTGATTACCAAGGCATAGAGACATTACTGTACTCAAAAACTTCTTTAGTAAATTGCTTTTGGTCTGATTTTCTCGTGCGCTAATCCACATAAAAAAACTAAAAACAATAACCAACTAATCATCAAAGAAACTGTCTCACATACCTGAGAACCTTCCCATCGTACTGCAAGAACCGCAGAAGGCGATCGTCTTGTACTCTGGACCTCTTCGGCGGCATCACATTCTTCCATCTCTCTTTCTCGGCGAACGCGTCCACGGGGAGCTCTTCCTCCTTGGATATCACCATTCCTTGTGACTCCATCCATTCCTGCATCAAACAAATGCATCAGGCCAGATCCTAACGAAAGCGCCCGAGTCGACAGAGGGCGCTCTCTGCTTTTCAGAACAAATCAGTGACATTTGAACGCGACGATTGCATATTCGCGCATCCGATCGCTTTGCAGAAACGTATTTTCGGCAAGCCATGGACATTCAGCTCTGCTACCGGCTAATATATTTATCGCATATTTTCTAGCCTGTAAGTTCTAATTACAGATCTGTCTGATGTCACCAAAATATGTGTCGTGTGTCTGCTACGGCCATAAGATTTACGTTATTTCGATGGCAGTAGCTAATACATACTCTTTGAAAACAGTCATATAGTTTCGTGTGTTTCTTTGAACCGGTCAAGAACGCGAACGCAGGTACGTAATTTGTGTACCAACCTATCTTAGAAGATGACATAGACGAGATGCGAAGGCGATTAGAGTAGACGGTTTGTTTTTAAAATAAAAATCCATAAGTTATAAACAGTTCCGGTATATTGATCTTGAAAAACTTTTCAAGGTTATTTCAAGGTTTTTAAACAGTGTGTGGCGCATACTTAATGAAAATATTGTTCATTTGTAAATAACATAGAATTATACAACGTTTTCGTTAGTAGAAACAAATAGGTACCTGTTAGTAATTTCAAGGTTTGCAGTTTGTTATGTATTTTACATTGTTGCCTATATAGTTAAGATAGACGTGTTATCTAATTTCACATATGTGGTCACAAGCCTCCGTGGCGCAATTGGCTAGCGCGTTCGGCTGTTAACCGAAAGGTTGGTGGTTCAAGCCCACCCGGGGGCGTTTCTTTTATATCAAATTATTCTAGCCATTCCAGAAGAAAGAACACGAAATCGAGAATGAATTTGAATTAAAACACTGTCTTCATTTGTTTTTTTTTTTTTGTTTTTTTTTATTCTGTTTCTAGCTTGACTGAAATGTTGCTATTTAATTACACTAGGCGCTTCTCACGCTATATTCGTCTTCTCATTAATAACATTCTATTTATAAAAATCTGCTTTGATTTATGCGTATGATTACTTGATTATGTAGTGTGGAAAATTACACAAATAAAATTAAAATAGGTAGGTGAATGACCCGATTTCCTCTTAATAAAATAAAAGGATACAAAACATGTCAAGTAAGTAATGGGGCCACAAATCAAATTAGGGGAAAGCGCTAAGAGATATGAGCATAATAAAAGTGGGACATAAGAAATTGGAACGATTCATAATATAGGTTAAGATTTCTTCATAGTTACTTTACTTTTATTCAGAAAGCTATCGTGCTAATGAACATTAAAATACTTATTTAAATTGTTGGGTGTAAAATATTTAAGCGCGTTATGTTGTTTTTTTTATTTATTTATAAAAAAACGGTGTTTTTTCTTCAAAAACAAATGATGAAATGACTTTGTTTCGGAACCGGATAGGCTTGCACGAGGCTTTAGTAATGGCAGTCGGTGGAAATTAAATATTACCAAGAACTTGGCTTGGTACCGAATATGTAATTGAAATACTTAATTTTATCATGATTTATAATTTTATTTTGTAATTAAATGTTTCAATTAATCAGTGAGATTAACAAAGAACGTTGGAACAGTTTTTCTTCTGTTTTAGGGTGACTTTGTGATCTTCGTGAAAGTTAACATTTAGAATAGACATCAAAAAACCATTAACCCTCCTTTTTATTGGGTTTTGCCGCAGTCGGATAAAAAGTGCACCTGCAAGACAATCTATAAAGGATGATTTCCACCAAACGGCTCGCATCGCATTGGATCAGAAAGGGTACGATAGGATGCGGCAACAACCGATCGCGTCCGGCATGATGTCGTCGCTTACGAACGTATCCATTTCTGCGCCTAGTGAAATAGTTTCATTCCTACTGTTTCGGATACGACGACAGGCGAACAGAGCCGACCGCGCGTCACAGCATACTTCCGGCTACCATCGCGTGTCGCGGAAGACGCCCGCGGTCAAGCTTCTGTGCTCGGCTTGGTAATATAGACTTTAAATACTGTGTATGCGATTTAATATCGTTTAAAGATTGTAAAATCCGTTGCGATCCGATGCGATGCGAGCCGTTTGCTGGAAATCATCCTTAAAGTTACCCAAAACGATTTACTTGATGATCTAAAATTATCTACAATTTATTCACCTTTTATTTTTGTAACATCTCGTGTAGGCATCGTAACGATGTTATTTTTGTCTCATGCACGTCCGAATCGCGTGCCATCGGCGCATTGCCATGAGAGAGCGGGCAGGCACTTGTAAGTAACACTGACCTCGGTGGAGATCTCGTGTTCTGTCCAGAGCAGTAACTGTGCAAATAGCATTGAGGCTCGTTGTCAGACCAAACAGGGCGACCGTGGTCCACAGGCGACTTGTATGCACGAGAGTGATTCGACATGTAGGTACAGTCCATGGTAGAATGGACCTGCCTGCGTGTTCAGGAGAAAATGCTTTATAAGTAGGTACATACCTACCTAAAGCTAGTTAGTATGTCAGTGAGTGACTTACTACTTATTCGTATTACCTCAGTGGGAAACATAATCGTAGTGAAATGAAATTTAAAGTCCTACCGTTGTAAAGTATTACTTTACTATGGACTAAAGCTACAGTAATCAGTTTGCTTTTTCACATAAACCTTTGCACCTTCTGAATGAATAGTTTTTCGTCCAGTAGGAAGTTGTAACAAACAATGACTTAATCAGTTTTTAAAAGATAGTATCGCTGCGAATAATATTGTGAAAATATAAATCCACGCAAAAACATCGTGATTATCAAGATAATTCTGACAAGATACACAACACCGCTATGCCCACAAGCAAGCATTGTAGCAAGAATTTTTATTCGAAAATCTTATGGTTTTAATTTCCTGCAAAGGAAAGTACCTATACAATTTTTAAACACGCTATTACCATATTTTAACAGCTCATTGGATTCTTCGGTCGGACAATCAAAGGTGTAGTACCAACGACTCCATATCTTTACAGCCTGCTAGCAATGAAACCATCCAAATAAAAAATGATCTAAGTAGGAATAAAAAGTTTATAACATTTTAAAAGACTTGCTCCATGGATCCAAGCAGAGGGCTGTCAAGTGTTCACTGCCACGTTCTCTCTGAAGGTGGCTAATAAGTAACAAAACATTCTAGAAATAGTTGTGGTCATGGAATTTTCTAAAAGAATGAAATATAATAAATACTTCAAAGATTTACATAATGTTCATCAAAGGTGAATTTAATGTTAAGTATAAGCTGACAGCGATCTTTGAACTTGAAACAATAAACTGGACGCTACAAGAGGTGTAAACTTCACGTCCTGTATACATTCTGCTTTTAGTTCGGAGTATCTTGCGCCGATAAGCAACTAAGTAGCAATGAATATCGTGCGGAAGTATAAACACGATAGCGATATACACCGTTACACCGACGCGAAGTTGTCCGTGAGCCCGACTTGACGTCGACCGGTACCTAGCTGTTTATCATTCGTGCGGTGTGTTACCGAGCGTGCGTGCGTATCTGTTCATCGTCTGTGAAAAACTAAGTAGTGGTCAAAATGGTTGCGTTAACTTTAGCCAACCCTGTGGTGCAAACCTACATATTGTATACTGCGATATTAGCCCTCAAACTGTTGTCGTTGTCGGTACTGACCGGCATGACGCGAATGATCCGCGGCGTGTTCGCCAACCCGGAGGATGCCAAGACCATGAAGGGGGGCAAAGTGAAGTACGATGACCCCGTCATTGAGAGGATCAGGCGTGCTCACCTCAACGACTTGGAGAACATCCCAGCATTCTGGGTACTGTCTGCTCTGTACGTGACGACAGGCCCAGTGGCTGCCTGGGCCACGCTTCTGTTCCGCGTCTACACACTGGGTAGGATCCTCCACACCATTGTGTACGCGGTGGTCCCACTGCCGCAGCCATCCCGTGCCATCGCCTTCGCCGTTCCCGGTCTCATCTCATTCTACATGGGTGCTCAAGTTGTATTGTATTACATCACTGCCTTGTAAAAGGAAATATAAGACTGTATCTACAAGTTTTTTTTTGGTTTCGTTACTTGTTATTAAATTTGTTACGGTGAAGTTATCTATCTATTATGTTTTATTTTCACACCATCCACATTGTCTTTCACTACTCTGTGTACATACCATAGACGCCAGCACATCAAGCTACTACAATCTGTCAAATTTCTTTAATAGATTTTCAACTTTATCGCCAAAGCAACGTAGGTTCAAGGTTGATTGGGTTAATTTGACAGTTTCGGGTAGCTAATTTCGGTTGAGATTGGAGATTTCTTTAGCTGTTACAACGTCAACGTTGAGAAACTGGTTTATTTTAATAGAATCAGAGGAACGAGTAAAAGTCCAAATTGTTTATTCACGCACAAAAACCCAATAGGCTTTTGATTTCTAACAAGTACCTACCTAATACTTAAACTAATAAAATAATAACCTTTTCCAAATGGTTGTTTACCTACGAAGAATTCAAAACACATCGAATTACCTGCCCCATCTAGTGTGAAATAGTTTCGATACTCATCTTAATCGACAAAGCGGAATCGGAATATACTTAAATTCCGCTCAAAAGATAGCATACACAAATAATTGGATGTGTTTCACTAGAGGCAGAACCCGAATTGCAATAATGCACGTGGATACTTGGCATTTTTAGCACTTATTCCGGATAAATACGTATATTTTTAGGTTATTCATTACCATAACACATACACACAACCGGTCCGCAGTGGTCCGATTGTCCAGTGTAGGTCTCGCGCTGTTTATTATATCAGTTTATGAGATAACGAGCGCCGAACCGCCGCATCATCGTGACTGCGCGAACTCGCCTGCTATTACCGTTCGAATTCGTCGCGCCGCGCACACTCCGCCGCTGAGTTTCGACCCGACAACAACGCGACAAGTTATTTTATTTTAAAACATGGCATCCATTTCGTTAGACGACCCGGCGGTACAGTCGTACTTGCTTTACTCTGGCATCCTGGGCCTCAAGGTACTGGGCATGTCCCTGCTGACGGCCAGACAACGGCATTCAAAAAAAGTGTTTGCAAACCCTGAGGATGCTGTGAGGGGAGGAAAAGTCAAGTTAGACGATCCCGATGTGGAGCGAGTGAGGCGCGCGCACCTCAACGACTTGGAGAACATTCCCGCGTTCTGGATCCTGGGGGCTCTGTACGTGACGACCGGTCCGTCGGCTGCACTGGCCGCCAACCTGTTCCGCGCGTACACCGCCGGCCGGCTCCTCCACACGTTTGTTTACGCCGTCAAGCCGCTGCCGCAGCCGTCTCGTGGCATCGCGTTCGGCATTCCTTTCTTCATCTCTCTCTACATGGGCTTCAAAGTGGTCCAGTTCTACTTCAGTGCGCTATGATTAGTTAACAAGAACTGATGAAATGTATTATTCAAATGTTTGGTTATAAAACGTGCAGTATATTTTTAATACCTGTTGTGGATCGAATGTAACCTTGTTGTCTTATCGAACGTATAGCTGGGTGATTGATAAGTATTTTGTTTTTGTAAAATAAAGAATTATTTCCTGTGACTTGACGTTGTTATTTTTGCCCCAATTAATGACAATTACATGGCTAAAGTTTAAGAAATCGGTATTGCTATGTAAGTAATCGTATTAAAAGATCCTACGTTGGATACTAAGCGATTATATTATCAATCCCATTATCTGATTCTTTATCATTGTTTACCCAACTAACTATGATAATGTTGTAGGTATACCTGTACAAATAGCTATCGATAAACATATCATAAGCAGTTTACATATAGGTATCTACACATTAAATAAACGACGATTATTGCTAGTTATTTAACACCTACATTCATTGCATCAGCACGAAATATGGTGTGAAAGGACATTAATATGCAAATATTTTGTTGGAAGTTATGAAAATGTACTGGCAACACCAAAATAACACTGTCTAATATGAATGCAATGAAACGGGAATACAAAACTGACATTTTCATAACAAACATTACCACAATTTTACAAGTTCTGAATTACATTATGTAATTCAGAACTTGTAAAATTGTGGACATGTTTTAAACAACAAATGAGTACCTACTCAATTTAAATCACAGAGTATTGAATGATAAAACATGAAATAAACATGAATTGAGATTGAAATGAAGCCGTCGATTTCAGATTTAAACTATTATTTTGATTACTAAAACGGATTCAGGGCTGGACTTGGCCTTCAGATTAGTAAACTCTCAGGAACCTTACGGGAAGAGTACTAAGAGTAGTACAGATAAAGAAGAAGATCGTAGTCTTAATGAGAAAGTGTCAAACCTTCAATGCAGTTTGTCCTTCTGGTTTTTATATGGTGTGGGTAAAAAAAAGTGTTGTAAACAACCTAGTCCAATCGTTTTCTTGACAGTACTTTCCGAGAGAAGGTAAATACATAGGTACCCTATTTAACGCTGACAGGTCGTTCAATCCAGAGGTTCGATATACGAAACTAATTGTGTCCAAATAACATAAAGGGCGTGTATCAGATTACTGGGCAGCCAGTATGGCTACACCCGGGGCACGGGGGAGCGGGACAGGTCCACTGTTCCTGGCAATAAACACATTTTCTTTAAGCCTCCACGACCTCCCTTCGGCTTTATTCGGAAAGCCATTCGGTGGGTTAACGGCGGCCATTCGTTTCACATTATTGCTCTGTTATTGCAGGGAACCGCATTTTGAATTTTAAAATGTGAAGATAATTATGTCTCAATATTGCGGTATCGTAACTCTCAGATCGGATGGGCTGATTTAATGGCGTTACTGAAAGGCAGCCAAGTTGGTATCGTTTCTTGGTAATGTATTGGCATTTTGCAAAATGATTAGGTTGGTAAGTGACCTGGATTCATCAAGTTGCTAGTAATAATAATTTGTATTTTTTTTTAATTACTGTTGCAGTCGGTACAAAAAATACAGTGGTGAAAGAAAAACTGTCCAGTAGATTTTTTGATTTGACCAATCATATAAGATTAATTTGCTTGCAACATATTTCATCATGCTAAAGATACAGATGGACCTTGATGAAGCATGATGACAAGGAAAATTATTTACGATCATTTTAGCTAAAGTTACATTACATATAAGCGGAAACTTGTAATGACTGGCAGTTACGTCCATTCATATCGGCTTAGCGTTTACGAAAATAATCATGACAACAACAAACGCACTCATTGATCATTGGACTAAAAATACCAATGATGTACCTACTATACCAACTATATATTTTGTTTAGAAGTTCGTTGCTTGTTTAAGTAATAATATTGCACTCAGTTTCTGCAAATTATTTACACGTCAAAATTAAGCACAAGTCTTGACTTGTGCTTAATTTTGACGTCTAAATAATTTGCCAATCGCATCGCTTGTGATGCGATTGGCTATTAATTAATTAATGAAACTAATCACAGCTGTTTGACGACTGTCATTAGCTTGACAATATGTTAGTTAATATCTCCGATGATTTTCGTCCCGGAAACCAGGCGTTAATCATCTAAATTAAATGGTCAATGCCGCATTCAAAACCAAAAGCTAAAAGCAGTTTACGTCTAGGTATCGAGTAAGATTCATTAGCAAGATCAAACTAAAATTAAATAATTAAGTTGATTGGACTAACCGTAAAAATAAGACACGTATTATTGCTGCCTGTTCTTGGATTTACCGATACAAAAGTAACAAGGTGGCCAGTGTCAGCAGTAACTCGTAAGAAAGGGGGCCTCCAGGATGTCCGGTCAAACGCACCGGTGCCTCCTGGGTAACGATATCGACACCTTTGACACATTCCGGAGAGACAACAAGGCAGCGTGTCACCATCCGTTCTAGAACGTACCTAATAGATTCCTAGGTATGTGTGTTTTTCTATGAGCAGTCTTACCGTTAGTGTTTAGGAGTGTTTATCCTAAATTCCTAAACCCAGGTTTGCGTATAGAAATAACCTAGACCAGACCTAGACTAGATCAGATTTAGCAAGTTGTGTCCAAATTTTTGTAGCGAGACCATAATTTGTACTTTGAACTATTTGAAACAAACTACTGGTATTAATTATTTCTCTTGAGAATAAGAATTTGTGCGTAATTAACCACTATTTTTTATAAATATTCTACCTGGCTACAAGAAGGATCAGCGATAAAATAGATGAAAAATCATTACATCAGCATATGGAAGGGATGATATCTGTTTTTTTTTTAATACTAATTCCAAAGGTAGGAAAAAAGCAATTTTCTAGGAGCAAGCCTTCGCAGGTAAGTACAAATTTTTGTACTTTCATACCAATTGCAACTTAGCAAATACTTGCTTAGGTAATATGAAGCAACTAGAATTTTCTTACAATAGGTAGAACCTGAAGAGAATATTGAATATTAGTATTCAGAAACGCAAGGGCAACATTAATTTTAAGCTCTGACCATTCATTTCGGATTAATTTCATGAATTTTCCTAAAAGTTTTATAAAATTAATAGAAGATCGTTTACTTGAATCCTAAGGAATGTTTTTTCTTAAATTAAACATTGATCTACCTATTAGATCAAGTGCAAGTGCAACGAATAGCTCGAGGTACTCGACCCAGGCAGACACTCCAATAAAACCCACTCATATAGCGTTACTTACTAAAATTGAACTACGCCCCTTGAAAACCACTTTACTTTGAAGCTTTGGAATTCCTCTGAGTGGAGTTCTAATCCTCGAGCAATAAATTCTGTAGCTGGAAATACGTACTTTTATGGAGGCGAAAATGAAAATTAAAACGGCGCATGTAAATAATATATTTTACAGAGAGTTACGGTTATTAGATTATTCTGCTTTTAAAAATAACCAGGATACTGGCAGAATATTATTTGCGAGACGCGCGATTACTTAAAAACATCATAAAACATACACATGACATAATAGACGACCTATGATCTTTTATAATCCGCGCGGAGCGAGTCGCCCCCTGCCCGTGCCCGCGAACAACGCTCAACCACGACCTTGCCGGCGCGAACACAAATTAAATAACCTAAAAATAGTTCGCTGCGTTGTTCACATCCCGATTTCCTGCCGAATTACGTTCCTGCATCGACGTTTACCGCGTAAAAGGGTGAGATTATTGCATTAATATCACTTTGCATGTAAATAACACAAAATTTTAAATGGTTAATTTTATTTCGCTTGTGGGTGTCTACAGCTTGCGACTTAATGAGTAACAAAGAGACCTTGGCGGAACGAGTACTCTGTGGCTGAACGAGTCGGTCTGTGCGAGTGAGACAGCATATGGGTTATTGTCCGTCTAGTTGCTATTGCTCACGTGTAGTGTGTGTGTGTGTTTGATTACTTTGTTGTGTACCATTCAATCGCATAAGCGGTCATCGTGTTAGGTAAACAGGTAAACATTGGAACAACAGTTTCGTGTTAACGAACTTTTGAAAATATTTTGCTCGATACGATGGAACTTCGAATAGTTTAATCACAAACATAAATAGTAAGATTTTAAAAACTGAGTTTAGATACCTATTTCGAATTTTTAAACCTCGTGTTTCTATTCTATGGAGTTTACTTTGTCTCTTTAAGATATGACAAATGAACAATGTTAAATGTAAACCAATTATAGTATTTTTATCCACGTGTAGTATTAGCTCATGGTATGCTACGGTGACGTCATGTTCATCAAGAACGTTCTACTTACAGAATTATCTACTTGTCGTTGAAATGTTTTTACTGAATATTTACTACTGTTTTGTAGAATATCTACTTACCGTCAACACAATGGCAATTTTGTTCCAATTACGTGATTGGCTATGGTATTCGATAGATTGAATTCATTGCTACGTTCGATCAGAAAATTGCATGACCGCCTTTGTGGTGAAGCTTTTTAATACACATTTTTCAACCTTTCATTGAATGTTAAGATATAATGCAATTTTTAGTTTCTGATATGACTAGATGTTTTTTTTTTAATTTTACTTATTACGACTGCTTTTTATCAGCAATCCCTCTCGCGTTTCTTTTAACCAAACTTCGTCGGCTGGTGTAATAAATTTAACACTTTTTTATTTTTTTTTATAAAGTTATCAAATAGGTTCTAGCTTTTCCCAGGTTAGCGCGCGCATCTAAATCGAAAATTCGGAAATCGGAATCCGACTGGTACCTTGCTAATAAGTACCTAGAACGCTAATGGGAGAAAAAGTATCCTATGTCATAAACCAAGTCATGGTCTATCCGTCTGCCGATGTAAATCTGTTTAGCAGTCAATAAGCGAAAAGGTAACAGAGCGGCAAACAGAGTTACTTACCTACTTCCGCATTTATCATAATTGTATGCAAAAGTACCATTGGTACCTACGGCGCGAACACAAATGAACGGTTCGATCGAAGGTTAAACTAAGCTTGCCAAGTCCGTGGATGGGTTTTTTTATTCATTACATATAGAACTCCTTTGTTCATTCATTACATATATGTAGAACTCCTCAGTGCCTCAGAGACCACGTTCAAAGTAGCTGCTACCGGCTGTAATTTGTAGATCTTTGTCATTCAGTGGCCCGAAAGTCTTACCAAGGGACATCGCATTTCCCAGTATAACTGGGTTGTGGAAGTCAAATAGACAGTCGCTCCATGTAAAATGCTAGTATTCAGCTGCATCTGGTAATAGACTGGAAGCCGACCCCAACATAATTTGGCAGAAGGCTGAGTAGATGGTGCTGTACCTTAGTAAAGAGGTCACAGGACACAGTGTGGAAGACCTTCCCGTAGAGACATATGTCCTTGCCGACATCCAGGTCCTTCCAGTGCCAGCACTCGCCGTTGTCGTTCTTAGGTATCTTGCCTCTTTTCACCAAGCGGCCTTGCCATAATCCAGAGTTCTGGAAGCAAATGGTAAAGAACTGTAGATATTTTTGTTATTGCATTTATTTACTCTCTCTGCATAATTATTAGATGGTTACGGACTAAGATGAAACAGAATCTTGACCTTGGAAATTGCAAATGCCGTGAGGGACATGAGCTGTCTGTTGGATTAGCAACGCTGGTCTCAGCGTAGAGAGTTAAAAATCGATCAACACGCTCAATGTACTTTACGTTACTTCAAATTTCCACGATCGATATTTAAAAATGTTGTTTCTAATAACCTAACCCTAGAAAGAGACTTCCGAAGTACTCAAAAATACAGCAATGGAAGTAAAACAAACGCGTCAAATTGAAAAGCTTCAAATTCCTGGAACTCGGTTCATTAAAATTTCCTCTCTTATCAAAACGGATCGAAATTCAAAACTTAATATTTGGTATAACGTCGAACGTGCTTTATAAAACCTGTAACTGGTATAATATGGTGTGTAAATATGGTGGTTAGGGACTGTTTCAACACCTGCGATTAAGTTCCCGTTAACTTACTTGGCACTTGGCAGGTAATTAAATTTCATACAAATTGTGTTCCATTTTTGAATTTATTCGGTAAGTAATGTCTATTTGGACATCGTGAAATAGACCATTAGCCTAATTAACATTAAGAGGCAGAAACCTCCTTCTATTCAAACATTTACTTCTGTAAATTGTTGTAGTTATCTCATAATTAATTATTTATGAGAACGTCCTTCACAGAACGCTTAACAAAACTATGAGTCACACTGAAATATAACTTCGAAACAGCAGCTATTTTACTTACTGACAACGAATTAAGACTAGCTTATTAACCTTGTAAGAGAAAAAAATATATCGTTGAGATTAATCTTCTGGCGTAAGGAAACGCGGGAGGAGTGTTATTACCGCAATCGTTATTAATAATAATAATCGGTTTATTACTGAAGGATGGGCGGAGACGGTTATAAAGGAAGACGGCCCCACTTTACCCTGAAGCTCGACTTGCTACCAAACTCGAATGTTCCTTTAAAAGAAAACTGACGTTTTTTATTCGAGCTGATTGGCGCGTCTTTGTACTGAAAGGAAGAGACTATTTTTGTAAAATAGACGAGAAATACTTTGTTTTTTTAGTTACAGTGGCAACAACTAAAGCGTTTGAACGTTAAAAAGTTATACTGCTTTGCCGGCAGACATGGTCTGCCCAATCCCATTTCAGTTTAGCAGCTTTTTGAGCCACGTCAGCAATTTGAGTACTGGAGCGCAGTGTGGTGTTCCTTATTCGGTCGGTAAGTTTAACGTTAAACAAGTATTACAAAAAAAAAACACAATATCATCTGATGATTATGATATTGTGTTTTTTTTTAATTCACCCACTACTGGTATGCCTGTGTTTTTGTGCCAACCCCTACGTTCCTGTTGTTTTTGTGCCACAATATACATACCCTGTATCACACGTCTGTGAAGATAAAATGAATTTTGTGTGAATAATAGCGGCGGCGGGCCATTCACGGCGCGAGCCTGCGGGACAAAGCGCTGCAACCGCCGCGACGCATTCATGCCGAGACAAATGCGTGCTCATTTGCTAGCTCCGTTTCAGATCCGCTCACAATTGCTACAGAATCCCATTCGCCCATTCCATACGTAAGGAAAAATAAATATGCAGATGGATTTTCAGTTTTCTTGAAATATTGTGATTGTTTTTTGTTTTCGTGGATTTTATGGTAGTGGTGCTTTAAGTTTAAAGAACGCATATTCTTTCAAAACCATTTAAATATTGTGACTTTTGTATAATTTTTTTGATAGCAAAAAGTGCACTTTCCATGGATTTATCTAAGTTACGAAAATCATTGCTCGGTGGGCTTCGACTGAAAGAGCGCAATTACTGATAATAATTGAGTGTCGTAACACACCCACACCAATGTGAAGTACGAGTAATTGTGGTTATTCATTCGGTACGGCTACTGCTACGCGACGATACGATCATGTCACGGCAGTGCCACGACTGCGCTACGACTGCGCTACGACAGTGCTACGCAATGTTGCGATCGCACTACGACAATATTACGATCGCACTACGACAGTGCTACGACAATGCTATGACAGTGTTAAATAAAATGTCGCGTTACTTCAGTGCAACGGAGGGGTAGTTACGAAAGCACATTTCAGCCACGGTTTGATAATCAACGTACTCGTCATTATTTTCGCGCAAATTATTCACTTCCGTCTGTAGTGTTGATCCCTACTGAGACATTTGGGAAGCCCCCGTCAAGTGTCAATCTTTGAACCAGATATAATTTTACACTTATGTGTGTGAGTTTACATTTCCTCTTTTTTTCCCAAAATAAAACAACCAACAAAACCTTTAAACGACTTTCCCACGTCGTATATCATAAACCCACGCAAACAGAACTTTTTCTGGAACACAATTAAATGCAGCCGAACCACAACCGTTTTTATATAAAGTTAAATAAAGGCTTTTGCAGAAAAAAGGTCCATTTGCGAGCTCCGCATATGAAGGTGGTGAAATACTTTAGGAGGGTCGTGTCGACAGGATTGGGCATGCTAAATATAACATTGTTCCACGAACATGCGGCGCCACAATGACTGTGTAGAATAGCAAATAAGAAAAACAAAATCAATACGTACAGTCACGAGCATTAATAAGTATACATTTAGCAAAATTTAAAAGCGATATTCCTTGAAGATCGATTCCAACTCTGAGATAAGACCTATTTCATAACAGTGTTTGTTCTAAATATTATCTTGATTTACACTTAAAATTACAATCAATGTATAAGAAGGAAGAAAACCTGCATCCGCATAGACCGGAAGCCAACCCCAAAATAGTTGGGAAAAGTCTAGGCAGATACTGATGATGGCAATAGAAGGATACCAAATCAAATCCAAAAATTTTAACACTTTTAAAAGTTTCTACATATTAATGCTCATGACTGTACATATAGGTAGTTTGGTATATTACGTAGCGAATATAAGCAGAGACAGTTGAATTGCATTACCAATACCTAGCTATGTAGGTAAGTCTCGTCTACGTGTATTGGAATGAGCAGGCGGGCTTTAGGATCTAATCTACATATTTGAATCTGCTTGTGAATATCGTTTAAAAAGTTGACAGTGGAAAAGCGTGATCATTTTCTACAAAATTGTAGATGGCTTAGGTTAAAGAAGGTCTGTAGAAGAGAAAACGCGTAGAATATCGTATCTAGGATACCATAAAATAATGACTTTATTCCCCACCCTATTGGAATTTCCAGTAGAAATAAAGGGTGTAAATAGACCCTTAACGAAGCCGAAAGGCACGGAGATATTAGAGGGCAGAGTTCCAACTTTACCACAAGTTTTTTTTTATAATAGTAGGCAGGCCATGACCCGTTAACTATTCAATGCATCCATCAGCACAATATTTTGAGTGCGTCATTGAGTTTTGCAGGAAAACGTGATTTGACACCCCATAAAAAAGTCATTTCCCAGCAATAATTCTTGCGTAGAGTTACTTAGTTTGATGTACAGAATGCTTGATTGACGGCTTCGTTAAAGGTCCGTTTATACTTTGTTTATTGCCTGCTGCGTGGTAGTGCCTAACTAACAATTACTATAATTATTTCATTCTCTTTCTGCGGTTATTGTCACGGCATTATTTTATTAAATATACCGAAGCCTATCAATCAATGGAATTACTATAATATAGTGGTATCGGCGCCGATTCACGAGTTATAGTCGAGAAAATCAGGATGTCCTAGAACTATAAAGACATGTGATATCTACGAACCCGCGTGAAACGGAGGCTTACATAAAGGGTGTAAAAAGACCCTTAACATATCCGAAAGGCACTTGTTCTCCCCGTCTTTACGATAATTTTTTTGTTCTAGACCATACCTGGGAACCTTCTAGTTACGGAGATATTGGGGGTCAAAGTTCCAACTTTTTCACAAGTTTTTTTTTAAAACATGTTTTTAATGTAAGATTTTTACTTTACACACCTCCACGACCCCCAAACTATTCAATCCATCCATCAGCACAATGCTTTGGGTGCTTTCCATCGAGTCCTACCGTAAAACATGATTTTTCACCCTAAAAAAAATTTTTGCGTAAAGTTACTTAGTTTGATGTACAGAATGCTTGGTTGACGGCTATGTGAAGGGTCTGCTTACACCCTGTATGTTATTATGCTAATAGGTTAAAAGACCAAAATACATTTCTATATTACCTTAACCCGAGGCTCCATGACAGTCAGCGAGTCATCCTCTAGAAAGTACACGATGTTGACGATCCTGACTCGCGACTTCTCGTCAGGGTTGTCGAACACGGGCTGTTTGAAGAACGCAGTGAAGTTGAGGCATCGCTTGTCGTAGTGCACCCAGTGAGGCACGACGGCAGGAAGTGCTGGCTGCTTCACTCGCCCGTATGTCAGGGACGGATCGTAGCTGTAAAAATCGTTGACGTAAGAATCATAAAAATCGGCCCACTCGTTTGGTGTCTCGAGTGCCACAAAGGAACAAACATGCATGTTGAATAATACTGATAAACACATTACCCTCCTCAAGTCGTGTAAAAATAACACAGCACTATAGCTGTACAAGGATTTTTTGGCGCGTGGCCATAGTCTGATCTGAACTAGCGCCGCCATCTTATTTTGTTTTTCAATGTGTTGTTTGCGACAGTCTCTTTTTATAACGAGTTTCATCTCGTTATAAAAAGAGACTGTCGCAATAGGTAATCTGCATTTTGCAACATGGTTTCCAATTTTCCAATCATGTAAACAAACAAAACACAAATTGTAACAAGCCGACACGTAACGCTACGCTAACCCACATTTTTTTTTTATGATTTTTCAATCGTAGGTTATTAGATTCTGAAATTAAAGTTAATTGTCGTCTAAGTGGAGAAAATATCAATTGAGAGCAAGAATTATGTACCATTTCAAGTTCTGCGGAACACTTAAAATACTCCCACTAGGTATGCATAAACACTCAGATTAGGAACTAACATTCGCCAGTCATGCATATGTTATATTCCTTGCGGGGTTCAAACTTGCGACTGCAGAAAGCTAAGCGTTGAGTCACTGCATCCATCAAGGTCAAGAAAATACACCTTTGTCTACAACAGACGTACAATTTTGTCCTTCTAAAGGCGCAAACTCACCGCAGCGCATGCTGTGCACGGGCACGCGGCTCATTTTAGCTGCGTGGATTCATTTGTTTGACAACCCCTACGTTTCTACTGCAGTACACACTACACACCCACCAACTATGTACAACTGTAGCGTGCGTGGCCCACCGTTGACTAGTAGTGGGTTAATTTTCGTGTATAGTGTGTACCGCATGCACAGCGTGCATGGTGTTGACAGCGTTGAGCTATGTGAGATTGTGAGCGCCTCATTCGAGCAAGTCACGCATGTACTAATGACGTCAATTCATGCATAGCGTGTCCGTGGTTTGCAGTGGACTCAATCACATACATTTTCTTGTAAAGTGAAGCTTAACACATGTGCGTGGCCTATCCGTGCGCCGCGGTTGGCATGCGCCTTTATAGTCCATTATAAGGTCTCAATGCAGGGCATAGCGAGTGAGAGCGGCAGTTGCGATCTCCGCGCGATTTCAATCCCGGTCTATAATTGAAAATTTCTTGACCGACCTTCGGGTTCGGGTCACAGAGGCGAAAGAGAGCGGAAGCGATGAATGGAAGCGTTGGCAATATTCGTGTATGTTCAGTACCTTTCCATTGTTATAGGTACACTTTTACAATGCTGTTTTTTTAATGGCTAATGATGTGAAATGTCTTACAGAGGCTGTTAAAGAAAGTCTTTTCGCTGGTTCTTCTTCAATCTTCTGATATCTTGTTTAATCGCTCTAAACCAATAAAACCATACTAATAGGAATTTAGAAATGATGATTCCTGCCTATTTACTGCTTAGGTATGCGTAATTTAGAACGTTATAAGTCATCGACATTAGCCATCTCCTAGCGTCAGACATCCGAGGGATGACCCGCGCGGGAGTGACTCTCCACACTTGATGGATCATTGCCAAGTAATTATGTGTTACCAAAGAATGGGTGTTTGTTGGCACCGACACTGTACGGATTTTCTTCAGTTCAAACTATGAGGACAACGCCCTCTGTCTGCTTAGTCGCGATAAGTTGGCTAAGCATTTTATAAAGTTTTTTCTTGAAAAGTAGGCAAAATAGTTTTATAAATGAAATTATTTTGCAAGTAAACATCTCATTAATAACACTTAAATGCGTGTCTCGGGGCGTTCAATCTATTTAAAAATTTTGATGCTTGAAGAACTCTCCAACATTACTTGCCACCATTAAAAAAGTTACATCTAATAATTTTGTCTAACTCCAAAATACGTGACCCTAATGTGACGTCAAATGCGAAATTAGGACAGATCTACCCACGACACGGAAGCTTTGTTGATCTTGTGTTGCTAACTTGTGTTGACTTACTTAACTGAGTCTTCGGGGAGAGCGAAGGCGTTGCTGTCAACATCAGTGGCGGTCCCGCCCGGACCTCGGATTACTGTGGCGGGGAACCTGTGTCCCTGGTAGTACCGGAGGGAACTCCGTATGTGGTATTGGGTCTTGGTCGGGTCTGAGAATGTCAGACCCGGCAGTTTTGGTAGACCCCAGGCCATTGTGAGAAAGATATATCTGAAATAAGTGTGAATAACATAGTACTATAATCTCGAGGTCAAGCGTAAACTTTTTTAATTCAGATGTCATTTGTTTCACAAAGGGAATCGACGTAGAGGGAATGATTTCAAAAAATATGTTTGGAAAGGCTTGCTGTGCACCCAATTCAGACTTTCCATGGGTTTAGCCATTTCTTCGTATTTGGAGGTAACTACTTCTTCAACCTTTGGCCTGCATCCAATGCTGAGTGTAGGTCTCTTTCAAATCTCTCCACATTTGGCAGTTTACCTAACTACAAAATACCTTAAATAGGTAGTAAGTAGGTAACATCACAAAAGTTTGTCGAAAAAACATTAAAAATAATTCTGTTTCTATTCACTCATTTAAAAACCGCTTCCCACGAACAACAACACACGCGATTATTCCATGCATGTCCAAGTTTAGCTATTGTCTATTAGTACTCTAAGCGGAACCAACAACGTTGTTATTTGCTAACATTCCCCAGGTTTAGAACACCCCCGCCTCTCTGCGCTAGAACTGCTAGATAAATCTACTCAAACTACCTACAGCTGCTTCGCTTGCTTTCTAACTATGTCAGTAGTTATAAAGTACCTACATTCTTGTTATAAACAAGAACACCTATATAAATTTAATTAGAATATCAGTCATGAGAAAATTTGCGTTCCTAATAGAACTGTAGGCAAAATTAAAATAAATTCAGGAATATGCATATTAATATTCCAAAACAGTTAACAAAATCATTCGAAAAACATGTAAAAAGTGCCAGTTTCAAATCGAATTCTTCTACTACGGATACAAAGTACATAAATAAATCAGAGCACAAGTACATAACACGTAGCAAGATAAGCGATGTGCGAGCGACGTGAGCTCATCCACCTTCAGCCAAAAGTATCTCGCTCACGCATCACGCAACGCAGGAAGCGATACACGCACTAAGGAAATGAAGTAATCCCACGGTTTTGTAAGTAACCTGCGTATCATGCCCGCATCAAATCGAACCGCCTGCTTTTTATGCTAGCCTGGTATCGAAGGAAGGTAATAGCCAAACGCCCATGTGGCATAATTTTAAATTAATATAGTTTGGTTGTGATAAAAACAACATAGTTAAAATAAAATAAGGTGAAAGACCAACTAGAAACTAATTTATGTCGAGATTTTGTGTATGACACAAGGATAACAGAGCTTTTAAAACGTCTAAGCATAATTAAACATAATACTCTATTCGAATTCCATGAGTAGTGATTTACTTAGTTATTTATAGTCCATCTTTTTACTTGGAGCTCCGACTATGATACAATGTTCACAGCAGCGTAATGAAATTATTTTTCCTTAGAAACTGGCGAAGGTAGGTGGTAAACACCGTCAGAGGCGGGTATTAAGAACATAATAATAAATTCTTACCTAAAATAGAATACAGAAGACGATAAGTTGATGTAGATAAATAACAATGCTTTAGAAAAATCCGAACTAAAGAAGAAATATGAAGAAAAAACTCACTTTTTTCAAATGAGCAAATGACAGCCCGTTGCCGGGTACTCAGCTGTTAATATTATAAACAATGCGTTGCTAGGTGATAACAACCCTCCTCCTTGCGGTATACGGATGAAAACTTTTTGTTTAAATCAATAACATCCTTGTTTTTGGCTGTGGTCGGTAGCGACGAATTCTATTATGACTGCACAAGCGTGCAAGTGAGTCAGACTTATCCCTGGGGTTTCAGAAAGCTTGTTCAATTTAATCCGTTTTCAAACCTCATGTCCAGTAATTTGGCTGCTTGTTGTAATTTCCGACAGCCAATCAAAACTGATCAAATTCTTGATTGCTTTAATAACTGGTTCGGTTCAAAAGTCATAATTCCTATTGTATGCTTATCTGTTTCTATTGAGGAGAATTTAAATCTATTCCATACTACATATTATAAAGAGGTAAAGTGAGTTTGTATGTAGGAGGTAAGCTCCGAAAATAGTCAACTGATTTAAAAAATATATACAACGTGTAACAGAAAGGGTAAGGGTAGTCATATGAAAGGTTATGCTGCAGACCATCAAACTGAACAACTTTATCCATAGTTCCAATATCGTAATTATTTTGCGAAAAAATTATCAGCTGGCCCATACATTTGAGTCGAGTAGGTATTGAAATTTTGTATGGGGCAGCTGATAAATTTGTATATCACTGTTAAAACTGGAAAACTCAACTATTCACTATTTTCGACTGCTATAGAAGTTGTTTTTTTACGCGGGCGAATGTTGTAGGTTAGGTTAGGTTGCTGGGATTTAACCGCAAAAAAGCAATTACTCGTGACGATAGACGGAATTCCGACCGCCACAGAAGTCTAGTCGTAGACATATATCTAGACTACACTTAGTAAAAGTCTTCAGCTATCTCGATGATACTACAGCCGTCTAGACATAAAGGACCTGTCACGACTAGCTGCAACGTTACAAACACGCTCGAAGCGCAAAAGATTAATATCTTTGAATGTCGCTGTGGGGATCTTAGCTAGCACATAACTATCTGCATTTTCAAAAGTTCTGAACTAATCTTACTAATATTCTCCATAACCAACTAAACCATCTGCCTAGCCTTTTCCAACATAGTTGGGTTCGGCTTCCAGTATTTCTGAGTGTAGTTGAATCTGATCTTCATACCCCAGTGTCTGGGTAACACGTTAGCAACTAAACCCGATTAATTTAATTCATTTAATAGTCAGTTTAGTTAGAAAAAATCATCAATTAATGACCTCCGAAAAAGCTTAAGCCACTGTTTTAAAACTATGGAAAATGTTGTTAAATTAAAGACACTTACCACTATTGTAATGTGTACTAATTCTTTGCTCAATATTACTTGTCGCATTTGCGTACGAGTGCATAATTCTGTTTAAATGTATTGTTCACGAAACCTAATAATCTACCAGTAGCGAAGTGTTAATTTTTTAAGGAGGTAAGCCGGAGTACTTATCTTTAATGTGATTTTATAATTTGTCTATGGAATACTGATTGTGCCCGTTTTCAAAGGGAAGCCGGTAAGAATCGAGTTGTATGGAACCTTCGCCACTGTTATCTACTTAGGTATTGTGGTGAGAAATAAGTCTTTATCTTATCTTACTTACCTAATATTATAAATGCAAAATATACGAAGGATACTCTTCATCCCACTAGTACTGTGTACCCGTTGAATATCTTGCAAAATCCACGCGAGTGAAGCCTCGGACAAAAGCCAGTAAATCTGGTTAATAGAGTTACTGAGCCTAAATATATTGTCTAAATTCAAACGCCAAAGGTGGACGGTATAACGAAGGTGTTATATTAGCCACGATGTCAGGCGTCACAGGTGAGCGGGGAGGCTGCGAGGACCCCTGTCACACGTTGATTAATGTGCGCCCCGGCCAGCGATAGATAGCCTTCGTCAAAAGTGTCGAACTACCCGTACCTAGTTGCTGCCCGACGATGCCCGGCGGTCGTCAGTCGTCGGCCACCCAGAGCCACTGTAATTGGACGTTCATGCATAAATAATCCCTTTTGTGTCGCTCAAATTGCGATTTTATTACATATGACATTTTCTACGTCGTGGTATGATTCAGATCATCTCGGAAATAACAAACTGTTTTCATTACCTTTGCAAAAACAAACACGAAATGTTAGTTGTGCATAAGCTTTGTATTATTTCTAGAAGCACGTAAACACAAACCGTTTTCGTTAACGAATGAATTCCTATTCGTGACACAATCGCTGTTAAGTGAACTTTGCTGAAACTACATTTAAGCTTCTGCCTGTGACAGAACGCGCAAAGTCAACAAACAGCGAACAGTTCGCCGGAATCGAATAATAGTTCGCCACTCGATTTATCTCGCTCGTTTCCTCTTAAATACCACTCGATATATTTTTAGCGATCACTAATGAACTGAATTCTATTTTTAGGTATCGAGATGGCTTACATAGCCAAGTACATATCGAGAGGTTCACGGCTGGCTGCGTTTTATCAGAGGGGGTATGGCACAGCTTCCCCCTTCGTATTTTCTGAAGAGGTTCGCCGCGCCAAGTCAGATGGTAAACCGATTGTCGCTCTAGAATCAACGATTATTACACATGGAATGCCTTACCCGCAGAATTTGGAGACTGCTAAGCAAGTCGAGAATATTATCAGAGAAAGGGTGAGTAGTAAAATGTTTAAAATATAAAGTTGAAAAAGTACACAGCTTCATTTACGATATGATATCTGAGCGCTACGCTTTCGTAGACCTTTCGTAGCAGCGTAATTACTCTCAAGATAAAGTTTGTATTTAAAAAATGTCTCACAGATTTGTGAAATGTTTTTAAATTAAGCAGGCTTGTGGAAAAAGATGCTGCCATTTCTTCTTTAACTTTTGTATTTTAGGACATTTTGCACTTCTTAATACTCATATTTATTCCCAGGGTGCAATACCGGCGACAATAGCAATCCTCAAGGGTCAGCTGACGATAGGTTTGTCCCCTGATCAGCTGAGCTACCTGGCTCAAGCCAAGGGCGCAGTGAAGGCTTCGCGGAGGGACCTGGCGCCGATTGCCGCCGCCAAACTGGACGGGGCCACCACCGTCGCCGGTACCATCATAGCGGCACAGCTTGCTGATATTCCCGTGTTCGTTACTGGCGGGATAGGTGACGTATATGAATACTTTTTGTACTTACATTAAAATGTGGTCAGAGCAGTCAGATTACGCCGTCGAAAAAAGAAAGAGGAATATAAAAAACCGGCAAAGTGCGAGTTGGACTCGCACGCCGAGGGTTCTATGTAAAAACTTGTAGGTATTTTGTTATTAAACTACATATTTACGGTTTTCAGATTTTTTCCTTACTTGTGCTGTAAGACATTGCTTCTTGTCGAATTTCACGATTCTAGGTCAACGGGACATATAGGCCCTACAGGTTTTGATTCCCTTGTGAAATCGCAAAATATGCGGCAAAAATGTTCATATCTTTTAATCGCGTTGACTTACGTTGATTTTATTTTTATGAGGGTTCCATTTTTGTCGACTGAACCCTAAAAATCGATCAACCTTTGCTCAGTCGGCCTTATTTCGACCGAATACAATCAGATCCAACGTCCGCAATTTACCATCATGGCTCCACAACACAACAGATTATAAACACATAACTTAACTACACGCGTAGGTAAGTTATGTGTTTATGTATCTCGCTCCTCTTACCGATAAGAGAAAGAAATTAACGAAAATCTTTTTCCACTGACCTATCTCCATTCCAATCTCTTGCTGCAAACTGTTTCATCTGATAAACCTTATAACACTGTAACTCAACCGGGAAATGCACCCTAGATTTAACCCGTTTTTGCAGCAGCACTCGTGATCTAATTTAAGAAAAAAGCTTTCCACAAACACAACGATTTTCTTCTCTACCTCTTCGGTGTAAAAAGCAAAGTTTTATAAATATCTCAATTTGTAGCTAGGAAACCATTTTATCGGCTTTATAAGAATATTTTTATTCAGAATGATTTGTGGAAAAATAAAGGCAGTTTTAGCTCAAAGATCAAAGGAGTTGAGTTGTTGTCACTATTGTCGAGAGTCTATATGTCACAGTCAAAACTGTTAATCAGTCAAAACTACTTTTGACCGGTGAAAGCTATCTTAACAATAACTAAAATATACTTAGAATCTTATTAGGTAGTCATTCTAGGACTAGGTAATTAAAACGTTCTGAAACAACATATTTTTAATGGCGAAAACGCATTTTAACATAATAAGAATTTTGACTGACACCAGTCAAAAGTTGTTTTGGTCGATTAACAGTTTTGACTGTAACATATATAACACATTCGTATTTTAGAACATAATAAAAAAGTAAAAGGAACTGGTAACTTACTAAACTATAGCACCTTTATGAAGTTTCTAATTTATAATCCAGTAAGAATGCCTTTATAAACACCTTATACCGCAGTTAGTTATACTAATCCAGGCTCCTGTAACAGTGCACTCATTAACCCGAGGTATTATGTAGCTAACAAGCTAACAGGCTCACACGAACAGCCACAAATAGGCACAAACAGCCGCAAATAGCCTCATACGAGTACACATACAGCAGACATAAAAAGACCTCAAGTGCAGTCTCGCACGGATAGAGGCACTTGTTAGCAGACGGCATTCCGTTAGGTAATAGCGGTCACCATTACGGGACAGCCTTATGGCAACAATATACGTAAATACTTAGGTAGGATGCTTTTTAGGGTTCTGTAACCAAAGGACGCCTTCGGGACCCTATTACTAAGGCTCCACTGTCAGTCCGTCCTATTATGGGGCTGTATCTTTTGAACGGTAATGGGTAGACACTTGTAGTTTTCACAGAGTGTTGTATCACTATGGCCGCTATAACAACCAATAATAAAAAAAAACAAGAGTTATGCGGACCCCGGTTAACAAACCTTCGCTTCGCTGACGACATTGTAGTATTCTCTTCCACGGCGGCAGAACTGGAGCTTATGTTAAACCAGCTCAGTGATGCAAGCCTTGAGGTTGGACTCGCGATGAACATGTCGAAAACCAAACTGATGTCAAACACCACCATATACAAGATCCGAGTGAATGGTGAAGAATTGCAATATGTCCGTGAATACATCTACTTGAGCCAGTTAGGCCCTTTCCAGTCCAGACAAGACAAGGAAGTCATTAGATGAACCGAAAATGCCTAGAGGAGCTACTGGTCCATGTAAGAGCATATTGAAGGGACATTTTGAAAGGAAAGCTTTCTTTGTCGCTCAAGCGAAAAATCATGGACATGTGCATTCTTCCCATTCTGACATATGGATCCCAGACGTAGTCTTTGACAAACATTCAAAAGTCCAAGCTCAAGGTTTGCCAACGTGCAATGGAGCGCACCACACTGCGCTCCAAAACACAAATTACTGACGTTGTTCAAAAAGCCGCTAAGCTAAAGTGGGACTGGGCTGGCCATGTCTGCCGCATGCCCGACGAGCTGTGGGCCAAAATAACCACGATGTGGAGCCCTGACATAGCCAGAAGGCGACCCGGTAAACCTCACAGGAGATGGCGGGACGAGCTAAACAAAACTAACGACCAGTGGTCCACATTGGCCCTGGATCGAAGAATTTGGAAGTCATTGAAGAATTTGGAATTTGGAAGTCTGGTCTTTGCCTTGGCCGTCAGTGGGATGACACAGGCTAACAGTATCAGTATCAGTATGCGGACCCCACACAAGAAACGTGTTTTTTCGGCGTTTTTCGTACGGAATCCTTCGAGTGCGTGTTCGACTCGCACTTGGTTAGTCCATAAGAGAAGGTATACTCACCGCGTAATAGGATGCTATTTCCTTTGTCTTTGTCGTGCAAAAGCTGTGAGGTTATAGTCCGACATCCACGAGTTCTGAATGGAATCGAATTAGTGCCAAATCGACTACGACTATTAAGTAATTTAATCCAAAGACTCGTGTCATCTGACATTAACTCGATTTCATTCAAACACGAAAATGTCGGGAAGGAACGAATTAGGTAGCTACGAGCTAAGAAAAGATTTTTAATTTATTATAACGTTTTAAAGTAATGAAGTATATTAGGATCATAGCAGGTGGCGTTCTGTGAAATGTCTGCATACCCCTATGGGAAAAAGGCGTGAGTTTATCGATTTATTTATAACTTTTGAAGGATTAAAAACTAATTAACACATGACTACCAAAAATGTATTTTTGCCAAAACATGTCTGCGGCCATGTAACCATATTTCGTCGTTCCCTCAACACATTTCCGTTCCCATGTTTGATCATAACACACCTCATGTCATGTCATTGCAATCCGCTACAAGTGCGCGCGAGGAGCGAGGCGGTGACATTACCGCGACTGCTACATCAGAAACTCTTTATTATAACGCGAATCACATTACAGCACGTTAACGTCGCGCCAGGCTCCACGCTTAATGAACCTGTTTACGACTGCCATTTAAATGAAACGACAATCTTAATTAAACGATCCAAAATCATATGAAACTCAACGTTATAGTCAACGCTCATAGTATTTTGTTTGGCCGTATTGCAAAGCGCCTGCAATTAACGTGTTGTTAATGAGTGTTTACAAGATTATGATCACGCTACTCCTGTACAAGGTAGTGCAAAGTCACGACTCGCAAATACTAGCAATCATCGTGAAAACACCGCAAACACTTCAATTAACTGTGCTCGTGAATTCACAAATGAATTTCAACGATATCATGGTTGAATTCAGCGCTTTGCCGGCGCATTCATTACTGCCAGTCGCATCGCAGCCGTGCCGAACTGGCGATGTAATTAACAACGAATTCCGTGAAACAGAGCGCGATTTATCACCTTCTAGATAAGCATTCGTAGTGCTTGGGCTTGTAAATTATCGTGAGAAACAGTCTTATTCCGTTTCCAACGATTTGAATTAGCGGCTGTCAGGATAAGTCTTGCGAGCAAGGAACAGGCAAATGTCTGAATACACGAAAGGATAGATACAAAAGGATTACGCTGTATCGGCACTTCGCAACGACAGGGGTTGGCTGGGCGAAGCCAAAATGGCGAATTTCGATGGCCGCCGCGTCGTTATCGTGTCGTAGACGATTTATTATAAAGGCACTGCTAAACTAGGAGCTTTGCAAGCGACCTCTCTTTTGAACGGGACTGTGCTATGCATAGATTTTATTTTTAGATAAGAATTCGCAAGTTTCAGTCTACTTCGTAATAACCTGCCTTGAATCCAGTGTTCTTTAAAAAAATATAATAGTTTGCTAGAACTTCACCGAGTTCAGCCCTCTTTTAAATAAAACTGAATTTTGCATTTTATAATGGTTAGATAAGTTATTTTCCTAGCTTTCAGTATGTACGGTATCTACAGTTCTGCGAGAAGCGTAATGAAACATAAATCTTATTCACGTCGGTACAATAATTGCCATCTCCGTATATTGTTTGAAAACATAAAAGTATGGAAATACGATGTCTCTTGATTAAATAAGACCGACTTCCATTGTTCACATATGAAATCTTTGATCCTGTGTTCGCTCATAGAACGAAAGAAACAGAAATAAAGAAGAACATATCGTTTTATTTTTGGAACTGCAAAGATTAAGTTTATATTACAGGGGTAGATTTATGTATGTAATAGAAAATCGCATTTTAAAGGACGGTCTAGATAAATTGAACCAAATAGCGTATCTATACAAACGATTGGTTCTTACTTCATGTTTTGGAAGTAATCGCGAAATGGGGAACGTACCTGCGGAGCTGTGGACGTATAATATACATTGAAGGAAACTATGTCGGCGCGCGGTCTACCCGCCGGTGCCGACTGCGAGCGACTTCGCCCACCAGTGATGTAATAATTCCGCTTCTCGTGCCCCGGCCAAAATACTTCGCCGACATTTTATTACACTCGCACAATCGAAGATATTTGTAATTTTGACTTTTCAGCATTTTGGTGAATATCGACTCGTGTTATACGGGGAACTTTTATTTGATCGCGTTCTCACCAGCCATTCAACGCCTGAAACATTTCAAGACAAATATTTTCGAACGGCGTTCTTCTTTTAAGCAATTTAGCAACTAAACTTTAGTTTGTTTTGAGTATATTTTAGTTTCATTTCAGCTTTCTTTTTTTTAACTCAATACCGAATGCTGGTTATAACCAGGCAGTATTTTTGCGAAAATGGGGTATTGAAACTGAATATTGAAAACGTAGTAAACGTATTTCCCGCAGGTGGTGTTCATCGCCAGGGCGAGAGCTCGCTGGACATATCAGCGGATCTAAACGAGCTGGGACGCAGCAACACACTCGTCGTGTGCGGCGGTGTCAAGTCCATATTAGACATCGGACGAACTCTCGAGTACTTGGTAACTAAATATTTGCTGTCGCTAAGCTCCATTATTACTTTGAAGCAGAAAGCTCTCAAACTTCGTGCTTGATCAGTTTTCCAACTTTAGATTTCACAGTATCCGATCTTAAATAAAGATAAAAGATCTTGTCTCTTATGTTTTACGACGCCAGAACAGTACAATGTATATAAATAATTGGAGAACATAAAATACGTCGTCATTTTTACGTCGGCGATTCCCACTTGACTGTCCTTTTGTCGAGCGTGTGGTGCTCAAGGCGCTTTTTGATTCAAAAGCAGAACATACCGAACAAAGTAAATTCTAGTACCTTCGTATTATTTCAGTATTACTTAGTGAAAGAAAAACATAGAGCGAACCAGGTCGTTAGGTTACCGCGCAAATTCTGCGGAGCGCTCGGCGCCCGGGGGAGGAGTGTTGCTAAGCAAGTAACTTAGATGTTTCCACAGAGAGGAGCTATGGTTGCAATTATTGTGAACTCAATGAGAATACGCCGAATGTACGTTCAAAGAGCGTTTTGATTACATCGGGGACCGCCGAGTGTTTTACAGACTTATGACATTTCATATTTATTACATTTGTCTCGGAGAGTGTACACGTATAAGTATATACACCACTCAAAATCCTACACTTCTTTATTTTGCTTTACTTACGGGTCATGTACTGAATATTCATTAAAACCAATATGCATTTCTATTTGACCTTCGCTTTCTCACCGTCGCAGTCTACAAAAAAACTTTTTGTAGGAGGCTAAGAAAAATATCTTCGTAGCAATCTCCGATAAATATCTTCGTAGTACTACGAGAAAGCCTTACATAGCTGGTCTATGTAGCAGTCTACAAAAGATATCTCTGTGGCAGGTCTACGTACAGAGCAGTGAAACTTAGGTCTAACTAGTTAATTTAAATTTAACTATTTTTCCTCAATACCTTTATAAATGCCTATAGAGGGTGTAAATAGACCCTTAACACATCCGAAAGGCACTGTTCTCCCCGTCTTTGCGATAATTTTTTTGTTCTAGACCATACCTGGGAACCTTCTAGTTACGGAGATATTGGTGGTCAAAGTTCCAATTTTTTCACAAGTTTTTTTTTAAAAACATTTTTTTAATGTAAGATTTTTACTTTACACACTTGACCCCCGCACTAATTAATACATCCATCCGCACAATGCTTTGAGTGCCCTCCATCGAGTCTTACCTTAAAACGTGATTTTTCACCCCAAAAAGTCGATTCCCAGCAATAATTTTTGCGTAAAGTTACTTATTAAGGGTTTTTTTGAAAGAGTAACAAACATCCACCTTTCTTTTTCTTTATTGCACACAAAATAAAAATATACATACAAATTGCAATAATATAGCTTATGTACAATGGCGAGCTTAACCCAGAATTCGGTCCATCCTCATCCTCCGTCATCGATTTATAATAGTAGTATGATGTAATTTTTTTGCTCAGGAAACCCAAGGAGTATGCGTATGCGCGTTCGGTGAGTCGTCTGAATTCCCTGCATTCTACACAGCGCGGTCGGGCCATACCGCGCCGAACCGCGTCGGGGACGCTCGGCAAGCCGCGCGGCTGCTACATGCGGCCCGTGAGCTACAGCTGACGTCCGGCACTGTCATTGCCGTTCCGATACCGCAGGAGTTTGCTATGGATGGTAAGATTACGAAGATAATTTTAGGCCGTGTGAAGCATTGCCCATTGGTTGGCATTCAACTTTTTGGCAACGATACGCCGAGAAGAAGATAGTGCTTGTACCGATAAATACTAGTGCGTTCGTCGTGTAGTCTGTCGATGTACGGACTGAGTCCTTGCAGTCGCTGCATATCAAGGCATTTTTGTTCTATTTGCACTAATTTCTATGTACTTTAACGGTAACCTTATCGGAAAATTAGTTGTTACAGTCCAGTAGTTTAACCTGTTAAATCAAAATGCGGTATTGCCGCCCAAATGACCTAACCTTCATTCGCAAAATCACAACATCAAATTACTTTTATCGAAGAAAACGTCGGCTAACTACTACCTATGCTCCGCTCTTAACCAAGACTTCATTATTGCTTAGTTTCCGTGCAACTATAAAAAAAACGTACAGAAAGAAAATCCTCGCGAAAACTCTTGTATTATTCTCACAATGTGCAATCATTCTTTAAATATTCGTCGAGAAATTACTACTGCAATATTTTAAAGATTTTATCGAGATTATTCAAAAGCTTCATATTATGCGCTATTCTGATTATCAGTGATCGAAATAGGCTGACTATATTTGCCTAAACTTCGGAGAACAGAGACAGAAAGTGGAGTCTCCACTCTAATTCGAATACATGAATTAAAGTTAGATTATTTATTTCGGGATTTTACGTGAAAATCCCGAAAATTTGGTAATTGCAAGTTTAGTTAAACATCTTAAATAAAGCTTATTTTCAACTTACTAAAGATTTTTCCCGAATCTCGGGAAAAAAAAATATAGTCGTAAGGAAGTCTCCACTTTCTGTCTCTGTTCTCCGAAGTTTAGGCAAATATAGTCAGCCTACTCCGATCACTGCTGATTATGTAGCTCCGAATTACAAATTAATTACCTTAGGGTACTGGAAAAGGTAACCTTTACGATAAAACTTTAGTTAAAATGACTGAGAGCGTTCATAGTGAAACGATTCACAGCTAAAGATTTTATGAGCTTAGTCTGATTTCGGGGTAACCGAATATGTCATTAGTCAAGTTTATTTATTCCATTGTACGGTTTACACCAATAGGCATAAGCGTTGGGTATTAGATAAAAAATATAATTTATTGACCCATCTTATACTAATTCAGTGTCACTCCTAGATTGAAAAGATTTCAACATAGGATGCTACGAACAAACTTCATATAAACTAGCTTCACCCAATAGGTACTTAAGTTTGCTAATAACATATCGTATTTTACAACCCATTCATTCTTATGTTTATGTCAGTATTTCTGCGTTCCTTTTGCTATAATTCAGCTATGTTATTTTTGTTACAGAGGCAATAATTGAAGACGCCATAACTCGAGCGCTACAAGAAGCCGAACAGAAAGGCATTTTCGGGAAAGAAGTGACGCCGTTCATTCTGTCTGCCGTCGCCAAGGCTACCAGTGGCGCATCTCTTAATGCCAGTATCCTTTTCATATGTCTTTACGAACATACTCTTAATTCTATCAATATCTTACGAAAATAATAGCAGTACCTATAGTTCCAGCTATATCGAACCTTATAATGTGTAATGAATCGTAACTTCCGATCCATTAATCCACTCATGTCCTTCGAAAGCTTGGATAAGAATATCACAATAATTACGACACCATTAAAATACTAATAAGACTTTAGCAACTGCTTAATTCTGTCGTAAATTAAATGTGTTAGAAACACCAACGGTCAATAAATGATAGTAGTGAAGCTAATTGCCACAATATCTTTCTTTAACGAGTCACAGACATCGCGCTCATAAAGAACAATGCGAAAGTGGGTGCCGATATTGCAGTCGAGTATAAAAAACTAAAGAATGTTAGCAATTCGAAGAATGCGTCTAATATCGGATTGTCGAAGGGTGCTGGGAAAAGTACGTCCAATTCTTTGGGATATTTTCACACTTCGTGCAGCCGTCGGTCTGATGAAGTGCCATTGTTCTCCGCGGGGGAGAATAGTGACGGCGACGTGTTGGTGATCGGCGGCGCGAACGTCGACCGCACGTACAGGCTAAGGGAAGATGGCGTGGAGGTGAGTCTGTGATTATCTGCATACTAACAAGGACGGCTGACATTTGTAACATTCAAGGTCATTAATGAGGCTCTGCATTTTTTACACACGGAAGAATTAAGCATTGGTTTGTGGATATACAGGAAAAAATTAACATCTTTATAAGTAGAATGAAATAAATGTAATGTAAACAAAAGAGTAAGGAATCAAATGTCCCCGAAAGTCTAAGTTAGGGGGTAGGTGATTGACTCATGCTATTTTTAATATGAATTCACGTATTTTAGTTTTAATTTAAATGAAAGAACGTAAGTTCTTGTTGCCAAGTGAACTAGTATCACATTCAATAAAGCTAAATGCGCTCTTTTTCTCTTTTATGTCTCGACTACGCTCGAAAGAGACTTGAGACTTGCTAGATTCTGCCTTCCGTATGACTCATCTCCTACATGCAACTCTCGTCTGTTACTGGGTCAGAATAATCAATATTATCCTTCATAGCTGTAATACACATGTAACAACAGCTACAAGGATCATTTGGCTCTTGAACAAGACAGAAGAGCGTTGTTAGTAAACATTTATAAAATTTTATGGAAAACACAAAATGGCGGTGTTGGCCCCGTTCCAAAAGATCCTTGTAGTGTAGCCTTACTGACTTCATTGCATATTTATATTCAGCTCTAGTCCCGAGATCTATTAAACTTTACTTAGCTCACTGTCAAACTAGGAGTGCAAGAAAACGACGGGAACTGTGTAATTACTCCGTGGACGGGAACATGTCAAAGTCAATGCACGTGCTTGGTAACGTTTATAGATCTCGATCTTAGATGTATTCATGAGTCATTTTGATAAGATCCAAGCTTTTTATCTGTAACTATAATGCCTGATGACAGACTGGATAGAATAAAAGTATTGTTTAAGACTGATACAAAGATTGCCCAAAATGTTATTATTTAGGATGAATTTAAAATTTTGTGGTTATTAAATAAAAAACCCCAACATTTTAACAAACTCTTTATTTAATGCATTTATTATGATAATATTAGCTCTCAGTCGCCTAGTGCGTACCTTCGGAAAGTTGTAACAACTCTACTATAGTTATGAAACACTCAACGAGGAAAACATTCAAAGTATAGTGACAGTAGAGAATTCAAAAGATTACGTACAGTGTACCATCCAAATGTTAACATTGTAGACAGATACAGTGGGACATCTCACACATATCTATGACGATTGATGTTCCTCTTACTTATGTTGAAGTTTTTCATCTGTACATATATTTTTCATCAAATAGTAACCTGTAGTGAAAGAGTGAACGAAACAGTAATAAATTCAGCGTAGTGTAGAGGTTAACAAGGAAACAATACTCTCATTGTTTCCACAGCGTGGTCGAGTTGAACCACAACAGTAACACCGTCGAGAGTACAGTGTACGTACGAGGACGTCGGAAGGTGTAGGCAGCACATCAGACACGAGCTCGTGTTCATTTCATATCCAATAATTTACAATAAACATAACATCAGTTATACATTTTATAAGCCAAGGCACATGTTATTTTAACCGTTTTTTTTTTTGGAAGAAATGCAGGATTTAGATTGGATCCTAGCTACAAATTATTCAACTTTCCGAATATAGGTACAAATTTTTATAAGATTGGTACATTCATGTGACAACAATATTAAAAAACTATTTTTCTGCATAAATTCACAAAATATTATACCTACTCTAAGCGAACATAACTTCGTACTTGTTATTACAATATATCTATAAAGTTAGTTCGTAAAAGTACAAATATGTATGAATGTAGGTAGGTGGTCGAACGTCGGCCGAGCCGCGAGCATGGTGCCGCGCGAGCGTGCCGCGCACACGCGCGGCCGCTTCGGAGAGCGAATCGCTCCACCGTGCACCGGCAGTATGACATCGAATCGTTACGGTTCTACACGGCATTGATAGGTTTTACCTATATTTGACACAGCCATTAATAAATTTTACCTAATTCCTTACACCATGAGATTATTGTAATATAATGCGCAGTCTAGATTTATAGCGCGATCTCTTTAAATTTTTAGCAAAAACGTCTGTACTCTGTCAAGATGCTGATAAATGTAGTACTTACGAAACATTTTAAATTCTTCTGCCATAAAATAAAATGTTATTAAAAGTGTATTCATCCACTTTATACTGTTTACAAGCATATAATTGTAGGCACTACGTCGTTTAAGCTCATATCAGTACTATGTATTTTGTCAATCTGTTCATGCACAATTACTCGCATACTATACATGTACAAATTTTGTTTATTATTTACAATTACCGACAACATTAGGTATGATTATGAGAACTAGATAAATAGACAATGAGCGAGGAAAGTCGCGGCTCACTCTTGTCCGACTCATGTAAGGAAAGCGGTCGAAACGAACGGGTGTGTGGCGGGCATTATACCTAGTGGCGGACGAGAACCCGAGCCGTGTTGCTCAGAGATTATGTGTCTAATCTACGCAAGTACTGTCGGGTCATCGTGCAAGTATGAACAGGGATAGAGGTACTTATAATAAACTAATAATTCTATGATAGAGATGTAATATCCTACGAAATAAACTCAGACTGACAGCAGATATCATCCGTGCAAGCGAACCATTTGATTTTATAATCCATAACGTATCGGTATATCAAAATGTGGGACTATCATTCACAGTACAGTGACTTTTGCCGTGCCTTGAATCAGCTATCAAATCAAATGATTAATCTAAGTAACTTTATTTATAATCTAATTGTTTATAATTTTTAAACTCATGCTCAAAGTTAAGATGAGCGCCGGGGCAAAAATGACTGTACCGAGTGTGTCGTTGGTATTACAGACTATGGCATCATATTTTCACATAATTATATACATACAATTTTAAATTGAAGACAATGAGTAAAATGACATGAAAATTTGTAAAATACATATTACAATAATTATTTCCGTAAATCTATTGGTATACAATCAAAAACTGTTATGTCTTAAGGCTAAACAATCATCATAATTAATCTTATATTGGTTGATTCCCGTTATTTACTGCTATAAATATTAAAATCGAATTCGAGTATACAGATACAATATTATGTAGGATGGATTGACTGCGTTCTCCTAGTAGCCAGAATATGCATGATGATAGTTTGCTCTGCCGGAGACTGCGTTTCCTCACATGCTGTACGTCACGAGACCTCAGGTATCTCTCTCTCTTGCCACTTTCCTAGGGACCGTAAAGTAAAACATATTATTATCTGTGTGTCCTATGCACCTACGAAACGAATATTTATCGGCCAAATTTAGGAACTAAACACAAGCTTTGCTCGAAAATCGATTTCACTTTGTCTAAATTACACAATAATCCTTCGATGCACGTTCATAATATTCATAACTCACAGTTCATAACGTTTTGAACCACATCACTCATCACTAGTTTGCATCGCTCGCACAGTTATAAACTCTACCACTATGAACATTACATACAGTTTAGTCCTACCGAAATATCGGTACTTGAAATTGACAGCGCCAATTAATTGGATTTTCGCGACCCCCGCCGCGGCTCGTCTCTGGTACATGCAGCCTCTATCTTACAACTCGAATTCGGAGCGGGTCTGACGGCGGTGGTCGAGGCGCACGCGCGCGCCCTCCGGCACCCGGCGCACGAGCACGGGCAGCGCGCGCGGCGACTCCAGCTCGCAGCCCGCGCTTGGGAACGAGCGCCAGCGCCGCCCAAACAGCCGCTCCAAGTAACATCTTAGTCAGATTCGAGTCGCCGCACTATCCGCCGCTAAAGGTCTGTAGTCTCCTCGAGCGAGCTCGCGCATCTCGCAGTTGTTGTTTCCGTTTATTGTTTTGGGACCGAGCGGTTCATCGTGTATGCTCCGCCGCGGACAGGGCTCCGACGCTCGCCCCAGCAGAGCCTCGCGCTCTCCGGCGCGCTCCGGGCTGCCACCGTGTGCTCGGACTCCTCCGTTAGCGTTCACCGCGTTCACTATGATCGTCTGTGACAGTGGACCGCCGTGAATCGGACTACTATCCATCAGCTCGCCCGCTCCGAGCTCACTTTGTAATATTCTAATTTTTTGAATCATCTCCTTTATTTCGTACCGGAGGATTCCGAGGAAGCACAATTTTAAAAATGCTATTACGCAATACCCTAACACGAATAACGCGTCTGCGGTTCGTCTAAGCCAAACGAGTAGTCTCTCGGAGCAGGCGGCTGTGTGCGGCGCGCAGTGCACCGGGGTTATGGGCACGGGGGACGTGGCGGTCGTGACGGCTAGTAACGGCGTCACCGATGTCGTATGCGCCGGGATACGACAGCAGCTAGCCGGTAGCGTAGTTCTGTTAAACGCCGCGAAGTCTGCCGGCCCCGTCACACCGCAGCACCGCTGTTCTCTCTGGAGCCGGTCCCAAGCTTGTGAGAAGTCTATGTCCGTGTCGTAATCCTTTGCGAGGCGAAGTCGCAGCTGCGGCCGAAGTTCGCGACAAACTCGCTCAAACCGGAACGCCCAGTAAACGCCGATAGCTGCGTCCCCGACGAGCAGGGCCAGGAGTGCCAACCAGTAGGCGTTCAGCATCCGTTCGGAGAGTCTCAATGCCGCAAAACAACCGAGGAGCTGCAGCAGCCCCGCCTGCGCCGGCAGCGCCGCGTACCCGTACAAGAAGCCGGGCTGCGCCACGCCGAGCCCGGGCACCAGCGCGCGCCTGTAGTCGGACAGCGCGCGCCCCGCGGCTGCGCAGAACGCCAGTGCCCCCAGCAACAGCGCGCCGTTGCACGCATAGATCCAGATGCGGTAATAGCGCATTGCGCGATGCGCGGCGGGGTGCGCGGGGCGCGCGGGCGGCGGCAGCGTCATGGTGGCGGGCGCCGCGTCATGGCGCCGCCCGCGCCCGCGCCGCCGCCACGCGCCGCGCCCCACGCCTCTGCAAACACCAAAAAACACATTTTAGACATCATGTATGGTTTTCACAAACATTCTATCAGAAAAAGACACTGGCCTAGGTTCACGACTACAACAAGGAAATACTAACCACCTAAAAGTCGTTACAGGCCCAAATTCGATTAAACTATAAGTTTTTTACCTATTTTAAAAATAAAACAAAATTTAAGAACACTGCGAACCAGTGGCCATGCTACTAGAGTTCCCTTAATTTCATTACAACCACAGATTTGCATTTGTGATGCGGATTCGAATCATCCAATTAGATGAAAATATTCAATTGAAACGGCAAATGTTGCCTTGCCTCGTAACTTGAGAACATTTTCCAAGTCTAAGTGGGAATTGTCGGAATGTCTTAAATAGCTCAAAATATAATGTTAAGGAAAGTTAAGTAAGCGACTAAGAATTATTTTGGCCTTATTCCCAAGTTTTCTGGGTCGACTATATGTATAACAAAATAGGCCAACACAGTAACTAGAATGCGATATCATCACTGTACATGTACCACGCTAGGTTTGCGCGTGAAAGGTTTTTGAATTATTAATGCCCAAATCAAATATTCAAATTCGAATCTGCTTAAAACCTTTATTAAGGCCGCAGTCCGGTCACATTGACAGCCCGTCGAAATATTCACGCAATGTTTTTTTGACTAAAGTTGTTAATGAATTGCAATTTTTTTTAGTCCACCATAATATTGGTTATATGCTTAACAACTACGATTTTTTTAAGGTTCATAAAACTCGCTCTTGTTCGCGGTCGAGGTAGAAGGACGTCGGAATATCGTCAATTGTTTTCCGGAGTTCTCACTCGCACAATCATGCTGTTGCGCTCATGTTATGTCATGCAGGCTGCTCTACTTAATTATTTTAACCGACTGCAAAGAAAAGAAGGGTTACGTTTTTATCCATGATTTTTAAAAATGTTACACACGCGCGGAAGACACTAGCGCGAACGGATACTTGCGGGAAATAAGATTCCTTTCGACGAATCGAAATCAAAATCAAAGAGGGCTACGGATTTCCATTTTGACTTCATTTTCGTTATCACCAACCCCGATTCACTAAAATGACACCCATGATAGAAAATCCGGAAATTTTCACGCAAGTGACAGTCGCGCAGGTATCAGTCGCACAAATGACTATTTGAGGATAGGTCTGTTCGTGCAAATGTCCTAGATCTTGAATAAAAGTATCTCCTTACTAGTTATTGTAACAACTTTGCAGTGGCAAGGCGTCATGTTCCATTAGGTGAACGCAAAAAAAAGTTCGAAAACGAGTGATCATGAATTTCAAATTACATATTCGAAAAACTTTTTTTTATTACGTCTTTATGATGGTTCCTAGAAACATAAATATAAGCGTCGAATTGATAACCTTTTTTTTTTAAATCGGTTAATATGTAGGTAGAGCTGCTTCAGTATCATCTCAAATAATTTTAGTACGACTAGGTGTCTAAGGGGGAGGTCCGTTCGCACACACGATGTATTTTTGTTTTTGATGTGAATTTCTGAGTTTTGCACGACAAGCCCATCGCCTTAAATATAGAGAAAGTTCTGAATCGTGTAAAGATCTCTGGCTAGTATCACAAGCGCGAATTCTGATCAGTTCTACAGATTGTTTGTAATTCGCCTGCCACGCTGGTGTCTTATGTCTAGTGTAGATTACAATGTGGAGGTTTGCTTACAATCCGCCGCCCGTGCCGTGCGCTAGTACTCGGGCTAGTCACAGGAGAGGGCGCGCGACCCTCAGTAGTACGCCTACCACGCCGGTGCGGGGCCTGCAACAAAGAAAAACGAAAGATAAAAAAAGTGCTAAGAAAAATAACAACATAAAATACAGACTCCGTGGGTGCTACTGAGAAGTTCTCAATGGAAGGAAATAAATAAATAAACAATAATCCAACCATCTGGATAATGAGAACTGTACCTAATAACTTTGACGTTCGACTGAGTTATGTGAGCTTACATTTTATTAGGGAAAAGCTTGCCAAAAAGATTTTAGCTTAGTACAAAAGGGTAGGAATGAACGGGCACGCCGCAATCGCGGCGGTAAGACCCCTCTTTGAGGAGTGGCTGGATAGGCGTCACGGCGTCCTGACCTACCGCATGACGCAGGTCCTCACCGGACACGGAAGCTTCGGGAGGTACCTGTGTCTGATGGGGAAGGAGGAAACGCCTGGGTGTCACCACTGCGAGGACCGCCCGGAGGACACGGTGGAGCATACGGTGCAGGACTGCCCCGCTTGGGCAAGGCACCGCCGTGTCCTCACGGCGGCGATAGGCGGAGACCTCTCGCGCCCGGCATTGGTCGAGGCCATGCTGCGGGGCGAGACGGAGTGGGAAGCGGTCGCCTCCTTCTGCGAAGCAGTCATGCTCGCGAAGGAGGAGGCGGGCCGCGCGAGGGAGAGGACACCGTCCTCCCTCCACCCCAGCCGCAGTGGTAGACGCCCACGGCGCCGGACGTCGGCAGACGATCTCCGGCCACCGTAGGCGCGGGCTTGCGGGCGGCGAGTAATAGGCGACTCGCTGTCCGACCATGGACCATGCCCGGGTCGACGGTGCGTTGTGTTCCACGCGCGCCTCAAAGAGTGTCAGCATTATGACGGGGCCCCCCTCTAGAGGGCGAAAGCCTGCCGGGGTCGCGGGACTTATAGAATTACCGTGACCCTGGATCATAAAGGGCTATTGAAGGACACCGTGGATTTTAGTCAGTACAAGTCTGACAGTTCCTCCCGCTCTGCCCTGGGTGGGAGGACTCATTTGATGATTTTACCACGATAAAAAAAAAAAAAAAAAAAAAAAGGGTAGGAATGAATAAAAAGTTTTAAAATTGCTAGTGCTCTAAAAAAAGCGCCGAAAATACATAATAACGCCAGTTGTATTAACTACAAAGTTTTTATTCAAACTAAATATGAAACAGGCTGTTAATTAAAAAAAAAGTGAAAGCTTTATGATTGTAATAAAAATAATATAAAAAATAAAACTCTAATGGCTTTAAACGGTTTTTTCGACAAAAGTGACCAGTGTTTGACAGAACTACATTAACAAAAAAGGTTGCACTCAAAAAAAATTGAAGCAATTTTTTGTTAAAATAAAGTTTCGGAAGAAAAAAAAAGTGTTTTAAGAAGAATTTACTTTTACTCCCGTTTATTATAATGTACATAAAACAGGCTGATTAATAACAAAAAAAACTGAAAAGCCTTTAACCTAAAAAAAGTATAATTATAATAAAATAAATTTTATGGCTTGTGATATTTTGTTTTTTATGATACACCATGCGTTGTTCGTCAATTCTACTCAGACCAAAAAGGTTGTACATATAAAAATGATGATGATATATTCCTTCTTGGGTACATTAAATTATTGATGAACTTATTTGTTAACATAACCTAAGTGAGTCATGATGAAGACTTCATATAAAGTAATAGTGTAATTCATCATTCCGCCTATCACAATGGTAAAATGGGCCGACTATTCTGCCATTTAGTACATCTATTAAATTTTTAAATACATACAGAATATTTAGTTCCAAAAACTTTATCGTAATACCATAAACAACGTTCATAGAACCAACCGACATCGCCGCCATTGTTGTTACTTAATGTCATATACGAAAACATGGCCGTATTGTTGGCACCAACCAAGCTAGCTTGTCCCAGGAACATGCTACAGCTTGCTGCCTACAATCTGTTGCAGTGTAGCCACATAAATAGTACGTTGTGTGTACGATACTTCATCATTATTTAAGCTGGATGCAACTGAGTTTTGGTAAAAGCAATGTATGTTCATGCATTATTAATACAGGTTGCCCTAACTCTGTAAATAAAATAGTACTTCGTAGTAGAACTCTTGTGCCCAAAAAGAGCCCCAACATCTTTTGTGAAATTTTTACAGCATTTATGAAGTTCAAGCTGTCCAGTTTACTACTCTGTATCATTTAGACCGTTTCCCTATCCTACTGCAACAGAAAAGCCAGGACTGTCATCAATTCTTATCGCCGCTAGGCGCTAATAAACTAGTCCCCTAATTCGCACTATGACGTAATTTGAACAATCCCCAGATTTAAGTTTGAACTTGAGCTACAGTAACGCTCCAAGTTAGTGGGTTAAGATAACGGTGCATTGGAAATTTGGAACTTATATGTTGTGGTACCACATTATTTGCCAAAAAAAGAACTTCTATATTTAAAAACACGCTAATACAGGGTGTTTGGTTAAACGTGGGCAATACTTTAAGGGAGTGAAGTACTCATACATATGAGCAACTCTTACTATAGGGCTAACTATGAACACACCTGTATAAATTAAAGTTGCGAACCAAACACGAACCACTCTGTGGGACGACTTACCGTATGAATATTTGAGTATATTTTAATAAACATGCGCTAAGTTCAAAACTATATCTAAATGACATAGTGTAAATTAGGTAGAAAACCTTAAAAAAGTAAAAACATTATTTCACAATCTCAGTTATGATGCTTTTAAACAAAACCTAAAAGCTCATGAAAGCAAACATTACTATACTGTTACTCCCTTTTATGTACACGTAATACTTGAAGTGTACATAAAATAATATACGAGTAACCCGTCGACTAAAAAAGACATATAGAACGGTTTAAACTTTATTTCCTTTGAGCACTGAGTGTGATGGAAGTACAAAGGCTGAAACTGACACTCATTTCAAGCTTCGCCGACATCATTGGATAATCCACGTCATGTGTACTTAGAGGGGAAATTCCAAATATATACGTACAACAAACTTCTTCATAGCCCGGATAAAATGTATGATATTATTATGCCTCTGTTTTAGCACTTTGTCTGAGTAACGAAGGCCATCAATACAACTTTCTATTACTTATTTACATTATATACAGACTACAAATAGAACTAAACTAATGATAAAAATAAGGCTCAAAGTAAGAAAATATAAAAAATTAAAAAACGACGACAATAGCACACTTAGGCGTCAAAGTACTCCTCCGCATCGCTGTCATCTGGAAACGTGCCCAGAAGACTGGCAGCATTGCCACTTTGTCTTGCTTTGCATCGTTGATTTGTAAAGGTTCACTCTTAGAGTAGTCGCTTCACTAAAAATAGGTATCACCTCGACATTATACCAACATAACAGCACCACCAACTTGACATTTCACGCCGTCACAGATAATGTAACACCTAACTAGCTAAGGCATTCGCTGACCTGACCTAAACCTTCGTTACAATGCTCAATTCGCGAAAGGTTAACCTCGTAAGATTGATAGGTGCCTAGGCATTCTTCATGCCATTCAAAGTAACTGTAGCAGAAAATTCCACGGAAAGCTTTATGAAACCTCATGTTCTTTCACTAAAAGCGATTGTTCCCGAAGTTTTACGCGACTCGACAGTCCCATAAAAATAAATAGTGAAAGTGTTACTTCGAATTTTAGTATAAGGCTTCCATTATGACTTTGATTGTAAGTTAGCTTATGGTTTCGCTTGCTGTTTTCTAGAAGGAGATCAGTTGAAGCATGATAGTGGAGTGGAGCGTTCACAGTTCATGTCACGTTCCTTCTAATAAGTTCTGTAGGCGGTGCTTGGCTGCAGAGCGTGCCACCGACTACTAGCACTAACTGGGAGGCGCGTCGGTTTGCTTTTCAACCGTCTCTTACTATTAACCGGGTATTGTGCAGAAGCGGGGGATTTCAGCAGGAAATTGTATCGAAGAGAAAATACTATCACGGATGTTGTTTCACAAATATAAATTTTAAAAGAGAATTTCTATAAAAGTAATTTGGTTTTTTGTGTAACTAAAGAGTTTTAGTTCATCCCGCTTGGACTTTATTTTCGTTTAATAATATTTTTTGTTAAGTTCCTATCTATTTACCTACTGTAAATTTAGAGTAGGACAATATGTAGGGCGTAAAGTCAGAATCCTGTGTGGTGTAGTTGAGCGACGGCCTTTGCTCAGCGGCTGAGCGTGACGTGGGCTGTCTCTAAATCGCTCCGAACGTATTTTGCCTGTTTTCCCAATTTCCGTATTGAGTGGCAACATTTAGCCTGAGCTAGGTGCGACGTCCGCTGCTGAACATTTCGTTTGGAATTGTTAATTAGTTCCAATGTTATCTTTACCTACTCGTAGGAGTATGTGGTATGTATGTACCTACCATACTTCAATCGTTAATTCGAAAGCAGAATACTTGTAAATAATCACGATTAAACTGACTTGAAAGAAATATCAGACAATAAGCAAACATAAATACGATTACATCTACGTTCCTCAACGACAAAATATTTCAAAACATTATTCTTGCAGTGTCAACTTTTCGCGGGCAGAACAATTCTATTTACAGATTCAACACAGCACCAACTTTTGCCAGCACATACGTCTTATCAATTAGCTAATTTGTATACACATTTAGTTCTGAGGGTTCAACTTAAAAAGTGATTTTGTGTAGCGCGATGAATAATTCAGTTGCTGACGCAGGGTATTACCAGCCAAGCTGCTTACAGTCCCTTCGCAGTTATTTTACGTCTGATACATTGCAACAACAACCTTATTATTACGCTCGTAAAGATCACTTTAATTTTTCAGACATGTCAGTGAAAGCAAGCGAACAGCGTCCTTATTTTTACGAAAATAAAGATCACTGTTATTTTGACAGTGTTCCAAAATCATAGAAAACTCTGAAGCGAATTTACTATCGTACTCACTGACGGTCAACCACTTTTCACCCTTATGCACTGTGATATAAGGTTGAAAAATGGTCGAGCGTCAGTACGTCTGCAACGATGCGACGCGACTTTGCGACCCGTGTCACCTGTCCGTTCGTCCACGATAGCGTCGCGACTATAAGCAAGCTCCTTGAGATTTGGTGTTTCGTTCTGTCGCATCACTGTCTATTAACAGTCGCTTACACCAGCTGTGATTTACGACACCCCTAACAAGGAGTAAGACGGTGAACCGAGTTGTATAGTAACCTTCTGAATAGACTGAACCATTTTTCGGTCGTTGCCCTTTAAAGTATTTTTTTCATGAAAAGTATCTCGTATTTTTAATACAACATTGATTTGGAAACCTTTGAAGATACAAGACCAAATATAGACACGAAATAATAATCTCAATTCAATTCTAGCGACCCATATACTGAGTACATGAATCGTATCTGTTTGATGTCAAGCATGCACACAAATTGGCTCTCAGAGCCGCGCGACCTATTCAAGGAATCAATAGTCGCAATTATGAACGATCAACTGGCTCTTTTTTGAGCCGTAAAGCGACTCCCACGGCTTTGCAGAGACTGCACACAAAGATAATGAATCTGTCAACATACACAGTCAAAGCGATACTGGAATAGTGATGTGATGATTCTTTTATGTCTCATAAAATAGTCGATGAAAATAGATTCGCTTTTGATGTGTGTCTCACAAAATATGTGCGGGCTAATAGGACTCATTTAGAATGCATCAATAAATAGTCTATATTGCTTGTCTGCTTTAAGACAGGGAAATTAATATCCCCTTAATTTAAGTTTAAAAATCTGATTACAGATTATATAGAGAATTATTAGCACTAGCATACCTATTACACACCTTTTGCAAGTCTTTATATCTGTGTTGTACAATTATTCAGTTCGAGCCTGACCATTATTTCTAGAATGCCTTTGTCAATTTAGGTCGCTAGCTGTTTCAATATCCAGGTTACCGAGAACTGACCTGCCTAACTAACAGTTACCTAGCACCTAGCTGTTCGCCGTAACAAGATAACCAGTACTCCAAACGGCATCCGACACTAATTGCGTTATGAGGTACGTTTCTATGTACCTGCATCCGTAGCTAGAATATCGTAATAGTGGCTTTGTTACAGTCCAACGCCTAGGGCCTACAAGTTTTTTAGATTTCGGTGCTCTATGAATTCGTTAACAAGAACTGTTTCTGTTATAGTTCAAATACTTGTCCAAATAGTTGATTGTATTTTCCAAGCATTTTAATCGACTTAAAAATTAAATTAATGAGCTACTTTCACCGAATAGATCATTTCTAATTTTAATGCAATATCCTAAAAAAAATATCATAATGATCAATGGCAATGATAACTTGCCTGATGATAAACACTACATGTCCTTTTTATTAATTGCCACATCAGTTTACACACTCAAAGAATTGTGCTGATCCTCTAAAACTTCCGACAACAATTCTATCGATGCATTGATACATCCTCGGCGCGTTGGCGCATGGCGCGGCGCACAAAATAAAACCATCGAGCTCGCGTATCCGCCCGTCGTCGCATCACTACTCGATCGCTGCACTCTGATATACCGCCGCGCTTTGTTTTCTCACCCATTTCAACTTTTGATCTCTAGTGTCATTGTCTGTTTGTTTTTGATACAGCCAGCTCGGTTTGTGCTGTTTGCGGAAGTTTCCAATCAGACGCGACATGTTATTTTGTTAGTTTCACTTAAGTAATAACTTTTTCGAAGATAATATTATGGACGAGTCGTTAAAAATTTACTGTACTCGTATTAAGTTTTGTCTGCACTTTGAATTTATCAAACGAATGCACGTTACCTATTTATTACCTACTTTATATCATAGACAAGAGAGCTTCCCTTACATTCGATCCTTAAACAGTGCTCCTGCACATCTCATTAGATAAATTTGAAACTAATTGGCTGCATTGGTGTTTCGCTACAATGCTCTTGCAATGTTAATCTTGTAGAACGTACTACGTAGAACTTCTAGGTACCTAAATTGAGTATGGCTTATACGAATTTGCCTAACAGGGTAAGCCAACCAGCAAACTGCATGTACTTACCAACGTTTATCCTACCTAGAATAGATAGATCCGAAATATGATTTCCGTAACGATAATTAGGTATTATGATCGTGATCGGCTTATACGTGACGTATATGTAGAAATAAGTCATTGTATAGCAGACGTAGAGATATAAATACAGAAATGCCAAATGACAGGAATTACTTAACCTTGCAGGCAGGTTTAAATGTGAGTAGCTTTTGCTTACGGCTGGAGGTCGCATGGAGGTCGGAAATCATCCCGTGGAAACATACTACCGCGCTAAAAATTATCCCCTACCTGAGTGCCTTCAATAGAAATTCGTTCAGGCGTTCAGACAGATATACAGGCCGACAGATAAAGTAACTTTCGCACTTATAATAGTTGCATCTATAGTATGAATGTTCAGTGACTTTAAACTTTCAAACGAACGAAGTCACTACAAACAGCTAGTTATTGTTGAAAAATGTTATTCTATTTCGAACTGACACGACAGACTGAATAGAAAATACTGTAGATATCTTTTAGCTTCATCACAAAACGTTTTCTTTTGAAAAATAAACTTTTCCGTGTCACAAGTCACAGCATTCGCGATAAGTATCTCGTGCCATGCTTTTATTAAAATATTTTTATTACTTCATTTTACTCGCTCATAAAGTAGCGTCGTATATTGTTCTGTATGAAGGATATTTATTAAATTCTTATGTATGAGGGCACACGTATCTCGAGCAGGTTCATTCGCAGTCCGCTTCCCTTCAAATTGAGTTAACTACTTTAGAAAGATTAAGCAACTCCTACACTCCTTTAAATGCCGTGAAACGTGTCCTGAATCCTTGCAAAGAGATTAGAAATGAGATAGGAGTTTGGAAGAAGGGTTGCGCGGGCTTGTATACCGTATTTCATATCAGAAAGTATATATTTAAGTGTTTTTCATGAACATTTATTCTACTTTTATCTGATCTAGTTTGTATTTCGATTTCATGTCAAATATTTATTTATTTATGTACACACAAAATACTTAACAAGACATTACATTAAGATAGAAGAGCACAAAGGTACTGCTTATTTCATGAGAAATCTCTTCCAGCAGGCCTGCGAGAGGAAAGTAGAATTAGAAAAAATAAAAATAAAAAATATATTGTTGTTTTTAATTTTGTATATGCCGTTTAGTTTTTAGTAGTCAGAATATATTAAACAACTTCATACTGAATTTGTAATATTTTGCTCTAGAAAGACCTTACACCGTTTCTCTACAAAAAAAAACATTTTCGCGTATTTATTACCTTATACCCAAAAAACCTGCATGGGCTGTTATATTCAGTAAAGCCGATAAACATTTTCATTTACAAATTAAATTTACATTTTATGGTAGAACAACGGATACAGAATCCATGAAGCGGTGTAATTGAAACAACGATGATCCGTTTGTAATAATGGAACACAATCCGGAAAGCCAATGCAGTGTACGTTGGTACTTTAACAGTTTAAACGTCGAAACAATGAAATAAAACTCAATAGCTATCGTCTGGTCTTTCTAGCAACAACGAATCAAGAGCTAAGTAATGTTTGGAGTCCAAGAAAAACGTTGTAACAATGTGTAGGAGCAGCTGCCGTTGGCGCTTCGCCAGGGCTCGTAAAGACAGCCTACTGCCTCCGTCGTGACCTTCTGCCAAGACCACTATAGCTCAATGAAATATATCTAATCTAATATTCTATAAATTTGGTAAATGGTACCCATACTGATACTATTAAAATTCGTATTTTTTGGAAAATTTGTTTGGTGCGGCGAAGTTGTAAAATAAATGATATGTTGAAAACAAGTCAAACTAATAAAAATCAAGAATCGATAAAAATGCAATATCAAAAACCTCGTAAAGACATTAGTACAACCATTTCCTTTAAATAAACTTTGCAAAAGTCTTGCAACGATAGCTTTATTCAGAAACAATTGTGTACAATTATCGAATACCGTGCAAATTCCGAGAACGCTCACAAAATCGATGGCTAGACTAATACGCGAACCTACTCGTTTATGCGGAAAACAGGGAAAATGTACAGAAAATAAGATAGATTATGTATCCTATTACGTTAATTACGTTGATTCACTACAATTACCATAATAAGATAAACAACTTCGTGCTAAGCGCGTACTCGTGAAAGTAATTCGTGATGTAGTCGAAGGCAGCGAACGTCCACATGCGGGCTGTACTACATGTAACCTAGCTCACATGTCTTGTCTGGCCAGCGCCAGGGGTGCGGACGCCGGGGGACGAGTATAAAATTCTTGTTATTTCACTAAAAGCATTTTAGCACGGCCGCCCGCGCCGTGATACGTGGCTCGTACCCGCTGGCGAGTTTATACGCAAATTATTTTAACAAAATGTTTCACTTCTCTCAAAAATATTTAGAGTCGGTTTACCCTTGCGTCCTCCATGCGACCTACGTATTATGTATTACGTCGTTAATTAAATATTTGAACCAAAACAATTCCGTAGAAAGAACGCCAACTATTATAATAACACCAACTCTACTTTCTTCAAAAACCGTTTGCGTGTAGATTATAGATTTTCTCGTTTCAAAATACCTGTCATTAATGGAATGCCTCTCACACAATTTATCAAAGATACAAATTGTATTAGGCTGTCTTAAAATATGATTAAATGAGCGTCACCATCCATCGGATAACGGGCGTGGAATGGTGATGGATGATGCTGCGTACCTTTCGCAATGTAACTCACATGTACAAATATGTATTACTTACGAGGAGTTCTTTTGACATTTCCCTGTGTTTCTTTTGCCAGAAACAGGGACTTACACTTAAACCCCTCCGTCCCCGTCTTCCCCTCCTCCTGTTCGTATAACAACAAGACAGCGATTCACTGAAAACATTGATCGATTACGAAGCTTTCACAAAAAAGATCAACAAAAAGTTTATCCTGCGAATAGCACGAAGTACTGGTTTTATGTAAGTCTATTCACTGATGTGGATAGTGGGGAGAGGAGAGCTATTTATCAATGAACGAAAGGCCTGCTTGACGGCTGAGTGTTTGTTTCGCTTTCTGGGTATTTTCCAGTTGTTTCGCGAAGGTTGTTCTAAGGAATAAACAGTTTTAGTGTCAACATTCTGAAAATATTTATCACTAAAGATTTGTCGTCTAACCTAAATCACATGATATGTTGACATGAACGACCTCCGCTTTGAATGAATTGTTTAAAGAACCTTATTTAAATCAAAATCACATTTGTTTTCTTGGAAGGAAAAATTTATTTAGAATTTATAAAGATTTGCGCATACGTGCTATTTTCTATTTTTACACGGCGTTGCTCGCAAAGGCCGAATGCGATTGAATTTCCCTGTTACCTACATCGTTACTCGTTAGACTAGATCCGCTCAGGCGATGTGTAGGTACATACGCTATACGTATCTACATGTCAACCTGCACACTGAAATTGAACGTAATTCTGAAGCCACCGTACGGCAGGTTTGCCGATACCTACTAGGTTTACTTTCCGAAATGCCAATATAACTTGGCATGTTTACATCACGAGTGTTCAAATGCCTACACAATAATGATAAAGGTGGGTGCAGTAAAGCATACAGCAGGATGTATTTGATTTCACTGTTTAACACTCCAAGCATTTTTATCTAACAAACACTAAAATAATATCTTAACAAAAGTAGTAAAATTATTAACTACAAAAATAGCGCCATCTGAACAAAATCACAGGTTCATGACCCCTGATCGCTCATGGTATAAATCTGTGCACGGATTATGAACATCATATTTTACACTTTACACTAACGGGTATGAATTTCATCGCTGTGGTTAAACTCGATTTACGTAGCATCTGAATATATACAATTCATGACATTAAATAGGCACACACGTATCAGTCGACCGTGGTACGGTAATTGAAATCAAAACAAAATGATACTCAAAGGACTATTTATTCACATTAACAAATTCATGTTACGGATTTAAATTAATAATCTGCAATTCTGCATATTCCAATAGCTACAAATGCTTTTGGCTCGATTCCAGGGTCTGTGCAACCAATGCTTTATTTCTGAATAGCGAACCGCTACCAACCAAATATCCAATTTGGACATCGGTATCTCAATTGGAACACGAACGACTCTATTAACCGACCTAAACAAACTATTTGCGAGTTCGCTGCGCAAGAAGCCTTTAATAACTTGTAGTAACAAGAGCAACACTTGTTTACTTGTACAATCGAATTAGTACACGTGGGGGAAAAGGCTTCATCGACACCTAGTTTGATAACTGCCTTTAGTTAGTTATTTCCATGTTATGTTATACCTCACAACGTCGTTGAAGGTCTAACACCACGTTAAGAGCGTTAACGTCTTACGGCATTTCATACAAAGTTTCAAGTGATTTTTTTTCGAAATTACTGAACCGATTTTAATGAAACTTCGTACGCATAAGCAGGATACATAAGTCTAAAAACATTTGTCTAGAAACATTTTCTAAGAACATTTTCGAAAAATAGTGTTACAGCTAAATTAGACCGATTTTACATTTTCCATAGAAACAAATTTCCAATGATCTTTTTTTTATAAAGACATTTCGAAAAGTTCTCTGTCAAGTGACTTATTATTATTTATGCTATAATAATACAGCTGCATCCGGTTAGACTGGAAGCCGACTCTAACATAGTTGGGAGAAGATTAGGCAGATGATGATTATACCATTACCTAGGTATAACTATGCAGTCTTTTCATTCTCCTGGGAAGCTGCTATTTTTGACTTACGTGTTGTTAAATTTTAACGACTACAAGTTACATTTTGTATGCCATACTTGCTTGTTTCAAATTCGATGAATATTTTGGCAGTTTTACATAAATCGTTTGGCACACAAAACATTGATTACCAATTTTGCATCTGTTTGTACAATCATCGCTTCCGTTTGATGTTGACTAAACTGTGTACACATTTATAAGCGCTTATTGGCTTTTATTATTTTCGACATAAACATAAATAGAACCGCGAGGTGTAGCGAAAAAAACTGTTGTTTTCTGACTTCATCTTAATACTGTATATGTTACGGCTAATAGCCGATGTGCAGCTACACCTAGTTTTAGCCGGCTAAACCTAGGTGCGGCCGGTTAAACTTAGATGTATCCTATCCTTACCTTCGGTTAGAGCATGCAACCAATTAGGATGTAGCGCTTGGTCTAACCTAACCTAACCTGGATTAGGTTAGGTTAGATTTATTTGGTCGGTGTGTCCTAGCAATAACAAAAAGAATACGAAACTGTTATTTGTAAAAATAGGTAGTTACACGGTACACACAATAAAAAGGATACACAACTGTTACGGCCGCACCTAGGTTTAGCCGTCTAGAAATAAGTGTAGCCGCATTTCGACTTTTAGCCGTAACATATACACATTTTAGCGACCCAGGTTAAATACATATAGCCCATAGCGACGCTTTTATGACCACAACACTTACATCTAAATTGGCCCAGTTTCCCAGTTGTGAGGCTTATCGGGAAACACTTTGTTCTCATTGTATGAACTGTTGACTTCTTGACACTTCTTGTGAACTATTGCTGCCCTTAGATCCAATATAATTGTGATTTATATTGTTTTGCGCAATCCTAGCTTATTCGTTGTAATGATATATAACTTCCTTTCTTGGTAAAGTAAATTAAATGTAGTGAGTTTTATTTTCGAAGAAAAAAGTCATTATAAGGACTGTTTTTTTTTAATTCAATAATTCAAGATCGTATATTTTGAGTATCCTTTTTATATAAAAAACGGTCAAGTGCGAACCCGAAGACGTTCCGTAAATAAATTTCGAAAAGAAACTTAAAAAAAAGTTGTTTTTTAATTTTCGGGCCCTTTAATATTTTACTTTAATTTGTTTTTATTATTTATAGTTAAAGTAGTCATACACACTGAAAATGTCAACTGTCTACTTATTACGGTTCAAAAAATGGATGAAAAGGACATGCAGCGAATTAAAAGCAATAAATAGGTACCTTCTGAATTCCGAACCTAAAAGGTCGTAGACCGACAGAATATTCTGTTTTCATACCAGTTAACATTTGATTGTCCTGTCAACAGCATCGCGGTTAAACCCCAGTCTCAATCCAAGCTGAGCATGAAATAAAAACTAAAATATGGAGACATTTATTTCAAACACGACTATAAACTTAACAATGAGATTTAATAAGTTTATATTTCATATTTTTATTTTGCGAACTATAAATGCATTCTGGTCACGTTCGAGCGTGTCCTCCGAGCCAGAAATAGCGGGCCTCGCCATTAATTACTGCCCCACCATCAAGGCTCGCCCTGCCGACTTCTGCTATCAATTTATTGTCTGTACGATAAGTGCTATCGATGTTTCTGATGGTCATTTATAATTAACAAATTATTAAAGCTTCTGTTACCTTACAAGTAAATCTTATATCGATTGTATGAACCCGTCTAAGCTTATTACTATCGTAGGAAAGTTAAGATCTGGTCTATTAAGTAATGTGTGCAACAGAACTGAGATCAAGCCATTATCTGAGGACCAATCAGAAAAAAAAACGAAACGATGTGACTTCCCCCAACCCACACTGTACCCGCGTGGTTGGTTACGGTTAGGGTTGCCAACTCTTAGTCACGGACATGTGGGAACCCAGAATGCGGGACTTGACAAAAAAAAAGCGGGACCTGCCGGTCAAAAAAATAAAATTTGAAACAAAATAAACTACTTAAATACTATAAGAAAGTAACCATCACAATTTTTAACACATATCAGTAATTAATGTAGCCCTTTGCTCAATCAATTAAATTTTCCATTTGAAGGTGGAGTGTTGTAATTTGGCACATTTGAGCAATTTTTTTATTTTGCAAAACTGTCATTGTCTCCGCGACCGTAACCGTTGTACGTACGCAAGTCACCGCCCCTACTTCGTTTGAATGGGGTTTATTTCTAACCTAGGTCAGGTTAACATAAAGCGTAACAATTAACGGCCCGCAGGAAACGGGACGTCCCGCCTCGCGGGACGTTTGGCAACCCTAGTTAAGGCTCAATTCCTCACAGAGAAGAGGGCTGTGTACCAGCTGAGGAAACGTTATATGGTGATTAAGAAAAATTAAGACGGAAGATGTAAAATTGAATTTCAAAATTACAATATTCTACGAAGACTCCATCTGAAGTATCACGTTTTTGTATAAATCTCGCTCTTTCGAGCGATGCGGGTTGTATATCAAAGTGATATTAATTAAAGCTAGTATCTAATTACGCGGAACCCTTCGTCTGTGAGGTTTAATGGACAAAGAGCCAGACAGTGACTCTGGAGAGGGTTGTGGTCGGCTTAGCAACGGAATTGAAAGGCCGGTTTTACTGCGCAGGCTGTGTTTTAGGTATCTATTTTACATTTTAAAATACTGGTATTTGACTCTGAATAGTATGGTCCATTAATCAATGTTGTATCATGTATCATAGTTGTACAAATTAAAAACGAATTTTGATACTTGTAATAGCAGAAATGGAAGGTCCTGTATAAAAAATGCAAAAATATAAATAATAAAAACGCTTTATCCCACGGGCACATACGGGCGACATTTAAAATGAAAACAACACAACATTTACCGTTTCTGTTAAAAAAATATTGCAGACTGAATTGATCAGAATTTGATTTAAAACTCAATTCCGGTGGCTTTTTACTTTGATTCTAGAAATATCTGTCATTATAATCGCGCCAAAAGACACGTCAATCAGTTCGATTTGAACGTTATGTCAGATTCGTGACGTACTGATTGCTTTATATTGAAATGCACAAACAAAAGACAGTATTAAATTAAATTTATAGTATGACTAGCTGTTGCCCGCGACTTCGTTCGCGTGAAAATTTTGGTGTGCATGTGTGAGACTGCCTCGTTGGTCTAGTGGTAGCAAGCGCGACTACTAAGCGTGGGGATCGATTCCCGGGGTCCGGCAAAGTGTTAAAAAAAATATGTTTATTTCAATTACATGCAGCAAGCAGATGCTTTTGTTAGGGGGCGTCCATTAATTACGTGAGCTAATTTTTCGACCCCCCTCCCCCTGTGGTGGGATGTCGTGAGATTTGGCTTGACCCCCTCATCTCCCTCTTAATCTCGCATAGTTTAGTATAAATACGGTAATCTGTCCTTGATTGCGTTGAATTCACTAAAAGAAAATAATTTGGAGAGAAACATGTTTACTCAATTAAACCCAGTCATATCTGCCGTAGTTATTAATTACCAACCAAAAGGCTTAATACAAATTTTCATGGTTTGAACTGCAGACATGACGATTTTCGATACAAACTTCATCCCCTATTTAACTCGCTTAGGGTTTGAATTTCGAAAAGCACTGAAACACATGGTTTTAATTTTTGACCAGAATGACAACGACCAATTTTTATGGTTTAAACTACAAAAATGATGATTTTCCATACAAAATTTCATCCCCTATTTAACTCCCTTAGGGGTTGAATTTCGAAAAGCACTGAAACACGTGGTTTTTAATTTTTAACCAGAATGGTAACCACCAATTTTTAAGATTTAAACTACAAAAATGACGATTTTCGATACAAACTTTCATCCCCTATTTAACTCCCTTAGGGGTTGAATTTCGAAAAACACTGAAACACGTGGTTTTTAATTTTTCCCCAGAATGATAACCACCAATTTTTATGGTTTAAACTACAAAAATGACGATTTTCGATACAAACTTTCATCCCCTATTTAACTCCCTTAGGGGTTGAATTTCGAAAAACACTGAAACACGTGGTTTTTAATTTTTCCCCAGAATGATAACCACCAATTTTTATGGTTTAAACTACAAAAATGACGATTTTCGATACAAACTTTCATCCCCTATTTAACTCCCTTAGGGGTTGAATTTCGAAAAACACTGAAACACATGGATTTTAATTTTTCCCCATAATGATAAACACCAATTTTCATGGTTTAAACTACAAAAATGTCAATTTTCTATACAAACTATCATCCCCTATTTAACTCCCTTAGAGGTTGAATTTGAAAAACACTGAAATACGTGATTTTTAACCAGAATGAAACACCAATTTTCGTGGTTTAAACTACAAAAATGATGATTTTCGATACAAACTTTCATCCCCTATTTAACTCCCTTAGGGGTGGAATTTCGAAAAACACTGAAACACGTCGTTTTTAATTTCTTAACCAGAATTGTAATCACCAATTTTTATGGTTTAAACTACAAAAATGACGATTTTCGATACAAACTTTCATCCCCTATTTAACTCCCTTAGGGGTTGAATTTCGAAATATCCTTCCTTATTCCTTGTCTACATTATAAATCAAACCTCTGTGCAAAATTTCAGCTTTCTAGGTCCAAGGGTTTGGGCTGGGCGTTGATGAGTCAGTCAGTCAGTCAGTCAGTCAGTCAGTCAGGACTTCTCTTTTTATTTATATAGATAGATAAAAATAATAAATTATTGTAGTATATTTACGGATACCTACGGAGAAACTTTAGTAAAGACGATTAATAATGTAAATTTAATAAATGAATAGTGTGGGAAATGTAAACAGCCGAACGAGCTGCTGAACAAAACAACGAGTTGATTGTATATGTATTCTAACTAAAAGTTCCCCCCGGCTTCGTTCGCATACAAACTTCAACTTCTCCTTTGATCCCCTTAAGGGCTAAATTTGTACAAATTCTTGCGAACAGGCTCGTATCAGTATAACTTAAAAGGGTGTTTTACAGAGTGGTGTCAATCATATTTACGTAAGGTATTTCGATGAACATTTACTCCAAAACTCATCACACGCATAAACTTCGTCAGTTTTGTTATTTCATTATTATCTTGTTAATAAATGGTCCCAAAAATATCTGCCCCTCGTAATGTTAGACCATTCATTATAGAATATAGATAGTCAAACACACTTGCGAAGAAAAGAAACCTGAATATTATACGTGTGCCCTTGACCGATTTTTCGACTAGTAGGTACGTCGGTATTTCAAGGGTCGCTCTCGAAAAGTACTGACGAGGCGCGTTCATAGATAAGAAAATAATGAACGCAACTTCCAAAATGTGCCTTTACTAAACATCGTTGAAAAGTTTGTCCATCGAGGTGTGTGATGTTAGACTATCAATATTTAGTACTGAACATAAAAAATACGCAGTAGGTCTATGAAAGAATTTTTACGAAGATCAAAGTTGATACAGAATTTGATGAATAAGATTGGGTAATATTACTCTTAGGTGCATGAACTTAGTTAGGCATTCTACTAATAGCATTAAAAGCGATTTCAGACATAATGGGTGCACTGTGCACTAACAAAATTACTGTGCAGAAGCATAAAGTTATTAGAGCTCAGGAGCAGCTGCCGCCTTGTCATAATCTCCTGGTAGCCCATTAGGATATCCCGGTAAGAGAAGGGATCATACTTAGCCGTTAACAACATAGCCGAATTACCTTAATTACTGTTATTTATCATTAGGATTAATTTCGACTGTCGTGTATGTTTAGCGGTCTGAAGCTCGACCAATAAGCGTGAAGTCCTGGGTTTCATCCTGGTGAAAATGCAGATTTTCCACACTTAGTAGCAGTCTGTCTGAATACTGGCTTGATTTTATGCTTTCTTGTGAATACATAACTACGTTAGACTAGCTGTTTGTTGTCTATAGTACGTTCTCTAAATTAAAAAAAATCGCCCTTCCAGATATCTTTACACGCTTTAAAAACACGAATTAATTTCATTAGGTCTAGGCCGAGTGTGGTCTATCAATCAGTCTCGTAACTAAAACATGTTGCTAACGTTTTTACCCCAGCTTGTAGCCCGTCCACTTAGCTCGCGAGCACACCGGCTGTTTGTTGTTTACCCACGACAACTTAAAAATAAATTGAAATAAACGAACAAGCTTTCCTTTTCCGTCGCCTCATTTGTTACACAATCCGTCTTTGTTTGTAAATGAAAACTTTTCACATAAATTCCTTTTTATATTTTACGAGTTACGATTTTTCGTTGTTACCTTTCTTTGAACGCATTACTTACGTATTTTGTCAAGTGGGTTGTGTTGACTTATAAATTCGATGTTTGGATCACGAACCTGTTTTGTGAGTATCATTCTGTAGTTAATTGTAGCTGGCAGTAGCGAAGGGTAAATTTTTGTAAGAGGTAAACCGGAGTATATTTCTTTAATGTGATTATATTATTTGTCTATAGAATACTGACTGTACCATTTTTCAAAGGTAAGCCAATAGGAATCGAGTTGTATGGAGCCTTCGCCACTGGTAGCTGGCGACTGTTTCTGTTGTAAAGTGATGATTGGTTTAAGTCATTTTATTTATATCAAACACAAATAAATAATAATCCCGTAATAGATTAGGGTTGACTTCCAGTCCATTCAAAATACATGCAGTTGATGGATATCATTATTTTACCACTCGAAACCGTATCAATATTATATCCTCTTCAATAAACATTTCATACCCCCAAACAATAGTATCCAATAATAGACAGGTAACGAAGAGCCATGTCAAAATATCTTCAAACAATTGTAAGGTACTAATGAAACGAGCCCCTTTACCACAAGACTGACAGCACGGGGTGTACTATTAATTATTATCGGTGTGACTGCGACTTACTAAAACCAAGTCTTATGTTATGTAAAGTCAGTGTAATTAATTACTTACTAAGAAAATTGACTGCCAGCTAAAAGCTGCATAAAATAGTCAATTAGCTTTTAAATAAAAAATATATTCCTCGGCCTTCCCTTCATTATTATTTTCGCAAAATTAATGTATCTTATTAGTATATCAAACAAGGAAAGCGGGCTAGTTGCCTTCTAGTACCTTCCACAGATATATTTTCATACAAGTACAGCAACGCTAATATTACGTACGTAACTCCTGTTTATAATGTTCATTAAGGATATCGTAAAACTTTCCTATGTAGTTAATTAAGTAAGTAAATAATGGTAACTGAAGGAAAAGGAGATATGAGATAAACCTACTTATTTGTATCGTGGATTTTTTTAATATTTCTTAAGTTATGTTAGTAATAATTATCTGAAAGCCGACTCCAATATTCTTGGGAAAAGGCTAGGCAGATGGTGATAGTTGAGTAGAAAACGGAAGGGTATACAGGGTGACAGGGTAAACCGACCTATTGCTTACAGTTATACTAAAGAGAGATCATTAGCAACAAATTAAGTCCAGTTAAAGAGGGGTCAAAACTGGATGGATACTGAACTGTGCCGGTACTTTGATTTTTTTGAAAATTTCTGACCAACGGAATAGGTCGAGTTTTCTATACTGATACGTAGGTTTGATAAAGGGTTCTCTATTGTGTTCCCTGACTTTTTTATTCATAATCTTTAGATTAGTGCCATATTTTTTTTGTCGTGATTATCATTTGTCCGAATGGTAACTTAACCGAACTTAAGATCACATAATATCACATGCCATAAAATTGTAATCCCTAAATACAATATGTCCTAAATCCGTGTCTCATAAATCTTAACGACTAGGTATGTTAAGCGCGCTCGCTACGCTCACATTTTACATTGCACACCCACTTTCTCTCACAAATATCGTACCCCTCACGCCAGTTGCAAGACTTTTAGGAAAATTACTGATTACCCATGCGTTGCGGTTATAAAACACATTATAATATAATACTATACTTTGGACATATTGACTTTATTTCATGCAAAATTAGGATATTCAATTATTACAGTACTCGATATTATGACATAATAGTTTTAGAAGTAAAAGATAATTAAGTAAACAAAATTTCGAATTTTTGAACATTATGCTTACTGAAGTTTATAGCAAACGTATTATGGACTAGCGGCCCGTCCCGGCTTCGCACGGGTGGACATTTATTTTCCCCTAATTCCCCCCCCCCTAATTTTTCCTAGAAATAAATATAGCCTATGTCACTCAGGGATAACGTAGCTTTCCATTAGTGAAAGAATTTTCGGAATCAGATCAATAGTTCCGGAGATTACCCCCTACATACAAACAAATTTTACCTCTTTATAATATTATAGTATAGTATAGATAATGATTTTCGGACAAACAATTTTAGGAGAAAAAAGGGAGTACCTTGATAAAGACGTCAAGATGGTATCTGGTGAAACAGTAAATTATTAATGCAATATAAACAAAGAAAGTATTAGACGCAGTCCTTACCATCGGTCATGGCTCCCCAGAGATAAGACACACGTTACATTTTACTGCACACATAAAAACACAACACTAAAAAGTTGTTTCATGTCTGTGTTGATTGCAATGAATTTGCTAAATTAATAAAATAAAAAAAACTCCGAAAATGTTGACTGGCCCCTAAGGGAAACGTGACGCTACATTGTTTTTATGTTTCGACAAAACTTTTTCAGGATATTACCACACGTTCCGTGAGTATAGTAAAAGTTTCAGCGAAACAAATAAAAATGAAAAGGTAGATAGCAACGTTTGCGAGAGCGAAGCAGGTAAAAATAACGGGAAACGCTGAATAATCTCTCTTTTTGTTTTTCCCTTATTTTTATTGAAAAAAAAAACACAGCGTCATGAATACTGTAGTGTGTGGTAGATAACAAAGACCAAAATAAAACGCGTACCTTTCGTATTCTTATACAGACACAAAAACTTAGAACTTAAGCGAAACAAACATTTGTTCAATGCGGAATCGAACCTGCGACATAAATAAAACCGAAGTGTCCGCCCATCCGCTTACCAAGTCATCAATTTTTGATTGGTATAGACCACAAAACGGAAGAATTGTTCTGGTACCTTTCCACCAATTAAAAACTGAAGGTGGGTAGTAAAAATCAATCAGATGGACGTGCCATGTGACCGTCTATCGGACACACGTCCAGTGGGGCACACGTCGCCGGCGATTGCTTTGTGCCGCAGGAAATTAGTTCGGAACTTGTGAGTGAGTTTTGTATCTAACTATGATAGTTTGATACAACACTCACATACACGTGACAATGTGTTGGATATGAGTGGAGCCCATGGCAGCTGACGATTTAGCAGTACTTGCCGAGGTCGGTTCTTGGATGGGTGACAATCTTTGCCAATGTCTGGTGTGCAGGGTTCGTGCCAGCTCCAGTGGCATCCTGAGGGTATTCATGCTGCGGTTTGATGGCCAGTGCCTCAACCATTACTGTAAGGTTCATTTGCTGAGCAGCAATCGAAATATTTAGTGTCAGGTTCTTGTAGTTAAATGTGTTATTTAATGTATTATTTTATTAAATGTTGAATTTATCATCCTTTGTTGAAAGAAACGAATTATTCTATTCTATTCTTTTGCGTACCGAGTTCCCTCCGTGCCTCGGAAAGCAAGATAAGCCGTTGGTCCTGACTGTCATTTATAGATCTTTGACAGTCATTCCGAGTAGTCAGAAGTTAGCAAGACTGACAACCAGTTGTTCCAAGGGATATCGTCAATACGATACTGAGTATCCTAGTAACAGGGTTGTGCAGGTCAGATAGGCAGGCGCTCCGTGTAAAATACTGTTCTTCAGCTGCATCCAGTAAGACTATAAGCCAACCCCAACGTAGTTGGAAAAAGGCTAGACAGATGATGATGATGATGATTATGTGTTGTATACAGTCAACACGCTTTCAAGCTCTATTTCATTAATAAATTATAAGCCTAAGTTTTAACGTAAAATTTCTGGAGACAAAGTACAAGCTCTGATGGACATGGTTCGAAATAAGCTTACCAATAAACGGCGAATGACTACAAATATAGTAAGTAATTATGGCAATTTGCACACAAGGTGACTCGCTATCAGATGGATTACTGATCGCTGTTAATTTTTGCACTCGCACGTTACATGACTTTCACCTTTTCCCTCACTTTAATTACCGACTTCATTTCCTCGCAACAACTTGTGCTCATATTAAGTTATTAAAACCATCAGCAATTACTTCCACAATTTCCCTTTTACATCATAATTTATGCCTTTGGAAGTTTAATTACTATAAAACATCGCAACTAATTAGAGTAAATTCGTAGCATAACGTAGCACAAACGTTGTAGCGGGCCGCTACGCCGCTACGCCGATTGCTACGCGTTACAAATCACAAGAGAATTAGTTAATTGGCACGTTGTTACCGGCAGGAATCCATTTTCGGAGCACCAAATCCCTCTACTAACTACATTATACAGTTATACGGTGTTATAAGTAAGATTATCTGGAACTTGAAAATACGAGTATTTTATCAGCATGTTTTCAAAATCTTGAAGTGAAATCGTAAAGGGATCTTGTTTAGTACCAGTGCATTTTATGGGTGTCGTAAAAAAATGTCTGCACCGACAACCTCGGAATCCGATAAGACGTCATAAAAAAGTACCTACTTAAACTGTCATGAATGTGTTGTTTTTAGTGAATCCATTTAATTTTAAAATGTTCAAATTTTTTAAGATATGTAGACAGTACAAATAAATGATCCATTAGAAATCAAGTACATACAAGTTGCTTAGATGCTAAGTAAGTTTCAGTACACGCCACTTTACCGCGTCTTCGCTAACTCGTCTCATGTATAAAACATGTTGATTGCACAACTTCACGTCGTTTGCACGCGTCACGGACTATCAAAGTGCAATACTGACATTTCAGCAGTGCAACCTCAGCTCGTCCTATTTGTGCCAAGCACTGGCTTGCACGGCCACATACTTACCAAAAATTTATGAAAGATAGAGAACTACACTTCCTCGAGCAATAAATACATCGACATATTAAAAGTTTAAAGTTTCCGATTGTCTACAACAGTTTTATGTTGCAGCTGCGGCCATGTTTGTGTTCAAAATATATCACATATCCGGGTCACTGGCAAATTAATGTAGCTGTCGCGTTTAATTCACTTATCAGTTCATCTCGTTGGAAGTGTGTTGTTGTGTTGTATTGTGTGTGCTTACCCGGGCTTTAGATAAGAAATAATATCAACAAAACTGGACAATAGTTAGTTAATTGGACGGAAAGTTTTAAAAGGCTCTTACATAAAACATCATTTTGGTAAAGATAAGCGTGGTACTCATAAAACTATGCATATTACCTCTAAACAAAAAGACTAATTCAAATAAAATTCCAATAAAAAGCGCCAAAACAAAAGCAGATAAAACTAATTAGGCACCATCAATTCCGGATCCATTCAGTTGAAAAATAATACCTACTTAAACGTTATAACGAAATAAATAGAAAATGGAAGCCCAGTCCAACAGTCCAATACACACCTTACCGAAGACACCAGTTAGTTCCGCTCGATTAATAGTGATAATAAATCGTAGCCGATACCCAGGGCCCCTCGGCCCCGCGGGCCCCAGCCGTTCTATCGCACATTTTTAACATTTAAAACTGAATGAGGTTAAATGTAAAGTGATAAAACTTTCAGGAAAGTTAATGACCGGCGACACGGAACTTAGCAATCTACAAAATCTGTTTAACTACGTTTTTAAAAGTTAAACTGGGTCGACGTATACGTATCTGTTTGGTTTCGCTATGAATTTATGTATCAGTAGCAGCTATTACTATGGACTATGCCAAATTGCCTCTTATATTAAGCAAGGTCAGAGGCTTGGTAAAATAGGTTTCCGGTAATCCTATCATGCGTTTATGTTTCAATGTATAGATATACTCGTTTACCTCGGCTGTTTCTGTTTATTTCGCTTGTGTCTCAATCCGCAAACGCGTGTTTCTGCGTCCTACTTAAAAAAATAAATGACTTCATTCGATGTAGCGCCCCAAATAAATAAAAAGTTTATTTACGATCGAAATCGTTTTCAGTGTTTACTGGAAAAATATGTTTGAGAACTTGCACTACTTAAAACCAACTTTTGCAATAACTCAAAGAAAAGACGTTAATTTGTGGAAATAACGCAACTTCAAAAATAACCATAAAACAGCGAAGTGAAAGCTAAAAGCGCTAATCATAGGTACCACAAAATTGCCAAAACAATATATTATCTCGTGTGTTTACTTTGCTGGCAACAAAATAATTATGTGCACACAGTAATAAAAGTAACAACTCTAGGAACGGCTTACTTAGGTGGCATGGTGTTGTAGGTACTCCTACACCTTGGAAAATTCCTGTAACGAAAGAAAACCCAATTACGAGTCATTCTGTTTAACGGCGTCCAATTTAAATTAACGACAATGTTTGAACAATTAACTACATGGCCTGAATGTTTTCTGATTGGTGGACGAGAATAATGATAAAAGTCGACTGATGGGATGTAGAAACAGCTGAAAAACAACGCAGCGAAATGGAATAAATAATATCGATGGTATGAATAACAGTGAATCGCTTTCAGGTAATATAATGTCAATGATATAATAGACAGTTGTCTATTTGGAGAGGCGGTGTCATCGACGTGGTCGTACGTAGAATCAATGAGCGGCGGATGACGCACGCACGCCGCACGCCGCGCGCCGCACGCTGCACGCCGCTTTTATGTAACGTTCTCGTCATAACCGCCGCTGAATTATGTACAACTCGTCGCTATCTGTCATTCGCAGTGTTTCCACGAAATCGACAAAGTTCCCACTTCCACCGAGTGTTGGGAATGTACAAATGCCAGATTTGTTCGCGAACCATTGTCTCATTTCAGCGCACGTTGCCAACATCACAGCAGGAAGGAAATACGCAATAGATTAAAAAAAGAGTTGATTTTGAATAGTTTATCTCCGCATTGTCGGACCGCAGTCAAACAAAAATGGTTTAATTACAGCTCCCGCTTAGAAGTCTCGTCGTTATCGGAAAGCCTTATCTTTCTTCGAAAACCTTTCATCATTTTCGTAGCAGCTCGTTCGATATCATAATCGAATCTCGGTTTTAAATTCGATAACAATTTTAACCTAGAAAAAGACTTCATACTTTTCTATTAATTGTTTGAAGGTCACGGGGTCTAAAGGGGTCGTTCGCACAAAGGGTAGCGTTATAGTTCATTGTGTTAACAAAGTGTTAAATAAAGGGTTACTGTAACGTAAACATTAATTAAGTGTAAACAATATGGCATCCTGCAGACAGGTGGCACTTGTAATTAGGAAAATTAATTCAGGAGGGGCACGCTCTCGCTCGCACCTCCCCTCATCGGTGAAGCGCCTCATTTTCTTGAAGGTCACGATCTCATAAATCCTGGCACCCATACAGATTGTTTACTTTGGAATTCATAAAAAATGCAGCGCCCTCGCTTATTAATGAAGAAGAGTAAGATGAATTGCCTCGCAGACGCAAAAAAACAACACTGTATCTGTGATATATTTTACAGTGGAAATATTTCCTCGGTGACTATTGGGAACTGGTTATTAACAAGACAGCTGACGGTTTTCATATGACGCTAAGTTCAGGTTAAGTGAGAGGTTCAGCGAGCGCGGTAAGCCAGGTGCCTCGCGTAATATAATTACCTACCTGTTATAAGTATATTAGACGTCACTCGGATGGAAATTATTTGGGATTAAAGTCTTCAGATGCGAAGATAAAAGAAAGAAGGAATACACGTAGATTTTTTTACCCTAGTTTATCAAGATTATTCGAAGACATGTGACATCTACCAACCCGCATTGGGCTGCGTGGTGGATTATACCTATTCCCTCTCATAGAGAAGAGGCCTGCGTCCCACTATTGGGAACATTATAGGCTGATTATGCCATTCTACGTAGCATTATTTGGTAGTTATTTAGTCAAGTAGTTATAATTTTCATTAGAAAGAACCGTGTAAGACTGATTATGTAACACCTCCAGTAATAGATGAGCAGACACACATTATTTGAAGTACTTTATCGTAAGAGTGAACAGTTACTATTCCGATCTACAATCGTTACCAATATGCTTTATATAGCTCACACATTGGTTTGTGGAAAGCCGATATAGATTGACAGCGTTATTAATTGGTGCGTGTTATATTGTAACATATGTCGTGCGGCACAAACAACACACCCGCTCGGGCGCCGGCGCTCGTCAGCTCCGATGAGCTATAAACTGAGCCTACCGCTCGTATGTTCATGATCGATACTCGTATAACGTTATATTACCTCCAAAACTTGCTACTTAACTCGTACAATCCCACTTGGACGTCTTTTAAAGCCGTATTTCGACTGGTCGTAAAACACGGGCTATCTAACAAAGCAATTGTATGAGCATTAATCTTATTCCAATAAATATTTGTTTAGAGAAATCAATTTGTATTCGTGATGTTTCTCCATTTATCTATATTAAGTGAAAGGAGAATTTTCGTAGAACTTTCTGCCTTTACAAGTATATACATAGAGTGTTTGTTGTACACGAATAACGTTACTTTTTACTACGCAGTCAATATTATTGACGACGTCAATCTGTTTCATCCAAGTTACAAGTGATGGCGTACAATGAATAGGCACAATTTGGAATGACTGCCGTCCGTGCTTCGCTACTTGAAAAATACAATTTCATATCAATTTAGTCAACATTCATATTACAAAAAAATCATAAATGCCAGCACGATTTTGAATCATATTATTTCAAATATTCAGGTTATGTAGGGCTACAATACATGCGACATCCCAACGCTCGAGCATTCGCGCGTGTGTCAAAGAATTTGGTAAGCAGAGCGGAACTAATCCAGATACGAAACAGAATACATACCGTATTCATGGTAATTCCGGGTCACGGATAAAAACCTAATCAAGTGCTCGTACGCGAAGGAAAATAACGTTACTGTAACAAAGCACCCGAGTTTGTTTGCATTAGTCGCATAAATTGTTGGATCACGTTTAAAAATTCTTTTATCGGTAAGTTACTTTGAAATCCAGAGACTTTCAATGAATAATGCAATTTTCAACGCATAATATGTCCATGAAAACTGAGTGCTAAAGAATTGGTTTTAAATGAATTAGCGAATTGAATTTTTACATTCCGACTTTAGATATAAAAAACGGTAACATAATCATACAGTTTTACATTCTCACAAACAACATGATGAGAAGTGCATTTAACATATTGGAACAGATAATCATATAAAAAGGGAAACCATGGATCGGGTTTTGACAGGGGTAAGAAAATATTGGGATAGTGATAGCTTACTTTACTTATCGAAAGATGTGGGATCCGGGCCCAAGGCTTTCTGATGTTATCTTGAGATAAGTGGGTACCAAGAAACTATGATTCTCCTATAGCATTACCGGTAAAACAAAAGAGATGTCTTCTTTCTGAGCAAACTTAACTGCCTACTAAGCGACATTTGGCGTCCATTAAAACACTATTCATTTTCTATTTCCAACGCTATCTGCGAAAGCCTGCACTTTATAGAACTTTATTTACAATGAAAATATTTTTTCATAAAACGTACGAATAAAGTTATCAGCAGATAGAATCTTGTTCATAAACTTGCTCCGAGATTAAAACTGTTCGTCGTTATGCACGTTTTAATGAATTAATTAATAACATTTTATTTTGAAGCACCGTGTTCGCTGGGTTGTCGCTATAAACACAAATAAACTGAGTAATTAAATTCATTCTCTCTGTTGCACTACAGTTGCATATTACAGATAGTTAATTAGAACATTGTTCTCTGTTTTATGCCTGCTTAATAGAATTCAACAACTTTAAATGAAAAAACAGCAAAGTTTTAAATTGTTCAATCAACTCAGTTCCACACACAGCTACACGTTGAAAATGATGCTTGAAAAGCAATTTATTAAAAAACTTTTTTTTTAGAAAATAAAATGTATTAGATAAACTTTTTTTTAGGTTAGTTACGAGAAAACGAAAGTATGATTATTATGTTTAACACATCGATAACACGGCATATCGATCAGAACACTCCGTTTGATTGAATCACTTAAGTGATTAATTAGAATTGGCAACACCAGATTAGAAGTTGGTTTATACAATTATTTAATTGCAATAAGCCTTGTTTTGTTCGTGGAGCCGGCAACACGTGTAGAGGCTTTGTGCCATTAACAACCTTCATCTGAGGCTTCATTAGTGTTTACAAACTTTAGGTCGTTCCTTTGGGAAAGAAGGATTAACATGCATGAAGTTTCCAGTACTTTCAATATTAAACTTGCTACCTAGAATTGGCCCCTGCTTGTTGTCAATGGGTAGCCAGTCCATTCATGCGCTACGCCAGGCAAAGCAGTCGATTCATACGGCGTATTCAAAGGGGGATCTGCTGGGGGATTTGTACCTATGTTCGTATGTTGAACTGGTGCGCTTATCTCTTCTGCAATTCTAGTAAGTCAGCATGGAAAGCCACTATTAGCATCACTGCCCCAGACTGTTTTTGTTTGAGAAAATAGAAAATAAATAAGAAAAACCGGAGGCACAAAATTAAAGGATGCAGAAAAAAACTAAGATTATGACCTATGGTTGTTACTATAGTTTTTTTTAATTTTTAACACGCTTTTTTGTTAATCTTATTGCATAAGCTTCTGTAATATCTCCTCTTAGGAGAGGGCACTGGCTCCTGTAACAGAGGTCTATCACCTAGCACAGGAGTCAGGGACTTCACACAATTTTGTAACCACTTTCTTGTGTTAAAAAGATTTGATTATTAAAAATTATGATAACCACGATGGAAACCTCGTCGTCTTTGTGCCATTAACTACCGTCATCTGAGGCTTCATTAGTGTTTACAAACTTTAGGTCGTTCCTCTGGGAAAGAGCGCTTAACATGTATGACGTTTCCAGTGCTTTGAATATTAAACTTGCTATGTAGAATTGGCCTCTGCTTGTAGTCAATGGGTGGCTAGTTCATTCATACGCTACGCAAAGCAAAGCAATCGATTCATACGGCGTATTCAAAGGGGGAGCTGACGTATTTGTACCTATATTTATATATTGAACTAGGCCACCTATGTCTTCTGCGACCCTAGTAAGTCAGCATGGAAACCACTATTGATAAAATCTCTGATTTCGACACCGTTGTTGCTTGAGAAAATAGGAAAGTAAACAAAAACAAGAAACTAAAAGATACAGGAACAAAGTTACCTACATACTGACCATTCGTTAAAATTATGATAACAATCAATCAGAAATTAATGACTACGAAGGAGATAGATAACGGGGCCACACAGACCACATACCGAGTTGCTATTAATAAAAGTACAAGTATACTGTGATGGAAACAAAAGGAAAAACAAAATAAATCAGCTGCTTATCGCTCCGTGCAAGTTGTGTAGTGCTCACGGGTTGTTCTGCTAAGCGGGCGTTTATCAACCTATCAGAGCGCCACGACCTAACCCGTCGTGAGTACCTAGTGCTATTTGTATGGGGTATGTACCCCACCTCATTGTTAAAGCAAAAGAAAACAAAAACACATTATATACAGTTCTCAATGGCGTTATGCAGATTGAATGGTCGTAAAAAACTACGAAATTCGTAACAGACGCTTTTTATGCGCAAGTCTGTCTACAAGGAAGCTATAACCGTGCGAAATTGCGGATAGACCGCTGTAAAGAATTTAATCTGGACATTATAAACATTGCCCTAATTACCCATAACATGTATAGTTCTGACCTTATTAAATATTTTCCTGTGAAAACGATCTCCACGGGAATAAATCATGTCTATGGGTGTGTGGGGTACCAGCGCCTCCCCCCCCAGCGCGCACCGCCCGCGCCTCCACCCACGCCCCCTGGGATCGAGTAGCTATTGCTTGGAAGGCCACACAAACGGACCAGATCTATTTTTAACCTAAAACGCCTGTTTATTGAGTCTTACCGGATATTTCGTTTAGCTTTTTTTTATATATTTTCCTTTATTACAGCCTAACTGGTATTGTTTAAAGGCTAAAATCTCAGTATAAATCGTTACAGAAAGCTGAAAATATAACTATCGGGCTCAACTCTTATTATAGTCCCGCCTGTCGATATTACTTCTATTGATACGTTCTCATTCTCAATAATATTCTGCGATAAAATATTCATTGGGAGGCTTCTCCCGGTCGATATCGCTATGAAACTGATTACCGATTCCGTTCCGAAAAGGTGTTGGAGAGCGAATATAATGAGATCACGCCAGTATATAGTGAAAAGGGACTTTCCCACCGACGGAAACGCTTCCGTAATCATTTTTGGGAACGAACGGTGAAAAAGATAAGTGCCTAACAATTCAGTTAGCAACTGATATCTGAAATTAAAGAAAAAGATGGTGCTATGTGGCTCAGTCATTGGCATTGGCCCACTCGCACGTCGGACCAAGCCTTGAACTTAATAACTTAGTACCTTCTCATACATAATAACTATGACTGCTGTCTGAATTATTAATAAACAATTTCAGTTTTTCTTGTCGGGTAAATTTTCTGATAAAGTAAGAACATCTAGATCCCAAGATAAGCAATATCCTTAAACGAGATATGTACACTAAGAATCGCTTGAAACCGCTAGTTTCCGAAGGACGCATCTCTGAATAGTAAGAGATATTCCGTCCCCTTACCCTCCCCCGCTTCCTTCCGCTCTCTAAGCATAATTTCCTAATAAATAACTTGTAAGACAATGTACGGCCGTACTAATACATACATCATCTTACGTACGCCGCTAACTTGGAACATGAAGTTTGTATGAACGTAAAATTTGTAGCACGCCAATGAATGGCTCGTTCATTGCGGAAACTATTTAAGTAATGCCGAGCATGCCGCCACTGCCGTTTGGCGACTAAACTATTTTTAATTTATACAACAGTTGGACAAGCCGTACATTGTTGGAATGGCGACATGGATAGCGTACCTAGTTCTAAACTTTGGATCCTAACGTGCTTCCTATAACTGTGTGGAAGATAGACGAGTGAGCTTACTCCAGACAACTTTGAGTTCTGAATCAAATTGAATCTGTTTCGAATTAATGTCGAATAATATATTCGATTGACACAAATAAGAGAATGTCGGAAGGTCGCATTGGGCCACGTTTAATCTAGGCCAAAGTAAGGGCACGGAAGATATAAAAGAAAGCCTTCAGCAGATTTTACGTGACGTTCGCTTATTATACATTCACTGCCCAAACAATACCAGCTCTAATGACACGTGCAAAAAGGTAAACACCAATTCCCAAATCGGCCTGGAGACAGTTTCGCTCCAAACATTAAACTTTCGGGCCCACTTTCAATCCCCTGCGCTATTTTTAGAATATTCGTCTATAACCACTAGAAAAGCTCAATGGAATGTAATATGAAGACCTTCCTCGGTGAGTCCCACGGGATAATTGTCCCATCTCCGCGAAGGAGCACTGGTGAGAAAAATTGCGATATCTCGACAAACGACGAAACGGTGGCAGTTAAGTGTTAGTGCTAAAAATAGCGAGATCCAATTACGAAGTCCCTCTTCAGCTCTGGTATCGCAGAGCAGTTAGTGAGCTCTCGTTAAATATGCAATTGAGAGCAGCCCTGAACTTCGACACTCTGTGACGGTCCAACCAAATCTACCTTTGTCAACATCAAACATTATAGGCGACCCTTCTGAATGCTCGGCCGAAGATTTAGCCAATTTACGAGCATATCATGGACCCTGTTAGACGTGCAGTTATGTAACCTTTTTATTTGATGGATCATAAAATATAATGAAGCCTGTCTAGAAAGCCAATCCTTTGTCATGTTATATTTTGTTATATCTTTGTTTAGGGCTTTTATTTTTAGATTCAACTTTGGTTTCATTGAACTCTCATGGTTTTTTTACAACAACTAACAATTACTAAACCGGCCAAGCAACTAACAACATGGATCATCAGCACTGAAGGGTTCCACCTTAATACTCGGTGTATTAAGGTGGTTGCGGCTACCCCGGCTGCGAATAATATTTTAATCAACATACAACCTGACACTAACCTGTAAATTGCAAAAAACGTAAGAATATCTGAATTTCGCGGGCTACCCTGGCGCTTCCACTTTAAGAAAAATCATCATCATCATCTGCCTAGCCTTTTCCCAACTATGTTAGGGTCGGCTTCTAGTCTAACCGGATGCAGCTGAATACCAGTATGATTTATTCCCTTTATGTCGAGTCCCGTTATGTCGAGTCTGGAAGTCTATTGTTCTCCAAAGCATTGATATTTTACGCTTTCTATTACCTTTACGTCGAGTTTGGTGAACAAGTACACTCAGGGATGTACATTAAAAGCCAGTGGCATAAAACCTTGTTTTATTATTTGTTCTATTACTTATTTTCATATATATTTCTAATCTTTCTTAATCTAAACATATACATCACAGTATAATCATCACTATTGTTGCAAATGTTAAACAGCATAGATAGTATTACAGTAAAAAATATAATAATGAATATAATGTTGGATATATTCTGTCGAAATGTTGGATAGACTATAAGAAGGCCTATGACTCGATGCCACATACATGGCTCATGGGGGTGCTAGAGTTGTATAAAGTTGATGCTAGTCTGCGCACCTTCCTGATGTCATGTATGAGGCAATGGAGGACAGTCCTTCGCTATCCAAGATGTCGGCAAATCCAGAGGAATAGCGAGCCGATAAGGATAGAGCGAGGTATATTTCAGGGCGATAGTTTGAGTCCACTTTGGTTCTGCTTAGCCTTGAATCCTCTTAGCACGCTGCTTTAGGTTTCAGGTCTAGGCTATCGGTTGAGGAGAGGTGGTCAAGTTATATCTCACCTCCTTTACATGGATGACCTGAAACTCTTTGCCCCCAATGATTTACAACTGATGGAGCTACTGAAGGTAACTGAAACTTTCAGTAGCGCCATCAGGATGGAATTTGGTGTGGACAAATGTGCAGTCATGCATGTAAAGCGAGGGGAGATTGTGGAATCCGTGGGAACCCAGCTCTCGAATTCCATAAATCTTAGATCCCTCTCAGCAACCGAAACCTATAAGTATTTGGGTATGTAGGAAGCGCTGGGCATCAATGTTGCTGACATGAAGCAATCGTTGAAGGAGCACTTCTTTGGCCGCCTGAAAAAAGTATTTAATAATCTTTTATCAGGCGGAAATAAGGTACGTGCCTTCAACGGTTGAGTCATGCCGGTTTTGATGTACTCTTTCGGCATACTCAAATGGGCTCAAACAGAACTAGACGCCCTGGATAAGAGGGTCCATACATTATTGACGGCATATCGAATGCATCACCCGCGTTCTACGGTTATGAGACTGTATATCCCGCGGAAGTGTGGGGATCGAGGCTTTTTAAATGCTAAGACTCTCCATAATCGCGAGATATGCAGTCTCAGGGAATATTTCCTTGAAGCCGATGTGGGGATGCATCGAGATGTGGTCGCGGTGGACTAGGGCCTCACCCCACTTTCCTTGGCTAAAGAGAACTGGCGCAAACCTGTAGTGCTTGACACTAACGACCGTATGGAGGTCTGGCGAAGTAAGGAGCTTCACGGACACTTTTTCCGGGCCCTGCATGGGCCCGATGCAGACCTATTAGCGTCCGTAGCCTGGCTACGTTCCGGGGACCTTTTCGGAGAAACCGAAGGTTTTGTCTGCGCAATTATGGATTAAGTTATGGTGACGAATAACTACCGGAGATTTATTGTGAAGGATGGTACGGTTGACGTATGTCGGGCATGCCACCGTCCAGGCGAATCAATTCGTCACATTATCTCCGGGTGTTCTCGTCTGGCTAACGGAGAGTACTTGCATAGACACAACCTTGTAGCCAGGATTATCCATCAGCAAAAATACAACCTTGTGGAATCGGAAGTGCCGTAGTATAAGTATGTGCCCGACCCAGTTCTGGAAAATGGCAGTATCACATTGTACTGGGATCGATCCATCATCACTGACAGGACTATTGTAGCCAATAAGCCTGATATAGTGGTGGTGGATCGATCAGAGCGGCGCGCAATGATTGTTGACATAACGGTCCCGCATGATGAGAACCTCGTGAAAGCCGAGAAAGATAAGCAAATCAAGTACCTTGACTTGGCTCGCGAGGTTGTCGACATGTGGGATGTGGACTCAGCGATCATTGTGCCGATAGTTGTATCAGCCCATGGCTTAATTGCCAAGAGCCTCGACCAATACCTGAGGAGGCTCTCGTTAGGCAGCTGGATCAAGGGCTTGATTCAGAAAGCGGTACTTCTGGACACGGTTCGTATTGTTAGGAGGTTCCTCTCTCTGGAGCCCTGACCGCCGGTAGCTTGGACCCTGTTCCCGATACCGGTGGGCTACAATTTTTTAATTTTTTTAATGTTTTTTATATTGTTTTTTTTAAGGAATATTTAAAAATGTAATTTATTTGTATAGGAATAAATAAAGGAAATTAATAATAATATAATAATTAACTAATATTTTAAAAGATAGGTACTTCTCATCATGCACATAATTTTGAATATTACTGTGATATTGTGACATACTTTGATGGTTAATAAAAAATATAATAGTACATAGTATTGTATGGTTAAAGTTATTAGTTGTTTTTAAATTCTTTTTTGTGTAAAAATTGATTCTAAATTATGTGCACGTTTACATTTCATTGGAGGTGACTGTACTTCTAAAATATGATATAATTAAACTCGACATAAAGGTAATAAAAGCGTGGTAAATAAACTCGACATAAAGGGAATAGAAACGGGACAGAAAACTAAGCTCGACATAGGGGTAATAGAAGCGAGACAAGGTTTTCGGCTCGACATAACGGGACTCGACATAAAGGGAATAAATCCCAGTATTTTACATGGAGCGACTGCCTATCTGACCTCCACAACCCAGTTAGTACTAGGTAATACTGGTTGTCAGACTTTTGTGCTTTAAGAAAAATAATTAGTCATTAAAAAGCATTTCCATAACATCATCAAACTGAATTTGCAACTGAAACCAAAAAAAAATCACAGGTAGGTCTCTGCTACTTATCGTTTTTTTAAATATTGTAAGAGCTTGGGTCACATCATCAATTACCTTTTACGCTACTGTTATTTACAAAGGCTACTTACTCCTCATAAACACGACTTTACATACAGTGGACAAAAGTCTGATAAAAAGCGGCTATATTCTACTTAAATAGCTTAGGGTTGGTCCCAAACATGGGTTTTTTACTTCGCGGCTTACTATGTGACATATTTTTATTATCTAGGGGAGATCATTCTGGGGAGCATATGAAGGGCTATAGAAACACGAAGTTAAGGTGTCATGCAATTTACGTTATTATGTTGATAACTGCCCTTCCTTTTTTTCTCTGTCCTTGTGCGGATAGTGTGGTTTTAGTACAGTAAAAGGCTGATAGTACTTACATGATCTATAACGTTATAGAGGAAGGAAACGGCAATAGTAGACAGGTCTTATTGCTTTTTATTTGAGAGTTTCGTATCAAATTTGCTTTGAGTTTTTATTGTTATTCTTACAGTAGATTTTATAATGCTTGTATGACCTTCGAGAAATGCATATGCGGAACTTCCGTTATATTTATAAAATTACAACTACCATCAGCTGATGCGGCTCTAGAAGTGTAAACTGTGATAGGATATAAAAACAAAAATATTATAACTGGAGATGATTTTTTCTAAAGTTCAATCCAAATATGGCGTCTAGTAAAAGCGCCAATGCTCAATAGGTATATAAATATAATATTATTGCAATACATACTTAGCTTGGAGCAGCTACAACACACTCCACTTTAAAATGTAATTTGCAAAGCGCCCTGATACCCGGTTGCACTTCACTCTTGCAACTTGTAGGTTGAGGATGAAGCACAACTGTTGTTTTATTGCATTTCCTGTGCTAAAACAATACCTAGTAACTATAAAGTTGTACAAAGGCACTTGGAAACAACAGGCCTCTATTACTAAACCATTTTAGTAATCTCAAAAATATCTGTGATTCAACGTCAACTTGGAGCGAATTTAAGAAACTGAACGCAATCAGCCCTTCTAAACCGCGATCAAGAGCAGGGGGGTTACTTCCAGGAGATTAAGAGTAATTCCAGTGTGGGGAAGAGATGGCGCTAGACGACCTGTATAGCTCTGTCTCTTTCCCACACTGTAATTACTCCTGCTTTATGACGTCATGGTAGGCCATCTCACAGCATCAACATTCCATAGCAATGTTGAAAGCTGACAGCTCTTGAACACACTTAAATTCGCACTTAGTGCTTAATTACATGGTCCTTCAATTGATATCGACCTACCCAGCAGTAGCGAAGGGTCAATTTTTGTAAGACGTAAGCCGGAGTACATATCTTTACTGTATAGAATATTATTGGCTATAGAATACTGACTGTGCCAATTTTCAAAGGGAAGCCGGCAGGAATCGGGTTGTATGGAACCTTCGCCACAGCTACACAGCCTTTTCCCAACTATGTCACGATTGACAGGGGAGAATGGAATAAAAACGTGATGCGCCGACCCCAAGTAACATGGCACAATGGCAGGAAGACGATGTTAGGATTGGCTTCCAGTCTAACTGGGTGCCGCTCAATGCCAGTATTTTACAGGAAGCAAGTCCTTCGTTTCGACAAGACCATGGTCTTTTCATCAACTGTATTAGGAGTAAGAAAACTAACTCGTCTGACGAAGATCCAGTTTTGCACCACGCAACTCGTTAAATATGAAAAAATGTTACATAACCAGAAACAACTGGGACCATTTCCGTGACATCCTCCATGTGGACGGAAATATACATAAATTTTATTTTCCGGTGTGAGCTCAGTAACGAACCGTGCTACATTTTAGATTTTCGACAGTTTAAATACGAGCTGTTGCAAACAGTTTTCGATTGAAAATGTTCACTCATTGTTTTTATTTGGAAATAACATGTTCGTAGTTCCGGAATAATTTCTATATGAATACAGGGTGTAAACGTACATCAAACTAAGTAACTATTGCTGGAAAACACCTTATTTTTTGGGGTGGAAAATCTCGGTTTACGGTAGCACTCAATGTAACGCATTCAAAACATTGTGCTGATGGATGGATTGAATAGTACAGTGGTCGTGGAGTTGTTTAAAATAAAAATCTTACATTAATAGCATGTACCTATTTCAAAAAAAAACTTGTGAAAAAGTTGGAACTTTGACCCCCAATATCTCCTAACTAGAAGGTTCCAGGTATGGTCTAGAACAAAATAATGATCGCAATGACAGGAAGAACAAGTGCCTTTCGATTTCGTTAAGGGTCTTATTCCACCCTTTATGTAGGTATTTTCGTAAGGAAAAAGCACGTTCGCAGGCTTTTGTCGTGCGACTTTGATACATAGAGACTTGTCAATATTTGGTTTTGCGAATAAAGGTATCTACGCGTAAGTAAACAAAACATGACTCATACGTTCCATACCTACTACTACACGCTACACTACAAACTACTGTTTGCTATCGTATATGTTACCTTCATTTGAAAAAGTGTAAACTAATAAGTGTGCGTGTCAGTTCTATTTTACCGGCTCTAAATATTTTCTTAAGGAAAACATAATGGCCTAAAACACTTTATGTTGTTTGTACTATTCAAATTATTATCAGAAGATACTATTAGAATTCCTTATAATGTTACATCCCTCCCCAGCCTATTCCCAGAACAATGAATGGACCAAATTATCCATCTCACAAATAACTGCTTCCCGCAAACACGAGATTCGTTTAATATATTTGTGTATGACGTCAGAGAACCCTTCATGACGTCACAGGACAGCCGGCGTCATGGCGCTGATGTAGCCTTCGCACAAAAAACGAGGACTTTGCCAAGTCAGAGACATCGCTCAACAAAAAGAAAGAATAAAAGCTTATCTTTCGTAATCACATTGATCCTTGGCTAACTCTTTTTGTACAGTAGACAACCCGTTATGGAAATGATGCATGGTTTACTTGCGCTTCAATTTTGATTCATCATCATCTTCTTCATGCGAGTCGCACGGGACCGGTCAATGTGGCGACACTTGGGGGAGGCCTATGTCCAGCAGTGGACGTCTTCCGGCTGAAATGATGATGATCATCTTCCTGCTCTTGTCCCATGTTATTTCGGGTCGGCGCAACACAATTTTTTCTTCCATTCTCCTCTGTCAACCGTCACGCTATCATTTACTCCTTTATCTTTCATATCATTCCTCACACAATCCATCGATCGTTTCTTTGGTCTTCCTCTCCCTTTCCATCCATCAAAATTTACATTCTTCACTCTTTCAGTCACATGCGATTCGTCAAATTTTGATTAAGCAATAAAATTCAGTCATATAGACATGAAACTGAATGATTCAATGTCGGTTAAACTTTTCGTTTCTGCATCTTTCTATCACGTTAAATCATAATTTGCAAGATCTGTAAGCAATGCTTGTCACCAAACGAATAATAACCATTTCAAATATAGATTACTAACATTTCTTTTTTTTCACTTCTCCTTTTGCAGGTCTGCAGGCAGAAATTTCTTAGAAAATAAACAGTACCTATGTACTCAAGTATTACAATGTTATTTCCTGTGTTGTATATATTGTGTACATAAACTGTAAAATAAATAAATAAATAGAACGCTAAAGTAAATAGGTCTCACCATAACTAGTCACAGCACACACAAAGCCTACATATTAGGAAGTTTGTAAAGTAATCGACGGAAATACGAAGCAATCATGAGTTGGCCAAGTCGCACTTAGCTGGCTTTGGAAACACGTCTCTGGATCTATTTACTTTGTTTTTATGGTGATCTCGATGAGGAAGTAAATAAACAAGTGTACCAGCTGTGTGGGTAATCTTTATAAGGTCACTGTAATAATAAAACAGAGGTCGATTACAGTGAGATGAGAGGTCGTAAAAATCTAAGTTAGAACGAACATCGAGCCTCAACGTACCTTATAGTTAGGTAAATTGTAACAGTGCTATTTTTAAACGTTGCCTCACTCTAGGAATTTCTCCTGTATCGTAGGTGCGTTTACAAACATTTAAACTCACATACACAAACAGCCAGCCCCGGAACAACTACCTGTAGATCATACAAATATTTGTTCCGTGCGGGGATCGAACCCGCGACACGCAGCGCAGCAGCCGATCGCTCAGCCACTGCGCCAACCGTGCCGTCTTGTAAAAATATCTAGAAAACGTACATCCATAATAACCTCATGATACTATTAGCCCGCATCATCATCGTCATCCCACTGCTGGACACAGGCCTCTCCTCATGACTTCCAGCTGTTTCGATCCAAGGCAAATGGGGACCACTGGTCGCTGGTTTTGTCCAGCTCGTCCCGCCATCTTCTACGAGGTCTGCCGCGACGCCTTTTGGCTGTATCAGGGCTCCAGAAAGGGTTATTTTCATTTTCATTAAGAGTTACGAAATTCATATTATCTCAATAATAGTAGGCTAGCGATCAATTAACCTCATATTATCTCAATAATAGTAGGCTAGCGATCAATTAACCAACCGTAATGTAATTATGCGTGTATCCTATTATTATATTAAGTAAAAACTCACAAAGGATTATGCTAATGACCTAGATTTCCACATGTTATACGACTTGTTCTGTTTTACAACTAATGAGGTTTAGAATCGTACAGCCGAGCTGTTTTTATTCATAAATTAGTTTATAAAATAAACAGTTGCAGCATTTACGCAATAAATTGAGGTAGCAAAATATACACTAGGCTTACTAGTCGCATAAACCTGGCACCTGTGTTTTCTATACTGTCAATAAATCCCAATTTAACTAGTGTAAATAATGCACATGCCAACAATTGGAACTTTCGAACAGTATGTACACATACACAACAAATGCAGGTACTTTAATTAATAAAATACACCTTTGAATATCGCTCTTCAATTGCTAAAAAAAGCAAATAGGTTTAGTGTTATAACTGGCTCGTAAATAAAATACGTATCTGAATTAATGCATATTTAAATATATTCCAACAAAACCTTCTCCGTTGTTGCAAATAATAAATAAATCCACATTCATTCTCAATTCACAAAGAATTAATCTTTCACGTATTATTTGTTCAGATTGAAAACGAAATAATTTAATCTACCTGAAAAACTGTATACATTTATCGCCAATATGTGTGCTGAAAATCCTGGAAACTGTTCAACAATAAATGTACTACATGCCATCCATTATGAACTGGACACCTATTTATTACAATTCGCAGAACTGCACAAATATATGTTCTCATTTTTCGATTCCACGAAATCGAAACAAATATTATTGTCGAATAAAAAATTCCAGATATTTTTGAAACATGTCATTGAGTTTCTAGGGTTATAACTAAAATCGGATGGAACGCGATCGATTAGGTGTATAATAAGTCTGGTAATCAACGTATTTATTACTCAATTAACCACTGGGAATCATATTGGGTCATACATATATCTTGTACGCCTTCAGACATTTTATCAGTACGTCCTAAGTAAATATTAATAATGACTGAAGAGAACCGGCTTTAATCAAAACTAGTACGGAACGACTAAGATCTGTTTATGACTATGTGTATACCGCCTAAATGACGCATAACAATTTTTCCTTCTAGCCAGATCTCATGAAGAGAGAAATCATGTACTTGACAACACATTGTTCACATTTCCATTAAATTTCCAGCCACTTACAGCACACTCATTGATCAGAATAACAACTAACCTATTGACCATTAACATGGAAGATAAATGGAGCGTCCCTCCCACACAGTGTTAATTAAATTTCAATTACCATTTACAACAGTTTCCTGCAAATAAATTCGGCAAAAAGGCAATGTTGAGTATTATGTGGCGATGAGTGTCATCAAGGGCTCGTTACACACGTCATGGAAATGTGAGAGCATCCGGCCTCGCGCCTCGCCGCGCTCATTAGTCGCAGGGCTCACATAAACGATCGTGTGCGCTGTACCTACCCGTACAACTGCCTGATAAAGGCCGCATGGGGACAGTGTTAAAATTGGAATTTCGGGGGGAGCTGCGTCATTATTCAGTAATAATGACGGTAAATCTCTGTTGATGTGACGATAGGTACGTTTCTCTCATTGCCAATTCACAAACAGATGTTGTTTCTGCTAACATTTGGCTTGGTATAAGTAGGTACTCAATGGCCAACCATTGCGTTCTATCAACCGCCCCCAGCCCTTTGTTTGCTGAACCGGGTCCAGTACTTTTATCTAAGACAAGTGTCACCCTGCCGTCTCAACTTGGGACCGGGAGAATAGTTAATGTCGGCTAAGTTGCCAAAAAAAGTGCCATCTCTTACTTTTTGTTATGAGTATTCTGAATTTCATTTCGCCATAGACTGTGGAAGCTTTTAAAACAGTCTGACTGAATATATTCTTAGATTGCCAAAAGTTTGGGCAGCCTTACACATTTTTGGCTGAAATTGGTACTTTTCCAAATTATGAAATACTACTACTGAGTTATTACTTGTAATTTATGGAACCTTTTTGTTAGATTATGAAACAGCGAAGCCTACTTAAAATATTAAAATAACTATGAGTTCAAATTGATAGCCGTGGTGATGTTAGAACTTTATTTTTTTCTTTAATTTACCGAAAATTATAGTAGAGTAGAAACACTTACATATTATTATCAGTCTATCTTCGCGTGGTTGTCACAAGCATTAGATAAAAGTCGTAAGTAAAACTCTGTTTTGTTTTGAAACGGCGATTGGTAATTCAACTTTCTCCGAATTTCATGCAAGATTAACTAACTTCGGACACATCTTGAATATTTCCCGTGACATTGAGCGCCAGTAGCTACATTTTTCTTGTTCCTTTTTAACTTTAATTTTGGTTTGGTGGTTCACCAAACGGTTTCGGTGTACCAAACGCCAAATGTGGGTTGGGTTGGCCCAACCCACATTTGACGTTGGAAGTATCCATATAGGCTTTTTCCCATACATAACGTAACCTCTTACGAACTTTATATACATTCTTTCTTCCACGTTCATACATCTGGGGGCTAAAATGGCCCCCAGAATTTTAAGAATAAAATTCTTAAAATGTATGTCGTATTATTATTCTATTATGATTCTGTTATGGCGGCCATTTTAGGCCCCCTGACACGCACGCTGGTTATCTACCTACTATCTATCTTTTTATTTTAAAGTATTCAGAACACGTGTCTTACCATATTTATAAATATACCTACCTCACAACAAAAGGGAACGCAGTGAAGCGCTCTCAAAAACTTAAGACGGGCGTCGACGAACTACAGCTCTTCAAACTCAAACTCTTAACTACTCCAGCTTTACGTATTTCGGTGTCACTCATTCCTGTACAGTAATAAACAGTCTCTTTGCGCGAATTTCACTGGAATCTAGAATTAGTCCAACAACATGCAACTATGTAGTACTTAGAGTACCTCAAGTGACGTTTGTTGGCGACGGTACGACTTGGTAACTTTAACGGCAGTCGTTTGAAGGCACTTGCAGTACAGCAAATTGAATTTAGTTTCGCGTACGTGCACTCTTGTCTTATTAAGATTGTAGTTACATCCTCTACGCCGTCTGTTGTGGTGTAATGCTTTACGTGGTACAGGTAGGGACATTTTATATTGTGGGGGGTACGAGGAGATGTGAGGGTCACATGACCAAATAATAACAGCTGCACGGAATCAATGGTGAAGCAATGCTTGACGAGGTCGGTCTGTGAATGGGTGGCTATGCATTATATACGTTAAGCCGTTGGTCCCAGCTGTCATTCGTAGATCTTTGACAGTCATTACGGGTACTCAAAAACGCGAAAGTCTGACAACCAGTCTTTTGAAAGGATATCGAGTAACAAAATGATTCGAAAAAGGCTAGACTAGATTATGACAGAGAGATGGAAATATTATGCATAAAATCCCCCTATTCTCACGAATACCAAAGCATTCAATGGAGTGTATGCAAATAAGGAGCAGTAAAGGACAAAGAGTTAATGATACAATTCTAATTTTTTGTTTTTGACGTGACAACGTCTTATAATTCGATGGAGCCGGCTGCACGGATGAAAAAACGGGCGTTACCTCGCTCTGAGGCGTTCCATAAAACAATTGCTCAACGCACATTCATACTTGTAAAAACTAGGTACATTGTAAAAAAAAAAAAAAAAAAGACATAATTGTATTTATGCGTACAAATAATTGTAACTTGATCAATTCAATTGTGATTTCCATTTACCTCCTTCTCTATATCCATACAAAATATCTATCAAACAAATAAAATTAAAATTTTCTTTTGAAAAATGCAACCATTTCATCAGTATTTTCTTATGACGTTTACAGACAACCGATTTTTTTAAATTATTAATTAACTAAATCTAAATTAACTTATGGAACATCATTTCAATCTGTATTTGGAGAAAGGCGTTGTTAGCTGCGCTGCAGTTTATACTTTTGCAGCTACCTTCGCTTTACTTAATGTACTACTGTGGTCTTGTGTTTTTGTTCCGAAATAAAGTTTTTATTATTTAATAGTTTACGCCATTGCTGAATGCAGTTAAACAGAATCTTATCAATAGATAAGTCTCTGTTTAGCACTACAGCGCACGTATCAGTGATAGTGACAATAGGGCACGGTACTGTTTCAACTCGTGTAGGTGTAGTAAGTAGTACCCTTTAACAAGCAGAGTGATTGATAAAGTTTATTCTCTATAAAACTATTAATGTCCTAGTAGGTGACACGGTCGCCCCAATATACTGAATCGAATATCCCGCTTTTCATTATAACTGAGGTCTCCGCTGGCTAAACTTAGGTTCCGAACTATCTCTGGAGAACTGTGCGGCCCTTGTGATGTCTACATATAGAGTATTCGTAAACTTTGTCCACATATATGGGTAGCTACGACATAAAGGCGTAGACATAAAATTACTTTCTAATTGGATCCACAAGTATTGTATTAGTGGTGGCATTCTCTAACATTCTTTAAGAAACTTGTTTTACTGTTTCATTTGACAAAAAGCATAATCTTTTAGAGAAATACAAAGGCATCTGTTTAAAAAGCAATCTTAACATTCAAGCTGTAAACTAGAAGCCGAATAATTTACTCGGTCTCACTATTCTATAAACACGTCATTGTACACTTCCGATATCATACCGAAACACGTCCTTCATTAGTCAATACGGTAAACCTTTCATCCATCGACACATCTGTACGTGTAGATAAACACCTGTGTCACGTACATGTCCCACTATGTAACGTAACACTACAGTATTGACGCTAACACGCACACTTTACTACTAATTATCACGACAAACACGCTTATCGCTTCTAATTAATTTTCCGCTTGTTAACCCAAGATTAGGATCATTCGGCTTTTAATAAAAAGGATATACGACTAAGCTCGTAGCTATATCCACGTTTTATAAGCATCCTAATTAGTTATGGTTGAACAAAAACAATTTACGTCACGAATTTCAAATGTTGCTATGAAAAATGCAAAAGATAATTTCGAATTAAAATGCATGCACCAGCATAGCTATGAATTTCTGCAAATACTCTTTTTTATAAAACCCGAGTTATAGTAAAAAGTTAAACAATGAATGTTGAAGCACGAGTACAAAGAGCAGGCAAATATCATTGTAGTAAGTGAAAAATGTAAACTATCTGTGTAAAACATTCCAGTTTATAACATAAAGTATGAACATCGCACTCGCTGACACGCTACAATGGATACAGTCTAGCTATACAGCGTACTTGTGTGTGTGTGTGTGTGTGTGCCGAGCCCCGCTTCGTGACAACAAGCGAACATCGAGTAAAGGCTCCTCACAATCGACGGAGATACCACGTAACCCCTTCCCCACTGAATAGTGTCAACTTATACCATACAATATATCACACAAAGCCTCCTAGAACTTCATTTGAATACACATATTTTATGTTTGCTTTACCTACTTTCCGTAAAAGAATAATAAACTCGTATCAGACACTATAAATATCTTAGTATGGACTGTCGAAAAAGGTTGAATCAAGTTTATGTTCTCAAATAGTCTTCGCGACCTCCAAACAAACTTTAAAAAACCAACGTAACTAATTGTGTATTTACTATTCATGTAGGTCAATCCATTCCAATTTCACGTGATTAAAATCAATTACAATGTGAAAAGCGAATTCGTCAGCCATTTGTTATTGCGAAGTCTATGGAGTGTAAACAAATATGTAAATTAGTGAAAGATTGAATCTGGGAGCACCATTGTTTCGGCGGATTCCTTTGTTAAAATTCAATAGATGTCTAAAACACGGCTGTAATTGTGTGGCGCTGTCGGCACTTAGGTGGCACTCCATGCCGATTGTGCCGCAACTTGCGTTTTAAAATAAGTAAATCTGAATGCTAAACAGTGAGGTTCATTTACCTCGGTGGTTTTGCATAGATTATTCTTGTATAAAATGGTATTGCTGCACACGCCACCGGAAACCCGATAACGGAGGCAGTGACGTATGAACATGAATTAGTGGAGCGGAGTACGGCGGCGCAGTGCACCGTGCACCGGTATCGCGCCTCAGCCCGGGGCTCCGGCGCAGGGCGCGGGGCTGCAGCACGCCACACACACGCCACCACCGTACACCGCACCACCCAGTAACACCACCTGACACGCGATCCAACACCCACACTTTACATAAAACACTCGTAAATAGACTACATAAAACTTTTTTATCTGACTCACACCTAGTTCCAAATGGTAATATAGAAAATGTGGTCGTCGTGATTTTCATACAAATGGTAGAAACAGCCAAACACAATGCAATACTGAGATGTTACGTAAGAACTTAGTTTTACCTACCGGGGAAGAAAGAATCAAGTCCGACAGTTATTCGAGTAAAGAGAAAATCGATAGTAATATCTACGTTTAACGGCCGCTCGGTCACGCGCGCCCGCCGCCGCCGCGGACATGATTGAATGCTGTTTGAACTGCACTGATAGAATATTTTACATCACTATCATCTTACCCAATCTCCGTTTTAAATATTATGGTTCGAAATAAGTTCTTGTGTGTGTTGCATGAACTGAAACTTGAATAGAACCTTTGTGTTTGTAACAAGAATGCTAGAAATAAAGTAAATTATAGCAAACGTTATTATTGAAGCTCAGTTAACCACAAAAACGTGTTAGTAGTGATATAGTTCCAAGAACCAGTAAAAACCTTGGTTGGTACTTAGTTAGGCACTTGGAAGATTTGAACCGCGCGTAGCAGCACCTCGTAGCGGCGTAGCGCGCTCGTAGCGTGCGCCTACGAATCGCGGAACTCGGCTATATTTAGTGCTACGAATGATTTGCAGTTAAACGCTTTCGCATGTTTATTTCTTGAGAAAAAAATGCCTCCACTGCCATTAGCAGTACTTATGAACGCTATTTACGAGTTCCTAAGATTACGAGCGTTACTTCTTGAACAATATATGTATAAATAAACCTTTTTATTACTCCGTCTAAAGTAAACTATAAAATATGCTTTGACTATGCGCTTTAACCCTTGTTCTTAGCTAACAGAACACGACGCGATCAGTTTACGATCTTTTAATTGTTTCTAATTAAAAGATCTTTAGAAGATGATGTCGATGCTTCACAAACTAGATAAAGTGAGAATACTTCATACTCTGTAAAGCTGCAATCTCGGAGGTTGTGAGAGTAATAATTCCGAACCTAGTATTTCACTGCATTAAAGTGTCGTGCAACTGTTGACAGCTTGCTTGTGTACAAATCTATTTGAAAGCACGTCTTGTTGCTTCAAAAAGTTCACCTTGCAATAAGACTGAATAAAGCCAGATTGAAGTTGAACAAATCCTGAATTGGTACAGTAACAGTCAAGCAAGAATAAACATACAATTCTGAATAACGAAAGGTTTGTTTTATGATAATAGGAAACTTTTGATCCTAATGACGTAACGGGCTATCATCATTTGTATAATAACAATGAAAGCCCACCGCAGTTAATCCTTTCCATTCCATATTCATATGAAAATACTATTTATTCAAACCTTCAAACACATAGAACGTTATATAACTACTATGTACCTAGGCATGTGAATGTGTATAATTTGTATTTTGAAAGTAGATAAGTTAACGTCAAAGGAGCTTACCGAGGCGCGGCGTAACGTAGGTATGCGAGCACCGGACCTTTCGATAAAAAGCAATCTCACCGATAGAGGGGTACCGTGTCTTATCGACATCGTAACCCGCACTCGACCTGAGTTTGGGGTAAACGACGCACCTCTACTAAGTGCACGCAATTACTGGATCCAAAGAATTCCTCCAAAGGCAGACGAAGATACCATCAGCATTGCCTGTAATGATAAACCCACTCGTACGTGCCAACGAGAAATCGATCAACAATGTTTTACGAATTTCGAAGAATATGTAAATTGGAATCGAAATAGAAATGTAGGTTGTTTTGTATGCAAGACTTTCAATGCCTTCAAATCAGTTTCCGTCGTTCCAAATAAATTTGTCAAATGCAACGATTGACCTATATAGCAGCGTTGACTTTCGAGACACATTCAAAAAGTCGCAACATTGCCGATGTAATGTGCTTGGTACGTTTTAGTTCTCGCTATAATGGAAGTAGTACATACATCGTACAGTTGATTAATTCCCGTAGAATGAGTCCGAGTATCTAAGTTGAGTTCGATGCTCGATACGTATTATCAGTCCATCGAGCGCTAATACCAGATAATCCGGTACGTCAGCACGAGCTAGACGACGCAGACGTAAGCTAAGGAAGCAATACTCGGTTAATCCCTGACACGCTGATGGAAAACCCGTAAGTCCGTCTAATGAATCGATCGTCTAGTATCAGGAAACTCCTACATAATATCGTACTTTAACGATCTTCACAACAAAGTTTATTAATCTACTTAATATTACCCAACAGGCGCGGAGGCCGTTTTGCCCTTAATTTACTAAGAATTATGTATTTTGCTTAGGTTGTTGGTGTGACATAATAAAATTGAGATCGCAAATAGGGTGCCGAAATAATGAAATGCTGTTCAGAAACAAATTGTGCACATAATCTTGTTTTGCGAATTCCGAAAGTTGTAACATGTTTCTCAAAAAATCGCTTACTTTTCTTGCTGCTATTAACAAAATTAAGATACGCTAAACGAATCAAAATTCTTTTCTTACATAATAACGTAAGGACGAAACGATGAATGTCTTTAGTCGCCGACAAAGGAGCATTACAGCATAGCGTCTATTCCCAAACTATTGATCTGAAGAGGCCGCCAGCGACAGGCATCAGCCGACGTCTGGAACACTACTACCACAGCACCAAACAACCAACACGAACTGTCCTTACACAATCCATTGCGTTATTTTTAGAACTAACTTACTAAGCCTGTCGGTAAAAACTTCAATGGAAAGGTATTTCGTAATAGGACGATTGTGACGTAGGTTTATTTGGAGCGGAGTTTCATTGATGTGGGGGTCATTTGCATGGCGCGCGTGGTGTGTAATGTGAAAATAGTTGGCATAAGGGTGCGGTACCTTTCAGTTGGGTGAGTTGGAGCCGGCGCAAGATAATGACCTCCATTGTGGCGAGCTGCGGGTCCGGTGGGGACAGCTGCTATCTGGAAAAACGAACAGAGAGAGACTTTACCAACTAGTCATGCAGACAGATAGAACAGGCCATTGTAGCAGAACAGATGGCTATGCACGTTATGAGACATCCTAGAACATGCTTGATTTTAGATTTTTACAAACAGTGTTTATCAGAACGGTGTAGTCATATTTAAGGGTCTGAATCAAACCATCAAACTGAACATCTTATTCACGAAAAAATAATCAGCTATCCCAGATATTTAGGTCGAGCAGGTATGAGAGTTTTGTATAGAGCAGCTTATTATTTGTCGCGATTACGATGTGGTCCCATAGAGAAAATTGCTCAGATCGATGATCTGATCCACACCTTTAAATAATACCATACCATACCTTTCTGGCATACGCTGATTAAAAATATAAATCTACATTTACAAAAAGAATATTTTAAAACAAGTCTAGGTACAGTAGGAATCAAAGCTGGAACTAATAAGGTTAGCCAACCACAAACAGTGACGGTGAACGCACAGAGTGCTCGTCTAAGATAATGAATAATTTGAGAGGAGGATAGCGCCCTCCCCCCCCCCCACTCTCGCGGGACTCACTCACTGGTTAGACTCAGAACTTGCTCCTCCTATTTGTTCTGCTCCTACGAGTATAACACAAATATCGAGTTGCGATGGAATGTTTATACAAATACTGTCTTAATTGTTCTGTGATGTCAAGCGAGACAGACGGGCTGAAGACTGGGGTATCATCAGAGAAACGGTATGTTTACTTTTTCTCTAGTGATACATATTTGAGCGAAATACTCGCTCCGGCGTTCTATCAGCTAGCTGTTTTGGCGCGTATGATACGCCAGTTTTGGTTCTGCATATATGAAATATTGTTTCTTTTTGAGTTCGAAAAAACTACCGGTTAGGTATAGCGATAATTACCATCTGTACCATCTTAAACCTTTACTGACTTTAGTTTTGACCCTCAACTTTCAGAGTAGCTTTCTTATTAAATGGTTGCGAAACACGTCAAAAACTATCCTATTTAAGTCAAAGTTTTCACCGCTATGATTGATTTTCCAATAATATTATATTTACCGACTCAAAAGTCATAAAATGATGACACGCGCGTTGCTCCAGATAGCTGTACTGGAGCGACCCATAAACTGAGGTACCTATTCAAAATTCCAGCAATCGGGGTTTCATCTAGGTTAGAAAATATATCGGAAAAGAATCTTAATGTTTAGGGCGACTTTCACCAATGAAGATGAACGCGATCAACACATTAAAACTACGTTCAAGAGCTGTCAGTGTCATCTTTGCTATGGAATTATGAAACTGACAGTTATTTTATGTGGTTTACATTTATTAATCGCTCTTAAACTTCAGTTAAAAAATAGATCCATGAGATTGAACACCTTAAATAATAAGAAGTATATGGCAGTGGCGAAGGTTCCAAACAACTCGATTCCTACCGGCTTCCCTTTGAAAAATGCCACAGTCAGTATTCTATAGACAAATAATATAATCATATTAATGATATCTACTCCGGCTTACCTCTTACAAAAATTGACCCTTCGCTACTGGTATATGGTATCAAGAGTCGTTAAACATTATCGAATAAATCGATATCTGGACCAAATATAGGGTAATATCAGCTTGGAAAAGTTATCAATTTTAATTGAATAATCATTTGAATGTAGACTACCGCATGATTTTATGTAAGTACTAGAATATCTAGTTTTATCTGTCGTATTAATCACGGTAATCTCGGAGTAAATGGTAATTGTATTCAGAATCTGCTGCGACAGTCAAACGTCATGATTACACTAATCTGATTGTTACCAATTGCTGTGATTATCACATTCACGGGAAATTCTCCTAGGATTGTCTGCATAAAGTGATTAGACGGGTCATTGTTCTTTGACGACCAACACCTAGATAGCACATAACTACGTGGCATAAAACCATGATGGTTTTACCTTCTTAATTTGTCAGTATTAAGTCATCAAGGGCTGCAGTTAAGTAACGGGTGACGTAACTAAACACCCTTTCATTAAACTATTTGTACACAGGTAGAGGTTTATGTTTGTAATTACAGGTGGCGGGTCACGGGTCTGGGTCCCGGGCACACGCAATATGGCCGCTCTGTCCCACGGAGTAATGAGTAAATGGAATGCGCATATTTGTCTCGGGAATACGGGGTCGTAGGGTGCGAAAAAGAAATGTCTGGCATTAGACGGTGGTAGCGCTTTATTTGACAGATTCAAGATGATGTAGCGGAAGCTGTATTAAATAAATTTATGGTAACTGTGACTGTGAAAATGTTTAAGTAAAATCGATGATGTTTAGCATGCATATTTTGTAGTAATCGTAGATTACCAGGACGTCATAATAGTCATCAGTCTCCCTAAGACTGATTGCTACTACGGAAGTATTTACGTTGGTGACAATCACGTTCGCTCGTATCATCACTCCATTTACTGCCCACTCCGTGCCGCCCACAAAATATATTTTACGACAAAACCGGAGCCACCCTCGTAAATTTTACAACGATACCATGGTCCCAATAAAAGTTTCTTGACACTTTCTTTTCAATTTTATGTCGGTGTGAATTATGCAGATTTATTATAGGCACACATTAGTATGCACCGACTTATTTACGTAAGGACAGATCTTATCGGACTGTTTGTAAATGAAGGGCACTATATACATTTTATACACCTATTACTTCTAATTATGTGTGTTAATTGTTTTCGTGTGCCACATTTCATTGTTTACAGTACGGTACTATACTATGTGTAGTAGTTTTTTTATAACGGTAATACGTTTTATTGGCCGAAAGAAATATTTTCAAATTAAGATTCTTAATGGCATACCAACTTTTATTTGTTTTAAACTAACTTTCACGTCTTCGACTATAATAAAGCATAAGTATTCATAGCATAGCAAAGTGGGGTTCCCTATGATATTCAATAAAAGCCGTCGTCAAAAACGTTTAAATATAAAATTGACGGCAAAATCTTTACAAAGAACCAGTCAAGCAATACATATTTTCCGATTGGTAAGGAAAACGATTTGTTACTGAACTAAGAAACTGAGCAATACCTAATCAGTTAAAAAGTTTTGCTCCTTTTCTTTGTTATTGTTCGATCCCACCGAGGTTCGCTGTAATATCGATAATATGTCGGGTCTCCTTCTCTCAGAAGAAAAACATTGTTCAAATACTTAATAATTTACAAAGGAACAGCTATGGAAGCAACTTCGATATGAAACACTCAAAAGAGACGTGAACAAAAATAGTTGGAGTCAAAGCGAGCTGCGAGTGGAGCGCGTGCAGCGGGGAGTATACTAGCCTGACCTTATTGCTTTATTAACTTTTATGACGACGCTCCCAATTGTTTCTATCTGGCACACAACTAAACTAGCTAACAAACTATCAGCTTTATACCGATCCGGGATTCAATTGGAATGCTTTTTCTGTAGGCACGTTTTCTCTTTCAGATAACACCATTAAATATGTACAATATTGCGAACATACAACCTCGACAGTAGATACCTACTCTATAAGGAAGTCTATCTCATTGGGTAGATATGGGTCTGAACCTTTCATATTTTCTTGTTTCTCAAAGTAATAAAAAAATAGAAATAAGAAAAATATTAACGAGCTGCCTTGACCGGAAGTAAGGTTTCGCCTTTTCCGCTACTCCGTCCACGCAACATGGCGGAGTTTCCGGTGCTGAAAATCAACTCGCCGTAAATGTGGCTGTCCCCAAGAATTACAGTTTGTTACACAGGAAATCTTATAAACGTAGTACTTGTTGTGGCTGTTATTACCGCTCAAGACTGGTGGAGTTTGCCTTTTTCGTGAATGCTGTGGTTGTTTTTAGTTAATGAACATAATATCACGCCTGCAATCCCCGAAGGGTTAGGCAGAAGTGTACCTAAGTACTTAATAGTACACCCACATTTCGCTAGTTCCCCATTTCGCCAGACAATATGAAGAAATGCATGAGAGTCCCTTTCTTGTAAACAAAATGTTATTTCTTAACATATGATTTATAACAATTTTTTGCAGTTTGTTATGAAGACAGGGCACTGCTCTTTATTATCATGGCGCCATCCTTTAGCCCCCTTTTACGGTACCTACGATTAAAGTGTGACATACAATTTGAGCAAGAACTAATTTAATCTACCTACTGTCAATAAATCAATTGAAAATATTTTCAATTGGGCCGCTTACAATCAACATTGTGACTAATGCTTTGGTTACGTAAAAATGCTGGCTTACTGGTTGTAATAAATCATTATTATCCATCGAAAGAATATGAAATGAGGCACGTTGCAAGCTCAACATCGAAGCGAGTGCGGCTTCAGTTGGAACTATAACAAAACAATATATTTTACGTTCTTGTAATAAAATGATAAATAACAATATACATTTACTATAAAAAATCTCGAAAACCAGGATAAATTGAGTGCATTGATGGATTGGGGCTTTTTAATGGTTTCACTGAAAGCCTAATAAATGGAGTGGAATTAAGCCCGCTAAAACAGTCGTAGCATAAGAGCTACGCCGTAGCTGGGGACGTAGGCAGTCAACTTCGTAGCAAGACGCGTAGCATAGCCAAATGAGCGTTGCTTTATCATGTATATATAATATCTTATCTAAATTGCTCAAGTATTATGTGCTTAGTAGTTAAATACATTGCAACTTGCAAGTAAGAGCTTGTAAATACATAACTATAAATAATATTCTGATATATTTTTTACATTTCTGTATTTCCCTCTTTTTCTATTTCGAAGTTTTATTTCCTACACTGTAGCTTTATATTGAAAAGCTCAGTTCCGACATCGACATAGACGCCATCAAACCATTATGTAAAGAGCGAGGCAATAAAAAAGTAACACCTCGTGAGTGACGGCGCCGGCAAACCTCGTTCAGAATAAAACCAAGTATCTGCCTGCAGCCGACTTTACATTCAGCGCCACATTTTCTAATCCAGCCGCTTGCAACCGCTGACAGCGCTTTTTCATTCTGACGTTTGAAATGAACTATTTCGCAGTATATCGCCTTTTGGATTTTTATTGTATTGTAATCTACGAAGCGTCGTCATAAAACTGTCATCATTCAATATTTTTACGACTAGCAGTTTGTTTTATTGGGATGTTGCTGAGAAACTTAAGATAAGCGCGTAAAAGTGTGACGTCACTGGAAGTAATGAATTATCAAGCTCTATTACAAACAGATATTGAGGGAAATTGAATTTATTTGAGCAAGTTTTGAGTATGAATTTGGATGGGTATAAGAGTAGAGGGCAGTGGCGAAGGTTCCATATAACCCGATTCCTAACGGCTTCCCTTTGAAAAATGACACAGTCAGTATTCTATAGCCAATAATATCCTATACAGTAAAGATATGTACTCCGGCTTACCTCTTACAAAAATTGACCCTTCGCTACTGGTAGAGGGAGACCAAAACGATGGATGAACTGTGTGAAGGATGATATGGCAAGAAAGGAGGTGTCTGATGAGATGACGAGTAATAGAGAAGAAGTATGGAACAAGAAGGCATGCTGCGCCGACGTCAAATTAATTGAGTTAAGTGCAAAAGAATGATGATGAAATTGTGGAAAATTCCAAAACCTCCAAACTAATAAAACCACCTGGAAGTTAATAGTTATCCTGACTCATAGGCAAATATAAATAATAAATTATTGACATTGACGAGTATATCGTTAGTTAAAATAAACTTTTAATTTGGAATGTTCGTATTTATCTATCAGCTCCACACGTTTGTCATGATTCAAAAAACCATGATTTCTGATGTGTTCCTAATGTACGAATGTCGTGACTGACAATATTATCTACATTCATCCGTATTCCACAAATTAATGCATTTATAAATCATATTTCATTACAAGTTCACGTCGATATTATCATCGTGGAGAGTGGAAACACATTACTGCACAATATTTTGCATTGGAATTACACGTCAGTGATATTTTCACAAAGTTAGGTACAAATAATGAGTATGACATTTCGTAAACTGAGTAGTTTTTAATTCAACAAGTAATTAGTGGCGATAGTAATCGTTAACACGCCACTGCAGCACGTTGACATGACAATTTCCGATAAATAGCCAAATAGCCCACAATTATACGTCGTCAAACAAACAGCACTCGTGAAGAGGCAATGTTTCCTCCTACGTAAAATATAATTCCAACAAAGACACTCATTATTCACAGTACAAAACTAATTTCCAAAGTGTCACTGCGAAGTCTGACGGTAGATCGAAAAAAATAAATAAAAGAAGCGAAACCCTCTATTTGTCATACAACTGACTCCAACACAACTGACTGGCTCTCCTTACACGTCACTATTTCAAATACTTTCACAGAAATTGAGAGACTTTTGTGCATCGACCTTTTTTGAATTTTAATGACTACAAAACGTTTTTAGTAGCTAATATAAAGTTTGCATGAGACTTCTATGCGCATTTCGTGCCTTGGAACAAATATTAATATGCCGACTGAAACAGTTCGAACCGTGAGAAGTTATATATAGCTATGTATATATACAACGTGTAACAGAATAAACGCAAGACCTCTCGTGTGGTGTCTCAGACCATGAAACTGAACAACTTTTGTTCTATGACTTTTGGAAATTCATAACTTTTTTTTTAGTTTTACCATACATGTGGATCAGCTGATTGCGTCCGTTCCTATAGAAAGTTTTTTTTTTTTTTGCGAATTCCAAGAACTCGTAAAACAAAAGATGTTTAGTTTCATGGTGCGAGAGACCACACGGGAGGTCTTGCGTTTAATTATTATGTTACACGTTGTATAGCTATGTAGTTATATAAAGGGTGTTAATAGACCCTTAATGTAAGATTTTTACTTTATACACCTCCACGACCCCCGTACTATTCAATCCATCCATCAGCACAATGCTCTGAGTGCTTTCCATCGAGTCCTACCGTAAAACGTGATTTTTCACCCCAAAAAAAAGTCGATTCTCAGCAAAAATTTTTGCGTAAAGTTACTTAGTTTGATGTACAGGATGCTTGGTTGGCGGCTATGTGAAGGGTCTGTTTACACCCTGTATATATATAGCTATGAAGTTTTTTCCGTTGTTGACACAGATGATACGATGTTATCATTGCTGCTATGTTATAAGGAAAGCTTCCTTCTTATGAATGGTAAATGTAATTTTGCCGACATCTGTGCCCACCGTAATATAATATATCACATTTTCAGTCCATGCTTGCACCTGTGTCAGCTGCGGATATGCCAGTGGAGTTTACGCTGTGCCATGTCTGAATTTAAATAAAGTAAAATGGATGAAACATGAGCAAAAAACAACGAAAGGGCGGAGAAAGACAAGTCTAGACGCGAACCCCAAGCAAGCTCATGTCTATAAATGTATACAGTATTTTCTAGACCGTTATGCAGACTGTTAAACAGATTATCTCTGCAATTTGAAAGCATGCACGGTGAATACATTAAAACAAGAAGGCGCGCGTCTTGTTGGCGCAGGGAGTGAGGAACAGTGAATGAGCGAAGTAGTTAATCAACACAAAACGCAAGGAGACCCCGTAAACCCTTTTTGTAAGGGCGCGTGAAACGTTAGTTAAAAAGTGTAAACGTCATCAGCCGGTGGAGGCTACTACAGAGTCCAAGTGAGCCATTGAGCGGGCGCCGGCGTCAGCCGAGAATTAAAAATACTATTACACCGAGCCCAGAGACCTGCGTAACAGGCACGGTTTCACGCTTCACTATAATTGTTATTTTTTCTTTACATGCCGTTTTACTGCCCATTTTCTCGGCTTTTACTTTCTGCTCACTAAAATCCACATCGAGCACATTACTACGTAGGGATGAATACCAAGTATTTCTCTTACACTGCCTGCTACATTTTATTACTGTTTCATTTCGCTTAAAAGATCTTATGTGCTCTTCAGCAAGCGTAAGGGTGGTTCCATATTCAGCAAATTACTGGCTGTTGGCAGAACAATGCCATCGGTTGACCTTCTAAGGATCTTGAGTGCCCATTTTATCGGAGCAGGTAAAAGCTCTATTACAATGTTCAAGTCCTCTACATAAATATACGAAGAATGAACGAAGACGGTCTGCTCAATAAGATTGTAAATGAATCTTTTGTTTCTGCAAAAAGCGTGGGTTACGAAGTGAGCTGTTGTCATTGATTTAGTGAGGTGGACGGCTTATTTCCGGGTGCAAGCTGGCCGCGGGTAGATTGATAGCACGTAAAGCGTCGCGGTAGTTTTTCATTGTCAAACTGTTGTGATTGATCGTCACAAGAACCAAAACGTGGGACTGCGCTTTATGTCATTTTCCACTACTTGGTTTGAACGACTTTGTTTATAATAAAAACCGTTATTTTCTTGATACTTTTCCCAATCTTTTAAATGCACTTTCATACAGAGTACAGTCAAAAACACAATTATGAGATTAACGATATCTTTTTGGGAGTCTTAACGTTTATCTGAAAACTAGTAACGAATTGTCTGATCGCATATTAAAGGATTTGACAGCACCGATAAACACTTATTGCTTTTTATACATGTTTGTGAGAGCCAACAAATGCGTCATTAAGCTAGGTTTATAATAAATACATGTTATTAATGGTACAAAATAAAACAATGGATGTTAAATTGGAACTTCGTGGTCGACTCTTAAATGTGGTAATTGACTTTTCGCTTCAATTATTTCGGCGATAGTAAAGTGCTAAGAAAAGCTTAATTGGGGAGAATGGAACTGAGGTGTCTTTAATTTTCGCAGTCCCTGGCACCTTGATTAATTTAATGACCACGACCTGCTGTGTTTGTCCTTGCGTGCAATTTCGGCACAGGTAAAGGTTCCTTACATATTATTGCCGAGTTTTTTTTTTCCCGACTACAACGGAGGGTTATGATTTCAGCCCGTACGCATGTATGTTCATCTGTTTCCGCGTAACTTCTATACTACTTATCATAATTTGACATATAAGATATCGTTAGGCGTCTTGATTGTCCGCTGGTTACAGGCTATGTGACGTCACACTAATTTTAATATGTCACTCTCTAAACTACATAAAGAATTAAATTGAAGAAGAAAAAAAATTTTGACATGTACCGTGTCGAATATGAAATGAATAGGCCTAATTAGCTCAGTTCTAACAGAACATAGTTAGTTTTAGAAGATATTTTTATAATAAATATATTGTTAAGTTTTTACCCTTTGTATCTCTCTGTTTTCGGGGCGCGATTTTTATATGGTCGGGTTTTAGTTATTGAAATACCTACTTTACTAATTTCGGTATTAAGATACAATTGTGAAAGTCAAAGCGATCTCTTATCGTTTTCTAGCAAGTAAATCTCAATTTCTTCCAACCTAAGATATAATCTGAAGAGTTTTCGCGAAGGAAAATTGCAATACGATCCTAACTACCGTCACAGATAATATAACACTAGCGTACTCCGTACCATACGTCTACTAAGAGTAGTGTATCAACGAACCTTGAACAATTCGACGTATTTTTTAGTAAGTAACTTCCTGAATAGCGATGATATTAATTCATTAAGTGATCATTCCGGTTAATGCCTCAAGCTGCGTTCCCGTGCCATAAAACAAATATTTAGTGCGACGGCGCAAGCGCGGCACGTGACAGATATCGCGTTTATATTATAACGTAGACCATTTTGGTAATTTGTGCTCATTATGTCCTGCAATAAAACCGGAATGTGAAACCGGTGTGCGAGATTTCTGAATCATATCACATGCAATTAGAATAATGATCTTTTATCTCGCAGTCTTCATATTGATTCTAATCACCTATGTCTGCATACAATACAAGTAGTAGAACAAGTAGCTACACGCACGATTGTTGCACATATATTCGGTAAATACTTAATGTCACTTGCACGTCGTAATAAGACTAGGTTTATTTTTGGTCTTCAGGTTTGTTTCGCCTAGGGCCTATTTCCCGATCTCCGAATAGCTACTGCTTACTTCAAATCAAATTCAAAAATGGAACAAAATCAAATTCAAAAATGGAACAAATTTGAATGGATGAAATATGTATGAAATTATCTGCCAACAGGAACTAATGAAACATAGTGAAACAGGCCTTTAGAGACTCCCTTAGAGTGTTGATATGATATTTCACATTCAGATAGTTTCACTCTTTCTGAAGTTTTAACTTACTGGGCATCGTACTCAAAAGCAATTATGAACTCAACTATAACTACACACGCACAACACACACGTATAATGTTTGCGGTTTCCCAATATGAATCGTCCGTTCGCGGGTAAGTTGATTTCCCGTGGGCAATTTGTGATTTATTAGAACTCGAATGTAGCCTTCAATCCAAAATCAACTGAAAGACAAAGTGGTATGGTAACAGTAATGAGGTTGTATGCTTTACATAGTTTATTTGTTCCTGCATTTGTACTTTATTTAGTGTTTTTATAGGTGGATAGAAGATAGAATGTAGAATGGTAGGTAATGGTATGCTGATAGAACGGTAGACATTCTACCTATAATTTGTCAAGATAACCAAATGAACGTGAAAAAACTGTCACAACAAGTAACATTTAATTTAAAGTATCAAAAAACCCGACTACAAATTGTATTATGTACCTATACAGGGTGTAAACAGACCCTTCACATAGCCGTCAACCAAGCATGCTGTACATCAAACTAAGTAACTTTACGCAAAAATTATTGCTGGGAATCCACTTTTTTTTTTGGGGTGAAAAATCTCGTTTTACGGTAGGACTCGATGGAAAGCACTCAAAGCATTGTGCTGATGGATGGATTGCATAGTACGGGGGTCGTGGAGATGTGTAAAGTGAAAATCTTACATTAAAAACATGTATTTTAAAAAAAACTTGTGAAAAAGTCGGAACTTTGACCCCCAATATCTACCTAACTAGAAGGTTCCCAGGTATGGTCTAGAACAAAAAAAATATCGCAAAGACGGGGAGAACAAGTGCCTTTCGGTTATGTTAAGGGTCTATTTACACCCTTTATATTTGTAATCCCCTTTTAATTTCCCTCACTTTGATACTTGATAGGTTTGGTCGAAAAAAAATTATTAACGACTTACAATTCAAATACGCCAAAAATCCGCCATTTTGTTTGTTTTTAAACATCTAAGGTCAATTGGGTTTATGAGAGGAATCTAATGATACCTTAATTGTCGAAATCCATCTAGCTATTTGGAACATGACATACGAGGTGATAAACAAATTTACAAAGAAACGTACAAGATACGCGCGAAAAACATAACCCCCCCTTGGCAGTCGGGTAAAAAGGGTAAAACAACAACGAACCGAGAACATTTTGACAGGTAACAACCATTCTTTAAAATAAAGTACTATTTTTGTATTAATCAACCAGTTGTGTTATTTTTATCAACATGTCTATTCTGAAAGTAAAAAATGTGATCCTTTTGTTTTTTATCTGGCATCATTACCTTGGGTTACGTTTTATCGTTGCTGATGATAAGGTCGTCCTTTCAGAGGTCGCGGGTTCTAATCCCGACCCGCTGTATCTCATCATTTATCGCGTAAAGCACACCGACCTTTGTTTTAACAAAATAAAAGAACGAAACAAATATTGTAACAGGTTGATATTCAAAACTTGGATTAATTGTTTTAAATAGTACCTACTGAGTCGTTCCAATGTATAAATCAGATACTTTAATAAATACCAAAACAATTATCATTTCATGTTTTTGCAACAGCTTCTCTAAACTAGCAAATATAAGTCTCTTAATAACGTTGAATTAATTTGAAACCACGCAACATGAAAATCTAGAAACATCTAAAAATATGCATTATGACTGCATTCCAAATATCATGACTAAACACTAAACAGAAATATGTGTGCTAATAAAATACGTTAGCGTTTGTTGACACAATAGGTATACAAAATTTTTGGCAGCAATACTGCATTTTTTGATACATCCGGAATTTTGATTTGACAATTTTAAACAGTTTCAAAATAGCAAATGACTCAAACTCTTCGCGTTTGACCTAAAAATGTTAATTTTTATATGGATCATGTCTGAAATAAATGGTTAATAATAAAAACTAACGTTTTTATCAAGCAAGTAAGAGCGTTCCACAAGTCCGAAAACTGATTATCGAATTAAGTCGCAGCCCATTATCAGAGAAATTCACCTGAGACATTGATTGTCGGAACTAGACCACTCGCTACCAAGAGTTGCCAACTCCTAATAAGATTCGGTCCAAACTATTCCCGATGAGCACCCCACACTACTTCTATATATTCATTTTATTTGCGTAAATTTTAAGCTTTTATTCCCAAACTTTTCCCATTAAAAGACTTGTTTAAGTTTCGCACAGTTCAGTTGAAAAGTACGTGAATAATTTAAGTAAACTGTTTTTACTTTAACAACTAGCGGTCGGTTTCGTGTCACAGTGAATATCGATTGCTATCATTAAATTCGCTTTTGTCGACTCGATTTTAATGCACGCCATTGCATGCCCTTTTTGTAGTGTCATTGGATTACAAAGGGTGCCAACTCTCATTGATTGGCGTGCACAGGTTACAAAATCATTAAAGCTACAGAGAGTGCAGGCAGGCTTTGAAAGGTGGTCAACGCTGAAATATTTTTTAATTTCTCAGGGCGTTTTAGAAGTGATGACGCTATCGCGATATAGCGCCATTGAAAAAATAAACCATAGTTACAACATATTTTTCATTGCGTGCGCTTCGTGATTAGAATAGCAATGGAAATATTGCCATTGTACTTTATAAATCAGACTTTCACTGACTGAAAAATAGGGGGAAAATCGTATGAAAAACAGTCGATATTTCTTTGTGATCTTTTGACCGTGCACGATCGATCACCTCTCTATTGATGTGATTCCGAGAAGATACTGGGGTGGTTGCCCGATCGTCTCCTCAACACTTTTAATAATAAATTGTGAAAGCATTTTCCCAGAGGATTACGTCGAACAAACAGCAATCACTCTGGGTAAAAAATAGACATGGCTTATATGTGAACCCATAACTAACATTCACATTTCTCGTAGTCATATTGTGCTCGGCTGATGGCAATAGGCTCGCCCCCTATTATACATGGGACACATAACTGGCGCAACTTTGAGGATTACAGGCGTGATGTTATATATTTCAGATATGTCAGGATTTATTCCGTTAGGCTCGTACATCATGTTGGCAGACCATGTGTTTCGTGCTATGAAAACTCACTGGGTGCGATTCACTGTTTCTAGGAAACTAACGAATTACTTGAGATTACAACTTAGCAAAATAAACACGGGGCACAATGAATCGGGTACAGTTCCAAGACGTCTCAACTCCGTTGCGATCAGACATTGACTGTCGCCCTCCCTCGAGTTGGACATCAGGGCTCTGTACAAGCACGCTGTGTTGTGACTGGTAAGTAGGTCGCGTGATGTCACCACTGCACATTGGCGCGCTTTCCAATTCATTTTATGTCCGTACTAATGACCGGATCTGACATATACGTATGTATAACTTACATTGTTAAAATACTATAAGACAAGCAGATTTGAAGAGGAATTACGAAAGTAAATATTCATTTATTTTCGCTGAATTTTTCTCGGTCAGAGAGCTCAGTATTGGCTCATTTCTTGGTTCAGTCATTATGGCATACGTTTTTCTAATTAAAAATAATTAAACATACGAACACTATTCTAAGATGTGTTTTCATCGATGTTAGAACAAGCTGTCAACTCGCAAATAAATTTTCCTTTGTGAATCCCTCGATTATCGCGCTTTGTATGTCCGTCCGTTCAAGCCTAGTTAAGAAAACTTATCCCGTCGACTCGACTTCAACGTTTTTAATAACTTCTGTAAAGTCTGTATGAATTCTATTAACTTTGTTTTATACTACCACTGTCTTTATCTCGTAATAAGAGGAAAGAGGAGATAGATATACAGATTCCGATTCGTGAAGACTAAATAAAGGATGTTACATCAACCGCACCGATTAATTGATTTATTAACCAGTTTACGTCACTTCGATTTTAGTCTTCTACTCATAAATAAGAATCCCAACATCGTTCCAGTATAATTTACACGAATCAAGCTCAAACAAACAGAATCATTAAACTCGCTTGTTTGGCATCTTCGTTCTTCAAACAACCCTGAAAGGGTTTGTTTTAGTGACTCAACATAAAACCATTATTCACTTCCCGGAACTCTATATCATCGACTTCCCCTATTTAACAGAGCAAGCTGTTTAACCACTACAAATTGTTTTTATGAAAATCTAGCTGGCTGCTTAAAATTAAATCAGCTTGAAGCGCCAACAAGCGTTAAAATCTCATCAGTAACGTTCACAATCAGGTTCCACTCAGCGGCTTGAGTGGCGGCGGTTCAACTGACAAGAAGCTAAATGACGGGAGGTTTTTTGCGCGACTCGAGGGCATGGGGAGCAGCCGAACAGCGTGTCATCGCAGCGCCCTAACCCACTTCGTGTTGACAGCAGGTCAATGCCGGTTCTCAGAGCCGAGGGCCGCTACAAGACGATCGTCTTTTGTTCAGGCGTGCGTCCTCCGACGCGTCCGAGTCAATCACGATAATGTTATATCGATTGGAGCGCCGCCGCCGCCGCCGTCTGCACCCGATCGACATGCGACACTCTGTTAACCACAGAGCGGCTTGCATAGTACGTGCTCGCCTATTATTGTGTGACGAGAGTTGTACTCGTCTTACACGTCGACACGAGGATCGTGTTGCAGCTTATGTGTTGAGGCGTGTCAGGTCTACATTGACGGTAAAACTCTGTGCGGTAAAACGAGCCTTAGGCTGACGGTTCTGTTCTCTCGTTTCCATCTCAAACCATGAATGTGCCGTTCTCATAAGTCAATTGTAAGAAATTGGAATACTAGAGTTCTCACGTGAGAGGTTTTTAATCCAAGCTACGTCCTACAACTAAGAACAGACGAACAGATCTTTTTAAAAAAACTAGCATCTATGTAAATAAAATTAAAATGTGAAAGTCAAAGAACTCGTTATTAAAAAATACTGCGCTTTTAAATAACTTTTTACGTGATGGTTGAAGTTCTCGGTACCTTCGCTACGCAGTTTATAATTGCAAAAGTTGAGCCCACGGCGATGCAGCATTCTCTTTTAACATTTTCTCATAGAAAGATGCCTTTACGCATTGTACGGGATTAACAAGACTGTTGAGTATGTTCTGCTAAAGGTTGGATATGAAACTCCAACGCAGGAATGTCTGTTACAAAGTTTGCGTGAATCATCTTTCACATAATAAGCGAACATAGTAAAGGAAGTTAGTTAGGTGTGGGTATAATTCAATTATAGCATTCGACGACTCACTCCAGAAATAAACAAAGAATTTATAATAACATCACGTCTGTAATCTCCAAAGAGTTAGGCACTGATCGGTATCTATTTTATCAGTATTGGGCAGTATAGTATGGGTGAGTAATACCCACATTTCACCATATAAACAAAAGCACCTATCGGAAAAGCACCTCCCATTAGACCTAACCTCAGAAATAAATAAATATACCCCATAACATAAATTACGTGCTCAAAGTAAATGAGCTGCGAAATCTTAGCACATATACCTTTCATTCATAACCTGTCAGAGCTAAATGAAGCAATTACTATGTTATATTACGAGAAAATATGAGCTATTGAGCCAATAGAGAAGGTTCATATTATCGGAATCCCGCATCGGACCGCGTACTATGCAATTTCCTACTTCAAACGTTAGAAGCTATTACATGAAAGCAATCTATTAAATTTCGTTCCGGCTCAGGGCTGCTCAGGTTATTCGGAAGCATGAATTGCGAATTACTGGAATACTTATCATTGTAGTTTAACTACTAGATGTTACTTGTAGTTATGTAGCTTTTGTTATGTTATCCTATTTACGAGTAGGTGTATCAATACAACAATCTTTTCGGTACGTTTGCTGTTTTAAAGTAGGTTAAATAACTATACAGTTTTAAGGAATGTTTAATGACATGGTTAGGTACACTCTCTTATCTCCATGATTTTTCAAAGTTATGAAGCTTTGGACTACCTAGTGCTACGATCCGATTACTGTTATATTTCACTACCATCATAAATTTTAAGTTAGAAATAGGACCTAGATAACTAAGAAGAATCCTTGCTGACTGTCGTTATTCCCGCCTCCGATTAACTTGTAAACTAAAATCTAATCTCTAACCAAATCTTCAGTTCAAACAAAATGTAAAAGAGGTTAAGTACAAACACAGATATCGCTCCCAAGGATAAAGCCATTTCCCTCCATATTTAAATTAGGACAAACTAGTTTTTACAGCGAACAATAGTATGTAAGCATTTGGATGGAGCGGTGAAGTGGCAGCGAGTGCAGATTCAGCGGGACTAGGTGGCAGAGTGCCAGGCGGCCGGGCCACATCTCCCGCTCCGCCAATCATGGCGCACTTTACCGCGGCTTGATAACGACCCACCGTGTTTACTACGAGCCTACACACATAAATCATCGGGTTCAGCTTGCTTTTCCTGGATTTTTATGGCCTGTGTATGAAATATTAATCGTCAAGGTCAAGCTTTTTGTCCCTGTAAGATTAGGCGGATCGGAGAACAGAGCGGAGGTCAACAGTAGAACATTGGAAGCCATGATGTTATAGTGGTAAGGCTCAGTGCTAAGTCACTGTTTCCCAATAAAAAACAAAACAAAATTAGTGGACACTCAAAAACAGCTTAGCAGTTGCAGTAGCAATCTCTTCTGTACTAAGCCGTATACATATACGCTTAGTTGCCTAACATGCTTATCAAAACGGGTGAAAATAAATGGTAAATCTGTGTAACCTCTGACGTCATTCCCGACCTTCTCATTTGACCATTAAAGCATTTTATCGCAGCCGTGCTTCAATTGTTAAACCAACAATACCCAAGAGCAAAAATTGTAATGGAATTTATTAAGTAAAGTAGTACTCCCCGGCGTAATGTACGGCCATCGAGATTTGTTTATTGTTCTGTCAGAATAACAGCTCGTGATGATCGTTGTTTGAATAATTCGGCTTACGAAATGAACTTTGTTCATTAAGGAACAATGCACTATAATACCATTATCCCTTTCCCAAACAATGTCAGCTTTAAGACCCGCTTGCATCACAAATCACTGAATACAACGAATCGAAACCTTCATTCTGTCTCTTCGAAGATTCAAAATGAAGATACACCTAAATATGTTTAATACTGTGTGTACGAATTAAAGCAAGCAGGCTTTAAAATACTAAATAAGTTAGATTTTACTTTAAAATATCGGTAAAGTTCTGAACTAAAACTAAAAGATAACGTTTTTAGAACCATTAACAATGACTCCAACGCAGTGCCCCAACTTTAGCAATTAATAAATTGTTGCGATATCACATGGCGTTTAAGCGATTGTATCTTGAATAAATTCGATATTATTTGCATAGGAAAACAGGACTTAAACTATGGTGCGGTATTAGAACGTGCATTTGATATGTTAGCATCTGACAATAATACCCGCGTCGCTTCGGCATGGAGCTATGGCGAACGGCCAAAACTACGACGGACTTAATGTGGTGTGAACTTTTTACGTTGCCAAATGAACTCCAGGAATATTGCCAGTAGCACCAATGCTAGGCTTTATTGTAAATCCTTTTAAAAAAATATACTAAAATTATTTTCAATAAGTAATTGGATAAAAAAAAAGGATAAAATATCAAAAAACATAAATTAACGTTCAGTCTATTTTAAAATGCAGATTTATTCCTTTTATTTTGTCCACACTTGTGTACACTATTTACATAAGTGGGTGCTCTTAAAAGTAAATCAATTAGCAACGATTATTTAATTATTCAATTAAATAATTGTTGCCCATTTACCTCTGATATCAAAGAGTTAAACTAACCTTACGTGACACGCATAGGTTTACACGATAAATATGAACGTAAATCAAAAGTTACGTTAAAATAGGTACCCGGCATACATAAAATAACTTCTTACTGCCACAAATAGCTTCATTTATTATGGATATATGTACTTAACTTAACTTGAAGGCGTATTTAAATATAAAATATCAATAGTAGATACCCATAACAGATACTCCATGGATTAATGAATGATGAATTAATCGATAACCATGGACTTTCTTGTCCATGTAGAAATAAAACATTAGAATTTTGGTGATTCCACAAGTGAAAAAAAGGATTATGGGTATCTACTACATAAAGTAACGTAACACACCTATCTTTTTTAAGTTTGACGTCACAATATCTAAGATGACTGAATTTCAGTACCTACAGAGTACGCAACCTACGGATTCGTTCATACATCTATAGACACGACAGATTTATTTATCCAGCTGAAACATTATTTTCTTCCCTTCCATCTCAGAACATTTCTATATTCAATAGATAATAATAGACTGTTGTTAGTGAGGAGCCTCTGGGACCTGCTCGCTTCCATCGCGAGGAATCATGGCTGAATAAGTAAAGTGGAGGAGGCTTCAGCAGGAGGCTTCGCAACATAATGCCGTTACGTAACAGACATATAGATGTACTCTCTGCACCGCAAATAACTCCACATTATCTAGGTATGGCAAGATCTATGTATCATGTAACTAATTAACTATACAGGGTGTAAGGGACAGCCCTCCACAAACTGATGGGGTGAATTCAGTGTATCATACTAAGATGACCGGTGCAAGAAATTATTTCAGGAAAGTTATGGGAATTAATTAAATTTGATTTGTTTTATTTCCTCATACGCAATGTATCGTTACTGTGGCAAAACGCACTGCAGCGAACGGCAAGCGCGACGACGAGTTTGAAGAACTCTGTAGCTAGGCAGGAAGTGAACAGCTGATTTAACACGTTGTTCGTTAGAGTATTTCAACATCCATTGTTGGATTTTTTATTTTAGCTGTATTATTTACATAAATGGAATGCTGCGCACGGCGAACGTAATTTTACGTTGAAATAAAGGAATAGAAAATAAAAAAATAAACAAAATTTTCCGAAGAAACAATCCATTGGAATATAATTCAAAATAAGGAGCTGAATGCACCCTGTCAGTTTGTGGAAGGCTGTCCCTTACACCCTGTATGTTTCGCCTCCGTATGTTTTTCGAGCAATGCATTAAGTTTTCCAAGACTTAAAAAGATTAAACATTGATGGCATGCAGTAGGCTCGTCCCTGTATCTGAAGCATTAGAAAGGTGTGAAATGTAGTGTACTATAAAGTACCCCTATGCCAAACCCTTCAGGGATTACAGGCATTGTTTTATGTTTACCGTCAAAATGAAAACAAGCAGTATTAGAATTGACAACAGATTTCAGAGGAATGGTCTTCACTCTTCAGATACAAAGGGGCAGGAGACATACTTTAGTTTTTGTTTTGAGTTCAGATTCTACCTACCCTAGCCTATCGCCTCCCTCAATAATGTCTTAGGTAATACTGAGATTGCGATCAGTAGGTACCTATAATCATCAGCCTTGAAAATTCTCAATGTTGAGGCACAAGCCTCCTCTCTATGTGAGGGAATATTGAGATCCTATACACCGTGACTTTTTAGTCGTCTTACAACGGCAGCCCACTTCATGTATCCAATGACTACTAAACATTCATAAAAAGAAAATAGATATTTATGAGATTTTACCAATTTAAAAATAAAAATATTATTTAGTATTATCACGCATTACGTAGTTAAAACACCCTGTTGCGAGCGATGACTCGAGCGCTGGGTAGGTATGTTCTCCCGTTTGACACGTAAACATCATTACCAGGATATTTCATAATTTTATGCTAATGTTTTATTTATTTTGGTTGTACCTATTATGGTAGGTAAAAAAATAAAATGTACCTAGAGCTATTTTATGTCGGGTACATTAAGTGGACCACCTTTGTAAGACGACTAAAAAGTCACGGTGTATATGTATATCAAAAGAAATGTTTGCCAAGCATTCTTACTTAGTCAATGAACTGAAATAATCCCAACACCAGTGGATGTAATTTTGCTCTCATACAGTCCAAACACTAGACATAATCCCCTGGTCTCTCTGGGATACCCTCAGGGGAACTGTTGGTCTATTTGTAGCCGAGACCATACATTTTCTAGCACCTTTTGTTTTGTTATTTGGACAAGGTTCATATTATTAAATGAGCTTAAATTATTTAGGAACAAAGTAAGCATATTTTTCAGAAATCTATATCTTTACTTAATTACTAGCTGAAACGACAGACGTTGTCCTGGAAAAAATGAGAAATTCTATTGAAATAAGCAGTTCAGTTCTTCCAGAATTTTCTAAATTTCCGACCCACATTACTCTTTCCCTAAAATGTTTTCTCAGATATTACGAACATATTAAAATCAAAATTAGCCAAAGCGATCCACCCGTTCTCAAGATATAATATGCGCTTACCCAACGAACCGTATTTCAGTTTGATTCATATAGATTATAAATTTGAATTGAAAAATTTGAAAATCAGCAATTCTGAAACTGTATTCGTGAAAACTCATTTGAGTAGATAAGTGCAAATTACGTATTTATTTTTTCCTGAATAACAAACAAAGAAATGTTGTGCCTATACAATATCTAATAATATCTTCTACTAATTACGCATATCTTGATGTGTAAAAACATAAAAAAAAGAATGAACAAAATGAACGTACGCACGAAACCACTAAAAATACAAACAAAAGGGAGTTTAACAGTTTTCAATAACAGATGAGTTTATTTTGAGCCTCCATGAAGAACCATTTATTATGTACCTATATACTGAATAGAGTAATTTTTAGTTTCAAAATTATTATAAACACATTAATCATGGCCGTAGAGTAAGCACATAAATTAACAGAACGGCTAGCATCACCTCTCGTAAACAAATACGCCGTGATTAGAAGGCTTACTTGTATTTCAACCACAAAAACATTGTGATATACTTACCACAATGTCTTTGTGACAAATTGTTTTTGTCTTTCTAACTCAGAAAAAATACTATTGCAAACAAATGTTTTGTAAATCATTAAAATATATTTGGACAAAAGTTGGTTGTCACTATTTCGTGATTTCATGTCTGTAATGTCGATGACCATTCAGAAGTCCAACAGCGGTAGCTGCAACTGTAACAGCACATTTGTAAGGTAAAAACTAAAACTGAACGTGGAAAACTGAACATGCTTATGTGCCTACCAATTGATTGGTTCCAAAACCCACACTCCCACAGATGTACGTCCCACCATATCCTCAGGAAAGATTAAGACATGAATTGCAACATAAATTCTGTAAAATCCGTATTTAGACAGCTATTTATCTACTTCATTACAACATAAAATGCTCTGTTTCTTGTCAGTGGTATTACAAAAATAATGGTTATTTTATGTACGCCTTGAAACAGCGCTATTAACACCTGCCTTACCTGCACTTGATATGTGATTAATTATTGTTTAACAACAACACACAAGGCGGCTCTTACTAAGTGTTGTTTTGTTGTTGAATGGCGATGTTATCCATGCATTATAGAACGATTTGCTTACTACCGTGCTACTGTAAACGTTAAACGTCAATAGAGCGCTGATCAGGGGCGTTTCCATTGATAGTTACCGCGAAGGTCTTGACTGAATTTGTTCAACCACCATTGATTGATGACGTCATCTGTGTAGCCGGAACTATATCGTAACCTACTATCTTTGGATTGATATACCTTGTACCATTTTATTTAGGTTTAAGAATTTTTTTTCTGTAATATATTTTACTTGCGTTTAATTTATCAGAGATTACCTACACGGTAGCATGTGGCTTAGTACACTTTAATATGAATCTAGCTTTAATTAAAAATCCTTATAACCTTTATAAAACATATTTGGGTTGGACATTATATCACCTACAGGTCCCTTATATAATTTAATAATGAAATAAGACCTCTGGCGTAAAGCCTCTAATTTATGGAAAGGAGCATCCGAGCGAGGGACATCGTAAATAAATCATTCGAATTATTTGCCCATACCTGCACCCTCAGGGTTCATTTGAAGGCCAGCTTCGAGTGGGTATTTATCTGAAAAAGCTTCACATAATAGGCAAAAGCTGTTTAACTTGTTTGATTGACTATCTAATAGTATTGGCACCAACCCGTAAAATTGTTAAAATGTCATTGTAAATTAAAATTAGCTATTACTTAATTAAGACACTGACTTAATAAAGACACGTTTTTACTTAACTTATTTTCAGTGCTTATTATCACGCTAGCTAACTTCAACATCGCATTCTAACATGAGCTACTAATCTTCAACCAACAAGGCTACACTGAAGTACCTTTCGGAACATTGCCTGATTTACGACACTTGGCAGACGTTTTGGAAGTGTTAATTAGAATTTAACTCAATTTCGACACCGTGCAGTTCGGTCAAAGTTATCTTAACTTACTTTAGAATGTTTGTCACCTTTACCACCCATTAAAAGGCTAACTATGAATGGTGGCAAATGCGCTAAACTTTAAGTATTTCCGAGTCACGTTTACTACGTAAAACACATCTCAAAGTCCGATTGAATGGTATAAATAATGTGACAGGATACGGTGGGCTATTGTGTCCGAGAAAGGCCTCCGTAGTCCCGGCGGTTGTTCGCAGTAAACCGTATCCTTTTTGTAGAAGACAGGTTTACCGGATTTTCCTTAATACCCATGAGTTTTCTTTTTCATATGGATGTTGTTTGCTACGAGAGTCTACGCAGTTAGATCTTTCGTTATAATAAGTATCATTTATTATAACGAAAGATCTAACTTTAAAATTTCCAAAATTTTCTTGAATTTTCGGCACATAAAATGTTTAAACGCTTACAAATGTCCATTTCAATAGGTCCGGACGGGAAACTGAAATCCTTTTACTTTGATCCTTGTTCCGGAACCGGTCCTCGGGGCATATTCAAGTTTTACTACGCCCCGCTACTCGCTACAGCACATCGTTTCCCATAGCTGTCAAGACCGTCAATATAATTAAATATTATTTCAATAGAAGCATGTCATCAGCCAGTAAAGTGTATTATTAACTGATACTTTAACTGTAATGACTCCTATTATAAGGCGTTACCGGTAAAACATTATTTTCTTGTCTAACATTCATGACGATAACGCCTAGTCGTAGCACGCGTAGCAATTGTTATCCATTTTAAATCAATTACTAGAGCCTTCATGTTTAATGTTTTCATTAACATAAATACTGTTAGGTTTTTCGGTTTTATCTACTAATATTAATAATAGTTTATTCATATATTACTTAAAGAACATTTTAAGCAGAACAAATCTCGAAAAAAATATATACATTTGATGAAAAACTAATACAATTAAGTCATTAGTCGCATTAACGCCTTCGTAAGATTAACAGGGTATTAAGTTCTTAAGTTTTGTCAACTGAAACATTTTGAAAAAATTAACAAAACGCACAATAAATAAAATGTATCTAATGTTAGTTACCTCGTAGCATGACGTAGACGTTTCGCCGCCGCCGCCCAAATTATACGATAAACACAGTTTTTCTGACACGTATCATGTTATTTAATGTCACACTTTTAATTTAATTTTTTTTTTCGAGGAGCCAATTATTATTATAGAAAACGAAGGTTACACGTGACGTTTATTCAACAAGGTTTGTATCTATGAGCACGCGTGTGGTTTGTCGGCGCGGCGGTGCATACACGTGCAGCGGGCGCGGGCCGGTGTGTGTGCACGGGGCACTGTGGGCACAGTGGGCCGGCTGGCAAGTGCAGCGTGGCGTGCGCGGTGCGAGCGGCGAGAGCGGCGGGAGCGGTGTCGGGCGTGCGCGCTCGGCCTCTCCGCGGACTCAACTGTAGGGCTTCTGTCCCGCTAGGGCGGCGCGCCCACGCTCGATACCGCCGCCTTCCCAGCGCCCTCCCACATTGCAAAATCGTTTATAAAAATTTAACAGATTATTGCAAAAACACAGATATTTTCCAATACGTTTCCAGCCTCGTGTCGGTACTCGACAGACTCTTGAGTTACGACGCGTTTATTCTCCTTTCATCTTTTTGTGGGAATAATAAAGTGCGGCCTGAGTGAGTGTAATCATAACGCGCCAAGCGGGAGGCGTGGCTGTCCAACTAAATGAACGCTTTGACAGCACTTCATCAAGGGTTTATTCATATTTTATTCAGGCATAATATCTTAATCGATTCAGACGCTTACTTAACTTTCTAATTAACTCTTCGCCATTTTTATATATAAAAACGCCAATTAATTACCAATGCATTATGATAACTTGCACAAGAGGCGTTTTTTTCGAAAAAACACATAGATGGGAGGATTATGTGTTTTCGAATGCCAAAGAAGGAAAATTATTGCATACCTTCTACCTCTACTACGTACCTACATACATGATACATCGTAGTTATGATCATGTTGATAAAATATGGAACATTAATGGATGTACAAAAACCCCTGGGTTAACAAAGGATTGACACAATAATTGTGAATGATGGTCCTGAAAAAAGTGATAATAGATCTATCGCATTCATTGACGCCGCTATCTCTGTGGGTTAAGTGATCGTAAGCTCGGCTTAGCTATGGCTGGCTTGGGGCTTCACTTCCCAGCTCGGGAAAAACCTAATTGCGTTTTTTTACGGTTTATATACCCTGCTGTGTACTATGGATGATTAATGAATGAATGATTGCCGAATCACATAGCATAAAAAAAATCTTAAAAAATAAGGGTTTTAAGTTAAAATTAAATTAATGTCATTGATTTATGGGTCACCCAAATCATTAGCATATAGCATGTAGCTTACTATTATAACACTTTAAAATCAACAGTAAATCGATCCACCAAAAATTGAACAATTCTTGTCCCCCGTTCCGCCCAAGGCGACTTATGTTTTTGGAGGGTAATCACAGCACTAATTACACACCTGACACTAATCGCACTAATGGCACGACTGACAGATGCGAAATAAATAACGCGATTGATCGCACATGCACGAAACTTCATGTTATAGTAAGTTGAAAAAGTGCCAGAAAAAAATTGATTTTTGCTTGGACAAACTTTGATAGAGTGTCCTGTGCTTTTAAATAAGATTTTATAATATGGTTTAATTGTTTTTAGATAATTTGACTAATGCATATACTAACAAAATTGTTAATTTTTTATTGTACCTCAAATTGTTACTTTGGTGAACGCAATTACATCAAAAAATGGAACTGGGACAAGCCACCAACTTGAATTTGAAGGCCATTTTTTTTTTTCCCTGATGATTTATATATACTTATAAAAAAATTAATGTGGCCCTAACTGAACCAAGTTACGTAGTTCACTACAAAAAAAAATCAGAAACATCCTATCATTTTACACCTCGATTCTCAACGTGGACACGTAAAATTTGCTGATTTGATATTCACCCATCTACAAGTAATAAAGAAGTTTGAGCGCCTCGTTGGAGGAGCTCGTGGCTAAATAATAACAGCCGCTCAGGTCGATCTTTAGGTTAAGCCCGGCTTGCTTAGGTTGGTTTGTGGATGGGTGACCGCCCATTACATACCGAGTTTCCTCCGTGCCTCGGAAAGCACGTTAAGCCGTTGGTCCCGGCTGTTATTTGTAGATCTTTGACAGTCGTTAGGTAGTGAGTGGCCCAAAAATACGGACAACCAGTCTTACCAAGGGGTATCGTATTACCCAGTACTAACTGGGTTGTGGAGGTCAGATAGGCAGTCGCTCCATGTAAAATACTGGTACTCAGCTGCATCCGGTTAGACTGGAAGCCGACCCCAATATAGTTGGGAAAAGGCTAGGCAGATGATGAGCGCCTCGTTGGTCTAGTGGCCGCAACCACGACTGATGAGCATGAGGACCGGGGTTCGATTCCCAGGTCGGGTAAAGTGTTATAAGGTTTTTCCATCAGGGATTTCTCAGTAGCAGCCACGGAGTCTAGACCTGTACCCGGTTGATGTCAATATTCCCGCCCCCTGTTACATAGGACTTAAACATAACTGGCAAAATGTGGGTGTACTATTAGGTACAACTCTACCTAACCCTTCGGGGATTACAGGCGTGATGTTGTGCAATGTTATTATGTAACAAAGAAGTGAACTTTGTATCTTCGGAATTGCTGATCCGATTCCGAAAATTCCTTCACTAATTATTAGAAGAATCTACTTACATTATACCCCGAAGATATATTTTCCGACCATAACCCAAGCGAAGTCGCGGGCACAAACTAATCGTTAATACAGTCTGGTACAGTTTCATCAATTAAGATAGAGCTTTATTCGTTGTAAGTATGATCACAATGTATTTATAACTATTTAATCAATACGTAAATAATAACCGGGCATAATAACTGACCATACATTTACGATCATATTAATTTAATATCTAAAACGGTGATGGGAAATATATGAGATGAATGTAAATATGTATTAGCAGAATCGGCCTATATCGTTCCCACGGCTGGGACACAGGCCTCCTCTCAATGAGAGGTAATGGGCTACCGAGCACGCGAGCCCAGTGCTGATTGGTTGTCACACGTCTTCGATTTTTTGGTTCTTGGACATGCCGCTTACCTCATGATGTTTGCCTTCACCGTTTTGAGAGCAGTGGTGATGAAATAAATTACACAAAGTAATGTGCCTGCCTGGGTTCGAACCCACGACTTACTGCTCGTAAGGCGGGTGGCCACCAATGGGCCACAGCTGCTCTCGGTAAATATATATTACTTACTCAAAATAATAGTAGTAAAGTAATTAAGTAGCTTATATTCTAGCTATGACCACAATCGCGACTTCTTCCAAGAACTAGTAATAATAATCGACATGATTACTTCGTGAATGATCTTTTTCTAGACAGAACATTTTCGGGTGCTATAAAAATCCTGAAACTTGTGTGTGACGTCATACATGATTTAGGGACTATAAATCGTCGGATCGTATCTCTCATCCCTAAATCCATCGTAGGTATACCTGGGTATAAAAATTACCAAAGTTTTCGAAAGGCAAAAAAAGAAGGAACATAAGCAGGTCCCTACAGACTGCAGACGAATGAAGTTATGTGCATAAATTGTGTATTTCCACAGCACTGACAAAATTACATTTCAAAGTTACCTAGAAAAAAAAAATAACCATTAACAACGGACATCCAGACACTCTTTTTTTTCACCACCACCAGGGACACTGGAATGGTTCGTTACCTTCTACCTATTTTATTTTTCAAATATATCGGTAATGTTGGTACGTACACATGCGGTCAACCCTAATAGAATAAAACTCTTAACTTAAACTCATTAATCAATGTATGAACATGGACATTGACGTCACTGAGCTCATCAATTTATTGCTTTCATCCATGAGTAATTTGAAGCTTGTACAATGTGGGCGGCGCTTGTGTGTTTACCAATATAGCTGTGATTTACATAGCCCCATTTATTATGTACCTACGTGATATAGAAAGGGACTATTATAGTCCTGGTTAAATGTAAGTGTAATGATTAGGTGCTGGGCTGGGTAACATAATAATATGCACAGCATATACATAACTTCATGTTTATTTTCGTGCTCGGTAAGTTCCAAGTAAAAGGAGGCGAGCATATTGGAACCAGTCGAGCACAATTCCAGGCTTCAGACTGCTACTGCTACTGCTACTTCAAATAACACTTTGCCTGCGACCTGGAAATGGAATTCTGGACTTCATGGTCAACAGTAGCGCTTGTAACCACTAGACGATTGAAGCACTCCGAAAGGCACAAAGGATGGTTAAGTGTTAAGATAGCAGATGCTTTGTTTTGTGCGTCGAAAACAAAAAAAAAAACAAAACGATTTCTCAAAATTCACCAAAATAAGGCCGGGGTGGTTAAAATATATCATAGCAATGTATGCCCCGCATAAATCTAAACAATCAAGCAGTTCTGGCATCCATCCACTTGACTCGCTTCTAAAAAATATTCAAAACCATTAGCCTCAAAGTTCACACGAAACAACGTCAGTCAAGGAAATATATGAGACACGGAAAGCTGAAAATTCCGCAGCAACAAATATAATTGAATAAATTCGAATGTAAAAACATTGGCGTAGCATAAATCTGTGCGGAAAAACAAATGGATCACATAATGCAGTGGCGTACTGCGGGTGGTGGCTGGTGGTGGTCGCTGATAGCATCGGTGCGGTCAACGGCATGCGCCCGGGGCCCGCGGCCCGCTGACCGGAGCGTCGGCCGCCGCACCTGCTACCACCGACATGCACTGCGATAGTGACGTGCCCTCCTGCACATGATAAATTAACGAAGTGGTTTTCTTTAAAGGTTTACTGGTGTTTACTGTCAAAACATTAAGACAAACCAAAGATAGTGGAGACCACGTAGAGGTCAGCTGACCTTAAAAAGGTGGTTGACAGCCTGGCCTAGCCAATCGGTAGGTCTAGTATAGGGAGTCATGGTGTAGTTTGGGAGAGGACTAAGTCCAGTAGAGGGCTGCTGTAGGCTGTGTTAATCGATTAAGGCCTACAGAAGTAGAACATGCTCTCGTAACTACATTATCGCGTTTGACTAACATGCAGCCGTCTTAGGATGCCTGAAATCTAAGCTAGAACTGGGGGCGTTGTGTTCCTTTATCCATTAAATAAAGCACGTTTCACGATATATGATGCAGCTGGATGGATTGATTTTTTTCAATCGACTTGCTTTTCTTCGTAAAACATAATGAGAACCTCTGTAATTTTATAATGCCTTACAGTTCATAAACGGCCACTTACCACATCACTAGCCCGTTACAACTACCCACCTGATTCACCATGCGGTCCCGCCATGAACTGCCTTATAATTAAAATTCACATGCAATAAAGCACTTCCTTTTGAAGCTATGTGAGCATATTATACAGAAACGTGCATAGCAACGGAATAATGAACACTGGAATAAGTAGGCTGCATTTTGTTGAATTGTAGATGGAAATTTTGGTTTTTTTTTTTTCTTTTGAGACGTAGTGCATAGCTCGGTACAATTCCTTTACTTTTACAAGTTTGGTGCTCCTAGGAAGTTTACCAAAATAACTGGCGAAATGTGTGTGTGTACTCCTCATGAATATTGCACAACCCTTCACCGAATACGGGCGTTATGGATGTGATGATATATTAAGTTTTTCAAAAATTTACTTACCACAAGTCTGAATAATTCTGAAATTTAAGTAATTAAACAAACATATACGTTGCTTCTTTTGATCCTGCTTTCTTAAAACTCTGACTAGGCAGGTAGTACGAAAGGTAAACTAATTCGATCTCCTTAAGTGAATAAAAAATCCCAGCAATCCGAAATAGCAGCCTTGATAAGCGCAGTAGCTGTCCCTTTGAATATTCGCTGCAGGTTTGGGGATTAATTCTCCGCTCCGCTGCTCTGATAACAACGTTCTACAGATAATATTGTCCGTTACTAAGCTGTTGCAAATGTCTGACCCGCTTAGGTGTGCCACACTAAATAACAAATAAATGCCCGTCTTCGCTAGGGGCTCGTGGTTAAATGATAATAGCTACACGGATTGATCGTAGATTAATCTATACTAACCGAGCTCGGTCCCTGGTTGGGTGGATAACCGTCCATTATCTACGACGAGACCCCAGCGAAAGTATATCTTTGGTCCCGGCTGTCATTTGTAGGTCTTGGACCTTGAAACTGGTTCCACGTAAAATACTGGTATTCACCTGCATTCGGTTAGATTGGAAGTTGATTCCAACATATTTGGGAAAAGGCTAGGCAGACGATGATGCCCGTTTTCACTAACACGGGATGAAACTTAAATGAATGCCTAAATAGAGGGCACTGTTGGAATTCCTTTACTACTCTCGGCTTCGAACTAATCAATGCATTTAAGTGTGGCCTGATCTGCATTGGAAACGGTCATCAATTTTTTGTTGATTTTCAGTTGGACGGCAGCACGCACGCGTGTGCTACGGAGCAGGGCGCCGGCGGCGTGGCTCGTAACATGGCTGAGGCGCTGTGGAGACTGCGCGGGGGCCGTACCAAACTCCTCACCGCTGTCGGTGACGACGCTGATGCAGAATACTTGGCGAACATAGCACCAGGCCTGCTACTAAATGGTATAGACGCAATAACTTATAAACTACTGAAGTACACGACTTGTCGGGCACGCCGCAATCGCGGCGGTAAGACCCCTCTTTGAGGAGTGGCTGGATAGGCGTCACGGCGTCCTGACCTACCGCGTGACGCAGGTCCTCACCGGACACGGAAGTTTCGGGAGGTACCTGTGTCTGATGGGGAAGGAGGAAACGCCTGGGTGTCACCACTGCGAGGACCGCCCGGAGGACACGGTGGAGCATACGGTGCAGGACTGCCCCGCTTGGGCAGAGCACCGCCGTGGCCTCACGGCGGCGATAGGCGGAGACCTCTCGCGCCCGGCATTGGTCGAGGCCATGCTGCGGGGCGAGACGGAGTGGGAAGCGGTCGCCTCCTTCTGCGAAGCAGTCATGCTCGCGAAGGAGAAGGCGGGCCGCGTGAGGGAGAGGACAGCGTCCTCCCTCCACACCAGCCGCAGTGGTAGACGCCCACGGCGCCGGACGTCGGCAGACGATCTCCGGCCACCGTAGGCGCGGGCATGCGGGCGGCGAGTAATGGGCGACTCGCTGTCCGACCATGGACCATGCCCGGGTCGACGGCGCGTTGTGTTCCACGCGCGCCTCAAAGAGTGTCAGCATAATGACGGGGCCCCCTCTAGAGGGTCAAAGCCTGCCGGGGTCCCGGGACTCATGGAATTACCGTGACCCTGGAACATAAAGGGCTACTGAAGACACCGTGGATTTTAGTCAGTACAAGTCTGACAGTCCCTCCCGCTCTGCCCTGGGTGGGAGGACTCATTTGATGATTTTACCAAGTTAAAAAAAAAAAAAAAAAAAAAAAGTACACGACTTGCCGTTTTCACGTTAACTTGTGAAATTCGTGACTCGCATACCAAAACTTTATATATTTTTAAAATCAGATGTAAGTATTTATAAATCATAATTTTTCTGCTGATTGTGGGATAATCAGGGCAAAGAAAAATTTCTTCACACTCTCACCACATCACTCACTTGTCTCGTAGAATCGTAGATCATAACTATGTCATGCTACGAGTTTTGAACATATCGCCTCCATTTGAAATGTCATGTCCAAACGTTCAGTCCTACCGAGGCAGTCGTAGCATTTCGTAGGCCGAAGCTACGCCATGCTACGAGTTTTAAGTAAACCACTTTCACTTTAAATGGCATGGACAGGCCCATCGAGGCACTCAAAGAATTTCGATGACCTACGCGTCACCGCCATGCTACGAGTTTTTAAGGAACCGCAATTGTATTTTTAAGTCATGGTCAGTCACTGAAACAGTCGTGGCCTTAGCTTGCTATTCTAAGAACTTCAGCAGTTGACTTTCATTTGTTATTGTGATTTCATAGTTAGTCCTTCTCCTTCTAAGGTAGTCGTAGCATTTCATAGGCCATAGTTCCGCCATGCCACGAGTTTAGAGCAGAAGAGTTCCTGGTTAGTCCTACCAAGGCAGTCGTAGCATTAAGTAGGTCGTCGCTACATCATGTTACGAGTTTTGAGCGTAGTACCTCCATTTGAAATGTCATACCCAAACAAACGTTCAGTCCTACTGAGGCAGCCGTAGCATTTCGTAGACCCAAGCTACACCATGCTACGATGTGCTACGAGTCCACTTTCATTTGGAATGTCAGACCCACCGAAACAGTCATAGCATTGCAAAGCCGAAGTTAACTTACGGCACTAATTTTTTTTTATTATTGTTTCACAGACTGTGTAGTACAAAATGCTCGCACACCTTCGTATGCGGCAGTGATGGACTCCCGAGGTGAATGTCTTCTCGGCCTGGGTGACATGGCTCTGCACGACCACGTCACGGTTGATCTTGTACGTAGTATTGTATTTAATAGCAATTAGTAAGCGTGTGTACGTGTGTGTATTTATTAGAAGCCTTGGAAGCAGTTAACGGAATGGTATACGGTTAGGTTCGCGTAGGGATCGAATAGTCGTGCAAGACCTTGTTTTATTTGGACAAGCCTACCACACTATTCCCAAACGGCGACCACCAGAAAAGCGCCGAGACAATGAAGTTCGACGAAGACCCAGAGGAAATAAATAACTGTGTTGGATCCCGCAACGAAATTAATCAGAAAAGAATAGTGGAGGAGTAGGAAAAACAAAATTTTTACTTCGTTTCAGTCGTGCAAGTATAATTGCATTTCCAGAGAAACAAAATGGCTGTTTTAAAACCTGAAATGGATTAATAACAATCGTAAGGTTGACTAACTTACCTAGATCATAAACGGGTACCTACTCAGATATGTATCACCTACTTCTATGGTTCTAGCCGATATACCAGCAATTTGAATATTGACTCTGAATATATTATTTTATGGTGGAACATAAACCCAAAACTAGGGCCACGCTTGCGACATTGCATGGTCATGAAATCGTAAAATTATTATCTTTGTGTATAAAGCAGGTGGTCGAGGGGCCCACAATGACACAAAATCACGTCAGGCGAAACAGCTAGGCTATAATTAATAACCGACACTTGAGGCCGTTTGCTAGTCGTGTAGCGTCGCGGCACCGACTGTCGCATGAAACAAGTCTTTAATTAACTCACTATGAAGTGGCTATGAATGACACTTTAATTTATACCAATATTTTTATTGATTACAGGTAAATAAGCACATGAATGTCCTTGAAGAAGCTCCGTTAGTCATTCTAGATGGCAACGTTCCTCAATCTACAATTGACCACATCTTAGAGGTCTGTCAGCGTCTTCAGAAACCCGGTAAGTTGCCTGATTGTGAAGCTCAGAATACCAATAATTAGAATACCTGATGTAAAATTGCGTAGTTTTTCCTGAACTCTCGACTTCTGGAGTTTAAAAGCTCCTTTTACAAAAGAGAGTATCTGATGGTCGACGTTACCAGCACTGTTATATAACCGTGAATTGAAGGCTGCCTGGTTGGTCTTCTGATCGCAATCGCGACCTCTGAGCCTGAAGTCCTGGGTTCGATTCCCGTGTCGCGCTCATTTGTATTGGGTTGGTTTTCCCATCAGGAAATTCTCAGTAGCAGCCACGGAGTCTGGATTTGTGCCCGGTTGATGGCAATAGAATCGCCCGCTGTTACATGGTACATAAACATAACTGGCGAAATGTGGGCGTACTACATATTAGGAACCCTTCGGCTATTATAGGCGTAATGTTATGTTAAAGGATATATTTTAAAACAAAATTTTGTCGTAAAATACAATTATATTTAAATTTATCAGTACAATCAGTGCTCATCCTTGGAATGGCTTTGAAATGAGATTATTAATCGGACGGATAGGTTTTTAACAATACTTAACAAATATTTGTTAACAAGAGATTACTTTTTCAAGGCACTAAGGTACTTCATTAGGTACAATTATTTATTAATGTGTCATATGAATGCATGTGTCATACATAGTCGTAATAATATGCCTTTTGTTAGAAAAAACAAAATTATGATTAAAGTAAATTAAAACATATACAAACCTATTCTAAAGTTATATAAAAAATTACAAACTATTACATAAGAATTAAGACAGTACATATTATTCTTGTACATTTTACTGAAAAGCGCATTTTTAGTTTTGATTGAAATACTAAATAAAGTAAATCATACTTTTTGTCCACACTAAACAAACCATTAAACTGACCAGAAAGGAAGAATAATACAATATTAAGTCACAAAATAATATCTCAGACAGAACCGCCAAATAAGGTGTTCAAAAGAATACAAAAAAACTCTAATATCCCTTAGTCAAATAACATATAAAATTCATAACTATTCTATAGAATCATTGCAAAAGAGTAATGTTTGAAATGCAAGGCACAAATCATGGAGCTGCCTGTGCCATAAATATACATCATTCATCAATAAGTAAAAAAAAATATAGAATGGAACCAATTAACCTAATTAAAAAAATTTTGAACAAGACCAAAGAGCAAAACGGAGTCATCATTCCCTTGAGATTCAAACAACATCATTCTACGATTTTTCAATTAAGTGCAGGAGATAAAACTTTGCCTTTTGCACATTTCTACCAAATGCTTTAAGCAGAGCAATACAATATTGTTCGTAATAATTACTTGTACAATGGTGAAAACAAGCTCGAGCTTACATGTTAAGTCTATTGAAGTTCTTGTGTTTAAAGTACATAAATTTCAAAAAATCATTGTTGGACTGGGCTATACTTTATATAAAACCCAATTGACGCTGTTGCTGGAGCTGGTCGCGCAGGTGATGCAGCGCATGTTCCGGCTGGCTATGTTGCATTTGACCCACCAGGTTCTTTGCTTCCAAACGAAGCTCGTAAAGCTTACGGGATTCCAAATACAGCAGGATTGCTGCTGCTCCTGTAAACAAATATAACAAAAATGATGGTTTCTCTCTTTATTAACCTGACAAATTATGATATGATATAATATGAACCGGTGATGAGACGAGTCGTACTCACACGCACGGTGGGTTCCGTAGCACCAAACAATACAGGGTGTAAGGGTAAACACCGTTATCCTTGAAACCAGTGGTTTGGTTTCATTAATAGAACGTAAAACCAATGAAAAAAGCAACCTTTTTTTTTTTGAAGAAAATCCACTGTTTCCCACAAGATCGTTTCACCCTAAAGCGCGCGCAAAACAGCTGACGGCTGGGCGGCGCCGCCGCCGGCGGCGGGCACACGCGGTTATACCTACACGCCGCAGACGCAACGAACGAGTGAGTCATGACCTCAGTCAGCTGTCGCGCTAGCAAGCGAGCGCACGTCCGTAACTCGTACCGTCGCGCACCGCCGGCGCCGCCTCGGTGCCGCTTGGTTCTCGCGCGTAAATTTAGTGTACCTACTGAGATGTCTTACACAAACGAACAGTGGACCGAAATGGTTCGGCTTTACGCCATCGCGGGTGATAACCTGAACGAGGCTCGTAGGCTGTATTCAAATGGATTGGTCGTGGAGGGCTAGTGGCGTGGCCACCGCGTTCGCCAGATCTTACCCCTCTGGACTATTATCTTTGGGGGGAAATGAAGCGCCAGGTGTATGCCACTGAATTCCGTAATACGTCGGAACTCAAAAGACGGATTCGTAGGGCGTTTAGAGACATAAGAAATGACACTATTGTGCTTTCTCGAGTGCGAAACAACCTAAGAAAACGTGCGGAGGCGTGTGTAGCCGTAAGTGGATCTCATTTTGAACAGTTGTTAAGATTAATGTAGGTATTAGTAGTGTAGTTAGTGTAGATATTCAATGATTCAATCAGTGTAATCGTTGATTTTTAACTGTACATAAAATTGTGATGAACTTTTAAAATACCTACGCCAAAAATACCCAATTGTATGGATTATTTTTTCATTTTCTTAATTGTCAAATTAAATTTACAATTAGACTCGACACGCAACACCTTAGCAAGGTATTTTTGCCTGTCTTATGCCAGGAAAAGTATGAAGGAAAAGTTCCATCACAGTTACAGGTTATGAACATGAGTATTGTGTAGGTAATAGACGGGCGGCGCGCGGCCATTACGTCACGCGGGCGCATAGGTACCATAAATTCGCGGCCGGTCTGGGATAATTTATTTTAAATGTTTTTTTAAGTAAATTACTTATTCTGTTTTTTTAACTCGGTCCTATATTTTTTTATTTATGTCAACTACCCATGGTTTGAGTGACAACGGTGTTTACCCTTACACCCTGTATAATAAAAGTATTTTGAAGGCTCATTCGTAATGTTGTATTGTATTACATTAAACAGCAAAACTAAATTCGTTTTTCATAGTATGTTAACGAAAAACAAAGTTACTGCTGCAGTTTGGTGAAAAAGTCCCATATCTCAAAAACTAAACATCAAATTTTATTCAAACCAATTTTCGTTGAAACTTAAATTATTCAGAATTTTCCCTGCTTTACTTTAGAAATTAGAGGGGGTCACACACATTTTACCACTGAAAGTCAAGTCAAGTTTCAAGCAATTGACTTTGAGAAAAAATAGTTTTAGGAACCTCAATATCATTTTTAAAGACCTATCTATAGCCAGTTCAGTTAGTTTCAGTTCTCCATGTATGGGGTACAAAAACAAAAAAAAAAGATTAAGGTGGGGCTCCCCTTAATCTTTTATTTTTTAAATTTTTGTATAATATCATAAAGCGGTCCACAGAATACATCTACCTACTAAGTTTCGAAATAACCTAACCTAATAGTTTCGAAATAAAGTGGCTTTGACATACAGACGGACGGACAGACAGACAGACATGACGGAACCCTCAAAAGGGACAATAAATATAATCATAAAGACGAGGAGAGGGCGAAGTGTAGGCAATCACTAGAATAGTAAAGTCCTTGTGAGAGATTAGTCGGAACAAACAGACAGACAGACCGACAGATAGACAAAAATTAAAAATGTTGTTTTTTTATAAGTACTGAATACATTTACTTTCATATCCATTCAGTAAAAAGCTGTTATTTTGAAATTACAAACAGACACTTCAATTTTATTTATTTGTATGGCTTTAATCACATCATTACATCAAGATCATAAGATCTGCTGGACATAGCCTCCATCGCAGACTATAAAACATATCTGAGATAAGTAATTTTTTCTAAAATAAATTAGTAACACAATACTTACCAAACAAAAAGAAGGCAACCACTGCGAAAGCATAAGACCATGACAGCACATTGAATGAAGGATATAACAGCCAATCACGGCGATAGCAGTTTCCACCAAATATGGCTACTGCCAAGAACAAAAACACACCTGCAACCAAAGAATAAACAGATTAAATAGATAATCATCATCATCATCATCGAAGCCTTTTTCCTAACCTTGAATACCAGTACTTTACATGGAGTGACTGCCCATGATGCTCATCTGACCTCCACAACCCAGTTACTGGTTACTGGTTAACATGATACCCCAAATCAGGACTCAATACATGGTGTAAACGGATCCTTCATGAAGCCGTCAACCAAGCATTCTGTACTTATAACAATTACTAAGTAAAAATTATTGCTGGGAAACAACTTTTTTTTTTGGGGTGAAAAGTCACGTTTTATGGTAGGACACAATGTAACGCACTCAAAACATTGTGCTGATGGAGGTATTGAATAGTACAGAGGTCGTAAGGGTATTTAAACTAAAGTTATAACATTAGAAACTTGTATTAAAAAAAAACTTACTTGAAACAGCCACCATAATAAAAGCGCAGGTGACAAAGATCCATTCGTATCGCAACACGGTGCGCAGCGGCCATCGCACTATGACACAGGCCAGTATCACTTGAGATGTAAATGACAATATCAGAGCTATTGTCACAAATGACTGCACTGCCATTAACCATCCAGGTAGCAACCATTCACGGATCACATAGAACTCCTAGAATAAAAAAATTAAACATTTAAATACCAAATTCGTGGTTGTTCCTCCACACCATTGTTAACTCCACATCCCTTCAATTTTTTTTTTCTGTAATAGCTTTTGGTAATTTCAAAACCTTTTACAGTAAAAAAGGTACAGCACTTATATAGGCATACACATTTAATAATTAATTTCTTTTAATAATTCTTCTATATTATTATAGTTTCAATCAGTAAACATACTAAAAGTATTTCCTATTACCTCACTAAAGATGTAGTGGCACCCATGAAACAGCTTATCAAACTGATAGGATGGAAAGCGGAATCGATCAAAACAATATTCCCACAAGCCCATGTGTTTGAAGCTTGAAAACATCTCAGGATACGACTCAATCCAGTACGGGCCGGCAAACGATAGGAGGAGAAACAGGCCAGCAATGTACGTAAGACTGGCTCCGATGAGAGTGGCATCTGTAAATAAGGTTTAACATCATTCATTACTTGAGAACCGTTTCTCTATATTATCCTGCCATGAAAGATTTCCATCACTATTGGAATAAAGCAGAAACTCGAACAAACGTACTGATTCTAAATAAATGGGCGTGCCCAAATTAAATTACTTACTTGAAGCCTTCGGATACTCATTATCAGCGACCGTCATATTGTGCGCTGTATTTAATCAATAATTGTGGATTTTCTTTAAAACAGCACTTTGTTTGGAGAGCAAGTTTACAGTAATAAATTAAAGAAAACAAGCTTCTCCAACTGCTAACAAAATATGACACTAATGACGTTTGTCGATTACGTTCCTTTCGAAAATGACATTGCAGTCTTCGTCTAAAAACGTAGCAAACTTTAAATTTTTCTCTGAAACCGACTTGGACGAGAATCTTTTTTTTTTAAACCATAAAATCATGTCTATATTACTACTAGCTGATCCCCGCGGTGTCTCCCGCTGCTCAGCCCCTAAGGGTCATAGCGTGATGTTATATAGCCTATAGCCTTCCTCAATAAATGGAGTATCCAACACAAAAAGAATTTTTCAATTCGAACCAGCAGTTCCTGAGATTAGCGCGTTCAACCAAACAAACTCTTCAGCTTTATAATATTAGTATAGATTTAAAAGGTCTAAGTTTTGACTTACTATTTTAATTTTAATTTTGCGCCTACGTGATGTTTACCTTTAATCCTTACCATACGGGTGTAGCTCAAAGATAAATTTTTTGTGTAGCTGGATCCTGGCGCTTGAACTTGCCCTAGGCCCTAGTCGATGTGTGCAATAATGATTACTCGGAGCCAAAAGATAGTTTGTGGTTTATCTAAATATTTCTGCGATGATTTTATCAGGGGACAGGGTCAAAATTGCCTACGGCTTTCCTCACATGAAGGTTGAAATTTATCCCACAGGAACATCCTACCGAGACATGTGTATCCAATGCCGTAGATCTAGTCATAGTCTATCAGTATGCCAAATTTCAACGAAATTCTTTTAGCCGTTATGGCGTAAAGGCGAATCTTAAGGAACTCGGTGCTCCCTTTATGTTTAAGCTGGTGTATAAATTGGTTCGTCAAGACACAGTTTTATTTCACCAGATACATTTGTATCCCAGGGTGTACAAGTGCACAAGTGGTGTAGGGTAGGGCACAGGGACTTCTGTCAGAATGCTAGTTCATAAAAGCAATGGCCACACAAATAAATAAAGTTTTAAAATAAACATTTTATTTTTAAGGCAGTTAAGGTGGTCCATACATAGAAAACATTACATAAATCTACATTACACTTATTTTATTCTTACTGACTACTATGACAATGTATATAAATTGGACGGTATTAAGAAAGGTACATCGTTGATTAATCATGTCTTTTTAATAAATCAATATCAAATAGGTACTTTTAATAATAAAATACCCATTCACTAACCAAGTTACGATCGTAATTACTGCAGAGGCAATAAAGGCATACATTAAAATAACCTTTTTAAATTAGTATAGTATACTTTTTATAGAAATACAGAGTCGCCGTAACTTTGGATAAGTTAGAAACATAGAAGATGTTTAGAAAAGGCGATAAAACTAACTAAAAAAAAATAAGGCTTCAGTTATGTTTATAGGTACTAAATGTGTCATGAGACTTATGCGGTACTCATAAAATATCAACCATGTCTACAATTTATTTTTTGAAAATTCGTCTTCTAGCCCACGCATAATTCCCTACACATTTTATAGGGCAGGAAACGAATTTTCAAAAAAAAAAAAACAGGTTAGGAGATGAATTTTCCCTATAGTGCGTAAACATATCGTAGGTGTAGGGGCCGCCCTTAATAAACTCCTTTGCAATACCTAAGATAAAAAACGCAATTTTATAGCAACGTAAAATAGTGGAGGTAGTCCATTACATTATAACATCTGGCACTCATTCAAACCTTTCAATTACTCCAATCAAATGTTAAATCCACATTATTTGGTTAAGTTAAAAAACGTATAAAACTCAACTAAAAAATAAACTATGACAGACAAAATATTATGTAAAAAATAAATGGATACATAAAAAAGTGTGTACTGGTAATAATAAAATGTATTCATTCGAATACTGGAATTTGCGCAGATTCTTTTGGACGGAACTGGTTTATAAGATCTCTTAAACTTATTAAACTAACTAACTCTATTTAGTCGTGAGTGCGTGTTATGCTTTCGTTTCGTACTCTAGTTCAAATCGGGCTTGAGATTCTTTTATCGTGTTACGCTTCTTCATTTGGATGTTAGACTCGGTCAGAAAGAGGGCAGCAGTCACTAAGCACGCTACGGAACCCACGACACCCAAACCGAATGACCAGCCTGTGAAAAAATATGTCAATTTCAATGATGATGCAAAAACGATTTTTTATTGTAGTTATAAATCATGAAGAATTTGTTTACCTAAGTAATTGTTCGGATGGTCTGGCATCCAACCGTCTGTGTTTCCCAAAGAGGCAAAAACTATAACTGCAATTACTCCACAAATACCTGAAAAACATTATAAAAAAGTATTAATTTTAGTAATCTACGAAGTTACAAGTTGTATGTACCCCAAGAAGTTCAGTTCATCTTACCTGATCCTAGCATAATGAATCCGATACTCTTGATAAGCATCACATATCTTCGTTGCTCAGGTCCCCAACACAGGAAGAACATCAACACTAATATTGTCGAGATCAAAACTCCCAGCAAACACAATGTAAAGAAGAACTGTGTCGCTATCATGAAACCTGCAAAAAAAAATAAGATAATGGTTTTTTTAAGGTCCATGGCTAAGGTTACAGTATAGAGATATTGCAATTTTTTGTTCGATGTTGGGCGTCATCGATGCGAGGCATCATTCAATGTTTAATAATGATAGCTGAGGTTTCACAGATTAATATTCATGTTGCCTTAGGAAAGTTGTCCAGTTTGATGGTCTGAATTACCAGCTGTGAGGTATTGCGCTTATTCTGTTACACCCTGTATTTGCCAATGTAAGTTTGTGAAATCATTAGGGCCTAGTAAGTAGCGACGACAATCAAGTTTTTAAAGGCGTTAGATCAAGTGGGAATCAAAGTGGGTTACCAAAGTCGGTAACCTCCTTAGACTCTAGCTAAACTGATCTAACATAAGAATAAACAATGCAAGGAAACTAACCAGGTAGTAGATATCCACGGATCTTATCATATCCGGTCGTGAAAGGGTCGTACACCCAACGACATCCAACGAAGAATCGCCTTTGATACTGATCCAGAGGGTCTGGCAGAGATCTGAAGCAATGACTCCATAACCCTAATCTAAAAAAATAATTAAATAGTTATATACCCGCCGTTATTACAAGTATAATGTAAGAAGTAGGAAATGATTACATTTACAAAATTCTGCGTGCTATATTAATCACAATCGGAACAAAGAGCTATTTAAAAAAAGACTTATTTTTAAATGCACATCCAAAAACGTATCACCCGTCTATTTATTTACATCAATTAAATATTTTTTTCCATCAAAATAATTATTGTAATGCAAACAAACCAAATCTTTAACAATATTAGTACTAAAAATAATCCAAATAGGCATCAATACTATTACTATTATATTTTTTCCTCTAATGCGCAGCAAAAAAGTTGTCTAATTTAAGAACTTATTTTTCATATCAAATATACTGATTGCACATCAAAGCGCTTGGAAGATTTTTCTATGAAGCCTGGCCGGCCCAACTTTCGCCATTTTTGTTGTTTTTTTTCAAAGTTGCGGCCACGCATAATTTGGTATGATCAATAATAATCAATAATAATTGGTATGATCAATACAAACAAGTTTTGTTTGTTTGTAAAGTATCACGTTTCCGAGATATGAGCTATCAAAGTTAAAGTTCATTCAGTGATGGCATCTTCAGCAGTATTTTTGATTAGGATTGGGATTTTTTTTTTATAAAAGAGAAAGATTTTTTTATTTACATAAAAAATAATAGCCTTAAAAAAATACAAAATTCACAGAAAATTATAAAATAATTACGTATTTGTGTGTTACCTGTCTAATTTAGCGCCTCTTATTCTGGAGTCGCTGACCAACCAACTGGGCGTACCGAATGCCAATGCCACCGTAACAAGGGCAATGACAAACACGCCAATGCCACAATTACCGGCCAAACTTCTATTCTTCATTGTCTCTGCAACAAGTTAAAAATTCCTTATATTCATGGTTCTTATTTAGGTTTGATTTTGGTTCATAACTGCTTATAACAATTTAAAAAGACATTGGTACACATTTAATTGAATTGATGTTGACCTAACAATATGTTAATTTCCAAAAAAAAGAAAAAATACAGCTCAGAAAGTTATCTAATAAGGTACCCACAGGTCTGGGAGTTTAAGGGCTCAATTTCCTGTTTAATGGGCTAGACCGGACTTTATCCATCATGAAATCGTAGCATGGTCATGATGCGTTTAAGTTTCTTATGCTGAATTGGCTAAATCACCAAGAATATCTGTAGGCTAGCGCAGGCTACTAACCCGTAACGCATTAGCCAATCGCTCAGCCACTGCACCAGTAAACACATCTGTTTCTCTCGAATTAAGACCGATAGACCGAATAGGTTAATAGGATCGCCCCTCGTTGCAAAACGACTGTGTTAATTCCCAAACAGCAGGCAACGTGTTGGTGATGCGTCATCTTCTTTTTGACCACTGTTCGCGGAATATGCTAAATGTTTGCGAAAGAAATAGGGCCTAGGTATTTATTATCTAATGTGTTAAATGTCGTATCTATGCAGAATTAGAAGCGTGCCGAAAACGTGCTATTTTAACGTCTTTTACTGTACTTTCCTGGTTTCTCATCTCACAAAGATGCCTGTCTACATTTTCGTAAGCACGACACGCAATCTCGTATGATTTAACTTTACAATCAAGTAATTATGAAACGGATGTTGTCGTTGATGATATGATTCATTGCAACATGATTCAAGTCCAGTAATACCTTTACTTGGGCCAAGTAGTCTATTACAGGCCAGGCAAGACAAAGAAGTCGCAGGACGGACGGAAAACGCCTGGTTGATCTACTGGTCGATGATGGTATTGTTGACGGGTGAGTTGCCCATGGCACTGAAATGCAAGCTAATGAATATGTGTATTTTCCCCGTCTTAACCTAAGGTGCACAATGAAAAAACAAACAAAAAAAAATCAAGGTTTGCTAACGAGCAATGGAGCGCAATATACTAGATGTTCGAAACACTGCGCTTCAAAACAAATATAGCTGATGTGGCTCAAAAGGCTGTCCAACTCAAATGGGACTGGGTAAGACACGTCTGCCGCATGCAAACTGTGGGTCAAAATGACACAAAACTGGTGCCATGAGACAGTGAGGCGGGGCTGCGGTAGGCCAGGGAGAAGATGGCGGGACAAACTGGATAGGTTCCGTCAGAACTGGAAGGAGGATGCGCGGGTTTGCGAGAAGTGGAAGGTGTAAAGGTAGGCCTTTGCCCAGGAGTGGGACAGAGCAGGCTAGGAACAAAAAACACTGAATGAAGCCTTTAAATCACGAAATTATTCAATTCGAAAGCTGTTTGGAGATTAGTTACCTTCCAAAAAGTCTGTCGGTCGCCCTCGCAAGTATCAAGTCCAAGCATACATCAGTCAGATTTCTACTGTTACATTTCAAGCATCAGTTTAGACCAGTCGAGCATAGGATAGTGTTATAAAATGCAAAAGTCAGAGTTCCAGCCTCTCTACGCATGCGCCAGTCATTTAGTGGTCACAAGGAGTAAGCTATTAGATAAAGTATTCTCACATTTCGCCATTTATTCCTAAGTCGAAAGAAGAATTCGGATTACTACAGAAATACAGACCTTCTCTGCCCAAACCGGGTCGTGAGTATCGAATTTACAAGACCCAAGCGACTTTACTTCCGACCACTAAACCTAACGAGCGACGCACTTATTTTTTTTATCGTTTGGGGAAGTTCAGAGGAGATACTTGGCTACTTGGCGGCTTGGCTTGGTCATTTGGTTATGGTGTGGATAGGAAGTTAATACACCCTATCTTCAGAACATAGGGTGTATTAACTTCCTATCCTATAGTTCAATTTTTTTTTAACCTTCGTTGAATTTTGAAGAGCGCATAATAAAGACGACGACGACGAGTTTGAAGTTAATTATTTAAAAACAAATGATCCGTATTTTAAAATACGATAACTTATGACAAATGCAACAAAATAATCCCCCCTTAAAACAAAAAGGTATGTTTTACAAACAATTTCAATCAAAGGCTTTGTTTTAAACACAGTGTAACCAAAACAATAAAGCTTATGAAGTACATGCCCAAACTACACTTTGACTTGTTAATTAGTAAAACCCAATGTCAGAGCAATTTGTAAGAACTTTATAAGTATAGAGCTATGTCACTTAACATCAAACACAAGGTCATACACCTGGGACTGAGATGAATAACAAATCTAAGTACCTCCCGTAAAAGAGTTTCGCAACACAGTCAATGGAGGCAGTGTGAGTAATACACAGCACAACATTCACCCAGAAACACAATGCCAGAATGTTCACACGCAGTCTTAACTGTGGGAACTCATAAAATATGCAAAACATTTTTTTTTTTACATTTTCCTGTAAAATTTTGTTTTTGGAAACATGATAAGTACCAATGAACTTCAAACAGGAAATATTAAGTACTGACTTGAAAATAATTTTATTTTGTTTTAAAAATATGCTTTCATGGTTATTTTTAATAACTTTTACAGATATTTTTATTAAAAAAGGACTGATGTAGGTACCAGCAGCACTTGCCACATCAAGTACCTTTATGAATGATCTCAAATCTTTAGCCTGTATCTTCCTTCATTATTTTCTTGAATAAATAAATAATGTATTTGCCTACACTCAACATGCCATACAACAAGGTTGTTGAGCAGAAATTACCGCTTGAGATTGCTCACAAATATGGTGAGCATAAATAGAACAGGTAAGTATTCTATCTTTCTTTATAAAAAAGTATAACAACTATTAAGATTTTAATTATGATTAGGATAGATATTTAATATTTTAAATAGGTACTTGACCGTTATTAAGCAAACTTCAAGCTAACTTTGCCGGTAGCAGATAGTTATTATTTTTTTAAACATGTGGATGTGTCATTAACCCTCGTGCACATAAAGATGGTGACACAGCCAAGCTCTTTGAATTATGAGGATGCAATCAGAAATTGGCAAATAACTGACAAATATTTTTGTTTTGATCTTTAATTTAATTTTGGATAATTATGAATGTTGATGGATGGAAAGGGAGAGGTACGCCAAAGAAAAGATGGATTTACTGTGCTAGGAATGATATGAAAGAGAAAGGAGTAAATGGTGTTGTGATGTCTGACCATCTGAAAACTTTTCCAACTGTTTGTTTTATTCGTAAAACTGTTACAACTTCCACTCTTCCAGTTCTGTTTCCTAATTGTAAAAATAATAACAGTATTTTATTGTAATAAAACTGTGTATTTTTATTACAATAAAATACTGTGTATAAAATACTGTGTATTTTTATTACAATTCAATTACAATATATCAACATTTAAGTGTTTCTTGTACTGTGTCTTGTATAATTTAGAAACTTCTAACTTTAAATTGTTGTTAGAAAATGGTAATTATTACAACACATTCTGCCAGTAACACAGGTCTATGTCAGGTGTATGGGCAACAAACTTTTAAATAGCTATGTACATTATTTCCAAGATTTATGTAGTATTTTACCAATTTTATATTTCAATAAATATTTAATTGCTGTATTTTTTTATATTTAAAAAATTAACCACTACAGTAAAACACTGCCAACTTTCTGACTGCATCCACTTATTGCCATTTGACCTAACTGCGGCAAAGCCTAAAAGGAGGGTTATTAATGGTAGTAATGCCAATAACAATATGGTAAACTGTTAAATTGGTGATAGATGGAGCTAGTTTGACAAAATGACCAAAAAGTATTATTCCTAAACTTACTCTACAGTGATATCTGTCTTGCATTAACGCTTACAACAATATAACTATCAACAAACTTTTTGCAATACTTTGAAACAGAAATGATTATAAATTTTATTCATACCAAGTACCATGTAATTGATGCAATGAATGTTACACTACACCAACCTACTTTTTAAATGAATTAATTTAGGTAAATAGTATACGTCATTGAAATAATGACAAAACAAATCGAATGTATACAATTAAACACATACCTGCTATTCAAAGACTGTGAAAGATTCTAAAGTTATTTAGTTCTGAAGTTTACTTACCAAAGTTCTAATATTCCTGAAATATTTTACCAATATAACTTGCAGCTGTTCCCAAATTCACTACGTGCTCGTGGAACTAATGCGAATAAAATTTTTCATTTAAAACTTTTAGTTTAATTTAAACAATAACAAATATTCCTCAGGATGACTGATCAACGCCCAACAACTTGTCACTGCCAAGCCAACAACCGACACAACCCAACGGAATCGGGAACGCCCACTCGGCCACAGACTGAGTAGTACTGGAACGCCGGAACCGGTTGGTTTGTCAGTTGGTCGTTCGTTTTGGGTAGTGAGACAAGGACAGATAGATGAAAATGTTTGATATAGAGCATCACCATAAAACATAAAGTACAACATTACTCTGTTTGGTACTTAAGATTTCCATGCACCTGACATTGCGGCTCTGTTTTATGACTGGTCTGCTCGTGGGTCTGCTACAGTAATAAAATAGCCGTATATTTTATTCAACATACAGCCTGACACTGACCGGTAAATTGCAGAAAACGTACGAAAATTTGAATTTAACCTGGCGCGGGCTAACCTTGACGCTTCCACCCTAAGAACGCATTAGCTAATAAAGATTTCCGAAAGGGTTCACCCTCGGAAATATAACATATGAGCCCTTCCGCGCCCGCGTGAAATTCGATAATTGTTCCACGGGATCTTACTACCGGGATCAAAAGTATCGTATGTGTAAATCCAGGTTATAAACTATCACATCCATCCATCCTCACAAACTTTCGCATTTACAAATTATATAACATGTACTAGCTGTTGCCCGCGGCTTCGCTCGCGTTAATTTAGTATTTCACAATCAATTCGGTTTGTACTCTGCTTGCGGATGAAAAACCCGGTCTATCGACACTCTAGACTCACAAATTGTATTAGGAACTTAATTTAGAAAAAAACACCTAATACACTACTAGTTGCTATACTAAATAGTACTAGTTTATTTCAATCATGATTCGACACGTGGCGCCATCTATTATCATAAGAAAATTATTTCCTCGGGAACGGTACCCTATGTCCGTTTCTGTGCAACTGATATGTTTTCTTGTATTTACAAAATTTCAAGATGGTCGGTTCAGTAGTTTAGACGTAGGTAACAAACAGACTTACTTTCGCATTTATAATATTAGTTTGGATTAGCACACCATTGATAGTGGTATGTCGTGGGCATGTCAAAAAATATCGAGGTTCGAGTCCAGTTCAGCAACTTTTTTAAAACGTTTCAGTTTTACGTAGGAACTTTGAAGAAAATCAAATATTTGCTTTGAACAAAGTGGCAGCATTATCCCCTCCAGTTCAGGGCTCACTTCAGTTTTCTACCCATCATAACATACCTTTAATATACATGCATTGTTCTTTGTTTCAGTGTTTTTCGAACCGACAGATAGAAGAAAAGCCCCGAAAATAGTTCGCGATAAATTCACTATATCATACGCTTCACCGAATATATCCGAGTTACGAGCAATGGCGCAAGTGCTTGAATCATCCCCAAGAACCAATGTCCAGAGCGACTGTGAATTTACAGACATTGCACAACTATATCCAGTTGTATCACATGTTATAAAGTTCATGATTATTACAATGGGTTCCAAAGGAGTTGTTACTTTAAAAAACACTGGAGATAATGATATAGCGAGATTCTATCCAACTGAGCCTATTGATAAGATTGAGAATGTGTCAGGAGCGGGAGATTGTTTTGCAAGTGGTTTTATTCACGGTATGCTCTCTGGTCTTCAGGAAGCGGAGTGCATGTATATAGGCTTCGAAGCAGCTAAAATGTCGCTTCTAAGCAGAAACACTGTACCTTCAAACTTAGATAGCATAAATTCATCTTTGTATAAAACAGCAAATTACGAGCTAATAAAATGATAGTTTATAGTTTATATAAATTTATTTTGTATTTTTATAAAGGCACACAATCTTAAACTGTAAACATAATAAAGATTATATATTTTGATATTATTTGTATTCATATTTATAATATTTACTACATTCCATTTGAATTGATTATATTTTCAGTTCTGATTATGTTTTTACTGTGTGATTATTCAGTATGAGTTTTACACCCGTAGTTTAAGTCGTGGATTGAACTTAAGTCGGACTAGACACGCCTACTTTTCACCCCATAAGTCATATTGACAGCTACAGTTTGTTTATAATTTGACATAAACGCCCACTTTTCAAGGGTTTTGTAGTACAAGAATGTTTTGGCGCTCGAATGAAGCTGACAGGGGGGCGCTGTTGGTAAACCTTTTGTTAATTGTTTTGTAAAAAATATTGAGAAAAGAAAGAGATAGCTGCGTTAGTTCCGATGTTTGCCCGCGCCAGAAGATCCTTGAAACCTACCTTGTGGGTGACATATGTACCTACTGAAATCCAAGTGAATCGACGTGTGTAAAATTGTTTTCTTGTTATAGCCAAAGCAAGATGAATTTTGAGGAGTATGTCGGTTATGTAGGATACGATATGCCATACAATTATTTATCGCGACCCGATGCCGACAACCCGTTAGAATGCGACATCAATATACAGTTCCAAAGACACTTTCGATTTTAGAAGGAAACCGTACAAAAATTGGAAAGCCATGCGAGAGGTCTTTGCCCAGCAGTAGGACATAGAGGGCTGATATAAAATAAAATAGGGAAGCTACTGTAAAAGAAAACGCGGTTCGTTTTTGGTTCCAACGTTTTCGTTCTGGAAATTTTGACCTACAGCCCGTGGACGGCCCTTGTTGATAAAAACTATTTTCCGTCGCCTTTAATTTCCAAGCCAGCTAGTATGTAGTCGGGATTATTAATCAATGATTATTAATATTGCGAGCACTTGCAAATATCCGTGGTAAATATATATAAAGCACGGTTTCTTTTTCAAATCGGTAGGTATTGGTATCGGTAGGTGTTCATTATCGTGGGATTGTATGAATTAGCAATCAAGATCGCGTAAATAATTATATTAGTGACAAATAGTCGTAATATGGAGTACCGTACACATAAAAGATGAATACAAGCTTAATTCACGTGATATTTCTAAAGCATGAGAAAACTAACGAACCATTTTGAATCTCAGACAAAATGGTGCGAATGGTGCTTATGAGCGAGCTTGCCCATACTCGTGTTGTTTTGTTTATACCTACGATACCACAAAGTCGCTCTCATCATCTATCTATACTTAAAAACATCATCAAGAGTCAAATAGGCCTTCGAAACTCACGTAGACGGGCCATGGCGCGCAGTTTTACGCAGGGCGTGCAGGGCGCATTTACCTAGTAAGTAGGTAGAATATTTCTGAGGTAGTCGTGTCTGTAAATATATGTGAAAACCCGATTTTCGCGTTGGGTCGTGATACAACATCATCATCATAATCATTTCAGCCGAAAGACGTCCACTGCTGGACATAGGCCTCCCCCAACTGTCGCCATATTGACTCGTGATACGCGACACTGATATTAAATATTATGTAAAAGTATTATGTCTATATAGATTCCTAATGAATCATTTGATTGTCGCCACCGGTGTCCAATCTCGAACCAAGTTATCAATATTTCACATAAATGTAATGTAATTGATATGAAAATGAACAAGTTATAAGTTAGTACATGTAAGAAAAACGCGAGTGTGTCTGTATTGCTCAAATAAAATGAAATACTTACACTAACTATTATTTATTACCTATTCAACTTTAAAAGTAAAAACTTACACATAAATCTTACATAACTATTATAAATGCGAAAGTTTGGATGAATAGATGTTTGTTACTCAATCGCCAGAACGGCTGAACAGATCTGGATGAAACTTGGTACAGAGATATATTATAGTCTGGTATAGCACATAGATCTTTCTACCTGTAGTAATACGGGTAATCCCATTGCCTTTGCGGTACTATCGCAGTAGTATATAGATTGTAAATAGAAGGAGAAAGAAAAAAATACAAATTTGATGCAACCAACTTGGATGTAGCGCTCGTCAGCCGCTGTTGTGGCCAGTTTCTGTTATATTGCAATAATAAAACAATCAAATCGAATTCTTATTCGCCGTTGCGTTTAGTGGTTTAGCCGGCTTATCTTAGGTTTGTTTTCATATGATACGGGAAAGGACAGGTGTAAGCTAAACATGAGTAGCAGGCGGCTTGCTACTGCTAAACGGAGGAAGAGAAGGGCCGATATATGAAACCCACCATTATGTTGGGTGACCACAACCATGTCATGCGCACAAACTCATTCTGCAGAGTAATGATGAGAGAATAAGCGATAACGAATCCAAACAAATTCAAGGCTACTCGGTTCATCGTCCAACTGAATTCTTCCCTCAACTCTGGACGACCGGAACCTTCTAATCTCAGGAATTGCTGGTTCCAATTGAAAAAATCTTTTAGTGTTGGATAACCCTTTTGTTGAGGAATAGGAGCGGAGCATTAAAAAATGTTGCGAAAACGGGTTTTTTTTTAATATAAAAATCGCGGACGAAGGTCGCGGGCAACAGCTAGTATGTTTATAATTGTGTGATGATCATATTTGTATTTTTGTTCTCTCGTTGGTCAAATAGTCATAAGCGCAATTGCACGGTGTGAGGTTATGGGTTCGATCCCCATGCATGCAGTGTTGTTGGGTTTTACTAACCTAGAGATTGGATCCAGTCTTACGTAGTCCTACGTGAATGAAAATGAAAAATTTCCTTTGTTTTTCTATGTCTATAAATGTGTAATTTAGATATTTTTTATACGTGATGCAACTTTTAAATAAAATAAAAACCAGTTGGCTTGTACAATAATAATTTAATTTATTTTTTCGGCCTCGTCCCTTGTAACATCACTGAATCGAAGTAGCTGGGCGGCACTCAAACGTTCGAGTTTTGCCTTTTGGTACGCTTCTTCTGCTGCCTTCACCACCACTTCTGCTTCTCCATTTTCAGCAGATGTTACTCCTCCTCTCGTTCCTCATTCCGTTTTAAATTTTTCGCCCGTACCTCCTTTATTATAACTTGGGCGCGAACATATATTAGTATTAATTTGCTAACCACAAGCACCTTCAAAAAACACTAATGAGAATATAAAAAATAAAATGCTTCGAATGAATACAAATAGATTGATGTTATTTCAAATTCTGTATTGGTGCCATACACAGATAATTTAACTTTCTGATGTACGGTAACGTGTAGAGATGAACTGAAAATCATTTGATCAACCCTACCAATAAACTGCGAGTTTGCTGACGCCAAGTCAGTCGAGTTATTTTCAGGTGGCCCTTGAGCCACCGGTACCGGTACCACGTCTACCGGACGAAATTCCAGAACTGAAAAAAGAAAGTAAATATTTTTAATAATCTAATCATATATTCGTTAACACAAAGAATAGAATCAATAAAATTACTAGACTATAGGTGTATCGTCAGCAGGAGTTTCACTTGGCATAGTGTCACAGTCCATTGCGAACCTCAATTTCAAATCGGTGGAGGCCGGCAGCGCATCTTTCACTCCTTCGAGATCTGAGGACGCGGGGCCAGGATAGGGGCCACCCCCAGTCCTCATTCTTTCTTTTTTTTCTAAATTAAGGGTGGCCTTAATATTGGACCAGCACCTGTTTAACTGAGATTCGGTTCTCTATAAAAAGAAAAGATTGCCGTTCATTACGATCATCAAACATAGACCAGGTATTAATTAAACAGCATACATGTTATTTGGTACTTACGCGCGAGTTAAATACTGAGTTATACTCTTGGGTTAGGCGACCCCACAGCACATTTTGTCGCTCATGAGCTGCCCGGCAACGTCGTATTTTGAAGAAGCTTGTACTTGCAGACAAGTTCCTGTCCTGACTTTTCACCATCCGAAAAGAAAATTCTTGATGCCATTATTTTAAGTGAAAATCTTATAAATGAACCACGAAAAAATAAATATTTATTTTCAAGTAATTCCGTTTAAGTTCTTTGACAAATGATGTCAACCAAGAGCATTCGGTAGAACATCAATTGAAGACATCTCTAGCATTGGGACGTATTTTAATATAACATTTTTAGCATACAAAGCAGCTTGCAACCTTCATGCAACATACTTATTTTGGGTTTGAAATGGACAGCATGTTTTGGAGGTAGATTAAGGTGAGTACTCATCTGAGCAATTAAACGTATTGTAACATTGGTTGATAAATTGAGGAATGATATAATACTGCAAGGTTGCGGTTGAAAAGGAGATGTAGAGACAAAAAATTAAAAGAATATGTTTGGATGATGGTCTTGTTGAGAGGACGAGTAAAAGGCGACTAACAAAACCCGAAAGAGAACACCTTAGAAGGACAAAAATTATTGGTATTGTTCTTAAAAAAGGTCAGGTGGCAGTGCTCGCGACCTGCGTGCGTGTATGACCAGATGTATGAACGTGAACGAAGCAAAAGGAGTAAGCCGGTGGGGTTCTTTAGTGACTGTTCTTACTGTGTGGCATTTAGGTACTCTTCGTTGATATGTTGGATTTGCAAGTCGCGTGTGCTGCAATTTAATTTAATATTAAAAAAAAAAACACTGAGCGAATTAGGAGAAGTAACGACCAGCAAAGTCCACGCACCTCTTTCCATGTTGCACGATTTGCCCGCGCTCGTGTTTTTGCTCGATGAAATGTTACACAAGTTGCTTGTTTCTTAGCAAAATCAAGTTTTAACAAAGTGTCAAGCGGCTCGATGTCTTGTTGCAAATGCAAGCTCTACCTAGTCTGTCCTCACCTTTTGAACATCATTGAGTGGGTGTTGCTGATACCGTGGTGGGCGTTCCTCACCTGTTGCCATGACAACAAATGTCGACTTAAGTTCAAAAATGGACTAAGTCGGCGTTCTGGAATATGGGTGTTAGTTTAGTCTTCATAGTCAAAGTTTGGGGCAGACTTGTGTGTAAACCACAAAGAATTAAATTAGCTAGTGAAACAACAACAGACTTGACACAAGTTTAAATATCCATTTCCATTAAGTCCATTTTATTGTTAAAATTTGGAATTTAAAAAAATATTTCAACTTGTAGTTGAATTACTTGAATCATTATTAAATCATTTTGTTTCGCTATGTTTGGATATATGTATGTGTGTGTGTGTTCATATGTGGAGTTTCGCTAGCTAATATAATTTTAACCCCTAATTACTTCATGCAGGTTTCGCCAGTGGCGGATTTGCCCTAAGGCACAATAGGCCCGGGCCTAGGGCGGCCAGATATTAGGGGCGGCAAATCGTGACAAAAATTTCACTGATGATAACAAGAAATAACTCAAATGCAAAGTATCTAAGTATTTTAAATTCTTGCGCACATTATGGTCTTCTATCTACACTTACCTACATTAATCTCAACAACTGTTCAAATGAGATTAATTTACGGCCACACATGCCTCCGCTCGTTTTCGTAGGATTCCCAATCGAGAATCTAATCTCTGCATACATCCTACGAGCCTCGTTCAGGCTATCACCCGCGATGGCGTAAAGCCGTCCCATTTCGGTCCACTGTTCATTTTTGTAAGACAGCACTTATAGTTAACTAAATTTCTGAACCGATTTTGATAAAAGTAAATTCAGTATGTACCTAGTCTATGATAGGTGCTGAGAAAGGGGTGGCATAGGGCCTAGAGCGGTCAAGACTGCAAATCCGCCACTGGGTTTCGCCCAAACAATGAAAAAAGCTCTGCACGCATAAATTAATCAATAATACCAGTACGTACTTTTTTTTTTTTTAACGTGGTAAAATCATCAAATGAGTCCTCCCACCCAGGGCAGAGCGGGAGGGACTGTCAGACTTGTACTGACTAAAATCCACGGTGTCCTTCAATAGCCCTTTACGTTCCAGGGTCACGGTAATTCTATGAGTCCTGCAACCCCGATACCAGTACGTACTTACATAACTAATAAATAATAATTAGATCAAGTGCAGGATTCATGTCTTCTTCATAAAAGCATTCACAATTATTTTAAAATTTATTATATTGATGCCATTTAATACAATTTTCTTGGTGCATTTTTCTATGTCTAAAATTATTGTTTTTTAATAATCAATTCATGGAATACTTTGTGCCATTAACACCCAGTTTCTGGATCACAAAATATCAACACATCAAAATTAAAGCCAAGTCAAGTAATAATTCATTCAAACAAAAATAATTTATAGCTTAATATATATTTTGTGTGTTGATTTTTGTTCCGAAAACTGGGCCTTAGTCCACCTATGTGATACTATTTTACATAAAGTTAAAAATGTATAAATACATTACTTGTCATAAAATTCACAAATTCCAGCTGTAAACTTATTATAAGTATATATATTTCACATTTATCCAAACTATTGTTATATTAGCAGCAAAGAATACTTACCAACTTTGTGGTTTTTGCATTTAAACATAATATAGCTATTACATATTAAACAATACCTCTAAAAATTGTCATTAAAAAAAATTTGATCAGGGTATCCAGTTTGTTAAAAATAAGCATGATTCTAGTTCTACTTGAACACTGCAATAACATTTAGCAAAAGCATTTTTATTTTACATGTATAAAATCTTTAGCCATAATCTGTTATGTAAATTAAATCTGTTGCCACATTATAGCTGCATTTGTATATTTATAATACTCAGTCTAAACTACTTATTTCTATAATATCAAAAGTATACAATAAGCGTATTTTTGGACGGACTACTCAGATACCTTCAATTATATTGTTAAAAGCAATGATTATTGTACAAATTACACAAAAATCATTAGTTTATTATTAAATTTAGAAAAGTAAAAATACACAAATCTGCATAGTTCAATTAAAATATTAAAGATCATACAGGACGGACTCAATATAAAAGATATTTAAAAAACGTTAGCCTATATGTCAGTATGTCCTCCCGCATAGCCAACCTTCCTTTCCTGCATAGTATAAGATGATGGCTCTCGGCTCTGCATCTCATGCAGTCTCTTATACTTATGTACTCTAGCTTCAACCAAGAATAGAATGCCAGCAGGCAAAAGTAAGATAACACCTATGACACCAAGAGCAAATGCCCAGCCCAGATCATTGTGCTCCCAATTAGGCATCCAATCGCGACCATCACCTCTGGCTCCAAAAGTCACCACAGATATGATGCCAGAAAATCCTGAAAATAAGTTCATATTTTACAAGTGGAAAAGCTGTTCAACTTTTAGAAGTTCAAGAGGCAGTGCAATTCAATTTATTTTACTGTAGAAAAAAATATAACAAACCTCCAATAACAAGCACTGTGCCTAGAGTTACCAGGAGCGTTAAATATTTGTCATCATCTTTGTCTTTCTTCAGATAAAGGTAAGACAAAAACATTGATAAAATGACACAGCACATAGCTATAGTGAAAAAGAATTGTGTAGCTATGAAAAACCCAGGCAGTAGTATGTCATGGATTATGTAATATTCCTCTTCAAATATCCACCAGCACCCAGTGAACACAGTGTCATACCAGTGATGGATTTCTTCGAATCCATTGAAGCACACCTCCCACAAGCCTGCAAATTTAACAGAAATGCTTTAGATTCATTTGAGTAACAACGTAATGTATCATTCAGAAAACATTTAGAAAAAATAAAATTCGTGTGTCCAGTTCACAATTTTATTCGATTGTGAGGAAAGTTGTCGAAGGGACATGCTCGCGAATATTTATGATTTAAAAAATGGGGAAACACCGGGAATGAGGTTGTGAAGAAAAGCCAGATATAAAAACAAACAACTAAATGCATTACTATGTTTAAAGGCTTTCTTCAAACAATAAAAACACGACATAATGAAACATCTTACCAATTTTTATAAACTTTGGGTTCCTTAGTTTTCCGTCAGTAACCAGCCAATAAGGACTTATGAAGGCAATTATTATGAACAAAGATGCAAATACAAAGAATCCAAGCGCAAATAATCCTGTTTTAGACTTAACCATTTTAAAAACAAATGATTCAAAATAACAATCGAAATAATAACACGCCCTTCACCGTTCACGTCAACGTCATAAACCGTCGATTGCTGAACGATAGGCTCAGAACCGAAAATTTATCGATATTTTTAAACAGTACATCGATACTTTTCGACAAGTTTTTATATTTCCATGCAAAATAACAAGTATTGAAAATTGTCTCAAAAACGAAATTTTTACATCCAATAAAAACATGCATTTAAAAGATCATTCTAGATTGAAATCCGTAAAAGGCTGGCTCTAAATCCCTAAACTACGGTCTAAATAAAACAGCACACGCGCTGCCACATGCGTTGCCACTTCAATTCATATTTTTCTTAGTTAAGTCGACTTCGTAGACTTATTTGATAAAATATACCCTTTTAACAATCGGCAAAAACACTTCATCGATATTTTTTTGCTAATTTAATTCCATGGGTACAGCATTGTTGATAGTATTGACACTGACAGCTATGTCAATACAGTCATTGTCATATGTCATCATTCATAATATAATAAGTAAATAATTTTTCTTCCAAACACTTACCAAAGATGAATATTGTGTAATTATTAAAAAAAAAAAGCCTAAAATAAATGCAGTACCTACTGATGAATTCAAGAAGGCTTAATATAAGTTACTTCTTGTGTAGGGGGAGGCGTTATTTGCAAGTCAATGCAACGACTAACGAATGCACAAGTTACGTGAAAAGTTTATGTAAACATCTTAACATAAGTGAAAACAAAGCACACTATTTATGTATCAAACATCCAGTAATAACTAAACTTAATGATGAAAGAATCGAAAGTTTAGTGCATACTGTTAATGAGATGGGATTTTCCAACCGCACACTGATGGAAGAGCCTGCATTGTTTGGAATTTTGCCTGTAACCTTAAAATTTCGTTACAAAGTTCTAGAGGAATGTGGAATTCAAAATATATCGTCAGCGTCTTTAGCAACATACTTAACAATATTAAAACAGAAGACAATTGGAGAACTGAAGACATTAGGATATCTACCTCCTCATATTAATGTTGAAAATAAACTTGCAAGTTTTATGACCCAGTGGCCTACATCTCTTACAACTTTAATAGATGAAGATGTAAACTGCACATCATTATACACATTGCGCTTGAAAATCATTCAACGATATCTTGAACTTGTGTTGGATCTCACAAATGAAGAATTTTACAGAGGTATTAAAACTTATCCTACTATTAAACATCGACCTTTGGAATATATAAATGACACACTAGAAATGTTACAATTACAAATTATGATCCCTAATCATAAAATTAAATCTAACTTATATCTAATCCATGTTGATCCAGGAAACTTGAAAAATTTAATTCATAGTTTCCGAAGTATTGGTGGAATTGATATCAAGGAGGTCATAAGGATGCATCCAAAGTTAGCTACAAGAAACTTTAATACTATGCTTGAGACACGAAAGATTTTAGAAGAATATGGGATTGGCAAAGAGGCACAAAGGAGATGTTTTAGTATTTTTACTTTAGCTCCTGATACAATAAGAGAAAGATTGGAACAAGCAAAAAGTATACCTGAATTCAGTGCATTTATTAAACATCCACGATTTCTGAAGATGATACACTATAACACAACAGCAATGAAGCGATTGAACAAATTATACAGTAACAACAAAAAGTGTGTTAGTTTAAATGTTCTGTCTGGAAGTGCAGCCCATTATGAAATCTTTGAAAAAGCTCCTGGTGATAGGTTAGGCAAAGGAAAAGATTTACTGTTCTGCATATCACAGTCTTTAGGAAAGAAATTTAATATGATAAATATTCGTAATGTTATAAAAAGGCACCCTTTTTGGATTAACATACCAGTACTTCAAGTGAAGTATGTTTATGAACAACTGTCCACACAGTTTACAGACCAAGATATTTATGAAAACTGTCCTATTCTATTATATCCGTGGAAGAATGTTAGAGAAACCCTGCATGCAATAGATAAAAAGCTAATAGAAAAGCAGATTCCTATGTTTCAAGAAAATTTAAATTATGATTCTTTGAGCAAGTCTCAAAAATTAAGTTTAGTTCTATATTTACTAGAGAAGAATCATTATTTTTCTGGAAATGGAGTGTGGACTGAGGAAAAAAATAGAAATTTAGATAGGTTAGACGTTGAAAAATTACCTACTCTTAACAATTTTAATTTATAAATAATAATATGCTTTTAAACAATTTGTTTCATTTTATTGACACAATGAGACACCTAAGTGAGTTCACAGTGTTTCGAAATCATCAATACAACCCTCTAAGTTCATTTCATCATCATCATTTCACCGAAAGACATTCACTGCTGGACATAGGCCTCCCCCAAGTGTCGCCACATTGACTGGTCCCGTGCATCTCGCACCCAGCGGATCCCCGCAACCTTCACCAGGTCATCGGTCCACCTGATGGGAGGCCTTCCAACGCAACGTCTTCCGGTTCGCGGTCGCTACTCGAGAACTTTTCGGCCCCATCAGCTATCCGTGTTGCGAGCAATGTGCCCTGCCCACTGCCACTTAAGTTTGGCAATTCTTCGGGCTACGACGGTAACCTTGGTTCTCTTGCGGATGTCTTCATTTCTGATTCGATCACGCAAGGAAACTCCGAGCCCTAACATTGCCCTTGGGTGGGTTTAAGCCTTCTGATGAGGCCCATTGTGAACGACCACGTTTAGGTCGCGTATGTTACTAGCAACACACTGGTCATGGACTTTCGTCTTGAGACATACACTTCGGTCTCTGTATAACCTGCCGCAGCGTATGTGTGGTCTACGGTGCTAAAGCCTTTTCGGAATCCAGTTTGTTCGGGAGATTGAAAATCGTCAAACATTCGCGCGAGACGATTCGTGATGACTCTTGAAAACAACTTGTGGACATGGCTCTTAGAAGTGAGATGGGCCTGTAATTCTTCAGCCTGACATTGTCGCCCTTCTTAAAGAACAGCACCATCACCACCACCACCCTGCACCATGCCTGTGGCGTTTTCTCCTCCAGTATGACGGAATCAAACAGCTTCTGAAGGGTCTTAAGTACCGGTTTTTCACCCGCCTTCAGGAGTTCAGCCGTAATTCCATCATCACCCGGTGCCTTGTTGTTTTTAAGCTGTTTCAGAGCCATAGGTTGCCAGAGGTTTTGCAGATATGATCCTGCCATCGTCGGTCCTCAGTTCCGTGAGCTGACTCTGCCCAATGGCCAATCTCTTGAAAATACCTTGGAGCCTTTATTCCGCTCAATTTAATGCGACCGGTATTAAAGCGGCGGAGGTTCTTCAAGGATTTAGAGATCCGTCTATTGTGAGCTGCCGGTATTTGCACGCCTCGTCTGAAGACTGCAGGATCATCTCACGCCGCTCCTTCATGAGCTTGAGAGTATGATCACAGAGTTTTTTGTTCTTATCTGCAAGACGCTGGACAGAGCGTAGACTTCATCAGTCGAGACCTTTCAAGCTTGATATTGATATTCAATGTGCCTCTTACCATGCGGTGATCGCACCCGGTTTTCAACGTATTGATCACAGAGACAACATTGAACAGTTGCTTCTTGGTTGACATGATGAAGTCAATCTCATTTTTAGTTGCACCATCGGGGTTCTTCCAGGTCCACTTCCTGTGCTCACGCTTTCTGAAGAATGAGTTCATCATATAGAGGCCTTCCTAGTTCCTTCTCCACAATTAGCCAGTTGGTGACCCCGGTGATTCCGACGACCAACCAAAATCCTGATACTGATCTGCAAATTGCAAAAAACGTAAGAAAATTTAAATTTCGCGGACTACGCGTGACCAACTCTTCATTCATTTGTTCGAAAATTCATGTACTCCGAACAAAATGAAAGTGACGTCCGCGCCACTATCGCATTCATATTTTGGTTAGGACTAGGACTCAGGCTAACAATGTGCTTAGGGTCCTTTCACATTGGCGCAGAATCGAAGCGACGCGTTACGACCAAATCGGTTTTATGTTATAGTTTGCTTCCTTCCCTTTTCTATACGAGGAAACGAATGGGGGCTATCGCGCAGGAATTCGCCGCTAGTGGCGTTTGTGTAGAGTAAGGTCTTCCGAAATGTCAGATGTCATAGTGTGTTCGCGCGTTGCGTGCTTTTTACGTACGTATTTTTCCCAATATTCACGACTCAATCGGTGACTTGAAGATTTTAAGTAGCAACTTAGGATTTTATTTGTTAGTACTTAACTGCATTCCTACCGCAACTGCAACTTGGCTCTGGCGCGGGTCGACTCTAGTATATGTAAGTGCACTACTATTTGATCCTAAAGAAAAAAATGCATGCGGCGCGCCTCGTAATCGTGTAGACGACGCTTCGGGCCTAAGCATTCTGTACAGAAATACTCTATTGAGGTAAAGAGTGGCAACATTTCTGCGGATGTTCGTATGACCAAAAACGTTTGCTAACTTTTTCTGTTAAGTCTATGCCCCTACCCTGGCTCTGTTAGTTAGGATTTATGCTCTGTGGTCTGTGGTAGTGTAAAAATGGCTGCCCTACTTCCCCGTCCTCTTGGTCTTGCCCAAATTATTTCCCTGAAAAATGCAAATAAGGTAATTTCATTTATGTAGTTAGTCATTATATGGTCACAATAATAATCATTATTGGAGTGTTTTTGAATTTAACAATGTACTACTGTTCTAAATGACACTAAAACAGTGAAATATTGATTTGGTTTTAGCTCAAAAACATAAAATAATACACGTTTTCAAGTTAATAATTGTTTAAAAATAAAAATATGAAACTGTTTTACATTCGATATCGACAGACCTTGACAGTAATTTAGACATTTATTTATAAATTTGACCTTGTCATTTTCAGCTATTGTGACCTTACGTCATCGCTAGTACGTTTGTAGTGAACATACTGAACAACGTAATTTTCAGGCATGTAAAATCCCATTTTTTTAATAAATACCAATCTGTATTTGACTCATGATTGCTTTCCCTAAATCAATAAACCTGGCAGGTCTTACAAGAACCGACATTCTAATTGGAAGTAGATTATAAAAAAAGATCCAACCCACAACATGACCTAAAATGAGTTAACTAAACCAAACTAGTCGTAGTAGAATTTCGAGAATTTTATAAGCCAAGTTTTGCTACTTTGAACTCTTTCGTTTTGTTTGCCGTATGTTATTACTTCCCAGAATTTTATCCTTATTAGCGACACTATCGATTATTTATTGGTGTATTAATACAGGGTTTTTTTTTCCAAAACCAACGGTTTCGATTCCTGGCTAGAAATATTGATTTACCAAAAATCTAATGGTGCAGTTTTAGTTTTCATTAAAATCGGGTTCGAAACTCCTTTGAGTATTTTTCGCTGTTCCTCATAGTTTCGGATTTGACCATCCACACCCACTTAAAAAATTCACCCTGTATACAATATTTAGAATAATAGCCATAGGCTATATACCTCTTAATAATTAAATATTTTATGAAGAAAAATACACTGCTATTGTAACCTATTTTCAATTAGGTATGGTAACATAATCACTCATTTTTTATTTCAATCAGTATCTATATACATTATTATTAATACTTGAAATGGGATATTTACCATGTTTACAGTAAACATGGTAAATATCCCGTTTCACTTATTAATAATAAAGTTAGTGACCATGATAGTTTAAAATCTAAATACATTGCCTAAAACTATAGTACCTATATTCCAATAATACACTGGCTGATTTTTTTCAGTGATTATAGCTTATAGCGAGAACTGGGCAGGAGTAAATCATGAGTATTGATTTGTCGTCTTGCTATCTCATCTAATGGCTAGACATGAATCAATACAAACAATAACAAACTACTTAATTTTGACATGTTTTGTTGAAAATTAAATATTTGTTTATATTTTTTAACAGTTGACAATCTAGGGAAATATATTGCAAAATTATTGTGTTTTTCAAAATAATGGGTAATATGCCCATTTTTATTGCCCAAAAACCGTGACTGTTATCTGAGTCAATTTTAGAAAGGCAAACTTGTTTCAAAGTAAGGATTAAAAACTTCCTAAGCACCAGAAATTATTATGTAACCTTTGTGAAGCTAGCACTTCATCTTACTGTCACATGTTTAGTTTTGTTCAAAGTTCAATGTATGTTGCAAAGTTCAATATTGTTGTTGGTTATCTCATTTATGTGCAACCCATGAATGAGTATACATAGGTCGGTTATCTTTCTATTTTATGTGGAATCATACAATAGGAAAAATCAAGTTTTTGACATTAAGAGCATTAATGTCTTATGGCATTTCATACAAACTTTCAAGTGATTTTTTTTCGAAATGACTGAACCGATTTAAATGAAACTTCGTACGCATAGGCAGGATACAGAAGTCTAAAACTTGACAGAGAACTTTCGAAATGTCTTTTTAAAAAAAAGGTCATTGGAAATTTCTGTTTCTATGGAAAATCTAAAATCGGTCTAATTTAGCTGTAATACTATTTTTCGAAAATGTTCTTTGTCAAGTTTTTAGACTTATGTATCCTGCTTTATGCTTATGCGTACGAAGTGTCATTAAAATCGGTTCAGTCATTTTGAAAAAAAATCACTTAAAAGTTTGTCTGAAATGCCGTAAGACGTTAACGCTCTTAAATCTTATCAGCTATAGTTTATTTCCTAAGTAATTTTAATGCAGATATGAAAGAAATCTTGTAAATGACTAAACAGTTTATTTTGATTAGATGTTATCAGATTTTTGTGATAAAGGCACTTGTTATGCAGTAGTTCATATGAATTTTTCATTTTTGCTCATACACATATCAAATGAAAACGATAGTAAAATATGGTGCTGTTAAATAAAATTGTTAATTATTACAATTTATTAAGCTCTGCAGGTGAAGACCTTATGGGATGCAGGACAAAATTCGCTCATTGCTATTCTCAACGAACTTGCTTGAAGGGGTTCAAACGGGGGCGAATAATCTCGTGACTCCCTAATCATTAACAAAAAAAGACTAACCTAGTCATGTCCCTCGTAGGATTCACATAATTTTGGCTGTCCTTAAATAATATGGTATTTGTATTTGGTATTCTCTTTTAGCTAATGCATAATTAATTCTGTTTAATCCTAGTTGCTGGTGGCGGCAACTGCAAACCACTACCCAAGCAAACAACAAGTCCGAAACTTGAATGTCCATGAGCATATAAGCTACACCCTCCTGCGAGACAATGGCATTCCTGTACCCAGGTTCAACGTGGCCACCACCCCAGAAGAAGTTCTCAAGTATGCGAAAGAACTTAACACAAAAGACATTGTACTCAAGGCTCAGGTAAATTATTAAAGTTGTTTGAAGTCCTTAAAATTATACCCAATAAAAAGAGCTTTAGGGCAAAATTGTAAGTGGCCATTCAAAATTTTTAAGTAATCTGAATGATTTGTAAAATTATAAAATATTTATATAAAGAAAAGAAGTGAAAATCGAAGTCCATGTGTGCAAACTAAGATTTTATATCTTACAATATAAGTAAGCCATAAAATCTTAATTTTTGTTGACTCTTAAGTTATTATTATTATTATATACCCAGGAGTGGGACAGATTTTATTTATAGTTGGCACTAGAAAAAAAATCTGTTAAATAATTTATGTTATTCACTACTCTATTTTTACTATGGAAACAAAAGAGAAACAGCAAAAAAAAATGCATTTAAATTTACGTTAATGTAATAAATAACAGATGGTTGTTTTCCTGATTTCAGGATTGGGCCTATAGTAAAAGTTGTTCATGATGAGTACAAACATTAAAAGATTTAGGGTACACTAAAACTTATGAAATTAAAATAACTAGTGCTATTTTAGGTTCTTGCTGGAGGCAGAGGAAGAGGTACCTTCAAAAGTGGCCTCCAAGGTGGTGTCAAAATGGTTGACACGTAAGTAAAATAATATATTTTATATAAAAAGAAATGATTGAATTGGAATAATGTTTGTAAGGTAATTTAAGAACTTAGTTGACGACATTGTCCTATTTTGACTGAATACATGAATATTGTTTATTCACTGTAAGCTGTACTTACTGTTACTACTCAGGCCCGAAATCGCCCAAGAGCTAGCTAGCAAGATGCTGAAGCAGTACCTTGTCACAAAGCAGACAGGTGCTGCAGGACGGATCTGCAATAAGGTCATGGTGACCGAGCGCAAGTTCCCCCGTAGAGAATTTTACATTGCTGTCATGATGGAGCGCAGCTTCAATGTACGTATGGTTTTACTTCTCAATTGCAATTTTAGTTCCTGCCATATGAACTTACAATTACATAAATCTGTTGTTTTTAGGGTCCAGTTATTATTGCATCCTCTCAAGGTGGTGTAAGCATCGAGGATGTGGCTGCAGCGACTCCTGAAGCTATCACCTACGAACCTATCGACATTATAAAAGGAATCCAGGACGAACAGATACAACGTGTTTTAACTAAGGTACTTCATTTACATTGCACACTAGACCACCAGTTGCTGCCAATGCAGCCGAGTGTTTCGCCATCATTTGGCGGTTGGTTTTAAAGAGCCAGGAACACCACAACTTGCACTGTGCCATTGTCCTTTTTAAGGAAATTCATAAACAAGTGTAGGTCTACAAAACAAGATGCGTAGTTTGTAGTTGTAAATCGCTAATTAATGGATATTGTATGTATGGAAAGCTTATTTTTAAACTAGAATTTGTTTTAGATTGGCCTAAACACACCTGAGGCGCAAGGGATGGTTAAAAAGCTGTACGATCTCTTTGTGAAAAAAGATGCACTTCTAGTTGAGGTGAACCCATACGCGGAAGATGCCATTTCTGGTCAATGTAAGTTCTTAACTTTACTGATATACATTATATTGGAACATGTTTAAATACCCTTGTAGCTGAGGACTGAATCATTCTATCAGTATTAACATTTTGCATTATGGCTGCTTGTTTCTAGTTTGTGTTGAAAACACGTGAAACGAGTGAGGAAGCGAATGAGGGATAAAACTGACAAACAATCGACAAGCAACGCCACCTGTTCATAGCTTTCGGTTTTCTTGCCCATTATATGGAGTGGAGGTCAAACAACATTATGTGATTATACTATAGGCCTACCGTTTAACTGATTCGAAAGTATTGTAATGTTCTGGATTCAAAACAATGAACTTTTATCATAATCTTTTGTTTCAGTCTTCTGCTTAGATGCAAAGTTCCGGTTCGACGACAACGCTGACTACAGACAAAAGGAACTATTTGCTTTGAGGGACCCGAGTCAGGAAGATCCCAAAGAAATCCTAGCTGCTAAATCAAACTTGAACTACATTGCACTTGATGGTATGACTGTTATTAAATGCATTATGAACTAGCGACTCGCCCCGGCTTCGCAAGGTTTTTACGGCTTGACAATGCTTAGACGTTTCATATGTACTGGTGCATATCATAAGTTTAATATATGCATAACCCTACCAGAATAAATTTTCTTATTATACTCGTATTTTATCAAAATCCGTTGCGTAATTTAGAAGAACACAGCAGACACAAAAGCGTCTTTAATTTATAGTATACTAGCAACCCGCCCCTGCTTCGCACGACGTTACCTATCCCATCAAAAATTAACCTATCATTCAAGCTGGAAACAACAAAACACATTCATAAAAATTTCAATAAAATCAGTCTGGCTTTCTTAGGTACTATTGGGTGTATGGTAAATGGCGCCGGGTTGGCCATGGCTACGATGGACATCATTAAGTTGCACGGCGGTGACCCCGCCAACTTCCTCGACGTTGGTGGTGGCGCCACCGCTCAGGCTGTAACGGTGCGTCTCGACACATTACTAAATGTAATAATAAATGATTAAAGGTCGTATTAACATCATTCTTACTGTTATAGGAAGCCTTCACTATCATCTTGTCGGACCCGAACGTGACTGCCATATTGGTAAACATCTTCGGAGGTATAATGAGGTGTGATGTCATTGCTGAGGGAATTGTAACTGCGGCCAAGAACCTTAGTATCCAAATCCCAGTCATTGTTCGTCTTCAGGTATGTGTTATGATTTAATTTATTACCATTCTTATCATATTTGATACCATTAATTTGCAAAAAAAAATGTGTTAAACCTTTTTGGTAGCTTGAGGTAGGTTAAGTTTCGACTGTTACGTAACTTTTAACTTTTTGACAGGGTACAAAAGTGCATGAGGCGAGAAAACTGATCGCAGAGTCAGGACTGCGCCTAGTGCCGCGTGATAACCTCGACGAGGCTGCGCAGCTCGTGGTTCAGCTAGCCGAGATCGTTAATCTCGCCAAAAAAGCTGGAGTCGAGGTGAAATTTGACATCCCTGACTTATTTATGAACAAACAGTAAAAAATTGCAGTATTTTCATGTATCTTTACCATCACTATCTAATTGGTCATCATTGTTGTCTAACGTAATCCAGTTGTAATTATTGTTGCTTCAAATTTATGGCTCAAGTGATTGTAATGCTTGGTAGTTGTGCGCCACTCTTTATCGCCTGTAATCAGCTGGCATTCTATGCAACATATTTTACAAAAGTATAACCTTTTGACGCATGGACAAAATTTTTACTTGGAAGCCATTGAAGCTTTTTAACAGAACACTTGGGTGGTCATAACTACTGTATTTGTGGCATACTCGCAGTCTACATATTCCATATATTACATACTCTATAGATAGGCTTTATTGTTATATTTATATAATATGGGAGTATGCTGAAGTACTTTGTGTTATCTACATGTGAACTAGCTAGCACTTTAACTTGTGAGTTACCTTTCAATAGACTCTTCATGCACTTCGATCAAAATCAAGTCATTAGACAATTTGTAGTTAGTATCCAAAGTCACGAATTTCAGAGAACGAGTGTTGGTGGTTGAATTTGTAAAAGCAGATTTCACTTAGAACTGGAAGCATCAGAGCCAATTAGATTAAATAATGTAGTTCATTGATCTATTTATTGTAACACATTTAGTATAAGTGAAAATATTAGATAAATACACAGTTCAAGTGATTATTAAAATAACATAGATGTTGTAGTGAAGTGTTAAAATGCTTCAAGTTGTTATAAAATTGTAATTTGCTATTACTTCACGAACATTAATCGATCGAGATCGAGTTTTAAGTATTTCATTTATTGCATTAATTTACGAACATATTAAAAGTATGTATTGTTAATTTTGGAGTACACCTAGAGGTGTACGTTGAGATGTATAACGACGCAATAATTAGTATTTTGTACATTATGTATGTTTATTTGTAAATAGCGACAGTTATTTTTTTGTTTGCCACATTGAGAATCTGCAGAGATTCGAATATTAAAGTACAATACATATTTTACGGTATCGACAGTTTAATCCAAATATGCAAAGTTGTGTATTAAAGTCTATATATTTATTTTTGGCTTCGTTTGAAGGTAAACCTATTTAAATAAAAATTATTTTAGATCTGTATTGTAGTTGTTCTTGAAACTCTTCCTTTTAGCATTAGCGGTTGATGTAGATTACTGTGGATAAAACGTAGATGAGTGTTAAATACGTTAGTGTATAAGATTTTAAACTATCATAGTCAATATCCCGTTTCCAGTGTTAATTGATTGCGTTAGTGTAGTCTCACTATGTATACAACATGTTCAAATGTTTTTTTTGCCACCGACGTTATGATAAAAAACTAGTCTGTTATCAACCACCGGTCAAGTGCGTGTCTGACCAGGCCCAGTGAAGAATTCCACATAGTCAGAATGAATTTACACATGCATAATGATTTGATCAACAGCAATATGTTGGCATTTTATATTTTTAGATATACTCTGGAATTAAATAAAAAGGTTGTGGTGAGAAAAGGTCTCCCCCATACTTTTCCAATCTTCCTTGTTCTGTCACTACTGGGCAAAGGCCTCCAGCCCCGGATCTTGAATTACTACGAGGTGGGGCAAAAACTGAAAAATGCCGCCCCCGCCTGGCAATATTTTTACCTTTATCATCATCATCATTTCAGCCATAACACGCTCACTGATGGACATAGGCCTCCTCCAAAGAGAGAAAGATCGATGCGATCTATTCCTACGCGCCCCACAGAGAACATATAATTGTTTATTTTATTATTTTACTATAATGCCGGTTAGTAATCGCAAAGTTACGATAATGCTGAGTCGTGTATTCGTCTCCCAAGCTTGATTTTGCCGCCCTCTAAATTTGCCACCCGGGGCACGGGCCCCGGCTTGTCCCCCCCCTAGATCCGGGGCTGAAGGCCTCCTCCATACCTTTCCAATATTCCTTATGTTTTGCCTTCTCCGGCCAAACTGTTAGGAACTAGTGCAAATCGTCATCCAATAAAAAATGTAAATAAAAGAAACAACAAGTGGAGGATTGCGCGGCCATAACTTCCAAGGTGAATATTTCGTAAAATATTGATCCAGAGCTTATAATTCTTTTTTCGAAATTTTTTGACAAATTCAGTCTTCAATTGACAAAAAGAATTAGATCTCTAACCCAAATTGTTGCTGAGATCTCCATGGCAGCGCAATCCTCCACGTTACGTTCGCGCGGCCAACTTAAAACCCTTATAACTTCTTTATTTCTAGTTTGACCAATTTTTTGGTTTGTACACTTCGATTTTGACAAATTCTGACAATTTTTGGCGAAGTTTTTTTTCTGTATTGATAACTTGGCGGAGCAATCGTAACGCACACAAAATTATAAGGGTTTCGTTTTTACCAATTTGACGCTAAAAACCAGTTTGACTTTTTACAACCATAATTCCTCTCCTCCCTATTCCTTACCCTGTTTTTATAATGTATCATAGATAAAAATAACTTCCGCGGATAAGTCCCCCAACACGTGCAGTAAAAGAAGACGGACGCGTAGGAAGTGTAAGTGATATAGTGGGAACAATACTATACCTGCTTTTGAGTTATTTCTTTTTCTATTGGTATAAATTGTATTGTATACCGTAGTTTTTTATAAACTTATGTTGCCACCATCAAATCACGATTAAATTTAAAAGCTGAATATTGCAATTTTATAAATAATAAAACTGTAAATGATTAATATATTTAGCTTTTTATTTGTTACTATATAGACTTATGGAAATATTATAATATATTCATATACATGGACATAGTTCACTTTCAAATATGAATGGAGTTAAACTATACATATTGGAGTTGAACTAATCATCAATAAAAATATCCTTAAATTGTTCAAATTAACAATTGCACTGAGACAGCATGTTTAGCGTGACATGAATGAAGAAAATTAAGCAATTTACTTATTATGTACACTAAATGACTTCTTTGCTAGGCGTAGATATACCTAATGCTTCTTCATATCCGGTCTTCTTTTCATGTTTGCCTGTGAATTAAACAAAAAATATTTGATAAATATCGGCACATAATTTTAATGTAGTCTTTAGCATGATCCTTTATAATTGATTGATCGTTTTGGCGGGTTATCCTCTAAATCTGAGCAGTTCTCTTATTACATAAAATGTGGTGTGTATGTCTTATACTTATACATAACTGCTATACCAATTTGGCGAGTTTAATGCGTGGTTTGTGATGAACCATCTATTACAAATAAGAGTTCAGCTGCATCCGGTTAAGCGCAGGCCACACCGCCAGCTGGCGGGCGAGCGACGCGAACGACGCCCTTTTCATACTTTGTTCGTATCTTTCGATAGTTCGCGGTGTGAACCAAAGTATGAAAAGAGGTGAAACGACGCGTCGTTCGCGTCGCTCGTCCGCCCGCCAGCTGGCGGTGTGGCCTGCGCTTTAGACTAGAAGCCGACCCCAACAGAGTTGGGCCAAGGCTAGGCAGATGATGATGATCAATCTACCAAAACATATTGCAAGAAAACTAGATGTAATAATGGCTGTGACATAATTATGAAGAATGTAAAAATAGCCTAAACATAAAAAAAAAATACTTGAATGGAATAGATGAAGGCAAACCGCTTTTCTTTGGCTAATTTAACAAGTTGGTAATAATACTTTTATAGGAAAGCTTAAAGACCTTTCTTTGTTGATTTATTCCTCTTGGACTCTTTGTCTTTTGATTCCTTTTTAGATTTTTTATGTTTTTCAGTCTTTGTGTCCTTCGAGTGAGGTTCGACAAGTAAAGAGTCATCGTCTGCTGCGTCACTATCTTTCGTTGTTTTCTTGCCATTTGTCTTGCTTAGATCGTCAATGAGCAGCGCTTCATCTACTTCTTTAGCTACTTCTGGTAGCATTAAATCTACGGTCTTTTGTTTTGTTTTCTTTTCCTTCTTCTTCTTCGTGGGTTTGTCGCCGGAAGTTTTGTCGGCAGATTTGGTCTTCTTCGAAGACTTGGGCTTTTTCTCCAAAAGTCCGCTTTCAGGCGTGGGGTAGTGATGTATTCTTGACGAGAGTAGCTCTTCTTCCCGTAGAGGCCTGTAAGTAAACGACATGGGTGAAATTATTTGAAACTAATCATGGTCGCCTGACGATCTAATACGATAAATTGAAACTAAAGTGTAATTAAGTCTGGCACTGACTGGTCGAGGTCGAGGTCGAGCGCGCGGTGCGGGTCGTCGGGCGGCGCGGGCGGCTCGTCGTCCGACAGCGCGGCGCCCTCGGGCAGCTCGCCGCCCTCCGCGACGGCGGGCCGCGCCAGGTGAACCTCTTCTGTAAAATCACGTTCAACAGTTGTTAAACCTATTCAAAAATAGCTGATATTCGCTTCCATTTTTCGTTATCTGGCTGCAGTTCAATTATGTCAATGTTAAGAACTCAAGACTAACCCTCACTGTCTGAGTCGCTCGATGGTTTATCCTTTTTGCTTTTTCGCTTCTTCGATGTCCGTTTCTCCTTTTTCTTCTTGTTTGAACTTTCCCGTGTTATTAAGTATTTATCAGATCTCTTGGCTGCGAAAAATAATTTTAGTGTTAGAGAACAGATTATTATAATATCAACTCGTGTATTTCTTTGGAGAGTTACAAAGTAAATATAGAACTATGGCGAACAGAGTCCAAAGCTTTGATGTAGTCAATAATTAATCTATGTCCAGTAGTGGATGTCTTTCGGCTGAAATGATGATGATGAATTTTAAACTCTGTGCACTACTCTATTATCTGGATGAGGGATTGTGGGTAGTAAAAAGGCATAACCAGAACCAACCAGACTTGAAATATGGTGTTGGAATACTTTATCGTGCTTTTAAATTTTTGACGACTAAAATAATAATGGCGATTTATTATATTTTGTGATCAAAGATCACCATCGTCCATTACAGGTGTAACGAACACCGTAGTATATAGCATGTATTCGAAACGTGTAGCCATATTTAGAGGCCTGGTGGGCTACCATGACGTCTTAAAGCAGGAGTAATTCCAGTATGGGAGACAGATGGCGCTAGACGACCTCTATAGCTCTGTCTCTTTCCCACACTGGAATTACTCCTGCTTCATGACGTCATGATAGGCCATCTGATGCAAACTATGGGACATACATCTTAAATCAAATCGCGTCGTCCCACGGAGGACGTTGTTCAGTACCTTTACGTTCATACCTTTCTGATACACGCTGTATAGCATCTTGAAAATATGAAATCGTCGTTGAAGTTCTTACACCACGTAAGTAAATTTTTGGCGGTTTTGATATTTGATGCCGTTTGCGAGAGAATCGGAAGACGCATTCTTTCAGCCAATCAGAAACAAGCACCATGTCTATCTCTATTTGAAGTGAAGACAAATTATAAAATGGTACGTATTATTATGCAGTTTTTGCACCCTCGTGTTAAGTTGCTATTTTTAACCCCCGACGCAAAAACAGGGGTGTTATAATTTTGACCGCAATGTGTGTGTGTGACTGTGTCTGGCATCGTAGTTCTTAAACGAGTGTACCGATTTGGATGCAGTTTTTTTAAATTGACTTGGCGATGGTTCTTAGACACGTTTTATCAAAATCGGTGCAGCCATTTACTAGTTATGGGGAATGAAAGTGGGTGGTATAAATCGAGTATTTTCAAATATTCCCAAATGGGGTATCAAATGAAAGTGCATGATGTCTATATTACAATTAGACATGTTTTATGCAAATCGGTGTAGCCATTTACTAGATTTCGAGGAAGAAAAATCGAATATTTTCAAATATACCTAAGTGGGGTATCAAATGAAAGGGCATGATGTGTATATTACAATTAGACATGTTTTATCAAAACCGGCTCAGCCATTTTATTGACTTTTCAAATGTTTCATTCGCTTTTCTTTGTTGCGATGGGGGTGTTTTAAATTTAATTTATAACTTACGTGGTGTTAGAACTTCAAAAAAGAAATGTCAATTAATCTCAGTTCTTTTCAAAAGCCTTAAGTGCCAAATCAAAACCGATATTTGTCCGGGCATGCGTCTACCATCCATAAAGGTATCGTAGTATATGATACATGTTACATACTGTGAACTTGTAGAGGCACTTCAAGTGCAATCTCAGCGATGGGTACGTCGTCCTGCTGGTAGGAGCGCGGCGAGTCGTCCTTCAGATAGTGAGGGTTGTTCGCCTGCTCCTGTCGCCGGGCCTCGCGTAACTGTGCGGATAAAGACCAGTCAATCTCAATAAAAATAAATATATGACATTTTTCTAGCACATTAATAAATAAACTTGGAGTTATATCCAAGTAATGTATAAACGGTACAGTATTAGGTAAGTTGTTCTATGTACGCTTGTTAATGTTTCTGAGTTGATAAAACAACTCTCCACGCCAGGGAAGCAGCTATTGAACAAATCATAATACTACTGAGAAATTTCTGATTGAAAAGTTCACTGCTCGACCTGAAACTTAGCAATTTTTTACCCAACGAGCCAGTTTAAAAGCTAATACATCTTTACTAATGTTATGAAATGTGAAGTTTGGATAGGAGGTAACCTCCAAAACAACTCGTCGAATTAAAAATAAACTTTTACCAAGTGGCATAGCATATAGTTTTATGTTAAAACAAGAAACCTGTCGCGGGCTAAAGCATTGGAGAAAAGAGTGAAAAACTAAGGCTTTTGTGCAGTCGTACCATGGCGAGTTCCTCGGGAGTGAACTGCGCGATAGGCCTGGCGTCCTTGGGCGGCTGCGCGAACACCGCCGCCTCGCCCTCGCCCTCCGAGCTCGAGCTGTCCGACGACCAGCGCTCGTGAGACAACCACTGCTCTAGGTTCAAGCTGCAACACCAACCAAATGTTTTTTTAATAAAAGTTTCGTAAGATACACACATAAATAAGGTATATCGCGTGCTTTATATACTCTATCTACATTACATTTTTTTTTTTTGGTACCCACATGTTTGCGGGGTTTCGCTAGCTATTTTAATTGGATGTTTTATACTAGCACTGAAAACGACGCGATGACCGATGCATTTAATATGCATCTCCTCGCTAATAAAAGAAATGATAAACAAAATGCTCTTTAGCACTTGTTAAGAATGCCTCACGAAGATCAACATTACAAATATTTCCAAATCAGAAGAGATTTTTACGATGACGAGTAATAGAGAGGTATGGAAGAAGAAGACATGCTGAGCCGGCCCCAAATAAGGGTAGGAGAATTATGACGAAAAAGAGAATTTACTAATAAAGGGCAATAACAACAAAGCACATACTCTGAAGGCATGGGAACTTTCTTCTGCGCTTTAGGCGCGACGGGCTTCAGTTCTCCGTCGAATAAGTCTGCCAGCTCCTCTATTAACCCTCCGCTGAAACTCTGGACTGCACTCTCGCCGTTCACTTCCTCGATATTCTCTTCCTTCTCTGCTTCTACACCGTTGCTGCAAATAAATCATGTTAGTTGTTTTTAGTACAGAGAGTGTGATAGGTAGACACCGAAAGTCCCGTATTATTAGAAAATAGAAGTTAGCAACAAAATTTCCAGAAACATTTCTGTCGGGAAATTATGTTCGGTAACTATATTGTACAAATTAATACGAACATAAAAATATGGTGTTTACTTCTAACGTAGGTCTCTTTAGTTAAGTGATCGCAAATAAACAAAAGTCACTTTCAAAAAAATAATCTGATTCCTATCGCGGTGTTCGAATTTCCCGGAAACGGTTATAAGAGATTTTAAATTAGAGGATTGGCGCAAACAAAAGGAGAAGATTTCGTTTTCCTTAGAACGTCGATAATGATAACATCGAAGGCCTTTAATGGGGAAGACCGTTAAAAGCTACTCGTAGATGGCGCGACCATAGCTAGGTCTCAATATGACCAATGAGGCCAAGCTGTTTTGACATAAATTACATTACCAGATTTTCAACCAATGGTAATGCTTGTAACCAGCTATGCCATTAGTTTCACAGTTGCCATCCTCATTAGAAAAAAAAAGAGCAAAGCCACTGTTCATCAAGAAAAAAACTCCCGGCATATCGACTGTTGAATTTGTAACATTTGGCTTCTGAGCCAAATGTTATAAATTCAACAGTCGATCTGCTAAAAGTTAAGAATCTCAAGGGTACGCTCAGGCCCTAACGGTATTTACCTTTGTTCATGCTCGACCAGTATGGCGTCAGGCAGCGGCCCGTGCGCCGGCGCAGCGTCGCTCGGCAGCGCGCAGTCCCCGGGGCTCAGGCGTCGCAGCACCAGCGCCAGCAGGGCCGTCGCGTTGTGCGCGCGCTCCTGCACCTCCATGTCCTCGCTGCACAGGAGCGGCCGCAGGCCCCCTAGAGCTTCACGGATTATCTGTGAGGGGATAACATTGAATGTTTATTATAGTTTACCACCTTATTAAGTCCGCGGCTTCACCCGCGTGGAGTCCGGTAGTTGTCTTAGGAGTTTGTGTCAAATTTCATCTAAATCCGTTCAGTAGTTTTTGCGTGAAAGAGTAACAAACATCCATACATCCTCACAAACTTTCGCATTTTTAATATTAAGTAGGACTAGCTTATGCCCGCGGCTTCGCCCGAGTGGAGTTCGATAACTGTCCCACGAGATCTTACATCCAGGATAAAAAGTATCCTATTTGTTAATCTAGGTTATAAACTATCTGTATGCTAAACATCCAAATCCGTTCAGTAGTTTTTGCGAGCAAGAGTAACAAACATCCATACATCCTCACAAACTTTCGCATTTATAATATTAGTAGGAATTGGAAAGTAGGAAGTAAGACAAGATTTATACTTTTAGACCAACGACGTAAATGAATTTCTACTATCTGAATGAAGAGAAATAAGTAGTAGCACCAGTGACTGAAATGACGACTGGTGGAGAATTATGGCAGAACATGCAGCAACGACCCCAAATAAATTAGGATAAGGGCAGGAGAATGATAATGAAGAAGTAAAGTAACTGACCGATATAGCAGCCTCTTTGTCGTCGCGCGCCTCGTACAGGCGCAGCAGGTTGGCTGCGAGCTTGAGCGCGGCGTGCACGCACACGGCGCGCGCGCGCATGTGCCCGCCGCCGATGCCCGCGCACACCAGCAACCCCGAAACCGACTCGCGCATCACTGTCTCCTCGCTAAACAAATATAAATGTGCTTTTGAATTACATAATTTAAATCGGCGAAGGGTCCACCCTTATATCTTTGAATTTCCCGAACAAAGCGACGATGATGAGCAACTACGATCCCAAATTTATTGTGCGAGCCGCCAGTCTGGATCTCTTCAAAGTTCGGTAGAATCGGTTTCTTCTAAGCAAACGTGCTTCACACTGGGCTGCATCATCAGGAGAGTTGCGGCCAAACGTAAGTCATTTCAGGTAAAAAAAACGAGTTGACTTGAGAACCCGGTTCACTGAAGGCTAAGCGATGATATTCCAAGGATAAACTTCCTGTGAGGATGAAGGGCTGGGCGTTAACTCTGTATAGTAGTGACACACTTATATGTAGGTGGTAGTTACCGGCAGTACTCCGCCAATACGTAGGCGGCGGCGTACAGCACCTCCTTGGAGGCCGGGCCGGGCGGCGCGGCGGCGGCGCGGGCCACCAGCGCGCCGCACTCGCGCGCCGCGAACACGCGCACCTCGGCCACGCGCGCGCCCACCTCCGTCACCTGAGCCGCCACCATACGCCCTGAAACACCGCACAAACATACATAACATCACGCCTGTAATCCCGAAGGGTAAGGCAGAGGTTTACCTAAGAAGCGACCTTATTGCAGGACACAAAAAAATCCATGATTGCTACCGAAAAATTCTGATGAGAAAAATTCTGTTGGAAAATTCTGATAATTCTTTGCTTGACCTGGGAATCGAAACTGGGACCTAATGCTCAGCAGTCACGCTTTGCGACCACTAAACCAACCACGAGACAGTGACCACACAAACATTACTCTTTATCTATCAAATCGATGCTCAACCGACACGACATGTAAACTGTACCCAGTTCTTTCCCCCGTATCAACTTACCGTGTTTGGCGCTGGTCTCCATCTCGGTGAGCTCAGAGAGCACGGTGACGTACCACTCGAAGTCCACCACATGCTGGTAGTTATTCTGCGAGCAGATCTCGATGATGCGCGTCAGCAACTCGTCGCGGTACAGCGTACCCTCGGCGCGATCCATGTGGACCATAAGCTTCTTTACTATCTCCATTAGATTCTTCTTTGAGACCTGGTTCAGAAGTTGTGGGTTTAGATGACTTTTTTAATTAGGAGTTCCTGGACTAACACATTTTTCCCCTGTCCCTCCTACTCTAAATTTAATTGTAAAACAAATTTATGTAACATTAAGAATTTCATACTGAGGTAGTTCTTTAAAGACAAGCCAGGGCCCAGTGGGATTTTCCAAGGGCAAGTCTTCTTCAAGAGCCTTTGGGGACGAGTTGCCAAAATATATAATAATACTTTTAATGTACCTACTTATCCGAAAGATGAATTTTAAAACCAAAAGACTGTTGTCACTTACCATTCCATAGAGCAAGCCTAAAGCTCTCAGCCTGATGGACTCGTCCTTGTCGTCGAGACAAGCCAGCACAAGGTCCTTATGCGCCTGCACTGATTTCGGGTGGGACTTGAGTATTCTTGACATAGCCAACAGGCCCAAATATTTCACTGTCAACAAATTGGACCTATTTAGTAGTCTATTGAACACGATTTTAAATCAGCGGCAATACAGCGGTCATTTGGTCAACGCTATTGAGTGTCTGTGAGATTTGAAACAAACAACGATTGCAAGAATTCATTGGGTCTTCTTTTTCGTGTCGCTGGCACGACAGATTAAAAGTCGGAGTGGCTGGTCTGGTTGAATGCAATTGCTAATACAGACGCCTGTCTGACATAGACATGACAAAAGAAGAAATAGATTCAATGAGTGGCCTTACCTATCGTCGCGTAATCAGCTTAATCAGGTCAGAGAACTTAATGTCCACGGAATAAAAACGAATAGTCTGCCGCAGTGTCGAGTCGCGTCGTTAGAACCGAAACGAAACGACGTTAAGTTCTTTCTGACCAGCACAAGCCGATTCCGAATCAATAGATATGGTTACTTCTTCAGTGAGGTGATGGAAGGAAATGACTCACAATTTTGATCGCTGTCTTCAATGAGTATCCTGAGCTTCTGCACGCAGAGTTGCACGGAGGCGGCGTGGCCGGGCATGCCGCTGCTGATGCTGATCAGCACTGCGATTACCGTGTTAATACACTCGTATAGCAGCGACATCGCTGACGTGCTGCCCATAAAATACGCTGTTATACTTCCGTGTAAATAAGTCGTGTAAAACTTTTTGGTGGCCGTAAACTCACGTCGAGGATCTCTGAATCAGGGCGAGTGCGAGAGTTTACAGCTAAGAGAGGAATACCGAGGCTAGACGAGCGCTCTTATATGCATAATAGCAATCGCTCTGCCTCGGCGACAGTGTACAGCCACCTTTACTAGTGATCGGAAATTCTGATACATTCGAAAGCACATTTTCTTCAAATTTATTTTCTCTCACTAAAACTTATTACAGGATCCAAATTATAACCAAAATCTATCTACATATTGTTTATTAGGCGTTTGAATTTTCAATTTCCTAGGGGTAACTTACTACTAGTGTAGTCACTTTACACCGGGATTTCCGATCATAAGTACCTAATAATTATTCCTATTATATTACTTGCATTATTTTACTGTTGCTGAATATTTACTACCTACCTACCAATAAGGAAAATCCCTAATTTTGTAGTTAAATAGGTACCTATGTCATGATTTTCGTATTTACGATTTATTGTGCTTTAATAGCTGCATATATATACTTCGCTAAATATCCGCGCTTAACGTATTCAGTCATTTATGGTGCAAACGGCCCATAATCTCTTCTACAAATACTCCATTCATACACGTGTCATTACAATTTTGAACCACATTTTAAATGTTAACCCTACATATTCAGTAAAAAATATACACCGTGACTTTTTAGTCGTCTTACAACGGCAACCCACTTCATGTATCCAATGACTACTAAAAAGGTAGTAATTAGATTTCAATAATTTAAAAATAAAAATATTATTCAGTATTATGATTATGACACATGACGTAGTTAAAACACCCTGTTGCAAGCGATTATCTACTCGACTCGAGCGCTGGGTAGGTATGTTCTCCCGTTTGACACGGAAACATCATTAACAGGATGTTTCATGATTTTATTCTAATGTATTATTTATTTTTCTTTGTAGCTAATAAGGCAGGTACAAAAAAAATGGTGCCTAGAGCTATTTTATGTCGGGTACATTGAGTGGACCACCTTTGTAAGACGACTAAAAAGTCACCATGTATTTATTTCTAATTATTGCAAAGTTAGTTTAAAATTCAGCGTAAATTACCCAGGCCCTGTTATTGTTTTCACTGTTAAAATATCACAATGATATCTGTATATATATATATACTTGTGATAAGGAAACATGAAATTTATCCTGTCTAATAAAAATCATTCATCATTCGCCCGTATTTATCCTAGTTAACGCGAAATAAAAATGTTAAATAAATCTTTGGGGGTTCACATTTCTTGTTAGGTACATCCTACCAGTGATCCACATAAAGACAACTTTACATACAAGTTAATTAATGCGCTATGTATACATAATGTACATTGCTTTATAAACAAATGTTATTTATATTACAATTCCAAGCCTAGAACTAGTGTTTTGAAGCTCTAATGTGTCAATTAACCTCAAAGTGCTACAGTGTAGAATAAGCTTATTTAAACAAAATGTTAAAAAAGCAATGCAAGCAGTTCCTTATAGTCTAAACACCTTCAATAACTATACTAGACTTATCTACCTGGAAATTAAATAATTTTTGTAGCATCTATTAAAAACCTTACTAACTATTATATAATATGCAAAAGAACACACATTATATTCCTTTGACCCCATAGAGACTACATAAGGACGACACAATATTGTCTACATAATTACTATGACGAAGGCACTGTCTGTGACAGAACAATTTGGACAGGTTGGTGGTGTTCCTGCTTGAATGGACAGTAACTGACTCACCTATGTATTAAGTTAGTTAATGGTTCTATCAGTTTCTTGCCAAGTCGAGGCTCTAATGGGGTTAAGGCACCAAACTGCAACAAACACAATGAAACTACATAAGACTAGCTTATGTGATAGCAACCAATAGCTAGATGATGTCATGTCTCTGTTCTAAAGGTACTCTAAATGTAGTTTCTTCTTCTTCCTTTTCTATTGTAATTCACGGCGACACATTGGTAAATGTTGGTACTTTGGGTATAATATCAGCAGCAAAAATAATACAAAAATGTGAGCCTGATGTGCCAATTCATAGGTGTCGTTTGTGTTAAATATATTTCCATTTCTTAAGCTGGAACATTAGAAATATTAAGTTGCAGATGTATGTCCAAGTTCAAGTCCTTTGTAATATCATTTAAGCTTTAGAAGATTGTAAAGTTTGTTGTTGAAATAATTTATTAAGTTGTACATTTGAAATATTCCAGCTTTGGTATAGTCAGAATGTGGCATAAACTAAGTTGTATAAATTTTCGATGGTGAGGTGTGGTGAATGAATCTAGCAGTTTGGGTAAACTCTGTTTTTTTAAAGTTCACTAGTGGTACCTGCAAATTAGATCTATGAGGCTTTGGGTTATTTTTCTTCCAATGTCTGGTTCATACTGTGTCATTAAACCAAACTGTGAAGAATTCATAAGTTATTTCAAATATGTTTAAAACAAGTGTTACAGAAATCTAGTAAGTTTATCTATTAATAAGTCTGTGATAAACTAGTTAAAAGTAAAAAATACATCTCTTACTGTTTAATCAAATGTTAAAATAAGGCATCATTTATTAAAATAAAAAAGATAATGCAGCAGTTGAGTTCTGAAAAGTAATATATGTGAGTAGCTTTTTATTTTATTTTTACTGAAAAGTACATACCAATTTGATAATCTTGATCAACATCCAGTTGTTAGTGGATGTTGTCATCAGTTTGAAGAACACTGGAGCTAATGATAGGTAGTTTTTGGGATTTTTCCTTGCCAATTCACAAACTACATTAACAGCAGCTGATTGGACACCTGTGATAACAAACATATATTTGTATAATATCAGAGAATTCTTGATATATTTTTTCAAGTCATCAATGTTCACAAAATAATTGTACCTGGATCAGGATCTTCTAATTTTTCTTTTAGTTTTGGGAATGCAGGTCTCAGTGCTTCTGGATACCTTAGAAATACCTTGTACATCATGAGTACAGCTTTCATCCTTAAATATGGTTTTGTTGAGCTCATCTACAAATAAACCATATTATTAGCTTCAAGTTGGTACCTATCTGCCAGCATTATACAGGGTGGAAACGTGTAACGGGGCAGCAAGGGGAACTACCATCAGTTAGAAACAGGATTGATTGGATCTTCAAAAAATTGTTTTGAGTAAAATGACCATTTTCATGAAAATCTGTGAATGGTGATCAAAATTTCATGAAAAATTATGGATAGTCTCTTAAGACCATTTTCACATAGCTGTAACAGTTAAGGTAGTTCCCCTTACTGCCTCCTTTGAAAGTTTCCAACCTGGTATATGTATTGAATTTTTATCAGGCCAGTGTACCTTAATCATACCTTTCTACAATGTCCTTTATCTAATGCGAAATTATAAATGATGTGTGATTGACCACATGATTATCTTTTAGCTGCAGAAAGTACACCTGAAGTACTAACTTATCATAAAAGGCCACTTTAGATGAACACCAAGTTAAACAAAATAAGTGTAAAGTAGAGTAATACTTACCAATGTCATGATGTCATTAGCTAGATCCCTGGCTAAGTCATGGGATATAAAACAGCTGAGGCCGCTGAGGGCCAGCCCTGCCTCATACTGATTCTGTGCATTGAGATCCTTTCTTATCATATTTGTAGTGAGCATTAGTAGTTCTGAATCTGCGTGGAATGACTGACTAGCTGCTAAGTAACCGATGCGCTTGTATGTAAACTTGTTGGAACTCATCACTTCTATTATGTTGAAGATAGCCCAAGATATGTCATATCCCAGCATTTGGAGCTGTAATACATATGAAATTTTGTTAATGTGTGTGGCCAATTGGCTATAAAATAAATAGGTTTGTAGTAGCTATCACATACATATGTGAATTTCCTGATATGTATTAAGCTTTTTTTTAGGTTGTAATTCTACAATTGTTGGTTGTGGATCACTCATTAGAACAACCACAGTCAGATTATCTACATTGTAACATGAAACATGATAGTGCCTCAACACCTGTTTAAACCAGAGCTTACAAAGACAAATTTTGGATATTAGTACCAATAAGGGACCACAGATAAATGAAACAAGTCATAATAGTAGAACATCTCTGAATTATTGAAAATATTTAATAGTATTTGTGTTCAATAAAGTGATAAGTTGCCATATGGGTATGTTATCAGGGCATCATTTACTGCTAACAAAGTTCATCTAATTTTTATATCTACATACATTGTGATAAATAAGATATGTACAGATTCAACTATTCAAGTAGGTACTTACATAAGTCAGTTTAGCCACTGCATTGGATTTGACTGCTATGTTGTCTTGGCGTAGCTCGACTTTTATTTCTTCCATACATTGTGCTATGTACTTAGACTAAAATGAGATGGTAAATATAAAATTCAGTAAAATTTTCATTGATAGATGGTAACATGCTTTTGAGCATGTTGTGTTGATTAATTCTCTGCAGTAGAGTGTAACAGTCCAACACCATTTTTCCTTACGAAAATTATGCAAAAGATTTTTCCAAAATGTACCAAGGGTTGAAATATTCACCAAAACCTGATACACATATGGATGTAAAAGAATGGACTTGTTTACTGAAGAGAAGCATGTTGACTCTTATCATTGACAACAATGGCTAAATAATGGAGTGTAAACATTGGATCTGTGTCAACAACAAAATATGTTGCAGATATATTTTATCATATGATTCATAATCATAATTAAATATAGAACCGAATTTAATTGAAAGCCTCAATTTATATTGACAGTAAATGAGATTACAAGGCTTCTGCTTAAGTATCAATACACTTAGTACCTAAACTGTTACTGTTAGACAAACCTATAAGGAGAGGGTTTATCTCTAGCCAAATATTTAATTTTATGAAGTTTTTCTGCATGAGACGAGAAATATGACAGTGGAGGGGTCAGAGAAAGAAAGCGACAAGAATACATTTTCTTAGTCAGGTGCAAGGATTGGCTGTAGTAATGCTTTAAATTAATGTTAGAGCGTAAATATAGCACCAATACATATAGAAATACCTCATTATCTTTGTTATTTCGGATTCCTCGAACTAAATCCGTCAGATTTTTATCGAACATTCTCTCGAAGTTCCCTTTGACTTTTTTCAAAGCCATGTTGATGTAGTAACTTCTTTGACCATTAATTACGATTCTATTAACAATTAAAATAAGTAAAATTAAAGAAACATGTCAACAAAATTACAAAATTGAAAAACTCGTAAGCAACTACGTCTACGTCAAGAAATTGACAACCATAGAGCCAACAACATACAACATATTCAAAAAATAATGTTGTGCATTGTGCTTATATTACCAATGTTAAGTCGATTATAAGTGAAATTATTCGACTGATTAAAATAATTGAGAACCAGCCAATTGCGTGTCGGGCCACGCACAATGTAAGGTTCCGTAGTTGCCCATCAAAATATGCGGATTTACCTCCGATGATTTTTATTGTAATAATAAAAAAAAACAAACTTACATTTGCAGTCGAAAAACGTGTGCTCCGATACATTATGTTAAGGAACATATGTTATCCAAGTACATTTTATAAGTTGATCGACTATTATTCGTAAACTTGTAAAGCCTCTGTGATAGTTTTCCTTTTAATTTGTATATACTACCACCGTGAATTTTTTCACACACCCAAACACAACCGTTTCGTCCCGGACTTGAGTCTAACAAAAATCAGCACTTTAACACTTTGTGTGATTATTTCTAATTTTAATTTGTTGACTTTGCCAATTTTAGTTGTAGTAGTAATGAAAGTGTGTTGTGTTTTGTCTTAATTTATTAATTTTTCTAACATTTTTTTATTTTATTTTATTTAATGTACCATAAGCTATAATATGATCCAATTGATGATTGAAATAAATTGAATTGAAAGCTAAATTTCTAAGCTTTATTTCACAAAGGAATCCCTTAATCGAAAAATTATTTGAACAAACTCCAACTCCATACCACGATACGAAGAATACATAATCCGCGAGAAAAAAAAAATCCCCACTTTACGTGTAGGTACAGGAGATACACTAAAAATAAATACTTTTCGAGACTTTATTTTACCACTTTGAAATAAGTTATATGTATATTTAGGTACGCGAAATTACAGCTAGTACTAAGAGTCTTTGAGCTAAGCTGCGGACAGACAGACGGACATGGCGAAACTATAAGGGTTTCTTTCCTTGTTGAATACGGAACCCTAAAAATCTACAGCGGCCTTGCGCTTCGATACGAAATATGACGAATTTGGTTCACTTAGGGTTGAACCGTATCTATAAACACGGGATCGCACTTTTCCATTCTCCTATCCTTTTCTGTCCCTCATCAGAACCATCATTCACTATAGCGAGAAACAGAGTCTGAGTGCTGTAACACGCGAGAGCATCGACGACGATGCGCTTGGCAGTACGCTCAGTATAGCAGTCCAGCAAATAATTAATAAACTAGTGTCATATTGCCTTCTATGTCAGTGCGGCCTGCCATAAAAATATAGTACATACATCCAGCTTATCTGGTACGGTGGCTGTCTAGTTGCAACGAAGCAAGCAAGACTGATTATTATGACTATGAAAAGTAGACCAGAGGCGGCGCAAGGCGTAGGCGACGTGGGCCACCGCCTACGGCCTCGCGGTACGAGGGCCTCGCACCTCGAAAACCCAATGACAAAATTGGGACCGGAACGAAATCTCCAAACTGTACATGGCCAATTTTGGCCATTATATATTTTTTGTTGACGCGCACTCTGTTTTATTTTTCTAACACAGTGACATCCTTCGTTCTTGTACTGACAGAAAGCCATTGCAGTTTCTGATATTTTAAGCTAGATGGCGTTGTTTCGTATATGATTACTAAAAATGTTTTCTGCGATGGGATTTTAAGTGAATTATTTGCAGTTTATTTTTTCTGAGGTTGAAGTGAAAGCTGTTGGAGTTTTGTTTCGTACGTAATATTATGTACCATTTTGTTCCTGAAATTATGGCCTTTCGAATGATACATGTGAATTCCGAGTCGATGCCGATTCCGGGCCTCGCTAAATGTACTTTGCCCACATAAAATTGTGGTCTTGCCCCGCCACTGAAGTAGACCATAGGCTCACAAGTAGGCTGGCTGTCTACACTGTGCTTGCTACACTATATTGAGAATTTTAGACACACAAATCATGATTTTAGAAACAATCGAAAATCAAATCACGATGCCAATTTTATTATAAGGCGAATGGCGATGTCGTCTAGTGAAAAAACTAGTAGAAGCGCGCTGACGCGATGACGCGTCGCCGCCTACTGGAAAAGCACAATCTACTGCAAACTATGAAATCCACAAGTTTCTATAGCATCAACTTAGAGCACAATTGCTCTAAGAAACCTCAAAATCAAAGTATTTAAAAATAACTTATGAAAATACTTTAGTTGCCCATTCCAAAGCGTAAGATCTATGGAGAAGAATGGGTAAAAAAACTCCATGGGCACTCTTTTAAATAAAAGATTTTCACAAGATCTACGTGAACATGAAGAGCGTCAATAATCTCATCACCAAGAAAAAGGAAGCTGACGTTCATAGACGATGCCATCACGTCCCGTCCATCATGGGCATCACTTATATCTGTCAGGCACTGCCAAGTGACAGCTGTTTACTGTCTGTTAATTGTCAATGTCATTAGTTAACGTAAAACAGTAGTGTTTTAAATTGTAAATACAGTAAATATCTAATCGTTTCTTCTCATTCCTGCAAAGACAATGATTATTTTTTTAAGTGAGTTACAGAAAGAACATCTTAGCTTATTAAGTCAGCATTCCATACAAGGTCAGTGTCAAGTGATAATACTTCTAAAATGGTAAATCTTCATTTCGTTTTCAGTAATCATAAATTAATTCTTTTCAGTTTTGATCGACTTTTGTAAATTAGCATTGGACTACCTTGCTAATGGGACCAATCATAAGAAACATAGTATTGCTGCAGGTAAAAAGAAGTATAAATACTTATTTTTTATTAAATTTTCGATTGTTTTGTTTGCTGACTGTACTTATTAATTTAAATTTTACCTACAGGTTCATACCTACTCAGCTTTGTCTTCTTCTTTTATGTTTTAAATCAATGTTGTTGCTTGTGTTTTTAACTGCTTGATATGCTTTTGAATTATCTTTGCAATATTCACATAGCGAGTTGATACTAGTAGTTATAGCTGTGACCGTGTGGCGTCCAAGAACTGGGAAAAGAAATGTGGGTCGTCTGGCGGCGAGGTCGGCAGACGACATATTTTCCATTGGGGGAAAAACCTGGATGAGACTGGCACAGGAATATGGAAATAGGCACAAGAAAAGAGAGGCCTATACCCAGCAGTGGGCGAATTTAGGCTGTGGATGGTGATGATGAGTTCATACTCATCAGATGATTGTGATGAGCTTGGCACATTTACACATGATCCACTGTAAATGCTCAGATGTAATTCATTATTATTTCTCTTTTCAGAAAAACTGGGTGTTTCACTAACAGCAGTCCAAAATTTGGTTCATGCATTGGTATATCTTATAGTAGAGGCATGTAGACTGAATGTAAGTACTGCTGCGCTATTTATTAGCATAATTAGGTTACTCTTCAACAAAAAATATGTTTTCTCTGTGGCTTTACAAAATTCTGCATGGAAGTGAGTCTTTAAAGAAAAAATCTACTGTATGAATTCGTAACATACTATTAATATATTTTATACAGTTGTCAGATGCTGACCTAAAGTCATCATTGGCTATAGCGGGTTTCTCTACAGAGCAACAGGAAGTGTTGGTGAAGTTGCACAACACTAAGAAGGCAGAGTTATCACAGGCGTTGAACCTTCTGCAGCAGAAAGACCCTACTTATCAGGATCTCTCCTGGAGATTTGAAATACAGGTATGTTGAAATAAATTTTATTCAGAACTATTATTTCTTCCAATAATAAATAACATTACATGATACTTGAGAGTTTTGTGTATTCACAGGTAGCCTCACGAAGTTGCAATGAAGAAATAAAACCGATGATTGCTATGGACTTTATGATTATGAAACCAAAAAACTATGGACAATACAGTGAACACAACAACAGAATAGGTTATGAGAAGGAAGGGGACAAAAATTTTGCTGCAATACAAATAAATTTAAGTATACAAGATGCCAAGGCAGCCAGCCATTGCCAAAATAAGGTAAACCATGTTCTACTTCAGTGTGACTTACCAAATTTATTACATTTGACAAACAAGTTGGAGCAAGCTTTAAAAGAATCTAAAAGCCAACATGTGCGCAAAGTGCAAAGATCTCTGTAGATTCTGTAGGCTTTAAGTTAATGAATGAAATTATTGTTTTATTGCCATTTTACATATTAAAAAAATATGTACAAAGTTCGTGTTTTATTGCACTAGTTCAAATACAACCCTAAGTATCATCATCATCATTCTCTTGCCCTTATCCCAATTCATTTGGGGTCGACGCAGCGTGTCTTCTTCCTTATTTCTCTACAACCCTAAATATATATTAAACGAATAAAAAGTTACTGGTAATCTCACGTTAGATGGCGTTACTGGCGCCAATTCGTATTCCGTTCAGAGTTATTGACCTAAATAGGTCATTATTTGGACACCGAAGTTAAGATTTTATTTACAACCAATTAAGAGCTAACGGACAACTAATAGTCCAGTCAAATTAGGCCTTAAAATAGAAGTAAGGTTACAAAAATTCCCATAGAGCTAAAAATTGGTATGAATGTTCAAAAGACTATTATAAATGAATTGTGAAAAGTCCCCATCAATCCCCCTTGTGCAAATTTTTTCATTGATGGTGAAAGTTCGCAAAAATAGGTTTTTCGCGTTTTTCAGCTAAACGGTGAGTTTTACAGCAAAAATAGTTTAGACAAAAATTGTAGATCATCCGATTCTCTACAAAAAATGTATTCACACTTTTTTTCATAAGTATTGCGATTTCCGTGATATAGCGGTTGAAAGAATTGAAAAAAATATTTTATTCGTAATATGCACACGTTTCCACACCACCTATGAGGTAGTGTGCTTGGCGCTTTTTTTTAACGTGGTTTCCCCGGTAGGCCTATTCTACGATCTATTGTGATCCTATTGAATTCAAATTGAGTATTGAAAATGATGAAAGCTGTGTTAATAATGTAATATACAAATGAAAAAATAATTTGGAAAAATTATTCGTCGGATTCATAATAATCCCATGGAACTTCTAGTGTACTGTCTTCGTTTTCTTCTTCTTCTTTTTCTTCATCTTCCTGCTGGATACAAATATGTTCTAAAAGTGATGCATCATATGTCTCATCACGTCATCAAGTTTTTTTTGCAAAAGATAAGTATCGGAGTTTATCCAAGCAAGTAATTTTTTCTGGAGCTCCGTACATAGAAAGAAGAAAGCTTAAAAACTTATAATAAAAAACAAGTGCAATTAGCTTAACTTCCCCCAACCTCTGCTGCTGCTCAACAACATCTATTCCGGGTATATTATAAAGTTCAAGTGTGGCTTGGTAATAAAATGGATCCAGAAGACTGGGGTTGGAAGTTAGTTGACAATGCATTGGAACCAATTCATACGTTACTCCCACCTGCACCTGAAAAACTCCTTAACACCATTTTTTGCAATTGCTATGCTAAATGCGGCTGTAAAAAGGTTGGACTGTTTTGTTCTTTAGCATGTACCAATTGTCAAGGACAGTCGTGCTCCAATGTTGAATCGATACTAGATGAGGATAATTACGATATCAGTGATGAGACATATGATGCATCACTTTTAGAACATATTTGTATCCAGCAGGAAGATGAAGAAAAAGAAGATGAAGAAAAAGAAGAAGAAGAAAACGAAGACAGTACACTAGAAGTTCCATGGGATTATTATGAATCCGACGAATAATTTCTCCAAATTATTTTTTCATTTGTATATTACATAATTTACACAGCTTTCATCATGTTCAATACTCAATTTGAATTCAATACGATCACAATAGATCGTAGAATAGGCCCACCGGAGAAACCACGTTAAAAAAAGCGCCAAGCACACTACCTCATAGGTGGTGTGGAAACTTGTGCATATTACGAATAAAATATTTTTTTCAATTCTTTCAACCGCTATATCACGGAAATGGCAATACTTATGAAAAAAAGTGTGAATACATTTTTTGTAGAGAATTGGATGATCTACAATTTTTGTCGGAACTATTTTTGCTGTAAAACTCACCGATTAGCTGAAAAACGCGAAAAACCTATTTTTGCGAACTTTCACCATCAATAAAAATTTTTGCACAAGGGGGATTGATGGGGACTTTTCACAATTCATTCATAATAGTCTTCTGAACATTCATACCAATTTTTAGCTCTATGGGAATTTTTGTAACCTTCAAAGTCTTATTTGACTGGACTATAATAGTCATAAGATATACACTATTGAATAGAGCTTTTCAAAGAGAACTTTGGCTACAGGCTCCATTTTCGCTAATTCGTACTCTGTTCGGAATTATTGACCTAAATGTGTCTAATTGGGCACCGAAGTTAAGATTTTCTGAGTAACCAATGTCAATGAAATATACACCATTGGAGAGTTTTTCTATGAGAACTTTTGCAACTAACATAAATTTTGCTAATTCGCAGTCCGTTGTGTTATTGATCTAAATAGGTCACTTATTGTCCTTTTGTAGCTAATCGGCCACCCAAGTTAAGATTTTCTGGGTAACCAGTAAGAGTAGCAATAAGATATACCACATTCGAAAGAGTTTTCAATGAGAACATTTGATACTTTGCAACTTTTGATAATTCGTAGTCTGTTCGGTTTTATTGATCTAACTAGGTAGTGGATTGGGTACCGAACTGTGGCTCCTCTCTGACGAATCGAGAAAAGTTGTCAAAGCATGAAATATACTTCTTGAAGAGATCAATCCATATCTTAACGCTAGATATTGGTCGTTTGGGTAGAATTAACGATCCGTCCATACTACTGTTACTGTAAGGATTTGTCCTTAAAACGGCATTTAAGAAATCAATGTCTTGAAAGAAGACTTTTACTGGCTTATAATATGATGTTTAAAACGTACAGTATCAATGAAAGTTAATAAATTGACAAAATAACAGTATTTAGTTTAACTTAATTTCTCATATTTAGAGCTCTGTAGCTCCTATCTGACTCTGAATCGAGAGAAGTCGACATAAGAAATTATTCTTAAAAAGAACTATCCATTGGTATAAATATCTTAACGCTATTGGACGTCAGGGCAATTTTGCCCATTCTCCTTTAATTGTAGCAGCTTAATCCCAAGCCTTTATCTTCGAGATAGTGATTAACATTATAGTAGGCTTTCAGACGTCTTCCGTTTTATAAAGAATTTAAATTTATTTAGGTTTAGTTCTTATTTGGTTGGGAAGTTTATTGTAAAAACGCATTTGTACATACATTGGCATCTGAACGCATCCCCTAATTTTTTGAGCCTCTTTGCAGGAATAATTTGTGTTTGTTCCTCATATTTATGCCGTGGATATCACTGTATTTTTCGAAATTTTTTATTATATTTAACGTTCACGTGAAATTATCAAAAAAAAATATTACTTCCCTTTTTGAATCCGATTTTGTTACCAATTTCAAGGGTTTTAATTTTGTAGCCTTAGTTTAGACCTTATAACATCAACTATCTGCCAGTAAAAGTTCAGTCAAAATCAGTCCAGCCGTTTCGGAGATTAGCCGGAACAAACAGACAGACAAAAATTGGATAATGTTTGTGTTATAAGTGCCGTATAATTATATGATGTTCTTAAGCATTCAGTAAAAGCTGTTATTTTGATATCACGAACAGACTTCAATTTTATTTATTTGTGCAGATATTGATAAGAAAAAAGCAGGATGAATGACACCATTAATTATTGTAATGAAGCCATTTCATTCATTGCATTTCATATTTATGATGCTGCTTCACACATTGACTTTGTAAACTGAATGAGTATGGTCACATGTAGTCTCGAGGCAATTAATGTTCATTGCTTCAACAGGAAAGACCTTGATTCGGTAGTGTTCTACAACAAAAAACTTGTTAATTTATTATTAACGTTTTCATTTATTTTTTAAACGCGCATCAACTCTTATCGTTGATGCTTATTAGGTAAGTAAAAAACTATTGACTATAGTTGAAGAGTCAACTCACAAGTCACAATCATCTATTATCATAAGAATGTTATTGTTGTTTTCCTCGGGAACAGTACTTTTTTTCGGGATGAAAGGTACCCTATGTCCGTTTCTGTACACCTGACAACGTATATGCATAATTTCAGGATGATCGGTTCAGTGTTTTAGGCGTGAAAGGTAACAAACAAACAAACTTACTTTCGCATTTATAATATTAAGTAAGGAAGTAAGGATAAGGATTTCAATGTCTTGTAGAGTACCTAGGCGGGCCCAATTGAAACTGTAGCCACAAATTCTGTGTTTTGTAACGATGTCGTTAAACATTCCGGGAACGAAATTAATCTATGCGGATTAATCTATGCCGGGAACACTAAAGCGCAAGCCACACTGCCAGCTGGTGACCGAGCGAGTGAGCCGAACGAGGCATCGTTTCACCTCTTTTCATACTTTCGTTCACACCGCGAACTACCGAAAGAGTCGAACGAAGTATGAAAATAACCTCGCCCGCCTTGCTCGCTCGCTCGCTAGCTGGCGGTGTGGCCTGCGCTTTGACCCGTTATCGGTGCCTGTTTTAAATGACAATCAAAATCTAGGAGGTAGTGTAGGTACCATACACCCTTCAACCCGTGTGAGGATAGTTATCTGATCGATAAAAGTATCACGACTGACGACTCCAAAATATTCGAACTCGGTAGTATTTTTGGATGTAGGCTATGAACGTCTATTGTAGAATTGTATAGTTAACAAATAGGTACTCACTTTATAAATCATGTACAGACGCTAGACGCCAGCACATCAAGCTATTACAATCTGTCAAATTTTCAACTTTATCGCTAAAGCATTAGGTTCAAGGTTGATTGGGAAAAAATATCAGTTTCGGGTAGCTTGGTGTGCTGGCGTTGGGCATTAAATTCTATTCTCGTTCAAATTGGTAGGTGTGAAAATATTTAATATTTTAATATCAAGCTTAGCGCCTTGCATTTGTACTGAAGTGCTGATTAGTTATCTATAATTGTGTTGATTTTATCTATGCAAACAATACAACGATCAAAGTAAATATCTCCATTCAACGACCACAATAGGTAGATAGATTACTTGAAGGTATATGCTCCAGTTGAAATTATGAAATCTTCAATGCATCGTAAGATAATTTCTCCTCATTCTAAAGTTCACTAAATACAGTGCAGTACAGTAAATTACCAATACAACTACCTATACAAAAACATTTTGAGACGGTCCGAAGACCAACCGAAGGAAACTTACGAGGTTACTTGTTTCCTTTGAGTTAAAATTGGTAGTAGCATCAATATCTAGGGTAGGTAGAGGTATGTACCTAGTTCCCCCAGGGGACTGGCTTTTCATCTATAGAAACAAATAAAATTTAAGTTTCTGTTTCTTATTTCAAAATAACAGATTTTTACTGAATGCAAATGAAAGTAATACGGTAGGTACTTATAAAAAAAACTATTTTTTAATTTTTGACTCTCTTTTTGTTCCGGCTAATCTCCGAAACGGATGGACCTATTTTGACGCAACTTTAACTTGGCCTTTATTTTAGAAACAACCGGCCAAGTCGAGTCGGACTCGCGCATGAAAGGTTCCGTAGCATCACTAGCATTGTAGTAGGGGAGCCCCTTTAATTTTTAATTTATTATTTCTTGTTATAGCGTCAACAGAAATACACATTATGTGAAATTTTTAACTGTCTACCTATTACGGATCATGAGATACAGCCCTCTGACAGACAGACGAACGGCTAGCGGAGGTTTAGTAATAGGGTCCCGCGCGTTGATTACCCTTCGGATACGGAACCCTAAAAAGGATTAGGGTTCCGTGCAAAAAACAAAATCCGATTCAAATAGTGAAGTAATATTTTTGTAATCATTTCACGCGGATGACAGTGGCTGGCGCGGCCACGGGGCAACAGCTAGTCCTGTATAATGTTATCTTCAGGACGTCAGCCGTGCATGACAGATTTTTACCGGAAACTGTAAATACCTACACGAGTTTTCAGTAGGATTCCAAAAGACTCAACATTTTATGTTTTGTATTTTTGTAATAAAAATGACACATGTTTCGGTCACGCTTGATGAGTTGGCGGACTGATAATATTCGTCCCGCACGGCACGATGACAAGTGCAGGACAAATATTTTACAGACGCCAGTACCCGAAACTGTCAAATTTTCCCAATCAATCTTAAACCCAATACATCTTAATGGCGATAAAGTTGAAAATCTAGTAAAGAAATTTGACAGATTTTAGTAGCTTGATGTCCTAGCGTCTGTACCTAAATATTCTGAATAACATTATTATAATGATACACTATCTTATTCTGTTTAATTAGGTAGGTAGGGTTAGCTTTTACCTGGGCGTAGGTACCATTTTCTTCATCATCCTATAATAATAATAATGGCTCTCGTTAGGCAGCTGGATCAAGGGCTTGATTCAGAAGGCGGTACTCCTGGACACCGCGCGTATTCTTAGGAGGTTCCTCTTTCTGGAGCCCTGACTTGATCTGGATCAATCAGATCCATGGGTGAACTTTTTTTGCTTAGTGGTGCAGGTGATTGTTTTGATGGTGTCCCACAATTTCTTGGTATTGCTTTGACATTTGGAGAGTTCAGCCTTATCATACTCTTGCTTAACTTTTTTAGAATGTCATTACAAAAATTACGATAACGTGTGTAGGTTATTTTTTCTTAATTTTAACATATGAAAAAGGAGTACATAATGAGTAAAAATTTTTAGGCATGCTCCCGTTTCATCAACTTTTATGCCATCCAGAATTTTAGCGTGGTCGGAAAGGAATCTTCCCAGCATGACCTGTATATCTACGATAATTGAGAGGTATTAAATTTCTAATTAGTGGTATAAAATAGTATAAATTAAAAGGATTTTATTACCATCTAAAGTTATAATGAATGCGTTCATGGTCGTGCTACGAAGTACAACACCGATTTCGCATGCATCGTAGTAGTCCAGGAGTTATCCATGGCTTAATTAAGCGCTTACGTTTCGGAACAGTGATCTTTTTAGTGCAAGTAATCATCAAAGTGGTTAGGGTCTTAAAGAAGAAAGATACAGTTTCATTAGCCCTATCTAAAGAGTAAAGCCTGTAAAAGTCAATAGTTTTAATATTTTCGTCTAGGGATGGATAATGAATACCTACGTTTTATTGTTTTTGAAAGATGGTGTGAGGAGCTCATGTGAGAAAGGCTTATAATGACACTGTAGTGGTCGGTTAGGGTTGTATGTTTGAGAGTGGGTGGTGATATAATACGCCGCCAACATACCATGAGAGGCTAATAGATTAAGGAATATTTCCGCTCTTGCATCTGAAGTGGATGGATGGCTTTATGTCTATATTGATGTCGCCAGTAAGGAAAATATGATGATAATGTTAGTAAAATATTGTTAAGAGATTCAATAAATTTAAAGAAATTTCTTCTCTTTTCCGCATGGACGCGCCGACACGATCAAAGATTTTGTTGTAGTAGACCCAAACTTACCAAGAAACATATGGCCAAAGGGTCGAGTCGAATGCCCGTACCCAGGTGCAGATGGTGTCGTAAGAGTCGTCGACGTCAAAACCAAGAGTGGTGTAATCGTTATACCAGTAGAAACTAAGTTGTCATCATGCATGACTGTATTGTTTTGTATTGTAGACACGGGTATAGAGTAGAACAAGTTCTCATATCATATTATGTATCTCCTTTCTTGGCGTCACTCCAGGATTCTGCTATGACTAGGAGTTTTTTTTACTTCAATTTTGATGTAATATATATAGAGCAGAGCAAGGATCGTAGAGTGACCACCCTCTCTATAATTGTGTATAATTATGTACTAAATTGTTATCTTATAATTCATTGAATTGTTCATTGCATTCAATTGTTAATGATGTGAAGTATATACCAGTCACGAGTGGTATAAATTATGTAATGTCCACGCTACACGGTAGGAGAAATGTGGCTGTTATACAAGTAGCGTCCTCTGTTGTCGCGTAGCGGAAACAGTATAGTAGTAACCACATGAGTAGGTAAACGGGTAGTAACATCCTTCTGTTTTGTATAATTGCTACTAGAGGGGGTCAGCATCAATGAATGATTTACGCATAAACCAATGAACTGTTGCGCTTCTCGACACTGGAGGCGCTGTTTTATCAATGAATTATTGTAATACTAAGAATGAATGTCGTAGTAGTCGCATCCCGACACTGGAGGCGCTGTTTTATCTTTGAGTAGTTGTAATAAAATGAATGAATATTGAAGTAGTCGCCTCTCGACACTAGAGGCAGCACTGTATAAACGGTTCGAATATTCTAGAAATTTCTGGAACCGGAAGTTGAGTGTAAACCGCGAGTACTTTCCGCCCACATTTCATTGCAGCTGCCTGTTCACTTCCAGACACGAAAGAGTGCACTAGTCTCGTAAGTTTTTAACCGCGTTTAGCTAGAATTGTTAAACTGTAGCTATAGGTACTTGCTCGAAATCAGTGAATGTAATAGGTTTAAAACCTGTGGATACCGACAATAAATCTTGTAGTAGTGTTCGTGTGCCTTTCATTGCTGCTAGATTAGTCCTCTGTCCTCAACACAAGGGGTATGAACCCAGTAGGTACTAACTGGGTTGTGTTCTGAGTTAGATAGGCAGTCGGCGATGTAAAATACTGATATTCAGCCTAAGACCAACAAAACAAGGAAGAGGGCGCGCCACGAAGCCCACGAACATCAAAAGTGATGCCACAAAAACCGTGCTCCTGCAAGTAAATATACACGCTCACCCACACACCTACACTAAAACCATGCTTATCGCTCCTAGTACGTCACGAGTCGTCGTTTAGCTAACATTGATAAAAAAAATAGAATTGTTTCTTCCTGTGTAGTGAAAAACTTGTAAAAACAATAGCAAATCTCATAAAAAGTCTCACGGAAACACTTTTCACTTGTAAGTACCTACTTGAAATAACATCGTTTGTCTCATCGTTACATCATTTGAATTGATTAACTATGAATTTTGTAACGAACGATGTAAGCAGTGACATAAAGTGCGAGGGTTGCCATATTATGGTTTCAAATTTCCCCATTCGATTAAACAAATTTAAATTTATGATTTCTTACTTCGAGTCATATTTCTGTCTTCTTTTTTTATGTATTTAATATTTTAGATTTCCAATTAATACTGAACCAAATAGTAAATGGATAATAGTTATAAGAAATACTAGGAATGATCCAGAATGGCCGCAAACGAAAACCAGCTTGGTTTGTTCCGATCATTTAAATAATAACGACCTTCATTCATTTTTATTTACGCGCATTTTTGCCTTTTTCTATTTACAACGCACGTTCATTTATATAAAGTTTGCTTTTTCTATAATTTAAAACTAAACTATTTATATTTTTATCTTTTTAACATACAATTGCAAATTAATGGATAATTCTAAGTGGAAGAGCGGAGTCTCCTAACACTAACAATTCTTGCTTAACAGGTAATCTTATATATGTAAATGCACTTTGTACTTAAATGGCTATTTTTTAAATTTTGCGATGTAAAAAAATTGTTACTTGCTCGAACAATATTATTATACCCATACAATATTATTCCCTAAATTATAGCTTTAACAAATGGCCACCCTTCGACACACACAGATAAAAAGGTAGCTTCAGTTTTGAAGTTCGCAGCGCGCCGTCTTCCTTTCAGCTGCATCCGACTAGACTGGAAGCCGACCCCAATAAAGTTCGGATAAGACTAGGCAAATGAGTATTTATCACATTTTATTATATAATCGGCAATATAATAAGAGAACAAAGAATAAACGCAGAGGAAAAAAAAAAATCTTGTTGGCACGTTTTATTTATTTTTTGTTCAAAATTCGTGCTTATTCCAAACTCAAAATGTTTTTATTCACTCAGTGGGTAAAAGAGAGTTATATTCACTGTTATCGATGAATAAAATGCCCTTTTTCGAGTGGCAATAGTAAAAACATAATTTCCATTTCCATGGAGGGGTCCTTATCAGTAGGACACAACAAAAATAAAAAGTAAATCAAGAATTTACTCTATTATCGATTTCTAAGTACTTATTGATTATTATATGCTCCCTGTTTAACTTATCAATTGTCTGCGATGCATATATATTACTGTCGGCGCAGCTTTTTTATTTGGATCCAACTCAAGCCAATTCCTGTTCATTGATTCAATGAATTTGAGGAGACATAGTTTGATAGATCAATCGCGGGAGTTAACTGCTCTTCTTCTTGTGTGTTCCATGTTGCCACTGAGTCCATTGACCAACAACACAATATTTTTACGTTGAGGAAACGCACTACTTATTTATAGATTGTAGAGCTACAGTATAGCACACAAACCTCTGTGATATACCACAGCTGTGTGATGTGCTGAGAGAGCACAGGCGGGCTTTCCGTCAGTACGCCGGCGACGCTCGGGCTATTTGCTCGTGGGGTAGAGCTCGCGGTTTTTCCATCTACCAATACCAATCTACTTAACTGTGATACTTAACAAAAGGAATTTACATTTTTCTAGCTACTATTAAATCCATAGTTTTATAAACGGTTCTTTTTCTAAATGGTTATTTTGGCACATGCCCATTGAAATACTAAAGGACTCAGTGGTCAGTGAATCGATCGAACTGTACTAAAATTCATGAGTATATTATGCAATCTGTTTTGAAAACGAATGTTTACTGTATTGGAAATTTCATAGGTAACGCTGCCGCGTACGGCTACAAAGTTGTCGAATGTGATAGTACCGCTTAAAGCTGAACAACATTCGCCAGAATAAACTAAACGGATTTATTGGTGTGTTGTGGCGACAAGATCTGCAAGAAACAAACATTAAATTGTGATTGGTGCTTCATAAATAATTCAAAAATGGATTCAAAAGTGGTATTGAAGCAAAAGAACCCTCACGACAAAGCAAACTTCATCTCAAAAATATTTTTAACGTAAGTAATTACCACGTGTGTTATTAATATCTACGCTGATGTTACCGCTTCCGCTCTATCTGTGCTGCTTGATTAGGTTCACGAGATCAAAAATCGGAGAACAGTAAAGCACAGATACACAACTTCTGAGCAAACATAAGATTCAAAATAGCTATGTAAGTCAGATTCCGTGGTCTATGTTTACACATTATTATCTGTTTGAAATGGATTTTTAGTGTTCCGTAGCCGAAGGGGAAAAACGGAACTCTTATAGATTCGTCATGTCTCTGTCTCCGTCTGTCTTTCTGTCTCTGTCTGCCTGTCTGTCCGTCCGTATGTCACAGCCACTTTATTCCGAAACAATTAGGACTACACAGTTGAAACTTGGTAGGAAGTTTTCCTGTGAACTTTGTGAACGGCTTTACGATTTTTAAGCAAAAATTAAAAGATTAAGAGGGATACCCATACATGGAACTGAAACTCAATTTTTTTTTTCATCAAACCTGTACGTGCGGGGTGTCTAAAGATAGGTCTTTAAAAATGACATTGACGTTCCTTAAACCATTTTTTCTCAGTCGTTCGTTTGAAAGTGGTAAAAACCACTTCCAAAGTGGTAAAATGTGAGCGTCCCTCTAATTTCTAAAGTAAGAGAAGGAAAATTCTGAAACAACGTTAAAAAAACTTTCAACGAAAATATTTTGAACAAAATTTGATGTTTAGTTTTTGAGAAATGGGACCTTTTCATCAAACTGCAGCAATAACTTTGTTTTTGATTAACATACTATGAAAAACAAATTTAGTTTTGCTGTTGAATGTAATACAATAGAACATATGAATGAGCCTTTAAAATATTTTATTATATAGTTTGGTGCTACAGAACCCTGTGTGCGTGTGAGTACAGTACGACTAGCACTTGTTTTTAAAACGTGTATGGTAGGTACTATTCATCAATATTCATCATCATCACTCTGTCACATCGTGGCCTTCAAGGAAAAATGGGTTGTAAGAATTTTAGTAACTGGCAACTTAAAATCAAGTTGGTATTTATTGCATAGTTTTATTCTAACTCAAAAACATAATTATCCATACGAGCATGACTTGGCAATTTAAAATTCCTGCTACTAATTATTACGAGATGACTGAGGTTTTTTTTAACATAAGTCACGGGCTCATGGCCAAGTTTAACATAGTGACCAGTGACCATGAACTTAATCTGTAGTTTAGTTAGGTACCTATACATACAAGTTACAGCTTGTTGAGGTTTTTAGTAATTAAGATAAAAAAAACGTCTTAAGGGGTCATTGTACTCTACTCATCAATAAGAACAACTTTTACTTTGGGACCAACCCTGTTTTTTCCGCGTTTTCAGGGTTGGTCCATAAATAAAAGTTGTTGATAAATGATGAGTAGGTATTTATTTGTTATGATGAGCGATTAGTTTTTATTGTTACATGATTTTATACACGTGTAGGTATAGTTTTGTTATATATTTAGTAGGGATGGAGGTAAAACGATTTATGTGGTTTAGAAATACAATTAGGTACCCAATTATCTATACCTAGATAAAAAAACGTGGGAAATTACCAAAAAATTGTTTCCATTTTCGGAGCTACTTTTATTTGAGAATAAGAATTAGGGTTCCGTGCAAAAAAATTAAAACTCTTGAAATTGCTAGCAAAATTCGATTCAAAAAGAGAAGTAATTTTTTTAATAATAATAACACGCGAACGAAGCACAGTGTCCGGCGTAGAACAAGCCAGGTGAACAAAAATATATTTTCATGGTTTTGGAACTATATCTATAAATTAGTTAATTATACAGTACTTTATTATATTTTTTTAAAGAAAATGCATAGGATTTGTATATAAATATTTTATTTCATGTAGGTATATACGATTATAATACAGGAAAAAAGAAAAAATAAGAATAAAATTATTTTAATCGCTACAAATATCAACGCTAATTATATATAATACAACCTTAGACTAACATATTATATACAAAAATTATAAATATAACGCTAGAAGTATCTATTTACATTAAAACTAATTCTCAATATCAGAATCATTGGATTCAGAATCCTCATCCTCCTTCATTGTATGATAAGAATTTGAAAATGCCTTATTAAACTTATTTATGCTGTCTCTTACGGGATATCTTCCGTGATTGTTCATTATTTTGAGCTCCAGAAGATATCCCGTAAGTGACAGAATAAGTTTAGTTGGAAACCGTGAAAGCTTAAAACAGTGCCTTATTAAACTTTGTACGTTCAGTATGTCGTAGGTATTCCGTGGTAAAGAATTGCAATAAAAAAAATTTAGATGTAAGTGGTTATGGTACTTAAGTGCGTTTGATATTGATCGAGAGTCGCGACACGATTCGTGTTTGCTTCCAACATGTCGTCGGTACCGGCTTACGGTTAGTTTTTACACAAACGTAAACTGATACATAAGTTCGGTTTGTTGAAACTTGATTAAACCAGATACCGTAAACAAAAATTATAATGTAGTACGAGTAATTTTAAATGTTTATTGAACCGTTTTCGACTTTTCGTACCTGTTTGTGGTCAATGTTAGACATACTTCCGCTCTTTTTCTCATTTTCAAGGTGAATGTGTTATCAATCAGGTTTTGTAACAGTTTCACACCACGCGTAAGTCGTGCATTTTATCAGTAGTTAGAGCATTATTACGAATGCGTCGAGAGAGCATGTTTATCAATCGACATATTTTGTGTTGTGACTGGTTGTGACGAATTGGTTTTTTGAGACCTATCAGCAGTAGGGATGCACTTGCAAACTGATTAAAATTTTAAACAAAAATATTGATTGAATACCTATACGTAGGTACCTACATAGTAGGTACACACATGAGGTACGTCTACATTCGTAACTTATTTATTGTGCCCTAAAAAGCACTGGCATCATTCCTGTAAGTACCTACCTGTCTGTGACAGAGTGACAAATTCACAGTCAATTAAAAACAAGATTTGTTAAAAAAACATGAACGACGACTAGCAGAATTCCTTAGTCAAAAAAAAAACAAACGTTACTTTGGTTTAGGAATTTTGCTTGTTTCGTTGGTAAATCATAGAGCGTATTTTTTTTACTTTTGCAACAATTATGTTTATTATTTATTATTATCTATTATTTTATTATCTTTTATGTTATTATCTATTATGTTTATTATTAGGTATCTATTATTTAAGGGCGTAAAACCGAAATGGCATTGCCACCTAGTGGCGGTAGCGGCACCTACTTTCATACAAGCCTGAAAGCTTGACTTGTCCTTATAACCTACTACTCTTCATAATCTTACGGTTTCTCTTTCCAAACAGTCTGCTTGCCCTAGTAGCTTGCCGTATTGTTGACCCCTAGGCTTATTGCTACCACATCGTAAATTTAAGTTTGTTTAAGTATCCTTATCTAAAGGGTGTAAATAGACCCTTAACATAACCGAAAGGCACTTGTTCTCCTCGTCTTTGCGATCATTTTTTTGTTCTAGACCATACCTGGGAACCTTCTAGTTACGGAGATATTGGGAGTCAAAGTTCCAACTTTTTCACAAGTTTTTTTTTAAAATAGGACATGTTTTTAATGTAAAATGTTTACTTTACACACCTCCACGACCCCCGTACTATTCAATCCATCCATGAGCATGTACAATGCTGTGAGTGCTTTCCATTGACTCCTACCGTAAAACGTCATTTTTCACCCCCAAAAAAAAGTCGATTCCCAGCAATAATTAATTAATTAGTTTAATAGTAAGCCGCAACTCAAAAAAAAACAAAATGGCTATGGGTGACAGGACTATGCCAGCAGCCTGTACCAATATGAAAAAAAAAACCTGGTATAATTCTATTAGTTCAAAATACTCTCTACTTTTCAACTGTTTCAAATACATCACATAGATGGGTAGCTAGTTTTCATTCTCCTAATCTAACACACTGTTGTGCTTTTTTACTTTTGACTGAACTAGCTGTTTCGTTCGTCGTTTCAGAGCTTTTGTAGCACACACTAGGGATTAATACTGGTTACATTCATACGTGTGTGTGCGTGTGGTACTTACCGGTAAGTAATTCATATTTGTAATTATTTTAATTTTACACACCTAGTTGTCAATTATGAATTACTTTGGAAATTTAGAGGACCTCGAGGACACTAGGCTTTGGATATGGTACCAAAAATTGGTTTTTGGCAGTGTTACAGTTACAAGACAAAACGTTACGAATTTGCCATTGTGCAATATTACATCACATTATGAAATTAATGATATTCAAGACTGTATCATTTTGCTCGGGCCTCAGAGTTGTCTTTTGCTAGACAGGAAACTTTTGCTATTGATTATTTATTTATTTAACACTTCAAGCAAAAGTACAGAGGCGGACTTAACGCCATAGGCATTTTGTGCCAATCTACCTTTGGATGATGCAGAGACAAACAGTGGATTATATACGAACGGTTGGTAATTAATCAGATAATACATATTATATTTGATGTTTCCTTAAATTCATGATAGGTTTTGAGTTTTCACAAACAATTTTAAGCCTTCCTTTTTTATTATGAAGAAGTTGGCGGTGGGAACACTGGGAACTCAGATTAAACTGATCACTGTCGGTGAAACTGTTTTGATCCTAGATTTGAAAACGTAGGTACTCTGGCAAATATTTTGTCAATGCCTGCGAAAGGGTTAATGCTTGCTGCACCCACCTAAAACTTTCATGGCGTGTGTCACATGTGGGTCTACTTAACATATACGTATTTTCATAGAACTTGTTTCTTTTCGCTATTCCTTCAAACAGGAATATCTAGATCTCGTAGCTTGCTCGAAGGAAGTGTTTACTAAAAATCCCTTCGTCTCTAATGATAGCTGTGGTTATGTAGATAATACTAGTGTTAATTCAAAAAGTGCATTAGATTAGGGAAAAACATTATTTTTGACTATTGTTAAACTGACTTGTTTAATACTGCATAACTCTGAACGGACTAAGATTTCAAACTTGGCGCCATAGTAACTTGTGCAACTTAAAAATACCTATCCAACAATGTATTACACATAGGTATTGGATGGTGGGACCAGAGTTCATACAAATCCTGGCATCGTCCTTTACCTTACGTTTATTTACACCGCGTGCTCATGCTAGCGGATCTGTTTGATTTTGGCGCACAGCTGTAAAAAATCCAACGGCGCGCTTTTATTTAGCCATTCATTAAAATTTCCAGTCTCATCTAGTGTACTGTGGAAGGAAAACGGGCATGGGCCTTCTAGACATCTATAAGTACAGGTACACGTGATAACACGTGCACGAAACACATCTGCGCGAAAGGCAATTTGTAGCTCAATAAAATTATTGGTTTCGCTTCTCCGTACGTCGATTTTAAGTAAACGTAAATTCAACAGATGTTTAAACCAAACTAAACCAGGCAAACAGACACGCATAGCCAGGATAGTCATAATAATAAATGTTTATACTGACTGATATAAAGAATGAATCACATTCGTCTCTTTACTAAGATTATAGGACGTACCTACTAAGCTTATGTGTGATTCATTTTAAAATTCGCTTCAGTTACAGTTAGGTTAGATCACTCACACTCAATCAACCAAAGAAAGTCTTGAGCTAAGCGATAGGCGGCATCTCTCCTTTATTGGCAGTTGCTCCCTAAGTAGGTATAATTCCCAACCGATGAATTTCTAGCGTTACCGAAATTTCGTCACTGTCTTGATCTCTCTAGCTAGTGCATCTTTTCCGGGACACAATTACACACTTAGTCTTGCGCTAGCGTCACATTTTTATTGGTATTTAAGCTATCATAAATACCAATAATAATGTGACGCTAGCGCAAGTCAGCTTAAAAGAATTGGCGTTCGAAATTCAATTATTGTTTAAAAGGATTGTTGTTGTTTCAAGAATTAAAACCATCAAGCGCATTGTTGTTCAAAATGTTCATATTTCAGCAGTACTATTATTTTTACTAAGCCTCTGACTTTTCAGGTGGTCCTACGTTCTTTCTGAGAATGAGTTTCATTTCTGCAGATTACATAGAAAATACTGAATAGCTAAGGCAAACAGATTAGTTTTGTAGGGTACCTATGTCTGTAAGGCATGACCTCGTTACTAACGAAACTGCTTATTTGTCTCTGTTAATACCACGCCATGATAATTAAACTTTATTACAGTACGACACAAGTGTATCACATTTGATACGCTAGTCCATTAGTTAAATAAGAAGCAGCATAGGGCATAACTACCTTCTTACTAATTCAGTCTTACTAGCAAATATTGAAAGAGTATCGGTCTTGTTATTTCAGTATTTAGCTAGGTGAGCTACTTTTATATCTACGAAAGCATATAAAGAAAAGGAGCGACCACAACCCATCACCAACGAACAAAATAAATTACTTAATCATGAATGTATTGATTTTTGTTGCCTCGGCAACGTTGTTATAATAACAGTAAGTAAGATAAAACAGTACCTGCGACGCGTAGGTACTGTTTTATCTTTTTAATTAATAAAATAAGTAGGTACCTGTTATCGCTTCCACGTAAAATGGGACATAATGAAAATGGTCATAAAACATATCCCTGCGGTACGCCTATAACGCCTACGTCTGTGTTGTACTCTTCTAGATATACTATATCTAGAAGAGTACTGATATAGAATGTATATCGATTCAGCTTCATCTTCATAGCCAAGTCCATCAGTTAAGAGAGGACCAAGTACCTAAAACCTAAAATATTGCAATAAATTATGAAGTTACTGTTGTGCAGCATAATGACATGCATGTGCCGTTCTAACTTAGAAAACACTGATAAAATAATATATAGAAATCGTTATTATTATTATAGCTAGCCCATATTGTCCCACTGTTGGGCAAAGGCCATTCATTCCATTCCTTCCAAAACGGTCACGATTCAGCGCTACTTCTTTCCTAATTAAATAACTAATTCTCAAAAATTTAAAATAAATTAATCGTTATTTATCCTTATTATTGCGTTTATCCAATGGGTGCATCGCGCTCGTACGCACGACGGCTGATCCAGCTATACAAAACCAGTTTATGCGGATCTCTCATTGTATAGGAAATCTATACAAAGCGAGGGCAATTTATAGTGGAAATGTCCAGCTTCATGTGCCGCCGTGTGTACTCTCCCCGGTATCCGACCACCAAAATAGATCAGATTAGTCATCAAGTGAATTTTTGGGTGTTTTGTTCGTTGAGTTCCTTTGTCCGGGACTCGGGACTTTCTCAGAAACCCATGAGCCGGTTTTTTATCTTAATTTTAATTCACTGAATGTAACTGTGTGACATGGTTGGCCCTAGTGGCTCTACGTCAAAAGTTTTGATATTTTAAATGAGACTAAGTAAAAAAATATCGAGAATCTAGGTGAAACTTATTTGTTTGTTTGGAATCGGTCTAATATAGGTACCTATTTCAGAATGAGGGTCAATTGCTTTTCATGTTTACAATAAGCCGCTTTGTTTAGAATTCATAAAGTATCTCGTTCTATAAATCACAAAAAATCCACAAATTGCATTTCATAACTATATTTTTCTTATCTTGTTACAGATGGAGCTTTAGTCTATTCCGTCGTGGTTACAAACATGGTCTTACCGTGGATGACCTGTGGAGGGCCAGAGAAGGCGACCACTCCGGCCGACTAGGTGACCGTCTGGAGCAGGCATGGCAGGAGGAATTGGACACTGCCAAGAAAAAAGGAATCAAGCCTTCCTTCTCGAAGGCCATTGTACGATCGTTTTGGGTGGAGTACTTATTGTGTGGCATATTTGTTGGTTTATTGTTCATCTTTTTATGGTAAGTCTTCTTTACTACCTAGTGCGTTCAATTTTGTAATTAAATTAGATCATGTAGTTCACAAAGTATTTTCTAGATTTACACACATGACATGAAGACGCCTGTACCTTTTATTCCTCAAATGGTTGGACAGAGCTACCGTGAGAGGTGTTTAAATAACACTAAACTTGTTCGATTATGAAACATTACAACATTCCGTGAACCGCGGATTTTTATTTAAGTTTTTTTCTTAAAAACAAAATCATAGATAATGCTTATCAATGTCTATAAAGAATATAATTGTATGGTTATATGTATATTGTAAAGTAACTGCATAGTATTACAAGACTGAGATGGGGCAAAGGTCGATCTGATCTGTGTCTGTGCGTTTTCAATGAAGCTGTGCACTGTGCGCAGCCGTACACCAAGTCGCCATGTCATGAATCATTTAAATCAAACATGTGGCCTCATTTTGATAAACATTCACAAGATAATTATTATTAATTACCTTAACAAGCATGCTGATTTTATGTTTTTATTTTATTTTCAGGCCTTTAATTCCATACACTCTAGCGTTATTCATAAATTATTTTTCTGAGGACAAAACCCCGGAAAAATATAGAAATGCACATATTTACAACGCTCTTATGAATGTTCTGAGTGTAGTGACGTCTTTGATGCTCAATCACTTAGGGTTAAGTCAAGGACGTGTAGGAATGAGAGTTAGAATAGCTAGCTGTTCTTTGTTGTATAGAAAAGTAAGTATACTGAAATTCATTTTACGAAACTAGATGGACTCCAGTGTCTCACCGCTATACGTGGGGACACTTCTGGTTCCATGAAATTTCATGTTATGTTATGTGTCTACTAATACAGGCTAACTTAGCTCTAACTTTCATGTTTTCTATTTTAGATTTTGAAACTAGATCGCATTGGGTTAAATAAAACGGAGCCAGGGCAGGTGATCAACCTGATGTCGAATGATGTGAATCGTTTTGATATGGTGGCTCTATTCCTGAACTACCTGTGGGTCATGCCCATCGTGGTCCCGGTGGTGTCGTACCTCGTGTGGCAGCACGTGGGTTGGGCCACCCTCGCCGCGCTCATCGTCATATTCCTCCAAACTGTCGTCGTGCAAGGTAATGAAAGTCACTGTACTTAAGTACGATGATGACATTTTTATTGTCACCCGACTAAGGTAAACACACGCCGAGTACAAATCATAAATAAATACGTTAACACAAAAGGTTGCGTGATGATGATGTCGGATGAGAAGCATTTGCTTCTACAACGATTACACAATTGAATGAATGTGTAGGCACAAATAATTACTTTTTTCAGTCGTGCACGAACAAATGACTTCCTTAGCAATTTGTTCAACGTTTGAAAACATTTTTCTAATCAACTTGTTTGTATGTTCTTATTTCTAGCGTATTTAAGTAATCTTCAAGGAACTCTACGAGGAAAAATTGCAAAACGTACAGATGAAAGGGTAAAAGTGATGAGCGAGCTGGTGAACGGCGTGCAAGTCATCAAAATGTATGCTTGGGAGAAGCCTTTCGAAAGATTGGTTGATAAACTGCGGAAGTAAGTACAGCATGACTAATAACTCGATGAGAACATGTCATGAGAAGAAGACTTTAAATGACGAAATGTTTATGTTGGCAGGTTAGAAGTGAGCTTCATCATGCGCACATCCATGATCAAAGGGTTCTCCACGGCGCTCAGTGTGTTCACGGAGCGCTTCGTCCTGTTCTCCGCTATCGTCGCGTTCGTGCTCCTGGGCGGCGTCATCCGAGCCGAAATCACGTTCTCCCTCGTTCAATACTTCAATCTACTTCAACTGGCCTGTAACATATTTTTCCCATTGGCGCTCGCATTTCTGGCAGAAACAAAAGTCACGGTCAGACGACTCGAGGTAAACCGCAAATGTGTACCTTACCTTACCTACCTTATACACGATATTTAAACACGGATGTGTAATGTTTATTTAGTACGAATGATAGGTATATCATTAAAACGTTTTATGTTCTGTTTAGGAATTCCTGTTGTTGGATGAACTGACGCCTGAAAAGTTGGTGCCAGCTATTGATTCGAATGCAATAATAAGCAACGGTACTGAGAAGGAAAAGCCGAAGCACACTGGGTTGGTTCTGAATGGGTTAAGTGCAAGCTGGCAACCTGAGGCGATCGTGAACACTTTGAGGAACATCACGCTTACTGCTCAGCCTGGGGAGTTCGTGGGCATCGCCGGATTAGTGGGCTCTGGAAAGGTATTTACTAGTTTACTAAAATGAGAATCTGACTCCCGCCATCGTGTACGTAACTTTTTGAAAAAAAAATACCATTATCTTTCTGAGTTCTATTGTCTGAATATCTTTAGTTTTTTTATAGTGTACCAGTACCTACACAATATAAAAACTACGAGCACACTCAAACTCAGTACTTAATCATTAACTAATTATTTCCGGGTTTTATGTTAACAGTATACTAGACAAAACTTCCCATTGTCACATCTTTATTTTCCTCGTCACACCGTCGCCACTTTAATAATACAAAGAGAACCATATCATCACTACTTTATATACGTACCTTATTGTTCTTTTTCTTGCCTCATTTAGTCGTCCCTTCTTCAAGTGATTCTGGGTGAGCTGTCTCCGTCCCAGGGCACAGTATCTTTGGGCGGCGCAAGAGTCTCCTATGCCAGTCAGGAGCCCTGGCTTTTCGTAGCTACTGTCCGTCAAAATATCCTCTTTGGACTGCCGTATGACCGTATTCGTTATAAAAAGGTGAGATATTTTTTTTTTAATTTGAGATGATGAGAATGCCAATCAAACGTATTGTCATACTGCCGAGAAAGTAAATCTATAATTTTGTAGAATTTGGTAACGCCAGTGTGGCATTTTGTGTACACATCTCCCAGGAAAAGTAGTCGCTTCGGTAATCATCGTCTATCTTCAAAAATATAAAGGCACTAACATACAGCTATTACAACCATATTGCCTATTTTGTGCAAACTTTATGCCAAAAAACATACCAAAACTTTTGAGTGAGAGTGAGAGGCAGATGACGTACACTTTACTTACCAACTTATTATCTTTGCCACTATGAGGGGTCACTCGTTGACGCGATGTTCGTGCTATGTCGAAGATTACTGAAGCGCATATTATATTCTTGTTTAACTGTAAATGGATCATAGTCAAATTACTTGAGTGTAGATAGCTAGTGCAGTGGTTTAGAAATAAATGGCTAACTTTCCAATAATAATTTGATGGTAATTTGAAGGTAGTGAGCGCGTGTGCTCTACTGCGCGACCTCGAGCAGTTGCCGGCCGGGGACTCCACGCTGGTCGGCGAGCGCGGCATCAGTCTCAGCGGTGGGCAGCGCGCGCGCATTGGACTCGCTCGCGCTTGTTACAGACAGGTAACTGTACTACACCTTACTTCATACCTTAAAGTACCAACATGGATCTATCCTGCATTCGTTTGTATTTTATTTTCCGGTAGGTCATTCTGAAATGAATGATACTGGCTGAAAGCTTTTGGTAAATTGCAAATAACACCAATAAAAAAAAACGAATACCCATAATAATATGTATGTTCTGCAACGTTATGTTTACGAAAGGGTGTGCTGCCAATTTCTATTTTATAGTCAACGTACTTTATTGCTGACCATACCTAAGTATGCGTTGCAGTATAAGGGGCGGAATGGTTGTAAATACTGTCGTGGGGCGCTGTTATAGTTTCTAAACAAAGTCGATGACGCATGGCCTAACGATAAGGGTGGTTGGTTTTTATACAAGTTTGCTAGTTATTTTCAAGCTAGGGGTAGGGCAATAGGGCCAGCTTATAAAGCTAGCCATACCTTGCGATTACAACGATGTTTATTTGCTACACTCCTCGATATAAAGGGTGTAACAAGACCCTTAACGAAGCCAAAACGCACTTGTTCTCCTCGTCATTGCGATCATTTTTTAAAATACTAGACCATATCTGGGAACCTTCTAGTTACTGAGACATTGGGTGTCAAAGTTCCAATTTTTCCACAAGTTTTTTTTAAATATTATGTTTAATTGTTTATAATGTACAAATGGACGGAGAATGGATGGATGTTATGGGATGAGACTTTTAACACCTCCATGAGCCCCGTACTGTTTAATCCATCCATCAGCACAATGTTTTCAGTGCGATACATTGAGTCCCACCGTAAAACGTGATTTTTCACAAAAAAAAAGTCGTTTCCCAGCAATAATTTTTGCGTAAAGTTACTTAGTTTGATGTACACAAATGTTGGCTTGGTTGACGGCTTCGTGAAGGGTTAGTTTACACCCTCTATGTAAATATTGTAAATATATGAGGTTAAAATATCAACAAGAAGGGGAATCCTGTAGTATATTATTATACTATATTATGCACTTTAGCTCTCTGTACAGGTAACCGAGTACACTCAACAATGAATTGTTTGTTGATAACATTATTTGATCTATGATAATCGCTGAACGATTACTTTAGTTGTCGAAGCGATTACAGATGAAGGTGTTATTTGAGTTTTGAATTAACGGGCTCTTCATGACATCTTTTAGCATTTCTGTCAGTAAACAGTGCGGCGCGGGAACTTCCTTATTTAAAAAAAAAAGACAGAAAAAATGTAGGTATCAGATATTATCATTTTAATTCTTTTATAATTATTTTACATACTGGTACTTTTAAAGTTTTTTTACATGACGCATGAATCAGCAACATTTAGCTTTCTTATTTGCCAGGCATAAGATTTCCTCATTACCTATTCATGTCTACAAACTGTCTACTACTTTATTTAGAATTTATATTAATATGAAAAAGTCGTAGATGGAGAGAGAAACTTATTAAATTTAAAAAGAAACCAAAAATAATTGTATTCGCGAAGGCTGACGCATAAAGGTACAGAACGCAAAGATAACAAGTTGAAGGAAAAATGCGTCGCATGACACATCCACACGCAAAACGGCCATTGTTCAGCATGCTGTGCCATCTTGCGACACAGAGACACAATGCTGCCTAACCCATTTCTGGCGCCGCAACCACGATACCTACAGCATATAGCATGCATGCAGCATAGGTGTGTATACTACTGAGATGAATGATGATGATGTAGACACTGCTGAGAATTTGGAGAGGTAGTACTTACATGCAACCATACCGTCGATCACCTAAACCTAGTCAGTCAGAAGCAGCAAATGTCTGCCAATAAATTAAGCGGGCCGAAGCTGACCCCCAGGGCTTGAGGTACAAGAAAAAGAAGCAAGTGGTTAGTGTAGTGATGTCAAAGCTATTTGAGTCGCTTCAGTCGAAATTAAAACTCGCACATCGTGAATTCGAGGCGAAGCCGCCGTGTAGAGTTGAGTATATGGAGCATGCACAATGATTACGTTTCAATTGATATTGGAATGAAGTACTTAACATTTCTAAATTGAAACCGGCTCGGCGTATTTGGGGGCAGTTATGTGACAAGCTAAAAACATCATCGATTACAATTTAGTCAAACTGGTATGAAAAAATTGCGGACCCGTCCGGACACCAGACTGACAGAATGTTCTGTAGTACCTATCTGTCAGTGTCGGTTATCCGTAGTGATTGTGCAGCATGATTTTGTTGGCGCTTGAATCTGTAGGGATTTTCTTTTTGGTACTTTCTGTGGAAATTGTGTTTTATTGTATATAGTACCTAAGTATTGTATTTTCGCTAACAGGCCGACATCTACCTGCTGGACGACCCTCTCTCCGCAGTGGACACGCACGTGGGCAAGCACCTGGTCTCCGAGTGCGTGATGGGGCTGTTGAGGAACGCCACGCGCATTCTCGTCACGCATCAGCTGCACCACCTCAAAACCGCAGACAAGGTCGTCATCCTGCACAATGTAAGTGTCCAAACATATAACGGACTAGATTTTGCATGCGGCGTCGCACCTCGGAAATTATCCCATGGGAACGTCTCGGCTCTAATATCCTATGTACTAACCCAGGTCATAGTCTATCCGTATTCTAAATTTCAACAAAATTCTTTCAGCTATGAAGGCGTGAATAAACTGCCTTCTAATTCACATAAACCGTGAAAGTGTGTGATGCGCTTCAAAGTTTAGCAAATATGGCGTTATCGCCGTACCATCATCTGTAACAAAACTGTCGTCCAAATGAACAATCGATAGATTGATACCTAATCAATCAATAACTTACATGTGTCATGCGCACTGCCTCATTCACCTTTATCATTCATTACACAAAAGTCGGAAGATAAGGCTTTTTAGGAATGTCAGCCTGCAAACATCAATCGCGCATCAATTTGGGCAAGCTTTTGGCAAATAGGATAAAAAATCTGATGGATTACAAATCAAGTGCATCCTTTGGCATTTGCGTTAACACGAAGCCTCGATAGGTATGAATGATTGATGCATAGGTTATCTTCATTTAAAAATATATCATAATCTTCCTGCCCTTCTTCCAAGTTATTTGGGGTTGGCGCAACACGTTTTCTTCTTCCATTCTCCCCTTCATTTAAAAAATAAATGATCAGTATACTAGCTTTATTTAAATTCGGTAATCAGCCTAATGCCAAATGATCTCTTCATATCGCACAACACACAATAAATAACGTCGAGTAGAACAAAGGAAACTATTTTTAACATAATTAATTCTTTACTTAATTTAATGCTACTTGTATAAGTATTTACGGAAAGATTACTTCGCTTCACGATACTTACACGGCAACGCTTTGAAAACACATTGTCATTTGTTAATTTATTTGTTGGGCTTATCTTTAGATGAGCAATGAGCGTGTCATTGAGATAATAAATTGGCAATTTATATCAGAATAATTAGAGATCTTTTTAGTGTTCAGTGCCAAAATGAACAAAACGGAATACTACTTAATTCCGCTTGTGTTCGTACACGTCACACGACGTCGAGGTGTATCTAGTCAATTGAAATGAGAACAGAGATACAGGGCGTCATGGTTATTTTGGCGCGGGGCCATAGTTGGAACTAACACCGCCATATTGTTCTTCAAAACATTTCCATCGTCAATTAACCATATAATTATTATTTTTTTTACCACCAACGCCCTCCTGATATCTGATATGAACCTACCATTCATGCGCTTAAAGAACCATGTTCCACTAAGTAGTGTGAAGGCCTAAAAAAGCCGTTTTAGCAGAATCATAATATTCCTATTATAATTCTCCAAAAGCGGCCTTTTAGACCCCCTTAGTAATGTGATGACATAAATTATGTGCATTTAAAGTGCTCTTCACACTTTTCAATTGTTAAACAGTTGAGCAAGAACATTGCTAACGTTTCATAATTTCATAAAAACTTCAACAATAGACAAAGATAAGAAAAACAAACACATATGTTGAAGTAGGTAACACATGTTAATACGTAAAGCTGTTATAGAGCCAATAAACTCGAGCCATTCCAGCTGAATATTTGACTTTCAGGCGATATCATTATAACTGTAATACGACACTATTTGTATTTTATATGAACTCATGATCCTTGTATATACTACTTGATTGCACAAGTAATTAACTGCGCAAACAGTTCCTACCTACGTTTTATAATAGAGAAGTATATAACTATTACCTATTTGAATATATCTATTACTAGCTGTTGCCCGCGACTTCGTTCGCGTGGAAATTATAACAAAATCCCTAGTTACAAAAAGTGAAAACCGGTGGTGGATCTAACCCGCGAACCATGTTTATTTTTGGAAATCTTTCATAATAAAAAATAAAACAAAATAATCACAAAAAGTGGATAATATACTGGCAGCGATTCGAACTTGCAAACCCTAGTTTACAGGGAGAATGGCTGAATCGTCAAGCTACTTACACCGGTGACATTTGGTTTAAAATAGTTGTTCTAAAATGCATGTTAAGATATGACATTAATTTTCAGTTGTCAAACAGTTGAAGAATATGGACATAATGCAATATTGCTCACCCCCTTAAGTTTTTAGCGCAATAATATATAGCCTGTATGTTATTCTAGATTATAGTCTATCTATGTGCCAAATTTCATCCAGATCCGTTTACCCGTTCTGGCGTGATTGAGTAACAAACATCCATCCAAACTTTCGCATTTATAATAGTTATAGGATATGAAAGACTAAAGAATCACGAAATAGATGCAGAACTTAAATAGCTAAATAGTATAAATTCTAAGCGGTACGATACAACCATTTTTTTCCGTGGTTGATCAAAATTATCGAAATAAATAAATTTAAATCGAAATAAAAAATTTCGATAATTTTGATTTTTTCTGTATTGTAAGTAGAAACCTACAATACATCTATATAAATAAAAAGGGAAGGCCTGACTGACTGACTGACTGACTGACTGACTGACTGACTGACTGACTGACTGACTCATCAACGCCCAGCCCAAACCCTTGGACCTAGAAAGCTGAAATTTGGCACAGAGGTTTCCTTTATAATGTAGACAAGGAATAAGGAAGGATTTTTCGAAATTCAACCCCTAAGGGAGTTAAATAGGGGATGACAGTTTGTATGGAAAATCGTCATTTTTGGAGTTTAAACCATAAAAATTGGTGGTTACCATTCTGGTTAAAAATTAAAAACCACGTGTTTCAGTGTTTTTCCAAATTCATCCCCTAAGGGAGTTAAATAGGGGACGAAAGTTTGTATAGAAAATCGTCATTTTTGTAGTTTAAACCATGAAAATTGGTGTTTATCATTATGGAGAAAAATTTAAAACCACGTGTTTCAGTGCTTTTCAAAATTCAACCCCTAAGGGAGTTAAATAGAGGATGAAAGTTTGTATGGAAAATCGTCATTTTTGTAGTTTAAACAATGAAAATTGGTGTTTATCATTCTGGTTAAAAATCACGTGTTTCAGCGTTTTTTGAAATACAACCCCTAAGGGAGTTAAATAGGGGATGAAAGTTATGGAAAATCATCATTTTTGTAGTTTAAACCATAAAAATTGGTGGTTACCATTCTGGTTAAAAATTAAAAACCACGTGTTTCAGTGTTTTTCCAAATTCAACCCCTAAGGGAGTTAAATAGGGGATGAAAGTTTGTATGGAAAATCATCATTTTTGTAGATTAAACCATAAAAATTGGTGGTTCTGGTTAAAAATTAAAAACTACGTGTTTCAGTGTTTTTCGAAATTCAACCCCTAAGGGAGTTAAATAGCGGATGAAAGTATAAATGGCAAACCCACTCATCACGAAATATCGAAAACCGCTTGACGTATAAACTTGAAATTTGGCAGGAAGGTAGTTAATAGTTAGTAGACGTCCGCTAAGAACGGATTTTGCGACAGGGCCGGATTAAGGAGATCTAAGGGCTCTCGCAAGTTTGTATGGAAATCCTTCATTTTTTGTGCTACATATTTGAAATTTAGCAGGAAGGTAGTTTATAGTTAGTAGACGTTTGTTTAGAACGGATTTTGCGATAGGGTCGGATTAAGGACGCCTAAGGGCTCTCGCAAGTTTGGATGAAAGTCCTTAACTTTTTGTTCTACAAACTTAATATATGGCAGTGAGGTAGTTTATAGTTAGTAGACGTTCGCTAAGAACGGATTTTGCGACAGGGGCGACTTATGGAGGTCTAAGGGCTCTCGCAAAAAGTCATTTAATGTTGTATACAGAATGGTATTAGAATAAAAAGTGCCCAACAAGGTTCACTTTGGAAAATAGTTGTATAGCGCCAAAATACACCGATTTTTAAAGCCCTATCGTTGCCTCAACGCCATTTAATTTTGTTTCGGACCTCTGCCGCCCAGAATAACAGCACCCAAAAGGACGCCGTTTGTAGTCATATCACCTTTTGATCTGGCAGTCAGTTCTCATACAAAACATAACATCACGCCTTAAAGACCCGAAGGGTTGGGCAGACGTGTACCTAATCGTACACACACATTTCGCCAGTTTTATTGAAGTCCCATGTAATAGGGGGTGAGCCTATTGCCATCAACCGGGCACAAATCCAGATTCCGTGGCTGCTACTGAGAAATTCCTGATGGGATAACCCAATAACATTATTATTCATAGTATTTTTTCATTTGCATATTTTAATGTTAAGTGGAAGAGCGGAGTCACCTAAGGGGTCGCGCCCATTATCACCCAATCTCACGAGGGAGAGAGGGGGGTTTCGGCAGATATAACCGGGTTTAATTGAAGTTTAATTGAGTCTCACGTGAGATTAGGAGGGAGATGAGGGGGTCAACCCAAATCTCACGACATCCCACCAAGGGGGGAGGGGGTCGAAAAATCACCTCACGTAATTAATGGACGCCCCCTAACAAAAGCATCTTCTTGCTTAAAAGGTGATCTCCAAATCATGTGTGTGACAACTTTATGTAGGTAATTGAAATAAACAAATTTTTTTTTAACACTTTGCCCGACTCCGGGAATCAATCCCCACGCTTAGTAGTCGCGCTTGCTACCACTAGACCAACGGGCCAATCTCACACATGCACACCAAAATTTCCACGCGAACGAAGTCGCGGGCAACAGCTAGTATTTAATAAATGAACTCGGAATTGTCTCGTCTTTCATTTGATTACCCGGCGATAGGACAGCGAATATATATATATTTATTTAAATTATATTCTATTTAACTAGAAGCGCAAAACCTGAATTTCAAGATTTTCAAGTTTAGAAATTGTTGTTTGGTAGGTTAAGTAGGTACTTACTTCATTAGACTTTATCGACACTAATTTATTGGAATGCTGGCAGTTGATGCGTAGTTTTTTTATAAAGAAATTTGTATTATAGTCCTTTCACAGTTCATTTACCGCGACCTATTAAGTTGGCTAACCTGAGGTTTAACTTGGGGTTTCCCTGTACCTAGAACATTTGTTATATACTTAACTAGCTGTTGTCCGCGACCTTCATCCGCATGAATTTTTATAGCCTATAACCTTCCTTAATAAATGGGCTAACCAACACTAAAAGAATTTTTCAATCGAACCAGTAGTTCCTGAGACTAGCGCGTTCAACCAAACAAACAAACTATTCAGCTTTGTAATATTAGTAGGTACCTACCTACTTATAGATAACCTTAGATTTGGCCGTTTGTTACACAAACCTCAGATTAGGCAACTTAGGTAACATCTAGCGGTACTTAAACTAAAAATAAATAGCACCAGTAAGTGCTCTGTGGCGATGGCAACGTCGTCATACTTTTATCATAATAGTACCTACAAGCCCATCACAAAGCGGTGGCATGCTTTTTTTGTTCTTTGTTTCCCTATTCACAGAAATTATCGACTGATAAGAGTTGAACCTTTATAGAACACAGTTTCCGGTCTAATACAACACTTGATGACAGTAAAACCGAAATACCGTTGAGGGACAAGTTAAAATAGCTTGTAACCGGGCAATGCAACATTTGACTTCCTAAAACTTTCTTTATTATTTTTCTACGGCAGGTTCTTAAACATAAAGGCATGAGAGCATTGACTCCTACCACCACGCTCCGCCACGCTTTGTCAATACCGTGGTCAAATATTCGTGACAACATTATCAATGGACGGTTTTGTCATCCGTCGAACAGAATCAGATTATGGTTTGTTTAAAAAGCCACATTTTTAGTCTTACTTGATTTGTAATAAAACTTCTATCAACATAACAGGCTGTTTAATATTCATGATTGAAATTCTGCGTTATCATTTCTAACGATATACTGAATCACGCTGATTCATCGAATCGAGAACATGACGAGAATATAGATTGCGAGTAGGTACTTATGTACACACGGTCACATCAAGCTGTACAAACCAGTATAACCTGACTTCGCTTTGTATGAGTTTCCCGTACGATGACGAGATCAGCTTAATTTGGTTTTGCATAGCTTGGTTGGCCGCCGTGCGTACATAAACCTACCTACCATAATTTATGTACCTAATTATCTACGATCATGTTATAAATTGTGTCAATATGTTGGCGAAGTGTTACAAAATATCAATAGGTATTATGAGATTACATCGGCAAGGACGCGCGATGCTCCTTGTATAGTAGTACTGGCTGATGCCCGCGGCTTTGCCTGCGTGGAATTCGTGATTGTCTCACGGGATCGTCAATCCAGGTTTATAAACTATAGCTGTGTAGGTACCTCTCAATCCGTACAAACATCCGTACATCCATCCTCACAAACTTTCGCATTTATAATAATAGTAAGATTTCATCAAAGTAGCAATAACGATTCAATAAAGATTGAACATAGGTATAATTACCTACATCATGTTTTTAAAATGCCATTTTGTTTATCTTAGGGCGAAGTGGAGACTTTAGGCAGCTTCGAGGATGTTTCGCGATCACCATTGTTTGCTGAGCTGCTTCAGGAAGAAGAGCAGCCCGATGACCCGAAAGCACAGTCACACCTTCGACAAAGAACACTTTCTATACAGGTAGGCAGGGTGCAGCCCATTTAAATAATGCAAAAGAAAAAATAGAAATGTTATGAAATTCAGTGTAACTGCTGCACCATGGCTTCTTTTGCTAGCTGTATCACCGGCCTACATTTGGCAACGAAAATCCCTTATCACTACAAAGTTATTACGGTCATCCATTACATTAGTCTTTAAAAACTTCTGAAACTTTGAACAATGTCAATTAAATTATTTCGCTGACCGTAGATCTTCCTTCCTTCTCCCGCCCATACATAACGTTATAGAATTTATCAAGTTTTCTTTAGAGAGATTAGTCACTAACCTACGCAATTATAAATTGATTGTCGACTAAACCTAAATCTGTACTTATCTTTTGAGATTGTACAACTTTGATTACAATATTACCGTGGTATAAACATTGCTTAGATAGATAATCTGGTGTATCTTTAAATGATGAATTAAAGTGTTCTTCGATCGCCTTGTCAACTTCGATAAGACGAAACAATTAGTAGAAACATTTCCCAATTTTCCAATGTATCCGAATTTTTATTAAGTAGGTAATTTTCTTTTGTTGCAGTCCCACACAAGTACTACCAGTACTTTACAAGACGGTGGTTTGCCAGAGGAGGTTGATCAGGAGGAGTCTGCTGAGCTGACAGGAACAGGTAATTTGAATCATGGCTGAACTAAAGAATATGAGGGACTAAAAGACAGCTTACATGGTCGCCACACCCATACTTGTCATGGTTATTGCCAAAGTCGGTGTGATTTCACTATGAGTAAATGACCATAGAGCAAATTGTAATAAAAGACCTACGCTAAGCTAAATTGTAATGGATTTTTTCAACCATAGGTGTAAGTAAGATTTGATGACAGTTTATCAGAAAAGGGCTTTAGAAATGAATTAATATTAATGTTACCATACCTACCTATTATTTTTGTGTTTTCCCACGCAGATCTAAACACCGCTATCTAAGATAAGTTGGTGTCTTTATTTACGGCCGTTTTCAATAACTTACTAACAGTTTACGGAACGTTGCTGTCTCAGATAAACAATTAAAGAAACATCAACTGTAACTGCTGTTTCTATAACTTTATTGTCAAACTTGTATCTGACGTAAACGGTAGGTAGCACCTGTAACCGCTAGTAAGCACATCATCGGCGTCATCTTCAATATTGTGCATCTGCGTGATACGGTTGGTTTCTTTTGATTATCTCCCGAAATAGAAAGGTAGCAATCAATACTAACCGTTTGACATTTAGCTTACTGACGGTAAGAAACCAAACGTTTCAGAAAAGCTTTCTTTGTTTTTTCTATGAATCAACTTATCTATGGTAAGCGGTCGACCCTCCGAGAGACAGGTAGGTGACGTGGTTAGGATATTCCTTGCTAACTTTGTTTATAAAAACACCGATAGCTACTAGAGACAGGCATAATAACTAACAGTTATACGTAAGTAAGTTATAGAAAACGGCCGTTAGTGATAGTGAGATCGTCAATTGCCTGAATTGATTTCCTGCTAGTTAAACCTTTGTAAATCGCTTTGTCGTCCTCGAGATAACGATGCTCGATATAACGATGCTCGAGAAACGATGCTCGAGACAACGATGCTCGAGATAAAGATGCTCGAGATAAAGATGCTTGAGATAAAGATGCTCGAGATAAAGATGCTTGAGATAATGATGCGAGATAACGAACAAAAGATAATGAATCGATGTATCTAGCCTATATTGTCATTAGTCATCGTCATAAATATTCATAATATCCTCCTCATAATTAGATTCTCGTATTGATTCTTTTAACTTGTTATGGTGCGGATTTACTATGAATCGCAATTACGAAGGTAAATATTAAGTAGGTACCAAATCAATTAATTAATGTAACTGTAGTAGGTATTCTATAATAGTATCTAGGTAGGTACCTACTGCCTGTTTTACCTAACGGTTAACAGAGTAATTAGTAAGTATTACCTAACGGTTAACAGAGTAATAACCAATAAAAATTGGTCTTCAGCTAATTTACAGGCAAGGGTAATCGCCAAACTACTCTATAATTTAACTACCATGATTTTATTACCGCATAGATAAATTGACACTACAAGTCACGTATGGTTGACGAAGGGCACGTCATCAAAGAGTAATTTGGTTCTCGCAAAGGCATTCTATCTACCGACTCAAGTTCATAAACATTAGAGGCAAGGCAATTATTATACAGTTACGGACATACGTTTTACTAATTTACAGACAAGGCGGGCCATCAACAATTACTTTCGGACTGCGTCAATGACGTCATCGTATAATTTGATGACGTCATAAATTCATAAACATTTACGCTAGGTTATGACACGTTATCTATCTTAGTTATTTTATGAATGTATCCCGTTAACTCAAAACGTGGCTACTTAAATCGACGTAGGTATTATTAGGCGTGGAGGCGCAGCGCCGGGGCGAATCCCTGCTACCTCGACAAGTCGAGGCGCGGCGGGAAGAGCTCCGGCGCGATCTCAGGGCAGTATGGAGGGAACGACTGTTGCAACCGAGGTCCGGGCACGCCGCAATCGCGGCGGTAAGACCCCTCTTTGAGGAGTGGCTGGATAGGCGTCACGGCGTCCTGACCTACCGCGTGACGCAGGTCCTCACCGGACACGGAAGTTTCAGGAGGTACCTGTGTCATATGGGGAAGGAGGAAACGCCTGGGTGTCACCAATGCGAGGACCGCCCGGAGGACACGGTGGAGCATACGGTGCAGGACTGCCCCGCTTGGGCAGCGCACCGCCGTGTCCTCACGGCGGCGATAGGCGGAGACCTCTCGCGCACGGCATTGGTCGGGGCCATGCTGCGGGGCGAGACGGAGTGGGAAGCGGTCGCCTCCTTCTGCGAAGCAGTCATGCTCGCGAAGGAGGAGGCGGGCCGCGTGAGGGAGAGGACAGCGTCCTCCCTCCACACCAGCCGCAGTGGTAGGCGCCCATGGCGCCGGACGTCGGCAGACGATCTCCGGCCACCGTAGGCGCGGGCATGCGGGCGGCGAGTAATGGGCGACTCGCTGTCCGACCATGGACCATGCCCGGGTCGACGGCGCGTTGTGTTCCACGCGCGCCTCAAAGAGTGTCAGCATAATGACGGGGCCCCCCTCTAGAGGGCCAAAGCCTGCCGGGGTCGCGGGACTCATAGAATTACCGTGACCCTGGAACATAAAGGGCTACTGAAGGACACCGTGGATTTTAGTCAATACAAGTCTGACAGTCCCTCCCGCTCTGCCCTGGGTGGGAGGACTCATTTGATGATTTTACCAAGTTAAAAAAAAAAATAAAAAAAAAGTATTATTAGGTACCGATAAGAATAACAACGAAGAAGTAACTATTTTAACGGTAGGTTGTAGTTGTAGTCTTTGGTCAGTGTTATTTGGTTTTACCATGAGGATTTTATCAGTAGCAGCCCGAACTGTGATTTGTGAAATGTTGGTGACGGCACCTACTAGCTCAGTCTAACCCTTCTGGCAATACAGGCTATGAGGCGAGGTGTTATAATAAGCATTATATAGTCCCAAGGACTTGAGCACTTTTGAAATGAACCAGTTTGGCCATGGGAATACATTTTGTGCGTGTTGCCAAGTTGGTTTCACTTTTGAATGGAACAGTTGTAATTCTTTGCTGATATTTTCAGAGTTGGTCCATTAGTAAAAGTTGATGAGCTAAGTTAGTAATTATTGTTTGTAGGTCGCGTGCCAGGCGCGGTGTACCGCCAGTACTTCCGCGCCGGCGCCGGGTGGGGCCTGATCCTCGGCACCACCATTAGCGTGATCCTGGCACAGGTCGTCACCTCCATTAGCGACCTATGGCTGACGCATTGGTAAATATAACCGTATTTACCGTTTCGAATGAAAATGAGACATAATTATTAAGTTAAACAGAACATGACAGTGCATAAACGTTATCGTAACCTTTTCAGGATGAACGACGTGGAAACAAAATATAATTTTGAAAAAGATAATTTGAACGCTACTCTCTTCAATAGCCTAAAGGATGGCAACTTCTCCATTGACACCAATAATACTAGTGGGAATTTCACGACTGAGTTGCCGACCACCCTATCACCCTCGTCGACTGAGCTGCCTAATATGACTGTCATTGATACGATGGTGAAGACTGTGCTAGCCATGCAGAACATAACATCTACGTATGAACCCCTTAATCATGAGTACTACATTTATATTTGGGCGATCGCAATTTTGGGATGTATTCTACTAACTACAGGAAGGTGAGACAAAGTTTTTAGTTGCAGTAAGACTCATTAGCGCTTGCAATATAAGACATTATGGTACTTTAAGTAAGAATTCCCCTAAGATAATAAATAAATATCCTGGAGTCCCATCAGTAAATTCAGCAGTCAAAAATAATTTTTAATGTTGAATTTTTAGAAATGATAATTATAAGAATGTAAAAAGTAAGTAATAAAAATGAATAAACGAATACAATTATATTCAAACAATAGGAGATTCCATTGGTGTTACATCTAAAACATTTAGTATTGCTTATAAAGAATATGCTGTTAGGCAATTGCAAAGCAAAGAATTCCTGCACTAGGCTACGCCTGTATCACTGGAAGCTTAGTGCCACATTTTCTAAAAATAGCGTTATTTTCCAGATCAATCTTGTTCCTGTGGGTGTGCATGCGCAGTTCCATAAAGCTGCACAACCAGATGTTCAGCAACATCCTGGCGGCTACCATGCGCTTCTTCGACACCAACCCCTCGGGTCGGATCCTCAACCGGTTCTCCAAAGACATGGGCGTCGTCGACGAGATCCTCCCTAGGATGTATTTGGACAGCATACAAGTATGTTACCTCTACCTCTAGTCATATTATGTAATTTAAATTATTTTGTGGAGCTAAAGAGGTCTATCGGCCATTTTTGGCCTCGGTGGCTAGTAGTCGGAGGCGCTACTGCTGGCTTCTGTTCTGGGTTCGATTCCCGGGCTGGACAGTGTAATTGGGTTTTTCCACCAGGAATTGCTCAAAAATTAGCCCGGAGTCTTGATTTGTTCCCGTTTGGTGGCAATAGGCTCGCCCCCTATAAAAAATGCGGGTGACTATAGGGTACTCCTCTCCGTAACCCTACGGAGATTACAGGCGTAATGTTATGTCATTTTTATCTTCCCCAGATTTTCATGGTGATGATAGGTATCCTCGTGATGGTAGCGATCGTCAACCCTTACATGCTGCTGACCACGGCGGTATGTGGAATCCTGATGTACATTTGGACGATTATATTCCTGAGCACAGCACAGGCTATTAAAAGGTGATTGTTTTAAGAATTATAGCGTTAATTGTCCACCTGTCTGGAGACTCATGGCCACGATCCAGTCAGCCTTGAGGCTCTTGAATAGTATTAAATGGGTGTAGTGGAACGTGTCCTTAGTCCTATAAATTTTCTTAAATGCCTCTTTCTTGAATATGTCGGGTTGTCAGGATTTATTCCGTAAGGTTGGTACATACATCATGTTGGCAGAAGATGGGTTTCGTACAATGAAAATACACTGGGTGCGATACACTGTTTCTATTTAACTAACAAATTACTTGAAATTACAATTTAACACAATAAATAACACGGGGCACAATGAATCGGGTACAGTGCCATCTCAACTCCGCTGTGATCAGACATTGAATGTCGTCCTCGCCTCGAGCTAAAGTAGAGTAACTAGAGTAAACATCACGGTTCTGTAGAAGAACGCTGTGGTGACCTACTTACCAGTCTACCCGGTAAGTAGGTCGCGTGATGTCACCACTGGCGCGCTTGCGATTCATTTTGTCTGTACCAACGACCGGATCCGACAAATATATGTATCCCCAACTTGTCATTCTCAAAAAATATATAAAAGTACGTATATTTTTTCCTCAGGGTGGAGGGTACGACCCGTAGCCCAGTATTCTCGCACGTTTCGGCGACGATGGCGGGCCTCAACACAGTGCGCGCGTGTGGAGCTCAAGAGATGCTGCGAGCCCAGTTCGACGACAAGCAAGACGTACACACTGCTGCTTGGTAAGTAACTACTTTAGACAAAGTTATGGGAGTTGGCTTATACAGGGTGTGTCAGAAAAATTCAGCTGTTCCATACATTTGGATCGAGTAGGTATTTAAATTTTGTATGGGACAGCTGAATTTTTTTTGCATTATGATACTGGACCCAAGGAGAAAGTTATTTAGTTTGATAGTCTGCAGCATATCCTTTCATATGACTGTACCCTTTCTGTTACACCCTGTATACTATTGCACTTCTTGACAGTTACAACATGAGAAAATAATGCAAGCCACTTTGTAACAGATAAACAGCATAGCAGCGCGGCGGGTCAATTTTATCTGCTACCAAAGCGTGGCAAGTTATGTAATAGCATCGTTGTCGTAGCAACACAACATTGGTTTTTTTTCTATTACGTTGTAACGTACGGTACCTAATTTGCTATGACTTCTGAATTTGTTCTTATTCTTGTTTCAGGTACTTGACAATCGTCACGAATACTGCATTTTCAATTTGGTTGAGCCTTATCTGTGCAATTTATGTAGTCATCGTAGCCTACACATTCCTGTTCTTGGATGATGGTTAGTATCCTGTACTAGAAAACATTTCTGATGAACGCAACTTAGAATAACATTCACCAAAGAAACTGAAAACGATTAAGTAGCAAATTTGAACTGCCGTCTGCCTTCAAAAGCTGTCCGTGTCATCATTGCTATGAAGTATTAGCTTTGAGAGTGCTCTTGAACGCAGTGTAGATGTGCTGATCGCGATCATTGTCATTGGTCAAATTTGCCCTTAGATTTTAGAAGAATGTTTGGAAGTAATTGTTCCATTTCAATAGGAACGACACAGTCCGGAAACGTGGGCCTGGCCATAAGCCAGGGTCTGATCCTGGTGAACATGGTGCAGTATGGCGTGAAGCAGGCGACGGAGGTGATCTCGCAGATGACGAGCGTGGAGCGCGTGACGCAGTTCACGTCGCTGCCGCGCGAGGACACGGCCGGGCCCGCGCCGCCCGCCGGCTGGCCCACGCGCGCCCGCCTCGTGTTCAGAGACCTCTCGCTGAGGTACGACAAGGATGCCGACCCAGTGCTCAAGAAACTTAATATCGTTATCGAAAGTGGGTGGAAGGTAAGTCTTATTTCAGTATAAAAAAATCATCATCTTGGAGCCTTTTCCCAATTAAGTATGTTGAGGTCGGCTTCCAGTCTAACCAGATGCAGCTAAATACCCGTATGCGCGCGTATGCGTGTGTGTGCGTGCAGAGCGACTACTTAGTTCCAGTGTAACACAATCACACAATCCCTTGACAACACACGGGTTGTCTGTCCAGCTGGCTTCTGATTACCCGTAACGACTGTTAAAGATCTACGAAGCCCTGAGCCCATCCAAAATAAATATCCCGCTTGCGCGATAGATAATACAAATGCGGAATCTTCTATGTGAGCTTCTAAACATTCGATATTTTCCAGGTGGGAGTAGTTGGTCGTACAGGAGCTGGCAAGTCTTCATTGATATCAGCCCTATTCCGACTGGCGCCCATTGAAGGAAACGTCTTCATTGATGATGTCGACACGGGTGACATCGCTCTTAAGGTATGTAGACAATTTATTTAAATAAAGATTAAAAGGCAAAGGCTCTTTTAACAATATTTATGTATTGTTTCTCGTTTCCAGGAGCTGAGGTCAAAGATCTCCATTATTCCTCAAGAACCAGTACTATTTTCCGCCAGTTTACGCTACAATATGGATCCATTCGATAAATACACAGACGCTGATATATGGACAGCATTGGAACAGGTATTTCTACAATTTTCACGCTCCGATAATTCTATGAAGTTGTTAAAATGTAGTAACTCCCTCTAAAAGTACCTATGTATGTACTTTAAATACACAGTGCGAAAAACATTGTTAGTGGGAGGTGTTTTACGGAATTTGTTATATATTCTACCTTTTCCGATTATTGATTCCAGGTAGAACTAAAGCGCATCGTGCCATCGTTATCGTCTGCCGTGCAGTCTGGAGGGTCAAACTTCAGCGCCGGCCAGAGACAACTGCTCTGCCTGGCGCGAGCAGCCCTCGGGCGTAACAAGCTGCTCGTGCTCGATGAGGCTACAGCTAATGTTGATCCGAAGTAAGACTTCACTAACATTTATTTATAGAGAATTATCAAGTTACTATAACATCATGACTGTTGATCCCGAAGGGCTGGGCAGAGCTCCATAGTAGTACGTAATATTTACTTAACATACCTTAAAGTAGGATGCAATCCTATTGGCAGTAACTCGGGCTGCGTGGGCTGCTACTTGAAAATTTTGAACTAAAAAACCCAATAACAATTTGCCCAACCTGGCAATCAAAGCCTTTAATTTTTATTTCTAGTGACCAACCAATAATGTAGTTGGTATAATGTGTTTGTCTTTTTCTCCACAGTACGGATGCCCTAATCCAGAAATCAATTAGGACGCATTTCGCGGAGTGCACGGTGATCACAGTAGCACATCGGTTGCACACTGTCGCTGATTCAGACAGAGTTGTTGTGAGTATCATTATTTGTTTTAATTTGTTGTAAAACCGCGCTGATTTTACACTGTTTTAACACGTGTTTGTAGATCGTCATTCGTCGGTGATTTTCAGAGTTTTGATTAACCTATCACTTAGGAATATAAGTCTCATTAGACGGTCAGATGTCGTTATAAGATAGGATGTTAATTAGTTTATCGAACTATAAACACTAAACAGATTAACTGGGCGTGCAACATTCACGTGGAGTCTATGAAATAATTACATAATTATGTTGTTTACCTACACGAACAACCCACGGTTCCACGTGCCGTTGTTGCGTATAACTACAAACCACCGACCCGGAGTGGCCTTGGATGTAGTTATCCCACACTAATGTAAAATAAACTTAATCTTAACCTGAAATAAGGTCTATTTTGTATTGGACAAATAACGTGAATATTTGGATATAGCTAGAGTAAGTTCTTTTAGCAAATGTAAGTTGAGAAACCCAGAAACAACTTAAATCGGCTACGTCTCCCAGACCTGCAAAAGACTAACTAAGTAAACTAAAATAAAGTAGTTATCACCTGAACTACAACAAATCAACTTCTTCCTCCCCAGGTGATGGAAGCCGGCGAGATAGTGGAGTGCGGGCACCCGCACGAGTTGCTGCAGAAGCCCGAGGGCCAGCTCACGCGCATGGTGCAGCAGCTGGGGCCCGCGGCCGAGCAGAGCCTGCGGGACCTCGCCGCCGCCGCGCACGCCGAGCACATCAAATACGTCGACGCCGACGAGAACAACCCGCAATAGTACTTACTACAGTGACCGATCTACTTAACTATTTCGAATGTTAATCGAATTATTACTTTTAATATAGCAATTAACTGATGTCTAAAAGTGCAACTAGATGGCGGTCGTTCAGTGTTTGATGTCTGATCACGTGGGCCCGTACCAGCAACTAGCAGTATTGTTTTAATTTCACTTCAATGTTAGAAAGAGATGGAGATAGACGTCCTGTGTAGCTCCATCTCTTTCGGACACTTAAGTAAGATTATTGCTATAAGAAGTCATAGTAGGCTACCTGAAATATTATCAGATGGTCCAACGACCGGTGATCACTCTGTCTGAATCAGCGACAGTGTGCACTCGGGATTAATATCATCAATCAAACGCTACCTAATTGCACTTTTAATTGATCTTGCGACAAGTGCTACTTACTGATTGTCTCACTTCGCATCACTGGAGTGAATAAGAAGCTCTGGGTTTATTTACAAAGATATATGGTAAAACCTGTAAGGTTGATTATTGTTACATTAAAGCCTAAAGATTTGTGTGATTATGTGTGTCTTCATGGCGTAAATTAGTTTATAGATGAATCTTTGAAAATAAGAATGTTAATGTTATTTTTATATTAATTAATTTATCACAAATAGGTATAAGTTCATAAAACCTGGATTGTTACTGTTACCTAAAAACCTCTAAAGTAAGTTATATTAAATTAGTACTTATTATGACCTCAGTGATGGAGCTGTGACTGCCAATATTACTGTTACTGTTAGCCTGTGTCATCCCACTGCTGGACAAAGGTTATATTACTATTTTTGTTTAACTCAAACAAGTTTTGAAACAACAACTGAGTACTTAAACTACCTAAATGTGTTTATACTTTATAATTATGTATTATTTCACCGTAGGTATATTAAGGTAGGTGAAATTGGTTACAATATTTACAAACATTTTAAATTCTGTACAGATTTTCCATTAAAAACAACATTCCAGCCATCTATAGTTATATTTCTATACCTTGATTATAGCTCCAAATAGAATTTATAATATTTTTACAACAAAAAAAAACCAATGTTATTTTGTACCATTTAAAAAGTGTTGGATATTATTGTGTACTTAGTAAGTGTGACTTAGCCTTAATTGAAAATAAACTTAATGAAACATTGCCTTAAAGTTTGAGATTACTGTTAAATATACAATCAGTGTCAATGAAAATATATATCATGTTTTCTGAACACCTCTTTTTATTACCTTTTCTCCCAAATAAGTTTGAAGAAACTGAAAGATTATGCTTACTGAAATCTGTTCTACAATACACAAGGTATTTAAGAGATGCACTGAACTAAAAGAAAATCTTACATACCAAAGGCGAGGTGCTAAAATTTTCAGTTTTGCTTTCCTATGTCTAGCAATCTTCGCTCCCTTAATAAGCTTTTCTTTAGAAGGCAACAATGTTTATCCTACTTTTGTAAGAAGAATCAGAACCTAACCGAGAAGGGATTTAAAAAAACAAAACCGTTTTTTTTACATTTCTGCAATACTTATTATCTGGGCCACCCCCGAACACATTCTGTTTCAGATAGATAAGATTTGGTTAAGGTACTACCTATGTACCTGCTCTTACGGTGGTGTCCCAAAAATGTACAGCCAAAAGTGAATTTTGATTATGATGAAAGAAACAAAACAAACATTGCTGTGTAAGACTGATTTTTATTTCATATAAGTTGCACTTTTCCATTCTTAACAAGATCAGCAATAGGTTTGTACTGCAGAATATGTTGTGAACCCTCTGCAACAAAATACAACAAACTGTTATAATTCTTTTCTTCTTCTTGATTTGAGAAGGAGAAGAATTACATGGTTAATATTTGAAATCAAAATATTTTATTTCACATAGTCCTACATGGTTACTTATAAAATGTCAAGGAAAAGAGTATGGCTAACATTGGTCATTTCCGATGGAGAAGAACTGGCAATAAACTCCATGGTTATTCTTTAAAAATCATTTTGTTTGAGGTGTTTTGGTTCAGTTTGGTTTTGGTATTTATATTTTTATACTTAGCACAAAAAATCTGCCAAAGGTTTACAACAATTGCAAGATGCACAACGAAAAAAAAAACAAAAAGCGTAGTACTTAAGTATGCTGCCCAGCATTAGGCTCAACAATAAGTTGTTGCTTACATCACAAAAAAGTATATTGTTATAATATAATATTCAATTGTTAGTCTACAAGAGAACACAAAGCATACAAACCTTCCAAGTCTATTTCTTCGTCCTCACCAGCGAGGTCTTCTAGCACAACTCCATTAACTGTTTCATTGGCTTTTAGAAACACATGGCTTTGCATGTTTGGATGTTCAGCCATTTTACTATTTTCAAACATTTGCATATTGCCAGGCATTTTATCTAGAACAACAGTCTTCATGTGATTCTCCATATTCAATAGATACTCTTGAGCATACTTGTACTCTGATGGGGTTAGGAAATTAGTCCCTGAATCCACCCGTTGTCTTTCTTCATTTAATATTGGTATACAATATTTCTCTATTTTATTTAACCTAGTTTTAAGATAATTGCATATAATAAATTTAATTCTACTCAATTCCATTTTGTGTATAGTAGCACGAAGGTCTGTTTTAGGAAGTTTGTTTATATTGCGCTCCATGTGTTGTATTTGCCCCAGCATGCATTCTACCATATCATTGCGATGAGGCAGTATTTCTGGAGCTAATCTTTCATTCTGCCAGGCACTTTGAAGAGTTTTTAGTACTACTTCAGCAGTGATTTCTTCTTCTTCGTCTTCGCTTAATTCAATGTTTTCGTCGGTTAGATCCATCATTAATGTTTTTATTATAAACGTTCTTAAAGTAAAGAGAGTATAGAACTAATATAAATCAGAATATTTCCATGAATTCCAACTCACTTCAAAGTAAATTAATAACAAAAAAGATTAACAAATAAACAAAACTCTTAGAAAAATAAAGTATGCGACAAAACAGCTCCCGATTCACTCCATATTAATTTGACAATGACAATTGACATTAGAACTTTGAATTCTAATAATGTGACAGTAGGCTGCGTTCAGATGGCATGGAATTACTAGGATCTAAAAAGTTGGCTGTGTTTTATTCATACCACCTACGAAAAAAACCACACCGATACTAGTATTTAGGGTTCCGTAGCCAAATGGCAAAAGCGGAACCCTTATAGATTCGTCCTGTCCGTCTGTCCGTCCGTATGTCACAGGCCTTTTACTCCACGGCAACCGTGGCTTAACATGATGATCGACCCGAGCAGCTGTTATTGCACTACCTGTGATAATCAATTCTCATATAATAAAATCGTAAAAATCCAAATTGATGTTCCGTCTTGGCGCAAAAACTACTGTATAGATCCTGTACAAATTTTGCACAAATATCCCATATAGGCTTCTTCAAATGTTAGGTTATATATTATTACGCTACCTGCTTAAGGGGGTGAATTTGACATAAATTAGACAGGATTCGTCAGATTTACCTGTTAACATAAAGTGGCCTATAAGTATTCTGTAGGATTTGCTGTTGAAGGTAACGCTCCTTGTCAAGAAAAAATGCATCGAAATTGCAAACTTGGTACATTTATTTTTGTTCTTCTTTTCCCACATGCACAGATAAGTTGATTAAGTAATTTTTTTTCCACCGATTTCTGAAGCTAGCTTAGTCACCTATGCATCGTGCAAAGGTGACTATTATTGAAGTGTTCTGTTCCATTGTCTATCTCTAAAGGTCAGCATCAGATCTTCTCCAAATTTAAACGGGACCACGCAGACTAGTAAGATAGGTACCTGTTTTTCTTGAAAAAATGATTTTATTTGTAATATAGTATCAGTAGTCGTAGTTTTAGTGTCGTAGTTTCTTTATTTTTTACTTACTTTTAGTTTGTATGTATATTCTTCGGTAGGGTAGGGTTTCCCTACCTTTGTCTCCTATAAATATAAAATAAAATAAAAAGCCTTTTATTTCCTTAAAAACATGCTACAATTATTTTTCAGTATATGTAACAATTTTTCTTAAAACTAGATAAATATAAATATAGCTAATGCGCAATGTTGCTCGTTTTTCTTTTTAATATAGTATTATGACGTGGTTTTTTTTTTTTCAATTAGCAACCTCATTGTTCAATTAGGAACCCCTCTCAGGTGAAGGCCTCTTCCAAGGATTTCCATCTCTCACGGTCTTGGGCTATCTGTTTCCATTGTGGCCCAGCTATTTTCCTAATATCATCCTCCCATCGCGCATGGGGTCTACCTTTATGACGTTTGCCCGGTGGTCCCTGCCATGATGTTACAGTATTAGTCCATCTGTGATCTTTTAGTCGCGCTACATGTCCAGCCCATTTCCATTTTAATCTTTGTGCATGGTTTAGAGCATCAATTGTTTTTGTTTTTGCTCTTATGTCTGTGTGCCTTATTTTTTGTATTTTTTTAATATTCATCATGCTCCGTTCCATTCCCCTTTGACATGTGATTATTTTGTTCTTTGTTTTTGTCGTGAACTTCCAGGTTTGGCATGCGTATGTTAAACATGGGATAAGACATGAGTCCATGACTTTCTTCTTTAGTTTTATGGGCATATCACTCTTAAATACTTCTTTAAAGCTCCAGAACTTAGTCCATGTGTTTTTGACCCTTCTTTCTACTTCATGTTCATTGCTGTCTCTGTTGAAACCAATTTGTTTACCGAGATAAGTATATTGTTCGGCATATTCTAATACTTCACAATCCAGTTTTATGTTTGTTTTTATGTGGTTGGTCATGGTTTTTGTTTTAGTGACGTTCATTTTAAGACCTACTTGCCTGCTAGCTTTGTCAAGAGTTTCAATCATATCTTGTAGTTGGCAGCTCGTTTCGGAGAGCAAAACTAGATCGTCTGCAAATCTGAGGTGACTTAAGTATTTTCCTTTTATATATAATCCTTGATTTCTCCAGTCAAGTTTATGTATGATGGATTCTAGTACCGCAATAAATATTTTTGGGGAAAGGGGGTCTCCTTGTCGCACTCCTCTCTTGACAGGAAAGCTTGGTCCAATTGTCTCTAGCTTTACTCTGCTAGTGCACTTGCTGTATATGTTTCTTAGTATCTTAATGTATTCTTCTTCCACATTCTGGTCTTTTAGAGTTTCCCATATACTTTCGTGTGAAATCATGTCGAATGCTTTCCGATAGTCAATGAAAGCGATATAAAGTGGTCTGTGATATTCCCGGTATTTCTCTATTATCAACTCTAGGGTATGTATGTGGTCTACAGTTGAGAAACCTTTTCTAAAACCAGCTTGTTCGGTGGGTTGTCTTTGTTCTAGTGTTGTGCTTATTCTCTGATTTAGAATTGTAGCAAAGAGTTTATATACTGTTGACATTAGGCTTATGGGCCGGTAGTTCTCTATATCCTTAGGATCTGCTTTTTTGTAAATCAAAGTAATGTGGGATTCAGACCATTGCGAAGGCGTTTCAAACGTTTCTATTACTTTGTTAAACAGTTTTGCTAGTGGGGCAGCTAGTATGAGTTGGGCTGTCTTTAAGGCGTCATTGGTAATATTATCTGAGCCTGGACTTTTTGCCGGTTTTAGCTTCTTTATGGCCTCTATTATTTCGCTACACTCTATCCGGTCTATGTAGCGTTGTGGTGTTGTGTGTGTCACTGTATCATCATTCGTAATGTGGTATTGGTTTGCGTCGCCATATCTTATATATATCTTATAAAAATCCGTGGCAATGTTTAAAATGCCAATGCGACTAGACGCAGTTTTGCCTGCGACTTTTAATCCTTCAACCCATGTTTTATTTGATCTTAATTCTTTATATCCCTTCTTCAAGCTTCCACTTTGTTCTAGATGTTTTTTAATGGTATCCATTCTGTGTTTCATGTAGTCGGCTCTTATATACTTGCTTATTATCTTATATAGAGCTTTTAGTTCATTTTTCCTGGCACGGGTTTTATTGCTAGTTTTCTGTAATTCTTTTCTTCTTTTTATGAGGTTTTTTGTGCGTTCTGATAATATATTTCGGTCCTTTGTTTGAAGATTTGTGTCACGTGCTCTGCGTAGACTAATTTGGATAGTGTTTATTAATTTGTCATGATATTTCTGGACAGTATCTTCCAAGTTCGTATCTAGTAGTGCAGGTATATAGGTTTTTAGCGACTCTATGTACAGTGATATTTCTTCTTCAGTTTTGAGTGCGCTATACTTGTTATTATTATTGTATCTTGCTCTACTTTTTATTGGTTTCGTGAGTGTAATTACTGTTCTAAGTGGTCTATGATCTGATGAGTAGTTTATGCTTAGGGTTTCAATATTTTGGATCATTTGTGGTCGGTTGGTCAATATAAAATCTATTTCATTTTTATATTGGCCGTTCGGGGAGCGCCATGTCCATCTTCTTTTCAGGTTCTTCTTGTAAAATGAATTGACAATTGCTAATTTGTTCTCCAAGGCAAAGTCTATTAGTATTTGACCTCTGGCGTTTCTCTCTCCATATCCGTTCTGTTTCATTATCAGGTGTTCGTCTCTTTGTGGTTGGCCTATTTTTGCGTTAAAATCTCCCATTAGAATGAAATCTTTATACGCCATATCCATGGCCTTGTAGATGTTATCATAGAAAGCAGTGATCTCATCTTCGTTCGCAGCCTCCGTAGGGGCGTAAGCTTGAATTAAAGTAAGTTTCTTACTTGGTAGGTCTAAGTGTAATAGTGCGACTCGTTCAGAGATGCCGATATAACTTGCCAAATATTGTTTTAGGTATTTCTTAATTATGAAGCCGACTCCGTACTTGCCTGGTGTTTCACCTGTGTGGCAGAGAATAAAATCTTCGTATTCTACTATTTTATTGCCGAGGCGTCGCGCTTCAGATATTCCCATGATATCATATTTTATATTTAATAGAGCTTCAGTTAGCTCAATTAATCGTTCATGTGATGACAGTGTTCTAACATTGTAGGTAGATATGTAGAGCTGGTTTTGTTTAGGTATTTTTGAGTATCTTGAATGTGTCTCCTTTGGAAGGTTTTGGTCATAATCATCCTCGGTGACCGACCGGCTTGGATGATATTTCTCTGTGTTGTTTGATTTTTGTTTTTTATGTTTATCTTCTGAGAGAGGTGCTGTTAATTGCTAGATAACATTGCTGTTACTGTCTTCCTCTTGATTTTTTCCATTTTTGTTAACTAGGTAGTTTAGTATACCCGGTTTAATTATCCCTTCTGAAAAGCTGGTAGATCTCTGCGGCGTTGCACGCGTTTGGAAGGTTTTATTTTTCTTAGCAGCTTGAGTACTATGAGGCTTGATATTCTCGTTGTTATCGTAGTGCTGTGGTGAGGTGGAGAGATTTCTTTTCCTGTTATCTGTTGATTCAGGCTTTGTTTTACTTTTTAGAATGACCATTTTGTCATATTTAATGACCGCGTTGTTGCCGTTTTCTCTTTCAATTTTTATTTGTTCTTGGAGCATTTTCCTTTTCTCCAGTACGTGATGAGGATAATCTTCTTTAATATAATAAGGAGTTTCCTTTAAAGCCGCTTTCTTCATCATAATCTTGATTTTATTGCCCAGCGTGTTGAGTGTCACCGCAATTGGTCGTGGTTTATCTGATTTTCTGCCTATTCTTTTGGCTTCTTGTATATCGCTGCAATTTAATTTTAGTGAGAAATATTTGTTTATAAAAGTTATTACATTGATCTCCAGGTCAAAATAAGATCCTTCATTTTCTTCTATACCAAAGAAAACAATATTTCTACGTCTTGCCTGTTTCTCTAACATATTAAGCCTTTGTTCTTGATTTTCTATTTTCTCTTTGAGCTTTTCCTGATTTTCATCCCAAGTTCTAAATTTTCATTTAATATTTTGTTTATATTTTCTGTTACTTTCTCTGTAATATTTTCGGCGCTGTTTGCAATAGCTATTTTTTGTTCGTCTAGATCATTCTGGATTTTGCGAAGCGCAGCCATAACTTCTTCCATAGTTAACGTTAATAAAAATTGATTTCCTGATATTTAATTCCGCTACTCGTCGTTAGATGGCGCTGTTCTAACGGCTGTTTTGTTTTCGTTCGACTTTTTAGGTTATGTTCTTATTTGTTTTTCCATTTAGACTAACCTTGTGTTGGATGATGGTTTAACTTATGAGGTACATGTAGCAGTCCTTATGATACCGCTTAAATATATTGTTCCGCCTCAATTTTTTCTTGACTCTCGAGGACAAGGTTATTTTGCCGGTATCACTTTTGGTTTATAGCAGTAACAGTTCTTCACATTTCACCATAACTTCACTTTGACGTGCTGATTTATCACAATAAATAACTTCTCAACTAGTTTTTTATCCGAAATTCGTATTGTTTGTATTTATTTAGACAGAGTTTCGTGGACAACGATGTTGACAGCGGCACTCCAGCTCCCTCTCCTCTGTATGTATATTCTTCGGTAGGGTAGGGTTTCCCTACCTTTGTCTCCTATACTAAAGTCTAAATAATAACATGACATTGGCTAAATGCACAAACCGTGCGAAACCGGAGAAAATAAAAAAAAGTAGGTACCTACTCTTCCAAATGAAAAAGAATCATCGAAATCAGTTATATCGAAGTCGGTTAAAAATTAACCCCTAGACACCGTCGCGGTTGTCTTATCTAGTCCAATCTGAGAATTTCAAGTACCTATTATTCTCGACGCCTCTCTTATTCATAATGCCGCAGCCGCAGCCGCATCAGCTATTAACTTTTCACTCTACATTAATTTGCCAATTCAAGGGCATTTCCAAAAATTATCGAGCTCACTTCGCTCGCTTTATATTCTGTTTAGTAACTGTTTTGTCAAATCTGTAGGTATCTGGTAAAACAAAAACCTAACATATCCTAGGACCCCTATTTCCAAATTTTGCTTTGTGGTGTGGCGCTGAAAATGCACCCCTTTAGATATAATTCTGCCGGGGTGCCTATGTTTATCTATAACCTAATAATGGTCCTTGCTAACAATAAAGTCATCAAATTTGTCCGTGGTAACAAAAAGGTTGGAAACCGCTGGTTTAGCTCGTTGCCATTGGCATTGGTGGGTAGGACCACCATGCGGATTGTCTGTAGGCATGGTTTTTAATTAAGGGGCTGCACAATTACACATCATATATTTTTCTTCTGACTCTTGTATGCAACATTTCAAAATTCAATCCATTTGGAGTCAGTCAGATCATCTTTCTCACAAGCCATCCATATAATTTATTTGGTCTTCCTCTACTCTCATAGTCATCCATAGTTTTTGACGTGACAACGTCTTATAATTTGATGGAGGCGGCTGCACGCACGAAAAAACATGACGTATGAGGCGTTACCTCGCTCTGAGTCGATCCATAAAACAATTGCTCAACGCACATTCATTTTTTGAAAAATGCAACCATTCCATCAGTATTTTCTTATGACGTTGTCACGTTCAACTATCGTCAGTAAACCGACTTTACAGACAACCGATTTTTACACTTATGTACTCATAACTCATTCCTCAAAACCATATACTATTATGATTAATTACCACAAATCTATTCAGTAACTGGGCGCTACTTTCATATATCCACTTCCCACTTTTAATATCACATTTGCATTTCAAGTCATCCCTTTTATGGCATTCAGATCAATCCATCCATTGTTTTATAAATCTTCGCCAAAACTTATAGGTGGATTCAGAGATCGCAAATGGTTCCAATGTCAAGCTGCCAACTGAACTCATCCGCAAAAACAAACGGCCAATTGCGACTCGGACTAGCAAATGAAAGGTTATCCGTACCATCATAGTAGCAGCCCCCTTTAATTTTTAATTAATTTTATTATTAATTGTTGTTATAGCAGCAACAAAAATACACATTCTGTGAAAATTTCAAGTGTCTACCTATTACGAATAATGAGATACAGCCCGCTGACAGACAGACGGATACGGACGGACGGACGGACAGCAGAGGCCTGTTTTTTTTCTGTTCTGTGGCAGAGGCTTAGTAATAGGGTCCTGTTGGTTACCCGGGTTCGGGTACGGAACCCTAAAAATGGCTCTTTTCTTCGCTCTAAATAAAATGTATGTAGGTATGTATGTACTAAGAATAGTAAGTAGGGGAAGGATAAAGAAGTCGCGATGTAAATGCGACGACAGCTAGTGGGTATAATCCTGTTAACGTAGGTACTTCTTAGTGGCCTCATAACGATATTAGCTGAGTAGGACACAAGAAATTCAGGGTTGAAATGAGTATGCTAATCTTACTTACCCCTAATGCCTCCTTTTTTTAACAGGAGATTAGTTGCAAAGTATCTTAATTAGCTCATAAGTACTAGCTCCGATTACCTCTCCGCATTGGTGGAAAAACCATTAAAAAGCAAACATGAAAATTAGAACTTGCCATAACAGCATTCTTTTTACTGCCTTTTAAATTATTGGGTTACTATTCTTATTACAAAAGGTAACACCCATCTTTTGTTATCCCCATGTGTGCAAAACAATAGTTTCCATTTAGGGCTATGTCGACCACTCATCGTTGGTTTTGTCCAGCTTATCCCGCCATCTCCTACGAGGTCTGCCGCGACGCCTTCCAGAAGGCCTCGATGTGGAGACTTGACACAGTCATCTGACTGTGTCAAGTCTCCACATCGAGGTTATTTCGGCCCAGAGAGAACACCGGGCATACGGCAGACGTGGTCAGCCCAATCCCAGTTCAGCTTGGCGACTTTTCGAGCAAAATCAGTAGTTTGGGTGTAAGAGCGCAGTGTAACCACACTGCGCGTCACGATTGGTAACCTACTTTTTAAAAGTATGTAGGTACTTACAGGTAACACAATTATTCCCACCCCTTCTTACCCTTTAACTGAACTAGATAGTGAACTAAAGTGAAATATAGTGACTTTTATTTTGTAACAGAAGTCCATCCCTGCAAAAAAAATTGTGTCCAAGTAATGTATAGGTAATGTGTTCGCCTTCTTAGATACCATGTATATCTAATTATGAATATTGATTTTCTTCGCGACGTCATTGTTAATCCTAAAGGTCTCCATATAAAAGACGTTACAAAACCCGAGACGGACGAGTACCCTCCACAGCCACGGCAGTCCCGCCGCAAACGGGATTGGTTAAACTACACTAAAGACTGGAGTAGTTCGTTTAACGATTTTCTTCAGTATTTTTGTAATAACCATCTCGGAGCATTCCCCTCCTAATTTTAAGTAAGTGCAAAGTGGTTACCACATTTTTATTTGATTTTGAGAATGATTCTTGGCTAACGTGTGCACAATTCTAAGGTGAAGACAGCGATAACCAAGATGTCGCTGACTCTGGATCCCGGGCCCGGTATAGCTGCCCTACAAGCATGGGGTGGCCAAGTAGCGGCGTACGGCGCCTCAAACCAGACCGTCGTGGACAAGGTGCCGCCAGATATGCTTCATATGGTCGATCCTCACTGGTGAGTCTGGATAATTTTTTGGGTTTTGTTTAGTTTCAGTGTTCGTTTGGAAGATTTTATCTTTTAAGACGTGTTTTTTCTTTATCACCATTATGTATTTTTTTCTGATTTAGGTACCAGTTTCCTCCGATGAACCCGCTTTGGCACGGACTCCTGGGATTCACTATCGGCTGTCTTGGATTCATCTCTATCACTGGCAACGGAATGGTCATCTACATATTTATGTCAACGAAGGTAGAAATAATTTTGGTTTTGGCTACTTTTTGCTTTTATCATTTTTTTATTAATTCCTTTGGTTTCTATTTCAGAGTCTGAAAACTCCATCAAACTTGCTAGTGGTTAATCTCGCTTTCTCCGACTTCCTCATGATGTGCGCTATGTCTCCGGCTATGGTGGTGAATTGTTACAACGAAACATGGGTATGGGGTAAGTATTTAGTGAAAGTAGTGGTTTTTTTTTTGATGTAATATATTCTATGTAACCACTATTCTTCTTGTTCCCTCAGGTCCTCTTGCATGTGAACTCTACGCTTGTGCGGGCTCGCTATTTGGATGCGCATCGATTTGGACCATGACAATGATAGCCTTCGACCGCTACAATGTTATCGTGAAAGGTATCGCCGCCAAGCCCATGACCAACAACGGAGCCCTTCTACGTATCCTCGGCATCTGGTTGTTCTCACTTGCATGGACTCTCGCGCCTTTCTTCGGCTGGAATCGGTAAGGAATCTTACATTCCATTTAAGTAAAATAAAAAAACAATCAATAAGGTTCTAATTTTACATATTTTACAGTTATGTACCTGAAGGAAACATGACCGCTTGTGGCACTGACTACTTGGCCAAAGATTGGTTCAGCCGAAGCTACATCCTTATCTACTCCGTTTTCGTATACTTCATGCCTCTTCTGCTTATTATTTACTCTTACTTCTTTATTGTCCAGGTAATGCAGAAAATACATTTGGGACTAATGAATTATCGTGATTCTATTTGTAAATGATGGTACAATGTGTTTCTTTTGTTTTCAGGCCGTAGCAGCTCACGAGAAGGGAATGAGGGAACAAGCTAAGAAAATGAACGTAGCTTCCCTCAGGTCTTCAGAAGCGGCTAATACCAGCGCTGAGTGCAAATTGGCAAAGGTCGAATCTATTCTAACTTAATAATGAAACGTTGCATCTCATGATTCATTCAAATCCTTGGTTATTAATCGCCAAATATTGTTTCAGGTAGCTCTAATGACCATTTCACTGTGGTTCATGGCGTGGACACCATACCTCGTGATCAACTACACGGGTGTGTTTGAAAGTGCGCCCATCAGCCCTCTTGCTACCATCTGGGGCTCACTCTTTGCTAAGGCTAACGCTGTCTACAATCCTATTGTATATGGCATCAGGTCTGTATTTTTCCATTATGTGAAAATTAAACTTTCTGAGATCGTCAAAGCCGTGGGTACCCGTACCTGCGTAGTTGATACGCAAGCGGCAGCTGAACTCTTTCTAATGACAATTTATTGTTGTAGCCACCCGAAGTACCGCGCTGCTCTGTACCAGAGGTTCCCGTCGCTGTCGTGCCAGGCATCACCGGACGAGAGCGGTTCCGTGGCGTCCGGTGCCACCGCCGTCTCCGAGGAGAAGCCAGCCGCCTGAACACCATGCTCACGCCTCCTCCGATGACAACACCTCTACGACTCGGCCTCGTTGCTCTATGGACACACGATTCTGCCAAAGCGATGTTATTTATTATTTTTATACGCAAACATTTACATTTGTACAAAGCTATTTAAACTCGTGCACAGAGCGTGTGCTGGTTGCAAAATATTCAGGTTGTCCACCTTACAAATCAGCACTTGCGTATTTTGAGTTCACGTTTTGGGTATCGAGTTGACGTTGCACACTTTTCTTAGACCTTACATTTGCTTTAAATATCGGTCGACGACATATAAAAAAGTACAAAAAAATTAAGAATCAGTAGTATGTCGCCAGGCCGCCCCTTTATCCATGAGACTGCTCCTCTTAGATATAGGCATTGCTATAGATATCTCTATGATGAAACAGGCTCTGTATCTTGGACTAATAAAGTTAAGCAAGCAAAGTGGTTAATAATCACATAACAATTTGTTTTTCTTCCCACCACATCGCCTCCTCACCTCAAATAAAACATAAAGATAAGATTAACATTGACATTAATTGGAAGGGTAACACAACCTATTCTTAGTTGCTATAATTACACAGTGATGAAACAAAATACTAATTACCTAGTAGGTAAGATTCCGCGACCTGTGACGGCCGACCAAGAAGAACATCGGGAGGCCTTCTCCCAGCAGTGGGATAATATGCACGTGATTCGCAGATTTTAAATGCAAAGGCACCAAAAACAAGAAAGAAAAACTAAAGTTTAATCAAGTTAAAAATCCAAAAGAAGAAACCTCTCCAGCTGACATTCCCACAAGGTAAGATACCGCGACCTGTGCCGGCCGACCAAGAAGAACAAGGGGACCCCTTTGCCCAGGAATGGGAAAATACCTATACGCTAAACAAAAACAAAGCAGATAGTATTTAATAATAAATTGAATTAGGTAGGTCTCATCAAAACCAACTTTCGAGTACCCCACACGGTTTAATCATAGGCCCTATAAATTAAAATGTTTAGGAGCTTAAATATTAAACTTCATCATCATCATCATCATTTCAGCCGAAAGACGTCCACTGCTGGACATAGGCCTCCCCCAAGTGTCGCCACATTGACCGGTCCCGTGCGTCTCGCATCCAGCGGATCCCTGCAATCTTTACGAGGTCATCGGTCCACCTAGTGGGAGGCCTTCCAACGCAGCGTCTTCCGGTTAATATTAAACTTGAAAAATCATAGATATTCATATCAATTCATATCTTGGAGCCACGTACACACGTAGTTACTTTATAATAAATCAAAATAGAATAGCGAGTGGGTCATGCTTATATTAAGGCGCATAAATAAAAATTACAAATATCAAGAAGCTGATATTTGTGATGATTTTTTGTAAAATTTTCTATTGAAATTGTATAGGAAAAAAACAAGATGGTAGCGTAACGTTAGCTCCGACCACAGAGCATCCATATAATATTGGCTCCGACTATGGCCACGCGCCAAATCTTTATGATCAGCAGGATGATGGCAATGTTTGGTAAACTGTTGCCAGGCAACGAATAAAAACAAACAATGGTATCACACAGTGTCAATTATGGAGTAAAGGAATAATTTTATTACTTTTCATGAATAACAGTAACATTTTTAATTTAACACCATGGCGTGCAAGACATCGTTCGAACTTCATCACCATTTTCCTAAACTAGCTGAAGAATCTGGTTTTACGTTCAATACACATCGACCTCGTATTCATATAGATTGGAATAAAATTAGTGAGTACTTTTTATTAAAATCTCTAAGATGTTACTTTACCAAACTGTACTGTATTCCAAAATAGAATGCATACATCCCTATGCTTGGTTTATTTTAATATTTCTCGGCAGTCGTACATGTGTACACAACTATTGATGTCACTCTTGAAAGCAACAACCTGTACCAATTTATGTGACGTGATGTACCATTTTAAAGATTCGATTAACCATTTTGTTACAGGGCTGATAGATATAGAAAGTCTAATAAAAGACAGAAAATTTGTTATCATCGAACAACATTTGAATGACGTAAGGACATAATTATTAATTTATCATAAAAACTAGATATCATTCATGAAGTATAGTAACGGTTACACGCAGTGCTTGTATTTAGGAACTTCTAACGGTGCTCACTTGTTGCTCACTCCAAAAATATTAAATAGTTACGAATATTAACGTAACTAATAAACAACCAAACAGATAAACAGACACGCTTTCGTATTTATTGCTGGACAGGTTATTAATTTGGATAAGTGAACTAATCATTGATATTATATCTCATACACCACACAACCTCACTATTCACACTCGCACACTCACTCGTGACACACTTACCACACGTACACGCGCGATCTGGGCCTTTTACTGCATAACGCTCATTCATTTGCAAGGCTGTTTGTATGGTCGCGGGACTTATAGAATTACCGTGACCCTGGAACATAAAGGGCGATTGAAGGACACCGTGGATTTTAGTCAGTACAAGTCTCACAGTCCCTCCCGCTCTGCCCTGGGTGGGAGGACTCATTTGATGATTTTACGACGCTAAAAAAAAAAAAGGCTGTCTGTATAATTTTAAGTTACCCTTTTATTTTATAGTCTTGCATGTTTACATTGTCTACATTTCAATTGCATAAAAAATGATAAATCGGATAATCGGAGTCTCCTAATGCACGCAATTCCTTGCTTAAAAGGTGACCTCCAATAATATGTATCAAAATGCCCATTGTAATTGAAAAAACAATTTTTTATTTTATTAAAATAGAGTCAATGCAATCCACGGAATTGGTGATCTCCCACTGATCACCATTTTCATGGACTAACTACAATGTATTTAAGTTTCTCATAGAAGGGTGCTCTGCGCATATAGTAGCATTTATAAAACGCAGGCCACACCGCCAGCTAGCGAGCGGGCGAGCGAGCCGGGCGAACATTGTTTCACCTCTTTTCATACTTTAGTTCACACCGTGAACTACAGAGCTAAGCTATGTCAGCGATACAAACGATGCGAATGAAATATCCGACGATGTCAGCCATGCTATTCCTTCAGCTCGCCCGATGCGCCTGCCCTCTCGCTCGCCCGTCCGTCCGGTAATTTTTGGTATGAACCCACATAGTTTAGCTCGCCAAAGCTTCGCTTAGACTATATAGTTTCGCTCGCCTCGCTTCGCCCACCAGCTCGCTCGCTCGCTAGCTAGTTGGCGGAGTGGCCTGCGCTTAAATATGTTAATAGGGAGGTTTAATTTTTTGCTTGCCAACCACAACATTGGAAACATAAAATCATTGTGGAAAATGATAGTGAATAATATGACATGCCTTGAAATAATTACAAAATTAGCAAAATGATGTCATTTTTACAGATAATTTTATTTCTCATTATAACAGTTACCCTGTATTTAGATATTATCCTGTTATGTGTAAATAAGTAGTTAGGTACTTATCTTATTCTAATAAAAGCAACTCTGGTGAACAGATATTAGATTGCGTGATTGAATCTGAATTCGATGTACGAATACTTGATGAAGGTGTCCTGAAACTGTTCAGACTTGCACAATTGGCTGTTGAGTACCAACAATTTTGTCGACATTACCTGGACCGGAGTGTCTACGTTTTGCGGGAAGAAATAACATCTCTAGCACAGGTAGGTACCTACTTTTAAAATACATCATATTTTTCGTAAATTCTAGACAAATGTTAACATTGAAAATTCGTTACAGGATCTGGATACATGCAAAAAAGATCTTCGAGAAAAGGATGAAGAAATACGAAGACTGAGAAAAAGGTCAAGGCATAGTTTTAAGACTCCCATGCCATATGGAAATGATAATATAGCGACCATGATTTTAAAAACTCTGTCCCATAAAAGCGATATATTTTCCTCGCCATCGAACGATGCACTTCAGTATAACAAATGTAATTATTGCGATAAAGTATTTCTGAACCAACTTTACTTGAAAAGTCACATATCAAGACGACATTCGAATACCGTTGAGACACATCAAAAAGATAAACAAGAAAATACAATGAACAACGAAAATACAAAGTTAAGTGCAGAGGTTAATGAACTTAAGACTAAATTAAAAGAAATGGAAATAATTATTGCAAACACAACCAACCAAAATAATCCACCAAAAACAAATGAAGTTAAACCTAACACTAATAACATCATCCCAGAGGTGAAGAAAGATATGAGAGACGCTGAGGTATCAACTAACAATGAAGAATACTTATTAAACAAGATTGAGGAATGGAAAAAAGAGGAGCATGAAAATTATAATAAGGAAATGGACAAATTAAGAAACCAGATCATAGAATCCATTAAGATTTTCAAAGAAAACGAAACGGGGAAACCTGCTCCAACCGAAACGAATGTAATAATTGAATTACATGAAACAATAAAACAACAGGGTGCTGAAATATTGGTACTGAAAAAAGAACTCAAAGATTCGGTAAGTAGGTATAATTTCAGAACTATGTTTAGACAATAAAAGCTTTACTTTGCTTTTATAGTAATTCATGCTTTATGGTGTAAGGGACAGCCCTGCACAACCTGATGGGGTGAATTCAGTATATCATACTAAGATGACCAGTACAAGAAATTATTTTAGGAATGTTATGGGAATTCAATAAATTTAATTTGTTTTATTTCTTCGTACGCAATGTATCGTTACCGTGGCAAAACGCAAGTAGAGAACGGCAAGCGAGACGACGAGTTCGATGAACTCTGTAGAGAGGCAGGAAATGAACAGCTAACAGCTTCACGCGTCGTTCGTTAGATTATTTCAACATCCATTGTTGACTTTTTGATTTTAGCTGTATTATTTACATGAATGGAGTGCTGCGTGCAGGGAATGTAATTTTACATTGAATAGGAATAGTAACTGAAAAAACTAAAATAAAAAGAAAACCGGTGGAATATGATTCAAAATAAGGAGCTTAATGCATCCTGTCAGTTTGTGGAGGGCTGTCCCTTACATCCTGTATAGATACAAAATTACCTATCACTTTGCCTATTTTAGAGAATAAGAACTGAAAAAGAAAACGCTGATCGAAACAAAGAAGGCGACGCTCAAATGTTACTTTGGTCAAATCGCGCCGAAGCTCAGTCGAAGCAATACGAGCAATTGCTTCAGAAGTTGAATGATGTTGCCAGGGATGCTAAAGAATCTCGCGCTCTCGCAGAAGCAGAGAGGGAACGAGCGGCTCAATTACAAGTACTATTGCAACAAAGTATTAATGCTAAAACGAATGGACGAATTGACAGTACCGATGACGCCCCAGTAAGTCTCCAAGAATCCATTACAATTTATAAACAATAATTAAGGAACCTTTTATTGCTTGAAATACTTATGATGCTACATTTCAGACTCCGACAAAAGAACCGAACTCTTCTAATATCAGGAAGAAATCGGTAAAAAGAAAAAATAATCCAAATAAATCTGATCAAGAAGCTGACCGAAAAACTCTTGAAAAGCTTCATCGCAAAGCACAAGAGTTGCTAAATATTGGGTCTGTAACTTCCAGTTCTTCAGAAATTTCAAGTGTAGAAAATGATAAGCCATTGCAAATTAAAGCCGTGGAAAAGGGAAGTGCCAGTAATAGAATAGAAATTTCAAATAAGCTCAAAAATGTGGAAGAGAAACCTCATAATACGCCAAAAGCACGTGATTCGCAGATTTTAAATGCAAAGGCACCAAAAATAAAGAAAGAAAAACTAAAGTCCAATCATATTAAAAATCCAAAAGAAGAAACCTCTCCAGCTGTCATTCCCACAAGGTAAGATATTGTGAACTTTTAGACAACCCACGTCAAAAGCAACATAACAATAAGAAATAGTTTGTTTTCGCTAAAGTACTTTTTTTAATGGAATGCTATTATTCTAGTATTGAGTGTCAGCGTAATTTTGCCGTATTGTTGAACTATCTTATTTGAGAATACCGTCCCGCATATCTATTCAGTACGGTACTACATATACCTACTTATTGGTTAACATTTATACTTCTTCATGACTTTATTACAGTCCGATGAAAGTAGTAAGAGCGAAGATAACTGAAGAAGTAAATAGTCGTTTAGTGTCAGCTGGCGTCGACCCACTCAAACCTAGACTACCTCGAAACGTCTTCCAAAAACAGCGCCTACAAATACACCAGCAGCAGGAAGAAAAGGCTAAGGTAGTAGTTTCAACAAATCTTTCCCTAAAACTTTGGCTTACCTAACAGGATTTTTAATATTACTGCGCATATTTCAGAAAAATCCAGCTCATGAAAAAGTGAGACATACAATTCTGTCGTACTTGGATTCCAGTACAACAGAGTTGAAAAAGGATGTTCCCCAAATACAGGAGTACATATCTCCAACAAAAGCTTCAAAAACGTTTAAAAACCTGACAACTGTTATTTCTAATGTCAAAACAAAAGCATTATCATTGGTAAAAATGAACGATACAAATGTAAAACATAAGCGTAAATCGCTGAATGCTGAAGTAGCAAAGCGGGCCATGACGTTACTGAAAACTCCGCCGGGATCCGGATCTACTAGCCCTGTTCCAGCCAGGCGTAGTCCGTTAAAGGCATTTAATATTACACAAAACGTATCACGTAGCTCATTAAATGTGACTACAAGATCAGATATCCAGGCTAAGGAGGAAACTAATGGTAAAGTCAATAATTCAGTACACGATTCTCCTAAAGTACAGCAAAAGATAACTGCCTTTAGTTATTCCGAAGATGGATCGGATGAAAGCGATCATAAATATTATAAGACAACTAATTTACAACAGACATCAAAATCTATCGAGAGCTTGATTAAGTCTCCAGCACGAAGACCTGCGTCCGCTTCTGCTGATTATAATCAGACTGTAAAAAAATATACAATTAGTGATGATAACTTGCTGCGCACACAGTCTGCTACGAGTTTAATTGAGCGTTCTTCAAATTCAAATGAGATTACTAAAAACCCACCAGCTAGAAATGGTGAAGACAGCAGTGATGATGCCGAATCACTGTTGGGTATTCCAGTAAAAAAGATTTTTTTGGGGAACAATGCCCAAAATAGAATAAAACAAACGAAAAGTGTTTTGAAAAATGCATCTTCTGCATCGTCTTTGAATAAAAAGAAAGTACTTTTCGATATGGATGCAATTCAAATGAAATCCGTGAGCGCATCTCCGTCACAAAGCATCACGGAGAAAAGCGATGGAAATGAAAAATATGAATTAGGCTTAGTGAACCTCGATAGTGAAGAATGGGATATTTCAAGGTATGTTGTTTAACATTTTAATTGATGGCTAATTTCACTTTGTACTGGTGCTAAGTGGTAAGGACAACTAAAAAGTTCTTCTTGATTCAATTGACACTCATGACATTTTTTTTTACAGCATTGAAAACGAACCTCTAAAACATGACACAAAAATACAAAATATAACCCGCACTACCAGTCCAAAAATTGCCGAATTAAAAGAAAAGATAGAATCACAGTTAGCACGACGTAACGACACCCCTACGGCCCCGCTTGTCGGAGCAGTAGATGTTCTAGCAGGATCCATGGCTAAAGCTGCCAGCATAACTGGCAGCAACACTAGTCTCGGCAGTTCAATCCTAGACGACTCGGAAAGTGTACCAGTCGTAAATCACAGAACACTTGTAAAACCCAAACCCATGAGGGTTGCCGCTAAAGATGAAAGTGACATAGATTTATCGGAATTCAGTATAGATGGTATTGTTCATAAGAATGAATCTTTTTAATAATATATTACCTATGGTTTTAATGTATGATTAATATAGTAAAATAATGATAGTACAAAAAAGTAAGAGTCACGTATGTAAGCATGTATTAAAATTATTTAAAAAAAAACGAATAAAATATTGACCGTTTTACTATTTCTGCCTTATTTAGCGGCCTACCAAACTCGAGCTTCTTTGGCCATGCGCAAAAAGATCGTTGTACAGACGCCAGCATCAAGCTACCTACAATCTGTAAAATTTCTTTAATAAATTTTCAATTTTATAGCTAAAGCATTAAGCAGCATTTTATTTATTAAGTTCAAGGTTGATTGGGAAGAGTTTCGGATAGGCTTTAATTTTTTTTTTTAAATCAACTGTTCCATACATTTTGACCAAGTAGGTTTTGCACTTTTGTAGGAAACAGCTGTTTTTTTTTATTAATAACCGGTGAAAGATTTCCCTTCCACCCCGTATGTTCAAACTTTATGGCAGCTCGGAAGTTAGCTGTGAGTGACTGTCTACGCATTATACAGCCAAGACAATGCGTCCTCTACTCCTAAAGAAAGCCCAAAAGCTCAAAAGCTCTAAAGTTAGAAGCGTAAGGGCCAGACTCCACCAGAAGAGCAGAGACGAGAGGAGAGATGTGTTGTAAAAGGTTTTAAACCACCAATAGAATTTCGTTAAATACACTTCTCGTCTCCGCTTAGCTTCAGTGGAAACGGTTGAGCAGAGAGGAGAGATGTCTCGTATTCTTTAGGCCAGTGCATTGAGCGGCGTGCGGTAACCGGTGTGCAGTGTGCGGCATGCACTTGCTGTGAGCGGCGCGGGCGTGCCGCTTTGCACATCTTCTCTCCTCTCCACTTTGCACAGCTTTGGTGGATACACCCTAACTTTTACGCATCTCCTCTATTCCCCGCTTTGGTGGAGTCCGGAGCTAATACCTGCGAAGACCATCACTCGCAGCCAGGCCCGTCCTTAACCAGTTGGAGGCCCTCGACACTTGAGAATAATGGGGCCCTTGTAGGATGCAAGAGCGAGCGAAACGAGCACGAACTTTTTTTGCACACCGTCTCTTAAAGTTTATGTTTTCTTGTGACAGTTCGTACAAAAATAATGGGTGGTTTTTTAACGGCGGAGAACTTTAATTTGAAATTAAACACAACATAGAAAAATATTTTTATATTATAAAACAGAAAAATATTTTTGATTTCCATGAAATTGGCTTTATTTTACAGATCATTTTATGCTATGAAAGTAAGTATGAATATGGTTTCGGTCATGTGGCTGTTCGCGGCCGAAATCTGGAGGTCCAGGCTGCATTTCGGCAATAATACGTTGAATGTGGACTTCAAAGTGCTCAATTGTTTCTTTTCGTCAATGGTTTTAAAATGATGATGGTCAGAAAGTTACAGTCAATGGTGCACAGTAGGTACAGAGACACGTTTACTTACTTTTCGTGCCTCAATTGTAAGGTATTTATGTTGCAGACATGTGGTTCCAAAGGACCAAGTCTGGGATCCATAGGTCAAAATGGGAAGAATGCACATATCCGTGATTTTTCACTTGAGTGCCAAAGGAAGGTTTACTTTCATAAGTTCCTTCATGCCAACCAAACAAGTTTTTCTGTTGTGTTTCAATTTAAAGTTCTTCGCCTCTAAAAAACTTTACTAACTTTTGCCCGCCGTGCGAGAGAGCGCTTTTGTGAGCCCGAAAATCTTAGTATCCTGCGGTCCTGCCTGGAATAAGTTTATTTTGACAGCCCCTAGCTTTGACAGTTATAGGAACTTGGCCCCCCCGTGGATCCTGGGCACGTGCCCAGAGTGCCCAAGGGGAAAGATGGCCATACTCGCAGCTAATTTCCGAGGTTATTTAAGGTTGAACAAGAACTATAGACTTGTCAGTGTCATGACTGTCACGTAATGAAATTAACACATGTTTCTTTTATGTGGGGACGACACGGAAATTCGAATTCATTAAAGAAACTTTTTATTATGAAATCTATTTTTGCGTTGGTGCATACGGCGGCACATGAAGCTGTACATTTCCAGTATAACTTGGCATCGCTTTGTATAGATTTCATAAACAATGAGAGATCCGCATAAACTGGTTCTGTACAGCTTGATTGGCCGTCGTGCGTACTAAAGAAGAAGGATCAAAATTCACCCACGTCCTACAGCGACAAGAAGTATCTCAAAAAAAAGATAAAAATGTATATAAAAAGATGGCATGTTTCCAAACTCCATCCTTACGGTCTAACATATAAATAAATTGCTATGAAAATTCGTTCAGGGGAATATCGACAATGAATGTACTACTATACTACATGATTATTATTTGAGAAATACTTGGCTATCTTGACTTGACTCCAATTATTCAATTATCCATCATCGAACTACAAAGGATTTTTTCACTTATTCGATCACCGAACATCGAAGTAGTGAGAATTATAACTTGATTATTTGATCATTGGCATTGTTGAATAGAACAGAGTAGACTAAGTTAGAGTAGGGTAGACTATGAGAAATTCCACATAATAATCGATATGGTAATCCCATTTTCAATACTGTTTTTGTTTTTTTTTTCTTTTCGTTCGTTAAAAGTTTAGTGTTAGCCAACTATCCTGACTTGTGATAAAGCTCTATTGACCGTAGAAGATATTTTTAAGAGGAACCTATTACTTTATAATTAAAAGATGTTAAGATTTTTTAAAATAATAATGCATATTCTAATAATTTTATTTGTAGAACATAGGTAAACAAAAGAACAGACGTCAATATTAATAAAATGAGCGCTATGTCTTACCGTCAATGGCGTTCAAATATTCTAATTATAATTTCTGAATAATTGCTAAAAAATAATAGGTTATAATAATAGTAGGTTTTCATATTTTTCATTACGTAGTTGTTAAGAATAATAAATGACCTAGTTTGTTGACCTATAGTGAAGGGTTTGAAAATAATGTCCTCATAAGGTGCTGGATCCAATCACGACACGTTCGAAGAAGAGAGTACTTTACCTATACGCTTTACAACACCGAACTTGAAGGGAGAAAAGCAATAATTGAATATTGTTGTTCATGCATACATGGGCGCAGGACACTGGGAGTATGCGCCCATATTATGACGATCATAATTATTACTTAGGTTGGATGAGAAATAATCCAGAACCTATGAACCATCCGGCACAATTCTTAAATAGTGTTTATGAGATATGGAAATTGAATAAAAGTTATGTAAAATATTTTATATGCGCCCGACCCAGCACTAGATAATGGTAATATCACGCTGTATGGGGATCGACTTATCGTTTCTTACATGACTGTTGTTGCCAATAAGCCTGACATTGTGGTGAGAGATCGATTGGGGCGTAGCGCAATGATTGTTGACATAACGGTCCCGCTGAGTTGCTGGTTGATCTGAGGAGGTTCTAGGTTGGCAGTTGGATCAAGGGCTTGATTCAAAAAGTAGAACTTCTGGACACAGCACGTATTGTTAGGAGGTTCCTCTCTCAAGAGTCCTAACAACCGGTAGCTCTAAACCTGTTCCCGAAGCTGGTGGGCTACTTTTTTATATTTTATGTTTTTTTATGTGGGTGTAGGTACTATTAGGTACATCTCTGCCTAACCCTTCGGGAATTACAGGCGTGGTGTTATGTTATGTTTAGTTTTTATACAGTTTATAGATTCCTGTATAATTATCCGAATATTTAAAAATGTAAACGAAATCTGAAATCATGAAAAAAAAAAAAAAACAGTATCTATACTTGTAACATAGTCCACTCCATAGTCATAGTCTACTCTATCTTAGTCTACTCTATTCTATTTAACAATGCTAATGATCAAACAATCAAGTTATAATTCTCACTAGATCGATGTTCGGTGGTCGAATAAGTGAAAAAAACCTCTGGTGCTCGATGATGGAAGTCAATAATTGAAGTCAAGTCAAGATAGCCAAGTATTTCTCAATATTGTAGTAGTACATTCATTGTAGATATTACTGCCCCTGAACTAATTTTCTTAGCAATTTTTTTAATGTTAGACTGTAAGGATGGAGTTTGGAAGTATGCCATCTTTTTATACATATTTTTATCAATTTTTTGAGATACTTCTCGTTGCTGTAGGACGTGGGTTAATTTTGTATGAACCGTGCTCCTTCTTCTTTTTTGGTCAAGTGTGAGTTGTCTATAAAAATTGTGAAACTGACAATTTTTCATTGCCTCTCGACTCTGTTTGGTGTGAGTTTTCTGTTTCTGGCGGTACTTCTCAGGTCATAATTATAAGACACCGTGTTGGTTGCTAGTTAAGGGTTGACCAATCCTACTCGTGGTTGGTCAATGCCACTCGCATTAACCAACCTGACCTTAAACTCAACCCTACTTATACAAACTTAAAACAATACAAATTCTTTGGGTTTTTAGTTTTCTAGTACTCTATTATTCTATATCCATTGTAAAAGGAAACGCACTTTTTGGTAGCCAGTCATTTTGAACTATCGAAGATTGGAGAATTATTAACATTACTTTGGTATGAGTATTCTACTTTGGGCATTAGTACTGAAGACGCCATTACCAAAGAGTAGATAGAATACTTATACCAAAGCCATTACTTCTATTCAACTCAGATATAATATTTACGAGTGCCACAAAAAATAATTAAAAAAAACAAGGTATATTCAAGACACATTTCTTTATTAAAGAATATACTATATCGGTATGTCTTTTCAAACACGACGTATTCAGTTTGGTGATCATCTCTTGGTGGTTCACGCTTTACCTGCTGTGATAAGAAAGATGCATGTTAGTTTAGGTGCAGAATGCGGTTATTTATTGGGCATCATACTAAAGGAGAAATACACGATAAACGGGAAGTCAATTAATGTATTGGCTCCAGTTAATACTTATATAGATCATACCACAATTTATTAGCCATAACTTCAGAAAACATGAGAACAGAAAAATTCTGTTTTATACCCCCAGAGCATTCAGTGGTGTAACTTGAAGGTTGTATTACTTACAGTATAGATGTCTGACGTGCCAATTGGTTGATTTGGCCGCTGCCACACAACCAGCATAATGATGTAAGGTACAAGCTTAGCCGCATAACATGTACTCGCTGCATGGCTCTTCAGGATTTCTAAAAGCAACAAATATTTTCTACTAAAAAAATAATATTTAAAAAAAATTGGTTTGGTAATAAGAGCTGATATCCTCAGAAAGAGCCTCTTGTGTAATCAAAGATTTTTCAGAGTAGGTAAGTGAAAATCATCATAAAAAAACTGAATAGATTTTACCTCTGCTTGCACTGGAAAGCTTGGATTTTCCCAAATTACAAGCACTCAATTTTTTAATTTTAACCTATTTGTAGGTTTCTTTTTTTAATTGGATTTTTCATCTACACAAATAAATAAAATTGAAGTGTCTGTTTGTCATACCAAAATAACAGCTTTTTACTGAATGCATATGAAAGAATATACTTATCAAAAACACATTTTTTTTAATTTTTGTTGTTTTTTCCGGCTAATCTCCGAAACGGCTGGACCAATTTTGACGGGATTTTTACTGGCAGATAGCTAATGTTGTAAGGTCTAATAATAAGTAACTTATATTCTAGAAAAATTATTTAGGTTTCGTGAAAAAATATTAAAACCCTTGAAATTATTAACAATATCCGATTCAATGGCTGCACCGATTAAGACGCTTTTTTAAAATTTAGAATAAGAATTCAGCTTCCGTGCAAAAATGAAAACCCTTGAAATGGGTAACAAAATTCGATTCAAAAAGAGAAGGAAAATATTTTTATAATAATTTCACGCGAACGAAGATCGCGGGCAACAGCTTGTTTTATGATTTACTTACAAGGCGAGAAATTTCTTCTCTTCAGGGGCAGGTGTCCCCTTCAACACTTGGGCCAAAACCAAGACTACCTCCAGCAACAATTCCTGCAATGATGATGAAGAGTTGTCACACAAATAAGATAATTTGGTTAGCTAATAAGGAACATAAATCTTCAGAAAGAGCCTCTTGTGTAATCAAAGATTTTTCAGAGTAGGTAAGTGAAAATCATCATAAACAAAAATTGAATCCAGTTTTAAGATTTTGCGCCTATACTAGAAACCTTGCTTCTTGGATAATTACATGCACACAACCGTTTCACTTGTAATGTATTTATGGGTATATTTTTGCATTTCTTAATTAAATTATGTGATCCCGTTTTTTTAAGAATTAGTAATATCATTTACTTACAAAGCAAGGTCTGTCTTCACTCCAGAGGCAGATGTCCCCTTAAGCATAATGTCATCACTTGGACAAGTTTTGGTCACGGCAGGGACAGCATTACTAAGTCGTTGAGTACCACCTAAAGAAAAAGAAATGTTTGTTTATGTTATCTTTGTAGTACTCATCTAAAGTATTGGTATAACTTTAACAAACACAGATTGATTCACCTGTTTTATAAGAAGCTTCTCAGCTTCCTGTAGATAAACTTACCACGAAATATCTTTTGAGAGTGTTTAAGGTTAAGTAGCAGTAAGTAAACAAACATGATGGGAATTTATAGATTTTATTTTGCATAAAAATACGTCTACGTCTCCTTCTTGGTATCGGTCTTGCCACCACGGATTCTTCCGGTCCTGCGGGCGGCGATAAGACCGACCTTGCGACCAGCGGATGTTCCTCTCTTGACAGTCGAAGCCTTACCTGAGAAAATAATAACACACCATCATTACATTATGCAATGTTTTATCCTTTCTCTATTTTTAATAATTTTTCAAAATAAGAAAATATAGGTATCAATTAGTAGGTAATCAAGTTAGTACTCACCAATATGTTGATGGTTACCACCACCATGAGGATGCTCAACAGGGTTCATGGCCACACCACGCACGTATGGCCAGCAGTTACGCTTAACCTTGTACTTGTGGTATGCACGACCAGCCTTCAGGATGGGCTTGTCAATACGACCACCACCGGCAACAATACCTGCACAATGTTCATGAAGAGTTTTTACACAACAATTAAAAAATTTTTTGGTTGGCTAACAAATTATAAATCCTCAGAAAGAGCCTCTTGTGTAATCAAAGATTTTCAGAGTAGGTAAGTGATGATCATCATGAACAGAATACTAAAAATATTTGGAGAAATTAGAAAATTACTAGTAAATAAATAGGGTGAAACTACTATTACAAATCTAATTTCAAGTTTATAAAAATATAGTAATCAACTGTAATGTAATCATTTAACCGTACTCACCAACCATGCCTCTGTTGCTAGATGGCAGGACCTTCTTAGCTCCCGAGGGCAGCTTAACCCTTGTACGCTTGGCATCAGGGTTGTGGCCAATGACGGTGGCAAAGTTTCCAGAGGCGCGAGCCAGCCGACCTCGGTCACCCATCTTCTCCTCTAAGTTGCATACAATGGTACCTTCGGGCATAGCACCCACGGGCATGACATTGCCTGGAAAGTGAAGCAAATATTTTTAAACACCTGAAGCTAGATTATTCCAATTTTGTGTCCTTAATTCCTTATACAACAAATTAAGTCATCAACAAAAATTTTATTATTATTCATCAATCAATCATTTAAAATCACACATAGTCATGTATGTAATATTAATAAATAATAAAGATTTTATCATTTATTATTATTACATTGCCCCATATCCATAATGTGTGCAACAAACTAGAACAAAGTAATGATCTAAGTGGTCAGATATTCAGACAGTAGAATAGAAAAACAAACTTACCAACTTCAAGGGTAGCTTTCTTGCCACAGTAAACAAATTGGCCAGTGTACAGTCCCTCGGGGGCAATGAACAGTTCTTTGCGAGTCTTGAACTTGTATGGGTCACGGAAGTGAACGACTGCCAGAGGAGCACCACGGCCGGGGTCGTGGATGATGTCCTATAAGGTAAGCAATATAAACTAATTGAAGAGGTATGCAAAAGGAGTATCTGTGGATCGCAGGTGACATTCTAGTTTCTACAAACCTCTTTAGAAAAAGTCGTGAGTTTAAGTATAAAGAAAACTTACTAGATAATTAAGGATATTGTCTAGCTTTAGAGGCGGAGTTCACATGTTGGCTGTAAATAACATGGCCACAGGGTCATAATGGTTGATATTTTCACTCAAAATTTATAGGTTATGTTAAACACTAAATGATAACGTTCCGCTGATGTCCCACCTAAAAGTCGAAAGACCAAGTTATGATACTCAAAATTTCATAAAGCAAAAAACCATCCATGCGTCTTTTTGAACGTTTGTGTACGATACACACGGATGTTAGTGTTATGAATTTAGAATATAAAACTTACCTTCACGACTCCCTTGATGTAACCATGACGTTCAGCATAGTCCAAGGAGCGAAGTTTAGGCGCTCCTTTCCTTTTCTTAGTGTGTGAAACAAACACTGAACCGGCACCTTTACGTTGAGCACGAATCACACGACCCATGATTACGTCCCGTCACTGAAATTCATTCAATGATCTATTAATAATGAAAATTTTACCATTTTCCAACGCAAGCACAAACCACAATTGCTATTTTATGATTTTCGAGAATAAATCTTCAATATTCATAGCGATAAAATTCGATGAAATTTTAGAACCTAAAATTTTACGTACATTTCTCAGACGGTCACTTTTGAAAGAACACTCCAATGTTGCCAGTTCCTTAAGTCGAACAGTTTCAATCGAAGGTTATTTTTTCACTAGCAACCTTGTTTCCCTTCCCTTATTTTGCGGTAATTCATAATAGCAAATGACCTCTCCATTCGGCCAATTCAATTGGGCAAACGATGCACCAAACACCCTGTATATACTACTACAGTGATTTTTTTCACAAACCCAAACACAACCGTTTAGCTGGTAGAGGGGGGGACACCCTTCAAATAAATCGAAAAATTATTTCAATAAACTCGCAATATTTTTTAAAGACTATCCAATGACATACCACATTATGGGATACGCGAGAAGAAATGTTGAGGGTTCGCGTTCCTGTTCCACGCGCGCCTCAAAGAGATGTCAGCAATGATGTAGGGGTCTGCAAGGGCCGATGCCTGCCAGGGCTGCGGGACTGTTCGAAAGAGATACCGTGGCCCTGGAACACAAAGGGCAAAGAAGGAACATGGATGGGTTTTTCTCAGTACAAGTCTAACACTCCCTTCCACTCCGCTCAGAGTGGGGGGGGGGTCCTTTGATGATTTCCCATCCGAAAAAAAAAAGGGGTGTTATTCCATTTCATGACCCTTTTTTTTTTTTTTTTTTTTTTAACGTGGTAAAATCATCAAATGAGTCCTCCCACCCAGGGCAGAGCGGGAGGGACTGTCAGACTTGTACTGACTAAAATCCACGGTGTCCTTCAGTAGCCCTTTATGTTCCAGGGTCACGGTAATTCTATGAGTCCCGCGACCCCGGCAGGCTTTGGCCCTCTAGAGGGGGGCCCCGTCATTATGCTGACACTCTTTGAGGCGCGCGTGGAACACAACGCGCCGTCGACCCGGGCATGGTCCATGGTCGGACAGCGAGTCGCCCATTACTCGCCGCCCGCATGCCCGCGCCTACGGTGGCCGGAGATCGTCTGCCGACGTCCGGCGCCGTGGGCGTCTACCACTACGGCTGGTGTGGAGGGAGGACGCTGTCCTCTCCCCCACGCGGCCCGCCTCCTCCTTCGCGAGCATGACTGCTTCGCAGAAGGAGGCGACCGCTTCCCACTCCGTCTCGCCCCGCAGCATGGCCTCGACCAATGCCGGGCGCGAGAGGGCTCCGCCTATCGCCGCCGTGAGGACACGGCGGTGCTCTGCCCAAGCGGAGCAGTCCTGCACCGTATGCTCCACCGTGTCCTCCGGGCGGTCCTCGCAGTGGTGACACCCAGGCGTTTCCTCCTTCCCCATATGACACAGGTACCTCCCGAAACTTCCGTGTCCGGTGAGGACCTGCGTGACGCGGTAGGTCAGGACGCCGTGACGCCTATCCAGCCACTCCTCAAAGAGGGGTCTTACCGCCGCGATTGCGGCGTGCCCGGACCTCGGTTGCGACAGTCGTTCCCTCCATACTGCCCTGAGATCGCGCCGGAGCTCTTCCCGCCGCGCCTCGACTTGTCGAGGTAGCAGGGATTCGCCCCGGCGCTGCGCCTCCACGCGCCACTCATAGAGGCGCTGGAGGGCAGTCGCCTCCAGATCCCAGGGCAGCAATCCGGCAAGGAGGTTGGCCGATTCGCCGGCGATCGTACGGTATCCTCGGATCATCCGGATAGCCATGACCCTCTGGCATGCGACCAGCTTCAGTGGTCGCGTCCGAATGCTCAGGGCCCACACGGGGGCCCCGTAGAGGGCCATGGACCGCACGACACCGGCGTACAGCCTCCGGCAGGAGGCGTTTGGCCCGCTGAGATTGGGCAGGAGTCGCCTGAGGGCGGCTGCTGCCCGGTTCAGCTTTGGGGCCAAACGCAGGAAATGCTCCTTGAAGTTCCACCGGCTGTCGAGGACGAGTCCCAGGTACTTCATCGTTCTCCCGACGCCGATGCGAACCCCTCCCACCGTTATTTCATGACCCTTAGGGAATATTTGTAGCGTGGTTTCATTTTCTATTTTCGAATTCCTAAAAAACCTAACTAGTTTCTTTAGCGCCGTAAAGAAACTAGGTTGTTTTTTCGTTCGTTCTTACTTATTTCTGTACAAAATCGAATTCATGGACAGTTTTTTAAATTACAGGCGAATGCTCCCGGTGAGAGAGCGTCTATAGGCTACTTTTACATTGTCTGCTAGCGGTACAAAATTAAGTAAGTAAGTAAGTATATTTATTTGCATAAAATGTGGTATATACAGGATGTTATAAAAATGGTATAGAGCAGGACACATTCCGCCATAAAATAGCACGCAAAATCATCTAAGATAGGTACATAAAAAAATGAACAACACAACACACAACGTATCTAACATAGAATATATCTTTACATAAATCTCCTCTATAATAATCTAAGAATAATTTAAAGATACTAAGCAAACCATCATTAAAAAAAAACAATAATACTGAAACACCTATACCATAAACACATCTAAATATTCTCTGAAACCATATTCATTTAACAAAATACATACACAAACACACAATAAAAGGACACTGTACATCTCCTAGAGTATATATGTTCCTTGCTGTACATTACATATAAATAATACATAGCCCAAAATTAAAATTGTTTTCGCGCGGGGATCTTCATCCAGAAGTTGAGAACTTCATAAAAAAGGTTTTTACACAAAATAGGCGAACAATGAAAATTAACTTGAAAAGAAAAGAAAATGAAAAGTAACAAAAACATGGAAATATTAGTTACTGTTTACGGTTCAAATTACAAATAACTGCTTTTCCAGACGAAGTTTTCAATGTCACTTGGACAGCGGCTGTCATTTTTCATTGATGTCATTGTCAATGTTATTGCGACTGTTTAATTAACGACATTCGTAATTTTTAATGAAAGCTGTTTTCATATTATGTTTTTGCCGTTTCGGTATTCTAGTTCGTTACAGGATTTTAAGACCTAAGACCCTGTACCGAAAAGGTATATTTGCTTGACCGATATTTGCGTTTATTACGTCTTGTAAAGTAAGACATAAATGTGTATGTGTGTGCATAATACAAACATTTAGGTCACGTTGTGGTCACGTTGCAAGTGGCGTGGACGGACCTGACATTTCTATAATTCTCATAATTCAGTCTAGTTTTGTACGCCACTTTTGTGATTACCTCCTCCCTTATATCGACGTAATATATTCTAAACGTTCTAGAAGGAGTAGAATCCTGTTGCACAGGCTATTTTTATTTTTACTTAAATCCTTGTAGGACCATTAATGTTTTGAAAACCTTTCAGTTCAACTTATTAATAAAATTGATTCTGTAGCACAGTGGTAAAGAGAAGTCGTATTTTGTAAAAGCTATCTTGATTACTATATAGTAATCCTCCTGTGTTTGAATTGTTGAAAGTTAGTTTTGTGTAACAATAAATTGCTGGACTGTGACTGCAATTAAATTTATGGAAATTGACCGAGGTGAGTGTAATATTGAATTATTCTTTTTATGTAATATTATTATCTTTAAACACATTCATAATAAATTACTATTGTTTGTATGTTAGTATAACATTTCAATGTATTTGTCACGATGAAGTAATTATAACAATATGCATGTATTCTCAAACTGTTATTAAATATAACAATTTAATTTTGAAAATAAAGATACTTTTCCACATATTTCAGCATAGTAGAATAAATTCAAATATACTGTGGCATGTTATAGTTGGCTAAAAAATTTAACAAAACTGGTGAGTCCCGATTCTTTAAATTAATCTGGAATGACAAGTAAGTATGTTTATTTGATTATACTATATTACCATCTGATATAATTTAATTTACACATAATTATCTCATCCATATTCATGCATCTAATAATTCCTTTGTTTTAATGTATCATTTATTTCTAACATCTGTGCTGTAAAATGATCAACATGCTGTTTAATATTAATCAGGATGATTTAAAATAGAATAGTGTTAGTTTAGTTGGGTATTTTTTTCTTATTGGTAAGAAGTTCAGAAACTAAATCCATTTGCTGTTTTTTTTTTTAATTACAGATAATAAATTTCCATGTAGGGTTAATTTCCATTTGTGAATAAATTTTAACTATTTAGTAAGATTTTGTCTCATACAATACTTGTTTGTATTGCTTGTATATATTATGCCTGATTTTTTAACAGAGAAAGGAAACCAGTATTATTATTGTACCATAATACTGTCACCTATTTAATTATACACAATGGAAATAAATCTAATAAATTCATACTCCAGCCTATCTTGAGCAAAATAGATAATTTAACACCCACACACAAAATATGCGCTTTGGATGTGGAATTGTGGATGCCAGCCCTGTATGCAGTACAATAACTATATCATATAATGTATAACTATAACCTTGCCAAATTTCATTTCAATACAATCAGCCATTTAGTTGTCAAAAGGTAACAAACAAACAAACAGAGTTACTTTCGCATTTATAATATTAGTATAGTATGGTGTAGAATTAATAAAATTCATTTATAATTGCGGGTTTATTTTTAGTACCAAATTCAAAGATGTTTATCATGTTCTTTTCAAACAATTCCTTTCTATTTCATAGCTATTATATATTTTATATTAATTTATATCCCTAGCTATTCCTTTATTAACCTAGACGCCCCACCATCCTGATCATCTTTTAGGTCAAACAGTTTTTGCTACTATTTGTGCATTAATTCTCTATGCCTTAGTTTACTGGTACTTCAGAATCGTTTATTTGTGTGCTAACCCGAATTTGTAATTATACAGGGAGTGCCCAAACTTCCCAACTAAGTCTATAAGATAACAAAAAATTTACGGTACTTATTTTGACGTCAGAAATCCCTCAACAGAGGGGATATCAAAATATGTGTCAAACCGTATCTTTCTGGCTGAAATCCATTAAATTAATACAATTATAAGGATTGCACTTGTTTTAAGATAACAGTCCTCATCTTCTTGCAATAATAGCGCTGTTATCTTTCTTGATATCGCATTAAAATGCGTCGATACATAAAGTAGTGGTTTACACGGCAACAAGTGCCGCGATAAACACACAATGCGTTTGCCGCAACCTTTTATGAATGTCGCTAAACACAACGAAGAATCAACAAACACTATTTTTTTGTATTCGGTTGTGCAGCAGCTGTTGTTGACGGTCAGTAAGTTATATAATACGTATAATATAGGTACCTACTTATTGTGTGCGGACTCTCATAAAAGCCTTGGTATGCTAGTAACGTGCGTCAGTTCTCACTCACAGATAACGTGTTCACCAACGTCTATCATCATGATTTAGATTCAAGTCTGAATGAGATCTTATTTTGTTTACCTAATCTTTAATCCAACCTAGCCAGGCAATGTAGGCCATATGAATTTACATTTTTCGGTTATACATAAAACATTATTGCTATGCACTGTCAAAAAGATGGAATAATCAAGTAGGTATAAATATTATACTAAAATGAGGGTAGGTTGTGTAGGTACGATGTAAATATACCTATTTACAAAGATATGACCCTATTTACGTACCTGCACACATTTTTACGGAACAAACGCTAAGCTGCGTTTCCACCAGAGATGTGCGAGGATGCGTAGCGAATAGCGAGGGATGTGTTTGTTACCCTGTTGACCGACACGTCAATAACGAAAATCTGTGTTCCGCGCTTTAAAAAAATGTTATTTTCGACGTGCCATGCCATGCCATGCCGTCCGAGGCGTTGTGAGCACTTTTTGATTTGACGTCCATAGACGTCCGTGGCAGTCAATAGGTACCAATATACGAACCAATCGAATCACTTCATTTACCTAGCCTCGCTCAGCGTGGCTCTAGTGGAAGCGGCTCAGCGGAGCGAGGTTTTTGTATGTACAAAACAAGGCAAAAACGTGTGCGAGGAATGTGTTGCGAGGGATGTGTGCTAAGGACGGACGCGAGCGAAAAATAGCAGTCACTAGACGGTGTGGTTACCGCTCGCATATGAAACCAGCCCGCGATACATCCTCGCACCGCTCATCTGCGCACCGTTTCAGAGCGTCGCTATGCATTCTCGCTCCGCTCAGCGGCCTAGCACATCTCTGGTGGAAAAGGTCACACCGTTCCACAGCCTCGCTACGTATACTCGCCTATCTAGCACATACTGGTGAAAACACAGCCTTTACGAACGGCGCGCGGCGACGGGTTGGCATGGTTTCTATTTTAGTCACTTCACGTGGCTTTGACGGCTGTAGGTTTTATCGGAATAGGGTGCTGAAGTATTTTTCAGCCGTAAGTTGTCCCGTCGGTAGATGTAGGTTTACGGAATAACTGATGGAAATTTTTAATGATAAACAAAAACGTTTATTGACAAATTACGTAGAAGCCATTAATATCTAAAAAAAATAATGATGCGAAAATTGAAACAGGTTTGGTAGGTACTAGAGATTGACTAAAATTCGTTTCACATTTGGTAATACCGAAATTCGGCTGCTTTTTAACGAATTTCGCTATTCGACCGAACATTCGGTTGAACAAACCTTTAGGTAGGTACTAATATGAGACTAGTGGTGCTATAATATCCTGCATTTTGCCAACTGAACTCACTGCTAGTTAAATAAATAAGAAGAAGGTAGGATATATCATTGAAGAACTGCTCCTAAACGCTGGACCGATTTTAATGACATTTTGTGTGAGTATCCACTCAAATACTCAGAAAATTCATCATCCATTTATCAAACTAAATATTGTTAGCCCCTTGCCGTACCTAATCATAACGCCATTGTGCTTTCAAATTATTTTTAACCTAGACAACCCTTAAAGTACCTACGAACTCGACGATCAGTGTGAACTTGTAAGCTTTCTTAATGAATTTTCTGTTTCACAAAACGTCTTCAAACTTTTTACCGGTGACCAAGTTTACAGTCGCCCCGTTTCGCAACTCCTACCTACACCTCATAATGTTTCGACTTTTTCTAATTACGACGAAATATTATGGCTTCTTATGAATCTGTATTGCTCTTAGAGGAAAAGCTAAGTTTGTTTTATGTAGAATAAATAAAATTAGTAAATAAATTTTTTACATAAAAGTGGGTAATAAACGGGTGTATTTTTGAGACCGGCAATAAAGTAAAGATACTTTAGGTAACTGTTGCAGCGATAGGAAAACTTTATTTGAAGCGTGTGACTTTTACTTTTTGAGAAATTAGATTGATTACCTACATAAGAAATTCGGGTGGACCAGAAATTCCTTTTTCGATTTTATTACTACAGAATTTAAACTTATCACTAATTTAACCTTGGCTAAAGAAAGAACTGTAAGACCGACGATTAGAAAAAAAAGTAAGTAGGCTAAGAAAAACAAATAAAAACTGATGAGTTGAGATGAGTTCAGGCATTTGTTTACCTTTCTACGGAATTCAAAAGAACCGTACAAATTCGTTGATTCCACAATAATAAATTATTCAATACCTTTATGACGAATCACGAAAGCCACAAGTGCAAACACGTCAGCAAAATGTAGGGAAAAAAAAGAACAAGTTACGTAACAGCTAGGTGATTGTGTCAGCAAAACATAATGATATTGAAATAACATCTACGATGTTATAGTCATTCAATAATTGCTTGTGTATGTAGGCTAGTAACAAACAGTGGCGTGCCTTCCATACAAGCCCAGAAGCATGGCTTGCCTAACAATCAGCCTATTAATAAACAAGAAAAAAAACGTTCCATAATAGCAATCATTTATAAATATCAAAATAATAATAACATTAAAATCCGCGCGCCGAGCGCCGAACGCAACGTCATCCGTCGCGCGATTTCACAAGTTGCCAAATATTATCTGTTTCATTCATAATTATCGGAATACTATTTAAATTTCGCGTGCATTCATCATGCAGCGACACGACCAAACCTACGCCAGCCGTAAATGCCACCCACAGTTGCGACCTCGCTCTAACGCAATACACTAAGCGTTGAAGTGCGCCGTCTCTCTCGCACTCGTTGGCTTCGCCATTTGGCTTAATATTTGTATAGAAATATTAAAATTTCATTGATAAATTCGGAGACGATTTTTGACCATTTCTATGGGAGCCACAAGCCGCGAGAAGCCCGGCTTTTCTGTGGTATTAAGTTCGCTCAAATCAGCGTCCGCGTTGACCGGCCTGAAGTGAGTTGATAATGCCAGTAGCACGCGTCAATTAATACGAAATAATGCTGTTTTGAAAATTTTGAGAACAATATGCTAAAGTTAGGTTTTGTTTTGTTATTGTAATTGTGTGAAAGTTATTAGCACGATGTGATTTATACCTATGATTTTGCAAGTGATTAATTGTTTGTTATATAGTGGTCTGATTATTAAAATGTGAATTCGGATATTACCATCGAAAAGGTATGTAAATACGTTGAGTTGCTCTTTACTTCACTGTTAAAGAAGTCCTAATGATAGTTTTTCTCGGCAATGTATTTTTGTCGCTTTTCGCATACCATTTTGTAGTTATTTGATAAAGTTCTTCCAAATAAAGAACCATCATCGTAATATTATATCTCTTTGAAATAAGAAAATACAATACCCAATGATTTTATCGAAGAGTTTAGGTACTTAAAGAGTTGTTCTGAATATTAGAATAAGTAAATAAAAGTGGCTATTATTTATTAGTGATTTATAATGATTTTGTGAGATCATAAATATTTATGTAATAATTATCAAATATTATAGTTTTAATCGACACTATATTGAATTAATAAAATAGTGTGTACGGCAATAAAATAACAAATCAATAGTGTAAATGCCATCTAGTGGCTATTTTGAATGAAATATTTTGCACGTCTGAATTGTAAACAGTAGCGTAGCGAACTTACTTTGGTGTCACGATTCGTACGTATAGATGGCGCCTTTGTCAATTATGCAAGCGTATTATGATATCGAGACTAGAAATTAATTGAAAAACTATAATTTATAAAATTATTTCCCAACACATCGGTAGCTGACTAACTGGGCTTGCCTCCATTCTGACCTAGCGGCACGCCACTGGTAACAAATATAGTAAATTAGAATTCATGAGTATTGGGCACATCCCTGTCTGATTCCTTATCTCTTCATCTACCCACTTGAAAATCCATATAAACATAGCCACTTTGGCGCTTTACCCATTGGCTTCACCGCAAGATCCCACTGTAACTGTTTACAATGGGTAGGTTACAGCAACTAACCAACAATAAATTACCAAATGCTAACTAAACCTTACTATAACACTAACATTTGATAAGGACGGAGGCACAAAGTATAGTGAAACATGTGCAACTTTGGATTTTTTGCATTGACTCTATTGTGCATTTTAACACCCAATTCCAGATATCAAAAGTAGCTTATTCTACACCAGGCGCAATGTGGGTAAATACATGAAAATGTCAGCTGCTGCGGAGACGCTGCCGATGCCGGCTCCGAAAGTACGACCGCATGCGCGTCCAGACAGTGCGCCCGCGCCGCATCTCTCGCCTGCCGCACGTCGGCCTGGTGGAAAGCACCTCGTGCATTGGTTCCGAAAAGGCCTGCGTCTCCATGATAACCCAGCGTTAAAGGATGGCCTACTGGACGCAGCGACGTTCAGATGTGTATTTATTATCGATCCTTGGTTCGCCAGCTCATCTAATGTTGGCATCAACAAATGGAGGTAAAACTTTGAATAAGATAACTTTGAACTACAATCTTTTTCTGCGAACGAAATTAATGTAATAATGATTTAATCATTGATAATGTTTGAGTCACAGCCCTCGCACACGTTCCACGCGACATACATACGTAGTACATACTTCGTGTATTACGTAGGAAGTTGTTACGCTCGACATGCAGTTTTATTTATTCAATCGATAAACTTATCTCGACAGGTTTCTGCTGCAATGTTTGGAAGACTTAGATAGCAGTTTACGGAAACTTAACTCACGGCTGTTTGTGGTTCGAGGACAACCCGCCGATGCGTTACCAAAACTGTTCCGGGAATGGGGAACTACCGCGTTGTCCTTCGAGGAGGACCCCGAGCCCTATGGCAGAGTGCGAGACCACAACATTATGTCAAAATGTCGCGAAGTCGGTATCACCGTCACATCTCGTGTTTCGCACACGTTATACAAATTAGACCAGTAAGTTATTTGAAATGAAATGTTCTTTTTCGCGTAAAATTAGAGTCGTAAATATTAATTCGTTATTTTTTTATAGAATAATAGAACGAAACGGTGGCAAAGCGCCTCTCACGTACCACCAGTTCCAGGCGTTGATCGCCAGCATGCCTCCACCCCCGCCGGCGGAGGCGCCAATATCGGGCCAAACGCTGAACGGCGCCACCACGCCCGTAACCGATGACCATGATGATCGGTTTGGCGTACCTACTCTAGAAGAACTTGGTAAGTTACGATTATTTCAGTTAGGAATATGCATACGAATGAAATTATGACTGCTTTATTAATTATTATTCACTTTTATAAATTCAGGTTTCGAGGTAGAGGGTTTAAAATCTCCCGTTTGGATGGGAGGGGAAAGTGAAGCTTTAGCTAGGTTAGAAAGACATCTCGAAAGAAAAGCTTGGGTGGCTTCATTCGGGCGGCCAAAAATGACACCACAGTCACTGTTGGCAAGTCAAACAGGCTTATCACCCTACTTAAGGTATTTTTTTTTATTTATAGTAATTGTTACCTTCTTCCTTCAATCAGATTTTTTTTTTGTAAACTTACAAATTAAAAAAATAAACTTACGCACTAGGCAAATTTTCTGAACTAAAGAAATACCCTTCTTTTACAGGTTTGGTTGTTTGTCAACTAGATTATTTTACTATCAGTTGACGGAATTGTACAAAAGAATTAAACGAGTAAGACCTCCGCTGTCTCTTCATGGGCAAATACTATGGAGGGAATTTTTCTATTGTGCTGCAACACGCAACCCCAATTTTGATCGTATGGAAGGAAATCCTATATGCGTCCAAATACCTTGGGAAAAGAATCACGACGCTTTAGCGAAATGGGCTAGTGTGAGTACCTAATCGAAGATACTGAACTATATTCGAAAACGACTTTTCTTGTTGAAAAAGAATGTCAAAAAAATAAATATATAGATATATAATAGACATAAATAATAACAAAAATACCCCCTTGAAAAACTTATTATTATTATTTATTTATTTATTCATAAAGGCATTAAATCCCAATTGAAATACATAATTACTTTAAAATTAAAACACAACAACAAACACTAATCAATCATCTGTATCTTATTATGTTCCAGGGCCAATCCGGGTTTCCTTGGATAGATGCCATAATGATACAGTTAAGAGAAGAAGGGTGGATTCACCACCTGGCCAGGCATGCAGTGGCTTGCTTCCTAACCAGAGGCGACTTGTGGATCTCATGGGAAGAAGGAATGAAGGCAAGGAGAGCTTCGTTATTTAGTAGTTTAGTAGTCATTCAGAATTAAATTTAAAGTCTCTCCTGTGATGTGTTTTTCATATTGAAATACATTTCACTACAAGAACAGTTATTGTTTTACTGCACATTTTTTTTCAAACTGATGTCAATATTTTTCTATCTGGTTACAAAACTCAGAGAAATATACAAGGAATATTTAGATGGATTACTCACTTTAATCCTTTAGGTATTAATGTGAGTATTTGCGATCCAGTCGAATCACCGTTTGTATGATCATCGTCGACACGTATTAATTTGAGGAGAGTCCCCGTTCTTTAGGTTTTCGACGAATTGCTTCTCGATGCCGACTGGTCCGTCAATGCGGGCATGTGGATGTGGCTCTCGTGCTCATCATTCTTCCAGCAATTTTTCCACTGCTATTGCCCCGTCCGTTTTGGGCGAAAAACTGACCCTAATGGTGATTTTATAAGGTATGTAACTTTGAATTAATCATTCTTATTTATGCTACCAAGAAGAATGGTAAGTTATGTTATAATCAATCATTTTAATTACAGAATAAGCCTATCACCAAGCTTTCGCGTTTATAGTCGCACTAGACACGGCTCGTTGAAAGGTTTCCATCTCCGTAAACACGTTGGTACTTATAAAAGTATATGTAAGCGGTTAGTCATGTACTTTATCGAGTACCTAGACCTACATGACATAATGATTATCTTAATATGTACAGGTTGGACCATACATTTTTGTACTTTTGAAAATTCTTAAAAAATAGTCGATTGGATGTATTAAAATTAAATACCTATGTTTAAGTTAGTATAAAATTGACAAAATCGTTTATTAAAAATTATTATCATCTGACACTGTCCCGTCGCTGACACAAAATCATGGAATTTGTTGGCTCTCTCTCGGCACGTTCTCGTTAGATTGTTGTAACTGGTTTTAAGTATAAGTAATCGGGGGATTTCCCTGTTCTAAAACCAGCAATTTTGTTTGTTTACCGATATAGGTATATATAAACAGATATGTTTAATTATATGATATGTTCGAACGATGTTTTTTTTTTAAATTTAATTCATTTGCTTGGAACCTTAAAAGAACTTTATATACCGATTCAGTATTAAACCTAATTTCATAATTTAGGTACTGAAACTGTTCTATGTATTGCCAGAGCCAGTGGCGGGGCAAGACCACAATTTTATGTGGGCAAAGTACATTTAGCGAGGCCCGGAATCGGCATCGACTCGGAATTCACATGTATCATTCGAAAGGCCATAATTTCAGGAACAAAATGGTACATAATATTACGTACGAAACAAAACTCCAACAGCTTTCACTTCAACCACAGAAAAAATAAACTGCAAATAATTCACTTGAAATCCCATCGCAGAAAACATTTTTAGTAATCCTATACGAAACAACGCCATCTAGCTTAAAATATCAGAAACTACAATGGCTTTCTGTCAGTACAAGAACGAAGGATGTCGCTGTGTTAGAAAAATTAAAAAAATAAAACAGAGTGCGCGTCAACAAAAAATAAATATTGACCAAAATTGGCCATGTACAGTTTGGAGATTTCGTTCCGGTCCCAATTTTGTCATTGAGTTTTTGAGGTGCGAGGCCCTCGTACCGCGAGGCCGTGGGCGGTGGCCCACGTCGCCTACGCCTTGCGCCGCCTCTGGCCAGAGCTTCCTAAATCATGCGCGTCTTATATCACGGATTGTGTCCTGAATAGATACGCGTGATCTTCAGTGACATTTTCTTTTTCCCCTTGCTACCCCGTAGGTAATACTGTATTCAATAAATGTTTAACACCTCTGCACGGTAACCCGCTGGAGCGATTTCAAAAGTGCAAAAACTTCTGGTCCATACATGTTTATGTAACAAGTATATAACTAGTGTATGTACCTACTGAAAGACGTCTTTACTATATTGCATAATGATTGTTCTAGGATGTGACGCATTGTGGGTGACGCGTCAGCGATGCTTGCATGATCTTTGACGTATGCTACATTCTTGTATCTTCACGCCTTTGTTGCGACAAATTTGCCATAAATGCATACTTCTATATTTCACTGCATTTTTAACGAAGGTAAGTTACTATGGTACTATTTTGTTTACAGGAGATATATTCCGGCATTGAAGAACATGCCGACGCGGTACATCCACGAGCCGTGGGTTGCTCCGGAGGCGGTGCAGCAGTCGGCGCGGTGCATCATCGGGCGCGACTACCCCATGCCCATGGTGGACCACTCGAAAGCGTCGCAGGTCAACATCGAACGCATCAAACAAGTGTACGCGCAGCTAGCCAAATACAAACCACAAGGTAAATTAACCGATATCGACACAACCATTTGAATCGGGGTAAAGTTCCACCCCTATCATATAGAGTTCTACGATACGAAAATGTTACCTAAGAAAGTTCCGAGTTAAATAGTTGTTCTGTGTGGAGTGTCTGGCGAACTACGGATCGTTATCGGAACCATGTGTGATGGCAATCCGTCGCGTGAACTTTGATCAATGATGTCACACTACTTGCAAGCGTAGCATGACCATCTTAGAAACGGGTTTTATCGACGGAAGAATCGACAAAATGACATATTAAAAAAAGAAATCTGTCATTACGTGTCGTGTTGTAGCTAATGTTGTCGTTACAATTATTTAACTGACGTCGTACAAGTTGGTTTTACTCACAAGTTCGATGATAACCGCATCTTTGAATAATTATAAATAATTGTTCTCTAATAAATAAATACTTATTTTTAAATGCACATCAAAAAACATACCACCCGTCAATTTATTTACATCAATTAAATATTTTTTACATCAAAAATACTGATTGCATATCAAATTTACCAAAGCGTACAAACGTAATACTTGTGAGTATTACATATAACAAAACTTTTTTGCAACATGTTTTCATCGTAAAAAAGGCATTGCGGCAAGGACAACGTACGATGCAGGAGCGAGCGAAGCGAGCTCGGGACTTGTGGCACCCCGACTCGGACAGGTTAGGTTCGAAGGGTACGGTGGAGTCTAGTGAACGAGCGGAGTGTGCGAACTAAGACCCCGCCATCCACTTCGTGTTAGGTTACTTTAAACCCTGCAGATAGAAATAGGAGCCCCGCAACGGGGCTACGTCAACTCGGTTTCACTTAAATAAATTGCACTCAAATTTAAATAAGCGGTAAAAAAAATAGAAGCTTTGTTTTAACAAACGTGAATTACAAAGTTTATTGTGCGCTAGTTATTATTAGATATTCGTTCTTAAAAAATCTCCGCTTTTCAATTAATAGCGATGCGTCGCGAACTCAAATTGTTGCTAAAATAATAATATTTTGCTTTGCAATCAGTAACTATTTTGCTGTGCAATCAGTATTTTTGATTAGGATTGGGATTCTTTTTATATATCAAAGGGAGATTTTTAGATTTACAGTTAATAGACAAAATAATTGTACCTTACTTTAAGGGTAGGATGAAAACACTTGCAGTAATAATATTATGACAAAGCTTTTTAAAGTTCTCCATGTAAGTTTCCAAAACTTATTTACTCAAAAATTTGGTATTACCCCGCGTTTACACACATTATTTATGCAAGTTGTGATACTTTTAATCGACGTGTCTTTTAAAAGACCTACATAACATACTATTAACTGTACATTCTCACTCGCAAAACATTCATACAAACATGTTGTCTGATGCAATATGTATGTGAATGTGCACGAACTTACAGTTAGAAGACATGTCGTGTACTCGTGTTTATACAAATATCATAGGTACATTTAAACCGGAAAAGTTATGCGCTTCGGTAATCCTGCAGACTAACACAGAGATTTCTTAAGTTTGTACTGCTGCACTTTGTGGTCGTACATCTGTCATTGCGCGTTGTTTGAAGCTTTCGCTCTGTTTGGTTATCTATTCTGTTGCACCCTGTCATTAATTATGTCACAGAAAATAATTTTGAAAATTGCTTAGTTCTAATTCTTTTTTTTTTTTAGGTGCATTGAATCCTAACGTTGTACAACGGCCAAACGTGATGCAATCATCCCCGAGCCCGAATTCAATTATTAGCAGCATCAACCAGTCCAACTTCTTATGCAGCCAAGCACCTGACCCCCCGGCGACAACACCACAGATAATATCGTATAAGGATAAGGATGTGGTCTTCCAAAAGCCTATGAATCACCGGTCTATGAAGCCTTCATTCAAACAAGTTGTTATCATACATAAAAAACAAAGTACTAATGTCATACAAACCGTGTCACAATCAAAGGCGAACTATCTCGTCAATGAACAACGAGATGTTGCCTACAAAACACCAAGCAATGATAATTTACAATCAGCAAAACAAGATAACTATGATTTAAAAAACCTAGTTATTAATAATTATGTTCAAGCCTATTCCAATAGTCCAGAAAGTTTTCAAAATGATAAAACAAGTAAGAATGATTTGTTCGCCCAACACACATTGAAAATTAACAGTTTTAATTATGAAAAACAGAAGTACTTTTTGTCATCGTTTGCTGATAATGGGGTATGCAAACCAGCCGTGCACAACGAGATGCCTCCATCCTACGAGCACAACACCAATATGACTTTCAACCGGGAGAACAAGAATGAACATGTAAAAGAAGAGCCAAATGACAACAACACATGCTTACATCCAATGTCAATTAACGACGAAGGAACAATTTCAAACGAAAATCGTCAGAGTAATACTTCTAATGAATGAGGAAATTATTCTTCAAATGAAAACCAAAAGTAAATTAATTAAAAGACGGGGTGGAAGGGACACCGACGCGAACACGGTTACCACGTATTCAGTACATCATTCTGAGCCCCCTACATCTTTTTCATAGAATAATAAAAAAAATCTGCCGTTTCCTACAAAAGTGCAATACCTACACGGGCAAAATGTATGGAGGAACAGCAGAATTTTTTTTACTGAATAAATGGCATACGTGGTCACCGTGTTCGCGTCGGTGCCGTAGATTATAATGTGCTATATTCACAATCCATTTGACTATGGTACCTAGATAAAATGTTATGCACTATGTATGATTGCTATTTCATCTATTAGGCACTATACAGAAAGCATGAGCTATTGTGTACAGAATGTTGCCTGACAGTACAATAATGCTATTCTGTAAGAACTAGATGATCCAGTAGAGTATTAAGAATTGAGATGAGGCGCAAAGTATAAGTGAGAAGGCACATTTGAAATGGAAAGTATCCAATAAAGTAATCGTGAATGATTATTATAATTGTAAGATAGAAAATAATAAGATTGTTAGGCAAAATAAATGTTTCTATACAGAATTTTGTTTTAATTTACATTTTCGGTTTAGCAATAATTACTGCTTTGTTTTCGCGTAAGGATTGATTAAGCTGCAATTCACGGTTGAAATTTTAGTGCATTATACATACTAGCACAAAAGACTTAATCAAAACAGCGAAATAATTAACTTTGCGGCGTTGTCAAATTTCAGAATTAAGTAATATACAGGGTGTAAACAGACCCTTCACATAGCCGTCAACCAAGCATTCTGTACAACAAACTAAGTAACTTTACGCAAAAATTATTGCTGGGAATCGACTTTTTTTTTTTGGGGTGAAAAATCACGTTTCACGGTAGGACTCGATGGACAGCACTCAAAGCATTGTGCTGATAGATTGAATAGTACGGGGGTCGTGGAGGTGTGTAAAGTAAAAATCTTACATTAAAAAAAAGTTGGGACTTTGACCCCCAATTTCTCCGTAACTAGAAAGTCTCGAACAAAAAAATGATCGCAAAGACGGGGAGAACAAGCTGAACAAGTGCCTTTCGGCTATGTTAAGGGTCTATTTATACCCTATATATAGTGATAATGCCGACTGGCAAATAGTCTTCCAAAGAACAGTAATCACAGCGAGCATTTGTTCCTTGATTTTGTACTGCAAGAATACTTAGTACAAGTTTTCGTTCTTTTCTTTTTATGATGTGAGTAAACACGAAAAACAACCTCTAAAAAGCTGTATTCACGAATGAATGTTTGTTGTGTAACAAACGCGCAAAACGAATGTTTCCAAAACAAATTGATTAATTTTGAACTCTGCCTAAATGAAAGCAGCTGCAGCTGGTCAGTGGCCATAAGCCCTGTCAACTAGCATATTTGAGAAAAGGCTGGGCTAAAAATGAATCTGGTTCAAATAGGTACAATTTTGTATGGCAACACATTAATCTTTTATTTGCAAAGAAGCCACAGTGTCCATGTGCAGCTTGAGTGCTTTTTTCACTTTTCTTGAACTTTTGACATCTTTTTTGTCGTCACGGGGCTTTTTATTTCCAATTAATTCATTTTTAATGGTTGATAGTATTGATGTCTAAAAATAAAATTACGCAAAATGTTATAAAAATAAATAAGAACCTAATTTGCCAGTAATATATCCAATTGGGCAGATATACTCACAGTTTCAGGGATATGTACATATCTAATATTACGGGCTTGTACAAACATATTCTCAAAATGATATTCATTTCCTTGAGGATCACAATACACTGCATTGGAAAAAGTAATGTTCATGTAACTGTAAAAAAAACATAATAATGTAAACCATCAGATTGTTGGTCCAATAGTTTATATTATTTATCATTTACTAGCTTATGCCCGCGGCTTCGCTCACGTAAAGTTCGATAATTGTCCCACAGGATCATACTACCGGGATAAAAAGTATCCTATACAGATATCAAAAAAAAAAAAAACCATCCAAATTTCAAACATATCCATCTGATAGCTTTTGCATGAAAGAGGAGTAACAAACATCCATCCATTCAAACAAACATTTGCATTTATAATTAGTGCCAATGTTTAGTAGCTCAATACTGATGATTTTTGAAATCTTACCCATCCACAATATCTACATGTCCACAGACGTAGGTATCATTATTACGTAGGTCCACTGTTATATTTTTTCCTTGCATAGCTCTAACAAGGCATAGTAAACTGTTGTGATAATAGAATGTTTCTTTTTTAGACCCAATAAACTTTTGAGACATTGTTGGCTTGTAACAATCTGAAAATTCATTTTTAAATAGTGGAACTTGCAGTATAATGTTAATATACAACGTGTAACATAATAAACGCAAGACCTCCCGTGTGGTCTCTCTTTTGTTCTACGATTTCATGAAATTCGCAAAAAAAAAAAATACTTTCCATAGGAACTGACGCAATCACATGTATGGTAAAACTAAAAAAAAAAGTTATGAATTTCCAAAAGTCATAGAACAAAAGTTGTTCAGTTTCATGGTCTGAGACACCACACGAGAGGTCTTGCATTTATTATGTTACATGTTGTATAAAACATGCTCAATAAATCCAGATTTATATTATACAGAGTCATCATTTATTATAGTGATTTGGCAGAAAGGGCATCATATCTGTTTGGTGTGAAAAAGTATAATTATACCATCAATGCAGATGACTATAACCAAAGCCTTCCTGAGTAAAACATCAATATCACAAGTTTTTATTATTAGATTATTTTAATGATTCCATTTTGTTTATAGAACATTGCGGCAGTTACTCCTATCAACCTATTCACAAGAGAAAATATTATGTTCATATAATAATTGCTTGATAATTATTTGATTACACATGTATTTTACTTACAACCTAAAGAGAGATTCACAAGCAGAAACACTGATAATAGTTAATATTATTTATTTTATTCTACATAATTCATTATATTCACACTACTTTTAGTAACTATTTCACAATAACAAGTCGTGCATCTTGCTTAGATTTCAATTCTAACTCTGCTCTAATTATTTTCCATTCTTCACTATCTCTTTCAGCCCAAAAATAGTAGGTCCCTCTCTCTTTAGGTCCAGACACAGGTATTCGAAATCTAGCTGTTTCACCATCAGAAAAGTTATTGACAGTGTCAGTCAGCTTGAATCGCTTATCTTTGATCGGCTCTCCTAAATAGTGGACGGCACCAGAGTGAGCTCGTAACTGTTTCAACGCACTTCTATAGAAATCATAACCTCTTACCCTATCGATAATTCGGTTCTGTAAATAAAACCCAGTAACTCCGACGACCAAACCTCCCCATGCAGCAATTTGTACAAGTGTTCGAGAAGATAGTGTCATTTTAAAAAGAAGACTTAGGCAGAGGTTTTAGATACAAAAATATTGTTCTTCGGTACCTGTGGTCTCCGGAATAAATTATTTGAATGGATTACTTCAGTACTTCTTAGATATAATTTTCTTTAATCATTTAGGCATGGAGACTGCCATCCAGTTACATGAATCGTAAAATATTTCGATTACTTCTTCAAAAAATATCTATTCGATCTCGGATCAACCATTCTCTTGACAGTTTACAACCTTGCTTGAGGATGAGGTTTTGATTTTGACACAGAGCATCAATATATAATTGACCTATTTTGATAGGTGATATGTATAGTCTATTGGTGTGGGTGGTATGACATGACAATTGACATCACTGAGTGTGACAGTGTTCAGTGTTGCCCTTGATAGATTTGATTCCCTACAAAGTCGCCAATTCGTAGCGTTCCGTTAAAGGCCCAGCGCACACCGCTGGAGGCGCGGCGGAGCGCAATCGAAGACAACAATTTAATATAAACCTTAACTACCTTGACATACGGTATATGACAGTCGCGCGCATGCTCTTGTAGCTTGAGGGCGCTCCGAGCACCGCATGCGAATTTATTCTTATATTGACCGGTATGTCAAGGTAGTTAAGGTTTATATTAAGTTGTTGTCTTTAATTGCGCTCCGCCGCGCCTCCAGCGGTGTGCGCTGGGCCAAAGGAGTGTTCAATAGCTGGCATCACGTCACTCGGACTCCGCGTGCCACTCGACAAAGCAGTTCTAGGTCACAACACTCGCAACTCGCAGGGTACGAGTATGTTCTGCGATCAAGGACCGCGCCTCCGAAGGTGTGCGCCATAGAGTAATAAGCTATAAGCAGTGAACCGCCGAACATCTGTCACTCTTTGCAAGAGGAGGGGTAAACGCATACACAAATACATACAGCACACTACGGGACTTTGGTGTTCACACACAGATACATGCATCCTATTGCTATAAACGCACACGAATAAAAAACAATCACACAATAAAGTAACACACATATCTTGATAAATTAACGTGCATCCCTTACAATTTGTCCTACGACAACAAACAAAGACTGATTCTGAGTTAAGCTCGCCTTTGTACATAAGCTATATGTTGTAATTATGTATTTCTCTTATTTTTGTGTGCAATAAAGAATTAAGAAAAAATACTAGTAATATAAATGTTATACATTCAATTAGTGGTATTTCTTTTGGCAGCCATAAATGAATGAACAATTTTTTTTCTTCTTGTTAGGAGCCTCGCAGGTCAACCTATGAGGCTGTCGTCTGCTTAAGGTGGAAGCGCCGGGGTAGCCCACGAAATTCAAATTTTCTTACATTTTTTGCAGGTCAGTGTCAGGTTGTATGATGAATTTAATTATTATAATCCTGGAACTACATAAGTGATACTTGCGTGATTCAAATTTTCATTGACATAAATTAATATTATTAATTGCAAAAAACGTTACTGACAAACATTTATTTTATCATTCATTCCTGTTGACTCAGCCCTACGCTACTATACACAATGGCGTCTGTCTACGAATGTTCATACTAGTTTTATTCAAGGTTTAAACGACCCTTCACGAAGCCGTCAACCAAGCATTCTGTAAATCAAACTAAGTAACCCTAAGCAAAAATGATTCGCTGGGAAACGACTTTTTTCTTTGGGGTGAAAAATCAATGTAAAGCTCAATATAACGCACTCAAAACATTGTGCCGATGAATGCATTGAATAGTAAAATGGAGCCATTTAAAGTTAAGTTATAACCTTAAAAATTTGTATTAAAACAAAACATATGAAAAAGTTGGAACTTTGACTATCCATTAACTCCGTAACTAGAAGTTTCCCAGGTATGGTCTAGCTAAACCAAAAAAATATCACAATGACGGGGAGAACAAGTGCCTTTCGGCTTCGTTAAGGGGCCGTCTCCACGAGCGAGAGAATCGCGGCGATTTTACGTATTTCTATACGCGAATATCGCCGCGATTCTCTCGCTCATGGAGACGGCCCTTAAGAGAGTGTATAGAAATACGTGGCACGACGATAATATCGCCGCGATTTTCTCGTTCGTGGAGACGGCCCCTTAGGGTCTATTTACACCCTTTATAATGTCTATGGGGGTTAATTCCAGCTATACCAACTCTAGAGCTAATACCTCAATGGTACGCGCGTGTACGTTACCCCAGCAGGAAAGTGTCTCCTAGAGTGATATGAGTGGAACGTATAATTAGTGTATAATCTGCTGTGAATGTGCACCACATAAAAAATTGGTGCGCTTTGTCGTTTTGGAAAAAAACGGAAAAAACGATTCCTGCTAGGGTAACGTTCTTCCAGCAAGAAAATTCTAAACGAATGATCAGAAAGAGAAATATTGTGCATGGCCAGAGAGCTTATATTTGTGTAAAAAAGTGCACCGAAAATGGAGGTTGTGCGTCTTCAGGTTTTCGAGATATTGCATTTCCTGCTAGGGTAACGTTTTGCAGAATCATGTACCTCTAAAACCATTGCATGTGGGCGTGTAGAATAAACATACACGTGTAGCTCTTAATTTGTGTAAATTTGTGACAGAATAAGTTTTAAGAAAATATTTATAATTTTCAATTATCGCGGTTTTTTGAAAACTCGAATAAAAATCGCAGCGCCTAAATGAGAAAACGTAGAAGCTCGCTGAAAACTGTATTCGGACCTTCTTGACGCTTATAATAACCATAAAAAGTTTCAAAAGTGTAGATGCATGTGTTATTGAATAATATTGCTAAAAGTCAAAACGACGGTGTCATAAGTTTGACGGCAAATACAAGAAACCGGCTCAACCCAAGACGTGTAGGTGCAAAACCAAAAATTAGTTTATTTAGTTAAAAATATATAGTGAAAATATTCAGCTTGGAATGTTTCGCATTAAGTAAATATAAACAAAACACAAAACATGTAAACAACGGCTGGTTACCCGACCAAATTTGAAAGACTACAAAAAAGCGACGGATTCATACATATCTATGACCTTCTTTACTTACTCACGAGTCGGTTGAAACGTGTTTTGCCTGAGTACACTGAAGTAGAAAAGTAGTAATAAAATAAAGTTGTTATTGGATTATATTCTTCTAACTGTTTCTGTGACTATTATTATATGTTTAAATAAAACGTAAAACAAATTGTACAATTGCAAGTATTTGCCGTTTAACTTGGATATAATAAATACTAAAGGTGTCAACCACCTTCAAGAAGCTTGCGAATCATGTTTGAGAAGAGAATTTACTCCTCAGTGTTATATTTGTCGCAGTGGAAATGTGTCATTCATTATACGATGTTAAAGACATTATCATTTTTGAACTTCGTGACGTGTCGCCTTGTTGGATGATCTGCTTTTCTGCTTTTTAACACTGAAATAAATAATAAGGAGTACTCAATTCTGTCTGTAATAGAATATAAACCCGCTTGAAAACCCGAAAGCATTGGACATTACAGGGCTCACTGCTACAGAAAAAATAGTAATTTATTTGAATGTTGTTATGATGATCTATATGTTAAAATCCAACGACGCGGGAAATATAATATAATGCCACATGTAATAGTCTACATAATAGAATAGACAAAATTGTATAGGGTTAAGCAAAGAAATTTTGGTACAATTTTGAGAGTTGTATTTAGTGTATACATTAAACCGCACAAAGATATGTGTTGCAACAACGTGCTTTCATTATCGTATTACGTATGTGGGATATTATAACCTACGATTTTAATATTAAAGCTAGTTAAGTCTTGTCACATAATTTTTATTTGGTGGCGTTTTATCAGTGATTTAAAATTTAATTTGAAAAACTGATCCGTGATTTTAAATAATAATGGCTACACAAGATACAAATAATTTGATAGCACTATTTGTGTTCTAATATTTATAGGTAGGTAATTTGATCTGTGATTTGTTGCTATAATTACTTTAAGAATCAAAATTAAGGGAATTAAAATAATAATTTCCACATCAACAAGCTTTTTCATTTGATATGGTCTCAAGGTGCATTTAATATAATTTTTTATTATCCCCCAAAATTAAGTCATATAATTGCCAACAACCGTTTGAACGCGACTGTACGGACAACAGCTTAGATTTAATACGTCCGATGAAGAAGGTCATAGATATGTATGAATCCGTCGCTTTTTTGTAGTCTTTCGAATTTGGTCGGATAACCAGCCGTTGATTACATATTTTGTGTTTTGTTTATATTTACTTAATGCGAAACATTCCAAGCTGAATATTTTCACTATATATTTTTGACTAAATAAACTAATTTTTGGTTTACACCTACACATCTTGGGTTGAACCGGTTTCTTGTATTTTGCCGTCAAACTTATGACACCGTCGTTTTGACTTTTACCAATATTATTCAATAACGCATGCATCTACACTTTTGAAACTTTTTATGGTTATTATAAGCGTCAAGAAGGTCCGAATACAGTTTTTAGCGAGCTTCTACGTTTTCTCATTTAGGCGCTGCGATTTTTTTTCGAGTTTTCAAAAAACCGCAATTATTTGAAAATTATAAATATTTTCTTAAAACTTATTCTGTCACAAATTTACACAAATTAAGAGCTACTCGTGTAAGTTTATTCTACACGCGCACATGCAATGGTTTTAGAGGTACACGATTCTGCAAAACGTTACCCTAGCAGGAAATGCAATATCTCGAAAACCTGAAGACGCACAACCTCCATTCTCGATGCACTTTTTTACACAAATATAAGCTCTCTGGCCATGCACAATTTTTCTCTTTCTGATCATTCGTTTAGAATTTTCCTGCTGGAAGAACGTTACCCTAGCAGGAATCGTTTTTTTCCGTTTTTGTCCAAAACGACAAAGCGCACCAATTTTTTATGTGGTGCACATTCACTGCAGATTATACACTAATTATACGTTCCACTCATAACATTCTAGGAGACACTTTCCTGCTAGGGTAACGTACACGGTACGCGCAGGTCCTCGTACGTATCTACGTGCAAATAATGAAGGAGTACTGCCCTGTGTTACAGCACTATTACTTGAATCGGAACGCGCTGCTAGCAAGGAACATATGGCTGCTAGTGTCAAACTTTCAACAATGTCACGATAACATAACCTAAACATATTTCTAGCCTATTGCACAGTGTTGTTTTGTGCTAAATACCTAAGAAAGTCATAATTCATATTTTGAAAGTATTCGCAATACGCCTTTAGATTGATTAGTACAAAAATATGAGTACTTCAAAGGGAAGCGATTTAAGAAAGCGACCACAGAAACATCAAAATAGAACTGCATTTAAAAATGATCTACATGATAAAAGTCATAGAACTAAGTTTATAAACTCTTTGGATATAACTGGCGTATGCAAACGTTGCAAAGATATACTTGAATGGAAAATAAAATATAAAAAGTACAAGCCATTGACTGCACCTCGCAAGTGTGTGGGTTGCGAACAGAAAACAGTAAAATATGCTTACCACATGCTATGTACTAAGTGCGCTTTAGACAAGAAAACATGTGCTAAGTGTTGCAAACCAGTTGAGGTATAGTTAAATCTGTATAATTTTATTTTCTGTTTTAATGTACCGACCAATCAACTATAAAATTTCCCAATCAACCTTGAACCAAATGGTTTAGAAATAAAGTTGAAAATCTATTCAAGAAATTTTGACAAATTGTAGTAGATGTTCTGGCATCTGTATGTTTACGTAGATATTACATGTAGCATTATTAAACATAATAAGAAACTTATCTTTGATCCATAATTTTAGGGGGAAGAATCACCAGCTGTGGAAGAGCCCCAGAACACAGATTTGAAAGCAATTTTAAAAGACCTACCGGAAAGAAAACGCCGAACAATATTGAGGTCTGTATAAATATCAGCTGTCTTAATTTAAAAAAAAGACAACAAAAAAAATTATTTGTATTCCCTTCTATTATTTTTTTTATTTATTTATTATTTTAATTGTTAATTATAAGTATTATAGCACACACTTAAGAAAAAATTCATTAGTGTACCACATCAGCTCTAGTTTTTTAGTTATTAAGGTATGTGTAGGGCTTCAGCATATTGAGTGTAAATATGAAAATAAGGGAGAGAAATTCTTTTCCCAGCAGTGGAATAATACATTTTTCAATTAGTCTTATACTGTTTTTGCGTCGGTGTCCCTTCCACCCCATATAAATATTAATTGAAATAATAATCAAAAAAATTCTTTTGATGGAAAACATACATTTTTATTTTTGTACCATTAAGTATTTATAAAAAAAAGGCCAACCTAAAACCACTCTCATATCTAGAGCAACAAAATCACCATCGAATAGTGTAATTCATTTATTAGAACTTGCTTACAATTCAGAAACTGGGTTTTACTATCATAACAATGATGTACTTGAATACTTATTTTGAGTTATTGCTAGCACTGATTAGCTTATGATAAAGTGAACCATGTACAAATTGATAATTTTTGTAGGCTCATAAACAAACAAGAAGACGGACAGCAAAAGTTAACACCACAAATAAAAACACAGATAGAAGATATGTTGATGAAAATGGATAACATTGACTTGGATGAAGATTTCAATTTTACTGATGATGATGATGATGAGGATTATCAATTGGATAACGCAAGTGCATCAATTAAAGATTAAATTGTGAATACTGTTGGTGCCTGACCCATTGAAAAATATATCACATAGATTTCAAAAAAAGTTTGGCTACATAGTGTGGCCCATCTCTTATACCAATGTGGTCTCTTTTTAAGCCTTGATGTGACATGTCAATGCTCAGGTACAAATATTATATTGGATAAAATTGTTATGAATTATATTATATAAACAGTGAGAAGTAAAATCAGGTATTTTATTTAATACTACCACCTACCGATTGGTTGAAGCTATGCCTGTTTAGGTCTAAAACTATTCTTCAGTAACAATATCTACCGGGATAAAATTGTTGTATGAAGAAATTCATGGCCCTTTGTGTTAAGTTTTTACTATTTTTAACTAATTCCCCTATAAATCTTATTTCGTTTCTCAAGGATTTAAAAAATGGGCCCTCAATCCAGATGCACACGAACCTTAGGGCTCAGGGGACGAGGCGATGTTGTCGACGCGCCCCCACCACGCGTCTACCAACAAACCGCCAGTGTTGCGTTATGTTCATCCGACGATAATCATAAAGGCCTGCACACACCGGGGACGGCAGGGAAGAGCCTTTTATCTTTATCCAATACCCAGATTCCAATGTTGGGTTGATCTCTAAACATTCGATCTTGTATCTTGTCATCACTAGCTACATGCCTATGAATTTACCTTGAGTAAAGATAAAAAGCTCTGCCCTGCCGTCCCCAGAGTGCGCTGGCCACAGAGCATCATATAAATACTGGGCGCTGGCCTTAAAACTTGCGCTCATCGTATTGTAGATCTTCATAAAGCGTGTAAAACGACCCAGTGACCAAATGTTCATCTTCAACCGAATGCGAACAGGCATATCATACCAATATAAAAATCTCGCCTTCAGAGCGATTGCTCTCTGCATCCGTTCCGAATCTGGTGAAATCACGCGTGAACCGTGGTGAACCGTGAACTCCTAGGCATCCAGATCGAAGGTCATCATCAGCATCATTCTCCTGTCCTTATCCCAAATAATCCCAATGTATTTGGGATAGGCACACCGATTACATCTCAGCAGCCTCCTTTCTAGCCATAATAATTATCATCATTCACACAGTTCATTCATTGTTTCTCCATCCACAAAACTTCTTTCTTTAGCCATCCACATCAATACTCAAACTTTCCTCATTCCTCCGAATCACATGCCCATACCATGACGACCGATTACATTATCATGCAACTTTTACGTCCCGTCCGCCACTTGGAAACTTCTTCTTAGGTTACACCACACATCCCTCAATTCTGCTACATGCGATTGCCCAATAGCAATTCAGATAAAAGGCGTTTTATAAAATATCACCTCATCCCTATCAATCTCACATAGGGTTTTATATATCCAAATACTGGGATAGTTTACAACACATTTAATTCAATATACATATCATAATTTATTAAAATAACAATAATTTACAAATAAGAAAACTATGAACTTCTATAAAATTTACACTTTGATTATTTTTATAAAGAAACTATATAATAAACCGCAAAGGTAACAAAGCATCTTCTGGTTCCTTTTGCTATCAGATAATGCCAAGCTGTCGCAACTGAAAAAATGAATAGCTGATTTTACAATTTCATCATATGGGTCAAACAAACTATGTGCCTGATGGGATTTGTCATCAGTATAAATAATGAACTTCCGTTAAAACTTTCATATTATCTATAATTTAAAATCTTCAGGGGGATAACATAAGAATTGTATCTTTCTTTTTGCCACTGCACTGCCTTTCCCAAGCATGTTTAGTAAAGTAAAGTTAAACAAATATATAATATACTTACGAATCCTTGTCTTTCTTTTTCTTTCTGCAAAACCAATTTTGTTTGCATGTCGTCAAACTTGACTATAGCTGATAACACTTTAGCTAAAGTAACGGAATGTAATCCTGAGCCTGTTAGATACTCATAAAGTATATTACGCAAATATTCAAGCTCAGTGTTTTCTTGCAGTGAATGCAAATGTCTTAGACTAACGAGCGCCTCATCAAGTCTTCTTTCAAGTTTCTCGTTAGACAATTTTAATTTCTCGTTCTTTTCTTGCATTTGTGACATATTGACATTCACAGATTTGTTCATTTGTTCAACAGCATTCAGTCGCTTTTCTAATGTACTGTTTACTTGTAATATATTATGGTACTTTTCTGTTATTGCATTAGTATCCCTTTCATTTTCATTCAATGCACTTATTTCCGGTTTGGGGTAATTTTGGGACTGTAATTGATCTTTGAGCTCCAAATTTTCTTCAATCAATAACATATTTTCCCTTAAAAGATCATCAATTTTCTCTTTCCTCTTTTGAGCTTCTTTTTTCAGTTCTGCTAAATCGCTTGAAATATCATTGTTATCATTAGAATGTTCACTTGCTATTAGCTCTCTGAGTTTGTCATTCAAGACACTGTTCTCTTTCGATATTTTTGTTAAATAGGTTTGTAGGCCTTCAATATCAGACTTGAAACGTCTGTTTTCTTCTTTCAATATTTCATAATCAGCTTTTAATAATTTGTATTGATTTGGAAGTTCACTATCTGTACCACTGCTTGCCTGTGGATTAGTTTCCTCTGGCTCAATTAGTTTTATTTTACAAATTTCGCCCAAGTTCTCTTGTTGACTCTGATCTGTTTGACTTTCATTATTTTGAGTCTTTTTAATCGAACTATTTTCTAATTTTTTAATTATTTCGTTCAGATGATTTTTTTCTGATTCAATTACGGCGTGTGATTCTCGTAGGTCATTAATTTCAGTTTCCAATTTTATATAGCTATTAGCAATGCTTTCAGCTTGACTTTTTAAAGATATATTTTCCAGTGTTATTTTTTTGTTTTGCTCTTGTAGTTTATCAAAGTAAGCAATTTTTGCATCCAGTTCTTTTGCTCGAACTATTAAATTGTTGTTTTCGGTTTTTAAGGCATCAAACTCTTCCAACGTTTTACTATGCAAATCCTTAAATGTATCCAATTCTTGACCGGTTTTATTGTTTTCAATTGTTAGGCATTCGAGTTTTGCATTTAAAGTTTGTTTCTCGTTTTTTAACGATTTTATTTTTTCTTCAAAATCGGAATGTTTTTCTGTTAAAGTTTGTTTCTCGTTTTGTAACGATGTAAGCTTTTCTTCAAAATCTGAATGTTGTTCTGTTAAAGTTTGTTTCGCGTTTTCTAACGATTTTAGCTTTTCTTTAGAATCTAAATTGTCTGTTCTTTCAAATTCCATGGCTATTTGTAAATTCTGTAAATTTTTCTCATGTTCAGTAATCTTATGACATAAATTTTCATTTTCTGCTTTTACAAAATTTAATTCATTCATAGCTGCCTCATAGCGATCGGTTATATTTTTAATTTCTTCATTTGTAACGCTTTTCTCTACTTGAAAATCACTGATTGTTGATTTCAAATTATTATTTTCGTCCCTTAACACATTTAGTTCTGTGGACAGACTTCCAAATTTTTCAATACCTATTTTTAATTCTTTTTGCAACATAGTATTTTCCTGCTTTAATTCATTTAGTTTGTTAGTATTTAACGTAGATTCACTGTATGAAATATTTTTTAGTGCATAATTTATTTCCTTAGTAAGAGAGAAAAAAGCTTCGTTATTAATTGTTTGAAAGGATTTCGCCTCAGTTGAAAATAAGCAAATAAGTTTCTTCATTTCCTTGACTTCATTTGCAAGTCTTAAACAATTTGTTTTCATTTTGTTACTTCTAATAACTTTTTCATGCATGATGGCATTATCGGATTCCAAATCAGAGACAATTTGACGGAAGTCTATATTTTGATTTTGCAGTAATTCATGGTTTGCTAATAGTTTTTCAATTTCTGATTGTAATTTAATTAATTCATCTCTTTCTTCTTGTATTTCTGATTCTAATTTTGCATATTTTTCTTTCCATATACTTAATTCGTCAAGAAGTTCGTCTTTTTTTGACTCTTCTAAAGCTTGATCATGCAGGATTTTTTCTCTTTTTTGAAGTTCACTTTCTAAATGCCCTATCTGAGCACTTTTCTTAGCGTTTTCTTCACTTAATTGTGAATTTCTATTTTCTAAATAAGTGTTTCTGTCAATCATAGCCAACTTCTCTGCAGTTTCTTGTTTCATTTGTAACTGTAGACATTTATAGCCTTCATCAGCTTTTGTTTTTATTTGTTCTAAGTTCTGACATTTTTTTGTTAGTTCTTCTATTTGGGACTCCAACTCGTGTATTTTAGATTTTGTTGAGGTTAGTTCAGAGCTATCATGACTAAGCTTAGACCGTTCTGCTTCCAATAATGCTACATTATTTTTATAGTCATTTACAACTATATTCAGTGATTGTATTTCTTTCTTACTTGCTTCCAGGTGATCTTTAAGCGATTTTATTTCCGCTTCTTTACTTTCTAATTCTTTGTGAATGCTTAATTTATTTTCTGCTAAGGAAATAGCATATTCTTCTTCTCTCTTCCCAAATATTTCAATCTTGCCACGTAATTCTGCTATTACTTCTTGAGCTTTTTGAAAATCAAGCTCTAGTGTTGATAATTCTCTCGTTTTATTGAACTCATAGACATTAATCTTATTCTGTAGTTCTTCATTGATATTATTTAATTCCTGAATCTTCTGCTTCGATTCTGCCAACTGTTCAGTAGCAAGCTTGAATTGTTCGATTTCTTTGTTTTTATTTTCAAGATCATTTGTCAGAATTTGCATCTCCGTATTGATTTGAGAATTTTTTTCTTTACTTGACTTCAGTGACTCCTTGTACTTGTTAAGTAATTGTTCCATTTTTTCAATCTTATTATTCAAAACAAGTATTTCTGCTGCTGAAGATTCTTCATTTGTCTGATTTACCTCATTATCATTAGATAGATTTATTAGTTGTACATCGCCATCACCTTCACTTGATCGAGTTATGTTCTCGTTTGTATCATTACTACTAGAAATGTTATAATTACTTTGCAATAATTGCACTTTAGTATTAAGTGCATCTATTTTCATACCCTTCTCTTCAATTTCAATACGAAGTGCCTTTTCAAGGTGGGCCTATAACAAAAAAAAAACCTCTTTTTTTAATCACACTCTTATATCTCTGCCTCGTTGGTCTAGAGATGGTGGTCGCAAACACTACTGCTGAGCATGAGTTCCATTAGGAATTTGTCAGTAGTAGCCTGAAGTATGGATTTGCGCCTGGTTTATGGCAATTGGCGCGCCACCTATTTCATGGGACTTAAACATAACAGGCTAAATGTGGGTGTACTATCACCTCTGCCTTTCCTTTTAGGGAAATAACGTCATTATGTTACGTTAATTGTCGAATTAATTTAATATAATACGTGGTGGGATGTCGTGTCAGAATGATTTTATGAGTCTTGAATACAGTTATCAAGTATTGGTCTTACTGTAACCACATAAAAGCCTCAAATGTAAAACAAATAACATGATTACGAATTGAATTTCTAACGCATAAGCAGTAACAAATAGTTACAATCCTGACTGATTCAAAGAATTACATGATCTGAAACTATACGTAGGGTGATTGCAAAATATTAACGGCGTTTTGAAAGAAAGGTTGTATCTGAATTAATTTGTTTTCATATTAGCTATAACCTACCTTTGCACTTTGTTCCAAAGCACACTGTTCACGAAGCTCTGATATTCTCCTTAAAGCTTTGTCTTGGGTTTCAACTAAAACACTCTGGAAACATAAATTAGATTTAGTTATCACATTTATGAACTGTAAATAAAAAGAACTTCATGATTTTAGATACTTACTCGTGCTTTAGCATTTTCTCTCTCTAGTAATTTATAATGACGAGCTAGATCGCCATATTGTGTTCTGTACTTTGTGTATCGTTCTTGTGTGCGTCGATATGCAGCATACAGCTGCTCCTTTGTTACCCGATCAAGACTTACATTACCACTCGAGAAACCTCGCTCTTCTGCCTCACTCGCCGAGACCTCCATATCAGACTGAAAAAGATAATTGGTAAAAAGAAGCTGGGTTAGGGGGTGGGTTATTTACTTTTATAGTGGCTGTGCACTCTCGTCAGTACACTCCCAGACAGAGCGAGTGCGAGAGGACTCGGGATAGTTCTCGGTCAGTCTCGGTTGAGAGTAAACAGTCACCTTTATAGTGTTTAGACTACTTATATTGACGTCAATATAACTTACCTGTAGATGGTACATAGAGGGAGTCTCATAGCTTGGTAGTCTGAAAGACACATCACTAGCGAATGAGCTATTTGAAAGCCGTCTTTGTCTTTGGTTGTCCTGCAAACAAAATTTGAAAATTACATTTTAATGTTGAACCTTCTTTTATATGTTATTCTTGTGGGCAATGCCCATATTATTATATGCTTGATAATCATTTGTCACATACTTCGCAATTTACATTTCTGACAGTTTTATATACTCGTAGATTGTCATGGAGATGAGATTGCAACTAGAATTTGTATGTTTTAAATAGGGGTTTGACTTTTACTTGGACTCTATTAGTATTAAACAAATCTGTAACCATAAGACCAGTCATCCATGTCACGGATGACTGGTCTTATGGTTACAGATTTGTTTATAACGACCCTTATCAATGAATCATATTTGAGGTTTATAGCATGGTTATAGTACCATAAAAAAGCAGTCACTAGCGCACTGACCGGCCGCGCGCCCGTCCCGACTACCTAGAGCCACGTGGCTTTTTTTAAAGGTGACCGACAACGAAAATGCCATTTACACGATTGCGTTAGTGTGAAAAGCCATAGAAACGTCTGTTTAATACTACTAAGTTGAGACCAAGCATCTGCAACTTTCTTTTTGTCTTTATGGTTACCGTGCTTCGGATTCCAAATACACGGTACACTTTGATAGGCCTCGAGAAAGGCCATAATCTCGTCGTTAGACCAATTACTACTCATGATCGTAGCGTAAAACTAAAAACGTCCGTTCGGTGGGAGCTTGTGAGCGAAACTTCACCCGCCAACATGTAAATACGTCGCAAGCTTCCTTTGATCTGTGTTCAAAAACCGACATTAGTCCGGATCGGCGACAAATCCACTCAAGGCTGCAAGCCAAGCAAAACACCCCGTTCACGCGCTTGTGTTTGTGGACGTTCAGCAAGCCTCGGCAAGCGTGTAAACGTGCCATTAGGCCGGCTCCACACGTTGGCCCCAACGCCACTCGTCCAACGTGTGGATCTAGAAAATAGCATTGGCATCAATGGGACGAGCGTTGTGAGTTGGCCGAGGCGCGTCGATTTTAATAAAGGAATCTGCGCCAACGTTCGCTATCCGTCCACATGTTGGCGCTTTGCTCAGTCCTGCCTGAGTCCTGTTGCAACACGCATCGAGAGCACGTGACGAGCGAGAATGTCATCCTCATCCTCAAAATCGCCACCCACGAGCACAAATAAAAAAGTTATCGAATTTTTAGAAGTTTACCAGGCACATCCAATAATATGGAGCAATTTCGATTTCTGTATCGGACATCTTCAAGTTGGCTCTGACGGGACAGGACTGATATAATAGCCAACGTGTGGACGAATCACGAAATTAACCGACCAAAGTTGGTACGAGCGTTGGCGGCAACGTGTGGCGCCGGTGTTACCGTATCAAGACGCCGTACCACTACCGTACCGAATGAGCGTCCAAACTAGCGTTCTTGGATCGAGACGCGCGCTGACACGAAACGGAGGTATGGTACGGACAAAAGAAGATATCTGGACACAGCATAATTAATACATCGTTGGTGCGCTTGCCAAACCGAATATGTGCATTTTAAGAACTTTTCAGGACAACATAAAAACTGTTTTTTTCGTAATGAATGAATAGAAGAAGAAATCAATGAATCTTCTAAAAAAATAAAAATAGAACAAAATATGGCAAAAAATATCTATTTTAGTCTAAGCCCGTATACGCACTATGCGGTTAGCCCGATTGCGGCCAGCCGTCCGGGTGACCGGAATCAAAAATTTGTACGAGAAAGGTCGACCGGCAGCCGCATCGCAGTGCGTATAAAAACTACTTTCAGACAGATTTCTTTTGTTGATTCTTCCGTCAACAAAACCCGTTTCTACAGTGGTCATGCTATGCTACGCATGCTGGAAGACTTTAATAATTTATTTATAACATGAACTGGACAGCAATTTACAATGATTACTAATCAGCAAAGATTGTACTGTAATGATTGTATGTACTTACAAGTATATCATGTGAAGATATGTAGTCTACTGACTCATTAGGCTGTAAGGGCTGGACCAGGGCAACATCTTGGAATGTATTCTGTTGACTGCTTTGTGGTGATGACTGTGCCTTGCCAGAGCGAGGATTCTGGCTCTCTGGGAAATAAAACTAATTGTAAGAAAATTTTATCAAGGCTATGTTTTCAATTCATCACTATATTCCAATTACTGTTTACAGTATTGAAATATACTGAACGCACAAACTAGTTCTAAAGTAAATTGTATTATTGACTCACCATTATCTCCAATTGAGAATAAATCATTATTTGTGATATCAGTTATACTACTGGAGGCAGACGTGACAGCAGCCTGTATAAATACAATCTTTATATTACAACACAACTCTAAGTTACTTATAATCTAATTTTAAATACAAAATTTATTAACTTGTTATGGAAAAGTGAAAGTAGGTAAAACCAAATAACCCAATATGGTTATGGAATATTACGTGTAGAGTTATTAGTTAATACGTAGTACCTTGCATTAATATGTCTAAGTAATAAGGTCACTGGTAGTGGTATGTTATTGATTGCTTACGATAAATGAAAATCACCTGAGCAGCTTGAGCGAATTGCTGAATCCTTTGAGGCGATGACTTCACCTCCTCAGCCAATTTGTCCTTTAACTTCTTAAACATTTTACTTTGGCTAACTTGACACCATTTCACATATAATACTCATTATAATACTTATTACGAGCTAGCAGTGCATTAGTATGTTGCACGAGCATATAGATAAGAAGAAATAATACACTTAAAACATTAACTAAGCCTGGAGGTAATGCTGTGGCAATAGCAGTAATTAGAGGTGTCATGTATTTTCCTTCAATTTGCAAAAGTATTTTGTAATAAACTTCAGTGTTGTTCGATCCTTCGATCCGTTCTTCTAGGTCTATTTTTTTTCACTATGGTGATGTTGGTGCCCAACCCAACCCACTGTCAAAGTTTTTTTTTTTATTGTATTGGACGACATTTTATTCTTACAACGACGACGACGGCGACGACCGCGACGGCGGGCGTACACAGACGCAGACGCCTGCTGCGTCTACCATTTAGCCATGGGTGTCGCTAGTATCTTTAGACTCCCGGAAAATGTAAATATCATACAAAACAACCTTAAATATATGTGTACTTTTATTAAACGACAGATCAAAACATATTATTGTTTAACCAAGGAGCAAATTCAATACACTTCACAGAGCAATTTCATGGGGAAGGTAAGTTCCTAGTACCTGTAACTCTGTCAAAGATCTGCAACGGACAGTCGGAACCAGTGGCTTAACGTAGTTTCCGAGGCACGGAGGAACTCGGTAAATAATGGATCGACCTTGTTAAGTGCGTCTTAGCCTTGAAGAAAATATTGTGCTATATTTGATAAATAAATTGTTTTGAAATGTTATTGAAAAAACAAAAAGGCAGTTTTAGTTCTGTTTTTGGCCACACGCCATAAGATCCTTATAAACTTACGCTGTGCAAGGGTTGAACCTCATCTGGCAGCTCGGAATCGCACTTTTCCATGCTCCTTCTATCCTTTTCTGTCGCTCAGAAGTTCAGAATCGTCATTTGCTAGAGCGAGAAACAGACCGTGCTGACGACCGCATTGTCGATGCTACCGCTCGTCGAACCTTAAATATATGTGTACTTTTATTAAACGACAGATCAAAACATATTATTGTTTAACCAAGGAGCAAATTCAATACACTTCACAGAGCAATTTCAATTACACACCCAATTACAAGCAATTTCAATAACAAATCACATCGAAAATTTAAAAATCCAATAATTCTATGGACTTTATTTGACATTGAAAACACAACATCTGATAGTATGACATGACATATATTACTATACTATACTCTTTGGTCCGACACATCACACAACCTGTGGACACAACTTTTGTGTCAGTCACTGACATGATGAAGTAAAACAAAATTTTATTTGTTGTGTTGTGTTTTCAGGTTTCAGAGGTTTTGTTTCTATTTGGCGAATTAATTTGTCTGTAAAAAAATTACGCTAAGGTTGATCAAAATCACAACAGCGCAGGTCCTAACCGGTCAGTTTAGCGTTCAACCTAAATATTGTGACTAGTTGGTATCTGACTAATTTTACTTTTTTAAGTTGTATTCAGCTTTGCAAGCATTCAATTATTATAAATATCTGCCGTTACACCAGTGAGTCTTGTTTTGTTTGAATGATTGAAATCAGCAGTCTGCACAATAGTGTTTGCATCAAGAATCCTAACAAATTACAAAAGCTGAAAAAGGTTACAGCTAATTGGATTAAGAAGCAGCAGCACTGATATGGAGGCTGGAAGCTGGAGCTGGTAATTATAGATAACCAACCATAGGTGAGAATACTACATCCAGAAAAAGCTATGGCAGCTACTACAGCTATAAGACTGGTACACTATGCTAATTTTCTGGATTCAGGATTTGCCTATGAGATAAAGCTATGCAAGGCTTCTGAATATTCAAATGCAGAAACGAAACGAATGACAAGATGAGACACGAAACTAATATTCAAGATAACAAAATACTCTTAATACCAGTAAAAACAATCTCACAGATGATGATGCATTCTACTTAAATCAAATAGCTGAATTCCAATAACATTTATAAAAAAATAAGAAGCCAGCAGTAATGATACAGAACTACAAAAAATATAAGTACTTAGACAATCAGGGAAAGAAGATCCTAAAAGACTACATGAATTTTCCTTACAAGACAACTGCATATTTTATGGCATAAGAAAAGCAATTAAAGAAACTGCTTCCTAAGATCCTAGGAGAACTTCACACTATGGGCAGTGTGAAGTTCTTCTAGGATCTTAGGTTGCAGTTTCTTAACAGCATCAGGGATTGTAAAATTGAAAGCACTAGCAAGAAGCTATGTGCAGTGGAAAGTATAGATGCAGACATTGAACAGATTGTAAAGCAATGCAAGGGGCATTGTCTAATGCAGAAGAAACCTACTTAAATACCAATACATACCTGGGAATACCCAAAAGAACCATGGGGTCACATTCAAATTGACTATGCTGGACCATTCATGAACCAATATTTCTTGATAATTGTAGATGCTTAATGCTCATACAAAGAGGTTAGAGGTTACTACTAATATAATTATATATTAAATAAAATATATAACTCATTTGGTTTACCAATCACTCAAATCTCTGATAGTGGAAACAGTTCAGATCAGAGGAAATATAAAGATTTCTGAAAGAAAACAGAATTCAAGCTAAGTTCACAGCATCTTTTCACCCAGCAACAAATGGCCAAGCTGAGAGATATATTATGTACAAACATTTAAAAATAAATGAAATAATGTGGCAAATGAAGGTGGATCCCTACAACAACACAAATTGCAGAAATTCCTGATGAACCCCAATACTACAATGGGGTTGAGCCCTGCTGAGACGATGTTCAAAAAACTGTACATAACGTGGATTGATTTAGTAAAAAGATCACAAATAAAATAGTACAAGAATTAAGAAATTAAAGTAAATAATAAATTCAAAACGGGAAATATAATACAGATAAGAATGTATGACAGCAACAAATGAATATTCAGAAATATAATAAGTATGAAGTAGATTTATTTATTTGAGAAAACATCTACAATTCAAACAACGGGAAGATATACCTACCCGAAACAATCCCAACATTGAGTCAGTTGTGCCGATTAGCCCTGTAAAGAGCAAACAAACAACACTGGTACACAAGGCAAGGAAGTCAACAACAACACAAATTGCAGAAATTCCTGATGAACCCCAATACTACAATGGGGTTGAGCCCTGCTGAGACGATGTTCAAAAAACTGTACATAACGGGGATTGATTTAGTAAAAAGATCACAAATAAAATAGTACAAGAATTAAGAAATTAAAGTAAATAATAAATTCAAAACGGGAAATATAATACAGATAAGAATGTATGACAGCAACAAATGAATATTCAGAAATATAATAAGTATGAAGTAGATTTATTTATTTGAGAAAACATCTACAATTCAAACAACCGGAAGATATACCTACCCGAAACAATCCCAACATTGAGTCAGTTGTGCCGACTAGCCCTGTAAAGAGCAAACAAACAACACTGGTACACAAGGCAAGGAAGTCATCAATAATTACTATGCCTATAGAAGTTCCACCAGAACCACAACTGACAGAACCGGCAAGAACAGAGCCTGTGGAAGTTACACCTAGAGAGATGTCACCATGCAGCAGCAGGAGAGTCGGGAGACTGCCAAATCGCCTGAACCTGTAACGAAATATTTATAACGATTCTAGGACTCGTCCTCGATAGCCGGTGGAACTTCGTGGATCATTTCCGACGTTTGGCTCCCAAACTGGAACGGGCCGGGACAGTCTTCAAGCGATACTTGCCCGACCTCAAGGGTCCCGACGCCTCCTGCCGGAGGCTCTGCGCAGGGGTCGTGCAGTCCATGACCCTTTACGGGGCCCCGGTGTGGCGCGTTCCTTGAGGCGGCGAGCCGCCCACTACCTGAACGCTCCCCAAAAGGTGGTAGCCGTAAGGCTAGTCCGAGGGTACCGCACGATCTCCGGCGAGACGGCGAGCCTCCTTGTCGGATTGCCGCCATGGTATCTGGAGGCGATAGTCCTCGCGCGCCTGCACAAATGACGCGCGGAGGCACTACGTCGGCGGAAATCTCCGCTGCCGCGGCAAATCGCCGCTCAGCGGACAGACATCCGGCGCGATCTCACGGCGACATGGAGAGAGCGACTGTCGCAACCCCGTGCAGGGCACGCCACTATAGTGGCGATAAATCCCCTCTTTGAGGAGTGGCTAGAGAGGCGCTACGGTGCCCTCACCTTCCGCCTGACGCAGGTCCTCACCGGACACGGTTGTTTCGGGAGGTTTCTGCACCGAATAGGGCGGGAGGAAACGCGAACGAAATGTTTTTATTGTGAGGATCGTCCGGACGACACGGTGGAGCATACCGTGGAGGTCTGCTCCGCTTGGGCGGAGCACCGCCGTGTCCTCGTAGCGGTGATTGGCGGGGGCGATCTCTCGCTTCCGGCCCTGGCTCAAGCCATGGTACGGAGCAAGAGGTAATGGGAAGCTGTCACCTTCTTTTGCGTAGCAGTCATGCTAGCGAAGGAGGTGGTGGGACGTGAGAGGGAAAGAGCCTCACGGTGAGTAATGGGCTAGCTCGCAGTCCGGCCGTCTTATGACGACAGACCGTGTCGACGGCGCGTACGTATTCCACGCACGCCTCAAAGAGATGTCAGCAACAAAGAAGGGGTCCGCAAGGGCCGATGCCTGCCAGGGCTGCGGGACTGTTCGAAAGAGATACCGCAGCCTTGGAACACAACGGGCAAATAAGGAACATGGATGGTTTTTAGTCAGTAGAAGTCTGACACTCCTTTCCGCTCCGCCCAGAGCAGAGGGGGGGTCATTTGATGATTTCTCATCCGAAAAAAAAAGTATTTATAACAAGGGACAGGTTGTTGACGCACGGCAAAAGCCGACGTCAGTGCCTCTAGCGGAATTCGCGTGGTGGATGGATGTTCGGATCTTTGGCCACGATTCAGGATGTACGTCTTATGTTTGCGTGAATATTATAGTACTTTGTTTTTTGTTAGCCTGTTTGAGTGTCCCACTGCTGGGCAAAGGCCTCCCCTTTCTCTTTCCTAACCTCTCTGTCCTGTGCGATATCTGGCCATGTTAGCCCTGCAAACGAGATCAGATCGTCACACCACCTTCGCCGCGGTCTACTGTTTCTGATGATAGAAATAGAACATGCTTTATAATCGTTTAGATTTAAATATCAGTGATTTGTGGTGCCTTAACCTGAGTATATTGTTTGCGGTTTTTACTACAATTCAAAAACAATTATTTCAGATTCTCAATATGAAAGACGATGATGACGTAATATGGATAGATGACTATCCCTCAGGGCTTGAAAATGATGATTTTAGGTAAAGTGGTGTTTTTTTTTAATATTATGTCATATTCTTATTTTAGCTAGGTAACTTAGTTTTTATTACAGTAACTTTAATGTGTTCCAAATTTAATGCATGTCTTCTCCTTTAGTTCACACTGTACACTGAAGAAACAGTTTTATATTGAACCAAAACCTTTTTCAGCGATTACATATTAAATGATCAAAGTGGTTCTAAAAGTGGCGGAAGGCATGACAAAAATGTTGCAACAGGTTTTAGAGAACCTGGATCATCTCGGGATTCTAGACTACATTCGTTTTGGGGAAGAGGTTATGGACCTCATGGCCCTCCAATTCAGCAGAGACCTCCCAGGGAGCATGAAAATGTGGACTTTCTAATACGTAAGTTTTGTTTGATCTTGAGAACCCATTGCGATGTATCTTTGATTTTCCATTACCAAATGTAAGAACTTCCATACCATAAAGTCCTTAAATGTCATTAAATATATGTAAGTCATTAAATGTAAGGATACGCAGGTTGTAGGTCAACATGAAATTAAATTTTTACCTACCTGTGCCTGTTGGTGGCACCTTCAAATTAATGTGTACCTATTTTTTTCCTTAGGATGCGGCTTAATGAAGACTACTTTGAAAGGGCTTCCCGAAGTCCTACTTAACCTTATGGAACCAGGATATTGTGGTGTTTGTGCTCTGGCATTTGATCATTTGGATATAGGTGTGTGATACTACTATAACAGTAACTACTATCTACCTACCCCTACATATATTTAATTGAATATGGCAGGCTCTAACTGTAAGAAGTTGTAGTGTAAAAAGTCCACGCAGGATTTTCAAAGTGGTTTGAATTATTTGCTTGCCTAACTTCCGCCTTAGTAATTTTATTTCCAAAATAGTGGGCTCGTTTCCGAGATATAAGCCATCAAACTTACTATCTTAGCCATCAGCACAACTTTGATAGCTTATATTTATTTATTTAAACTTCATGTACAATAGTGGTACATAGGCGGACTTAATGCCACAAGGCATTCTCTTCCTGAATGGATTAAATAAGAAAACATTGTGATAGGGTACAAAATAAATACAAAAAAAAAACTTCTTGCTTTCCTTATATTTCGGAATATGCCAGCTATTGATTGATACAGGTTTTACGCGAGGCTGCTATTTTAAAAATACATAAAATAAAATCGCAGAAGTTAGGCAGGCCATGGTACAGTCAGCAACAGAAGTCGTTGAACATAATTTGTTTACAATATTTCCTAATCATTATTATTTATCATAAGTTATTGACTAAAGTAAATTACAAAACAACTTGTCATAATTGAACTACAATAGTCGCTGAACTCAGTTAAACCATTAATTGCTATACATTACTACCGACAAAATTGTATGATCTGTAATAAATACAAAAGTCGCTGATCATTGTTAGTTTCCAACATTGCTAGTTCTATTAACCCGTTTGCGGTCAGTGGATACGAAACGGGGCACTATGAAAAAAAGACTTCAAAATTTCACCAAAATCCAACGCCTAATCAAGCCTTCGGGACCCGGTGGGATGTAGGAGTAGTAGGGTGGGGATACACCTCAATGTCATTGACCTTGACCTCAAGGTCATTGACTTAGAGGTCAAGGTCAAAATTCCAAAAGTCGAACTCCGCAATTATCACTTAACTTGACCTCATGGTCATTGACCTTGACCTCATGGTCATTGTCCTTGAAGTCAAGGTCAAATTTCTGAAGGTCAAAATAAGCTATTCTCCTGAAGTTGCCAAACTTGACGTCACTGTCTTTGACCTTGAGGTCAAGGTCAAAATTCCTAAAGTAAAAATCCGCGATTCTCCTAAGGTCACTGATCTTGTCCTCATGGTCCTTGACCTTGAGATCAAGGTTGAAATTCCGAAAACCAAAATCCGTGATTCTCAGGAGCAGTTATAGATCAATATTCATGGTGTCCTTGAGGTCAAGGTCAAATGACATAAGGGTCAAGTTCAAGTGACTTTGAGGTCAAGGTCAAGTGATTCCGGAGGTTACATCGACGGAGCCCCGCTTGTCGGGGCTCCTACTTCTAGGTGGTTTAGAAAAAAATAACCACGAAATAATCAACTCAAACTAACATCACCAATTTGTAGGCTTACTATAAAATAACAGCATATACCTAAACAATCACATGATCACAAATGTTTAATTGTGAAATAAATCCGAACGATGTTAAAAAGGTAATGGTTTATCCTGCAGTATCTTGTATTTAATAACTCATGCATTATCAAGTTAAAAAACTCGCGTATAACATGTTTAGCGACTTACGGCAAAATGATAGTTACCGACTTATGCTGTAATGATGTTTAGCGACTTATAACATATTAATGCTTAGGGTTTTTGTAACATTGAAATGATAACCTTATTGTGTACTCTATTCTGGTAAGTGATTTATGGTCCGTTTTAGTGTTCAGGTATTTTGTAAATTAGTATCTGTTCATCGACTTTTGTTGCTGACTGTACATACAAAAATCTTCCAACCCGTTTGTGTTATGGCATTTATCAAAATGCTCACAAAACACATTTGTAAAAAGAAAACGAGGGTTATGATTGTGTACCTTGTCTGGCCAGGACTTTCTTCAAGGGATAACATTAATTTTCATGGTTCGCAATATGTATTTTATCTGACCATTACCATAAATTATATGGACTTGATAGTTTAAAAGAAAGAGACCCTTTCATGCAACTACTAACTGTTTCGAGCAGTTTAAAGATTACAAGAATACTTACTATCTAACAGTTTAGTTTACGACTCTTTTAATATATTTTAAAGTAGTCAAGCTTCTAGAATCAAACAAACAAACGAAAATCAATTTAAAAATGGTTCATGCACTATCTTATACGTCAAAACTCTTTTTATGTAAATTTTGTTTGTATGTTAGTATGTTATCGGCCACGAACGTCGTAATCGACGTTCACACACACTTCCGACTTTCAAAATGAAGATGGCTTATTGAACAATATTAAATTCAAATCGGTGCAGGTGTCAAAATGCAGTAGGTACTTACTTGGTACTTATAAAATATTCGTGAACTGTCTATCGACTTTCGTTGCTGACCGTACAAAAGGCAACATCCACTGTTTGTTATAAAATAAATACATTTTTGCAGCTCGTGCACACTACATTTCCAAAAATCATGGCAAGAATCAAAAAAGATGGCTAGTTCTGCAAGCTAAAGTTGGGTCCCAACGTCCCAAAGAGGTAAATGGACAATTTGTCAATGTAATGTTCAAATAGATATTCTGTCGACATTATTGGTTCACATAATGCATGTGTAAGATAATAACGTAAATCTCACATACCGTTGCAATCTTGTTTATTCTTCAGAAACAAGTAGACAAGGGCGGGGTTGGGATCATAATAGTCCCGTCAAAATCGGTCCAGCCGTTTTGGAGATTAGCCGGAACAAACAGTAACTTCAAAGTGACTTCTGCATCTGTTTGAAAGGACTATGGTGTGTTAGGTCAATTAAGTATAGAAAAAAAAAATGTTTGTACACTTTGGCTTGTGATGCCGTCAGCACCACATGCTGCATGTTTGATGTTGACGGCAAATACCAAGCAGGCTTTATGTGAACATCGTCGCCCGAACAGAAGATTACATTGTCACAAATTGTCCGGCTACACGTTTTTAACGACGTGTAGTTAATCTACTCAATCCTGCCACAACCATGACTATACAAGGTAAAATAAAATACAACTTTAGAAACGTAACCTTCACGCCTGTATTTCTCCAAATGAACTTCTTCTCCTTCTCGAATCGATGACTCAGATTTTTTCTGACCACTACGTAGCGACCTGGACGGCTCTGTAGTTTGCCTCATTCGAGTCCTGGAGGGTGCAACTAGTTGTGCACGACGGGACCGGCAGAGGTGTGGTCTATCCTGTTCTATAATGGTAACTGGTAAAGTGTATCTACCTATCATATTTAAGGGTGTGGTAGTGCGGTACAGACCATCAGACTGAACAACTCTCTCTATGCTGTATAGTACACCCACATTTCGGCAGTTATGCTTAAGTTCCATGTAATTGCAGGCGAGCATATTGTCATCACTGCCATCAATTCCTGGTGATGAAAGTCAATAACACTGCCGAACCCCGACTCGAACTCACGAAGTCAGGACCTCGTTCTCAGCAATAGTACTTGCGACCACAAGCCTGATGGCGGAACGTATATTTACTTTCAGATTCCTATGAGGGCAAGAGAGCTGTACTGCGAGCTGTGTGACATTTACGTCACGTCCAAGAGGCACGCGGAGTCGCACTATGCGGGGCGGTCGCATCGCGCGTAAGCCAACAGTTCAACACCCACCTACTACCATCATCCTACATCCTATTACCGATGTATCTAATTCCTAGATTATTTTCTTTATTATGTTTTATTTTATTTCCTATCAGGATTGTCGCAGGTCGCAGAGTTCCGAAAAATCCTTTCTTGCTACAAGAAAACATGCAGGAACGTGTGTAAGTAAATAAAATTCAGTAAATTAAATAATTATAAAAACTAAAAAATCCGAACGTCGGGAATTATATTTTTTTTTTGGGTTTCGAATTTTTCAGTTCAATAATGTGAAAGATCTCACAGACGATTTAACTTCTTCATTTTGTTATTTCGATTAACCAACTTTAAATCATTATAAATCCTAAATGGGCGTTCGAAATGAAAAATGGTATGAGTAAACTAAGATGATTTTCAAATACCTATTCAATGATACCCCGCTTAACATAGTTCGTCGACTTTTATTTTTTCACATTATGGTGTCTGGTCGTCGCCATATTGAATATTGAATACTGTATTTTCGTACTGTTCTTAATATTATATAATATCGTTGCAGATATCAACTAATTCGTCGCGAAAAGAAATGTCTCAAACAAATTAATAAGCCTGCGGCAAGCGAGAAAGCGAAGAAAGATAAGGTCATCCCGCCGGAGTTGTTCTGTGAGATCTGCAAGGTACTGTACCCAAACAACTCTTCGTTATTTATAGATACTAACAATGCTGAGGTGTATCTGTAGCACATCCAAATTTTGCTAGTCATGGTCAGTACCGTCTTTAACCAATTCAAAAATCAAAATCAAAATCAAAGCATTTATTTCAAATAGGCCAGTTACAGGCACTTTTGAATTGTCGAAACAAAGACAACAATAGCTACAGTCCCAGTCACAAGGCATAATAACTGTGAAAGTACTGGAGTTGCCCATTCCCTAACGTAGATCTCTATGGAGAAGAACGGGCAAGAAACTCCATGGACACTCTTTTAAATCAGTATACTTTTACAAAGTCTTGGTTACATCATTCATGTTGAGATGGTACATTATGTGAGAACGATGTAGCAAGATGTGTACGTTAAAAGTGTCCATAGTAAACAATTCAAAAAAGAAAAAAAAAAACAATTCAAATAAGCCGTGGCAACCAAGAGATGACCAGTCACAACTGACAGCGCCCGTTCACGAACATGACGCATGTATCAGCACCATTCAACTCAACCATTTTGAAGGGAACTAAATGATCCGACACACGCGCCACCATCAGCGAGACATTTGAGTGAGCATGACACACTCCTAACCGCCAGGGCACATTCAAGTCATTGGAGGCCTTAGCACTTGACGATAATGAGGCCTCTTTAGGATGCAAGAGCGAGCGAAGCGAGACCGATTTTTTCTTTTGCACCCCTTCTGGGTTTGTTAGGTTTACTTGTGACAGTTCATACAGAAATAACGGGTGTTTTTTAGCGGCGGAACTTTAATTTCAAGCAAAACTCAGAAGGATATTTTTGCAAAAATATCCTTCTTTCCTTTAGGATGATTTTATGCGATAAATGTATGAATATGGTTTCGGTCATGGTGGCCATTACGGCTAGCGCGAACATCTGGAGGTTCAAGATGTTCACTTCCAAGTAGGGCTTTCAATAACGGTATTCCGGGATCCCGTAATACCGCGATCACGGATTTAACATTTTTTCAATACCAAATGATTGCTAGCTAATTAAGCTTTACTTACATTTCTACAAATATTAATACCTATGTTGATTACATGAGACATGATGTAATTTAGATAATAATAAGAAGTTTATATTTTTTTGATATTGTACTTTACAAAGTCTATGTAAAATGCCTTCCCGCAAAAAGACTAGATTAAGCTCCTAATTCCTAGTCCTACCTAAATAAATAATCAACCAATACCAAATTGTTATTGAGAGCTATGTATAAAAGGTATTTATAATAAATAAGAACAATTAAGACTGATTTGAAAATAAAAACACGTATTTTAATGGTTTTATTAATGTCCTAATGGAACTTGCGTTCAATACCGTGATTAGGGTATTGACTTCCTATACCGGTATTGAAAAAATACGGTATTTGAAAGCCCTACTTCCAAGTGCTCAATTGTTTCTAATTTCGTCAAAGGTTCAAAAATGATGATGGTCAGAACGTTACAGTCAACAGTGAGCAGTAGAGAGACTGATTACTATTAGTGCCTCAATTGCAAGACATTAATGATGCAGACATGTGGTTTCAAAGGGCCAAGTCTGGGGTCCATAGATCAAAATGGGAAGAATGCACATGTCCATGATTTTTCGCTTGAGTGCCAAAGGAAGGTTTCCATTCATAAGCTTCTTCATGGCAAACAAACATTAATGGCATAAAATTATCAGTCAAACAAATCCAACTACATGGATATTTAACACTTTTTTTTAGCTCGAGAATATTAGTATCCCGCGAAAGAAACTTAACTTATCTTTGCCTGGCATAAGTTAAGTTTCTTTTGATAGCCTCAGGTTTTGACAGTTACAGGAACAGTTTTTAATCTACAGGCGCACTTACAATGGTTTTAGAGGTACACGATTCTGCAAAACGTTACCCTAGCAGGAAATGCAATATCTCGAAAATCTGAAGACGCACAACCTCCGTTTTCGGTGCACGTTTTTTTCACAAATATAAGGCCATGCTCAATATTTCTCTCTTCGATCAATCGTTTAGAATTTTCCTGCTGGAAAAACATTATCCTAGCAGGAATTTTTTCCGTTTTTTTCCAAAACGACCAATCGCACCAATTTTTTATGTGGTGCACATTCACAGCAGATTATACACTAATTATACGTTCCACTTTCCTGCTAGGGTAACGTACACGAAAAGATGGCCCTGATTATGTCCCATGTAAAAGGGACTGAGTCTATTGTTTATATGGTTTCTCAAGAAGCATTGTGAGCTAAGCCGCACTCTAATAGTAGTAGTAAGGTACATAAACGCTGCATGCCTAAAACCTACATTATCAATTGTTTCAGACTTCGGTTACCACCATGGAACAAATGACCATGCACCTCAACGGCAGAAAGCACCTTAAGAAAGAAAAATGTCATATATTCAAAATGATAGAAGACGGAGCAATTGAATGTAAATGTTAAATAAGCACAGTGGATTTCTTTTATTACGACCTTGGTCATAGACTTTTTGATAGATCTCTCGTAATTAAAGCATAGGTATTTTGTTATAAAATTCTTTTTGACTAAACCGACTTCGGGTTGAACGGGAAATCGCCGTTTAATCCGAAGTCGGGTTTAGCTACTTTTTAATGAGTTATTTGTATCCAATTCCTAGAAATCTCATGCTGAAATTGTGACCCGAGTCTGTCGGCAAAAGTACAAAGAGTACGTTTCAGAGTTAAATTTAGGGGTCGGTTAGAAAGTATACATATTATGCCTGTGTCTACTTATGCTTATAAAAACTACTGGATGTAACAACTACATTGCAGTGTTGGTCCCTTCATCGTCGTAATAACCAAAATCCACTGTGCTATAATGAAATACAGGTGAATTTTCCAAATGTGCAACTCCGCTTCGAGTGCGGTTTAACCACGGTGTAACTTATTTCAAAAATGGACTGACATAATTTGATTAAACAGTAATTTTCAGTAAAAACCCCGATACTCCTTGAAGTATTTTCCGCTGTTTCTTATATTCTTCATTCAGGCACACAAATAAATAAATAATAATACTGTGTACATACGGCGGCACATCAAGCTGTACATATCCAGTATAACATGTCCTCGCTTTGTATAAATTTCCCGTACAACGAGAGATCCGTATAAACTGGTTTTGTATAGCTTGATTGGCAGTTGTGCGTACACGAAAAAAAAAAAAAATGTGTCAATGTATTGATGCTGCTATTATAAAATAATCTTTTGCTCTTACAGCAAGACCTGCTGAACCTGCCGGCACGCATGAAGGTAAAAACTTTTTATAGTCGAGTTAAATTAGACTGAAAATTTAAATTGCCTCCAAGTTTTAAGTGGACGGATTCTATTGGATGTTATTGTTGAAGCGAAAAGACAGGATGAACAGCCGTAGGCCGTGTCCTCGTGCTGGGTGCAATTAGTGAAACGTCACATGAAATGTCAGGTTTTTCTTTCACTGGCTTAGACGGTAGTATTTTTAACCGATTTATAAAAAAGGAGGCGGTAAAGTATTCCACCATCATTAGAGCGTTTTCATCGATTTCTCCGAGATTACTGTTTCGATTTAAGTGATTTTTTTCATGTGGTGAAGTGCGTAGGGGGCTGTTACTTAGTTTGATGTACAGAATGCTTGGTTGACGGCTTCGTGAAGGGTCCGTTTACACCCTGTATAAATCTATGCATTGAAACGCGCCGCTCCCCGCGCCTCCACCGCCGCCGCCCCACGCACGCTGACTTTGTGTCCGTAGCCTAATGCTCATTTCTCCTCACTCACTGATGTCTTAGGTCGTACCTGAACTGTGACATTACAAGCGGACACTCCCGGTGAGGGAGCACCTTAATAAAGTTTAGCGCGAAATCTATTTAGTGATTTTGTGGGGCAAGCATGCCTAATTAACTTTGAGTGAATACCTATTACCGCTTTTTATAGATGCCGAAGCGGGAGGCGCACAGGCAAATGAAGACGATTATGATTGGGGCGACGGCAGCGGCCCATGGGATGATGATCCCCAATAAATATCAAATAACGGTAGGTACAAACTATGAACTGAAAGTAGATAGGTTAGTCTATTATTTACTGTTACAGTTTACAAATTTTATGAAGTAACGTATCGATATTGCAGCGTTCCATTATTGGTGATAATTCATAGGAGACTCGTTTATTTACAGGATGTCCGTGATATAGCTTCGGCTGGCTTGGCGTGGGTTTGGAACATGGCTTCGTCATTGTTTCTGTCACTTACTGGAACTGGTATTCTGAAATAACGTGTTAATTTAATAATAATGTTGCTAGGCGTACCTCATTCCAATAATACATATTGAAAGGACTTTATCGTTTTAATTTTGATAGACCCACCTGACCGATACTTACTCGTAGATCGAAATTTTAATTTTGGACAGTGGATAATGGGCATTGTCCAAAAATGTAACCTGTATATTATTCATTTTTTAGCCGACTGCCAAGGGTTATGTTTTCGTGCGTATCTTGTATGTTTCTTTGTAAATTTCTTTATTACCTCGTATCTTCCAAACGGCTGGTTTTTTTTTTAATCTTAAGCGGCTGGATGGATTTCGACAGTTAAGGTATCGTTATATTCGTCTTAAAAACCCCAAATGCCCTTAAACAGGCGTTTGAAAAAACAAACCAAATGGCTGATTTTTGGCGCGTCATAGTAATACGTTAACAAAAAAAAAATAACCAAACTCATCGAGTAGGGTATCAAAAAAAGAAAATTAAAAGGGGATTCCAAAAATATATGTCACCGCAATAGTGTCTATCTGCTAAGAATATTACTTAATCTAATTAATAACCAACTTATAATGACTCATCCATCATAATATTGATACTGCCATCTGTGGGTTGCAAGTAAAATTTATTACAATGGTTTGTATCGATTGATAGAACAGATAAGCGCCATCTATTGGTCTCTGTATTAACTAGTACTGAGATAGTTCGTGACTAGATCTTCTGAAGATTAATTTATTAAACGAAAGTCTTTAGCTCACTTTTAGCTTGCTCTAGAGTTAAAATTAAGATAAGCAAATATTTTATGACAATTGGGATTTTAACAATTTATTATTGCTCATTTGACATTAAGATTTGTTTATTTATGCGGCAACATTCCACAATGTGAACGGAAAATGGCGCCAAAAAAAGAATCATTGTAACGCGAAGACAATATGGCAATATGGCGGAATGGCGTCGATATTTCATCATCCATTTCTATTATTTGTGGAGTTTAGAGTACTACACCAGTAGTATTCTAAACTCCACAAATAATATAAGTTTGTATATTAGAAATAATACACAAAGTTTGTATTTTGTGTACATCCAACGCCCAGTGATCGCAACGACCGTCCTCTACGGTGGATGACAGCGGAGTGACCCCCACCCATGGTATAATAATATATTATTATACCATGCCCCCACCCACCTTGTCGGGGTTGCCCTCACTGCCCGCTTTATGCACATTTATTTTAAATCAGTATATTTATATATGATTTTATAACAAAATACCACGTCACCTCTTCCATTTTTTAGAAAAATAAATAAACATTACTAATACGACATAAGGTTATTATTTTAACATTCCAAATTTTGTAACTAATTTATATTTAATTCTTTTTAATTAACTGGCACAATCATTTCAATTTTAATAACATTCATTTTAATAAACTTAATTATAATTGTATATTTACATTTTATTACAAAATTAAGGTTTGATTTTCATTATTCTATCTATTTGTACTACATGTGTTTATTCAATATATTTTGATAATGTTGTTTCCGTTCATTCTTTTCCACATTCATTTTGATCTTCGTCCGACACATAATTTTCATCATTATCAACAACTGTCCAATTTCCCTCTACACGCTTAAGATGAATTACGTTTCTTTTAAACTCTTGGCCGGTTGAATCATTACGGACATTTGCTTCATTCCCATGTGTGCTGACTACTGTATGTGGCTCTGGATCGAAATTTGGCGTTAATTTATTACTCTTTGTTAAGCTATGACGAAGCGCGCGAGCAGTGCCCTCTAACTATGTAATTGGTAAGTTTGGTTGTTGTGTCGCGCCGCTAGCACGGATTGCATTGTTAAATCGAAACATATAAAATAAATTAGATTACTGCTGTAAAAGTGTCTAATTTACCCATACCCTTCAGGTTATGGGCCCAGGAACAGTCAGTGAGTGAAAAACAGGACATATTAGTGAACAATTGCAGTGATTTGAACCAACACAGTTCATCGTAATTGAAAGTTATAAACGCGTGTAGTTAAGTGAAGGTCAATTAGTGTAACGCGGACTTTCAAGTTACGTTCGCCGTCGCCGTTTGTTTACTAAACTTTTGTCACGAAGATTTTTATTCATTGCTATTGTTTTGATTCTGGAGTTGAAGAAACTTCATTATGGCTACATCTATAAAGATTGATCGACTTACTGGTGATAATTATGATACATGGAAAATAGAGACGACAAAGAGCAAAAGACAACAATGTTGTTCAGTACTATCGAAGAGGTTATGCAAGGTGAGAAAGTAAATCCTATTTGGTGCATTGACAGTGGATGCACAGGTCATATGTGCAACGAGAAGCAAATGATCGAGGATTTTGCGCGGCTAGATTCAGAGCTAAATTTAGCTAATAGCGGCGCGACACAAACACAAACACAAACACTAACACAAATTACTGGGACTGGTAAGGTCAAGATTTCTGTAGACACGGGCAGTGAAGAACGCCAGATTAATATAGAAAAAGTGTTCTATTGGAAACAGATTCGTGTTTAGTACCAAAAGTACTGGCAAGAAAGTACGCCTTGTCGCAAAAGGATGTTCACAACGGCCAGGGGAGGATTTCCATGAGACGTCTTCGCCTGTTGTGAGATCGTCATCCATAAGACTCATAGCTGCTTTGTCGGCTGAGTTAGGATTGGACATACATCAAATGGACGTAGTAACGGCTTACCTGAATGGTTCACTAGATGAAGAAGTGTATATGGAAATTCCAGATCAGTTAAGCGACGTTCTGAAGAAAGTAGTTGCGAAAGAAAAGGTCGGTTCGCAGAAGAATATAATAACAGACAAGGATATACTACAGACAGCTAAACGCTGGCATAAAACTCTTGATGAATGTGTGGATAGTGTGTGTTTGTTGCGAGAAAGGGTGAACGAGTAATGTTAATTGGTATATATGTCGATGATATGATTCTAGCGGCAAATGATAATGTATGTAAATTTCGAAGATCTGCTCACGACTTCGAGGGGAGGTGTTAAGCTATGACGAAGCGCGCGAGCAGTGCCCTCTAACTATGTAATTGGTAAGTTTGGTTGTTGTGTCGCGCCGCTAGCACGGATTGCATTGTTGAATCGAAACATATAAAATAAATTAGATTACTGCTGTAAAAGTGTCTAATTTACCCATACCCTTCACTCTTTACAAAATTCTTCACATATACTTTCTCACCAACTTCAAATTTCTTGTTCTTTTGCTTTACGTTTCCTATCCTCATTTATTTTACCTTTTTCTTTCTTTCGAGTGTCATTATCTCGGACCTCAAGATCAAATCCATATTTTCAACAGAAATTAAGCTCGGCAACTTACCTCTAAACAAACGTCCATAAAATAATCCCGAAGGTGATTTCCCAGTTGTACATCATAAGGTATTTGAGTAAATCGTCTTGCCAATCTGACTTCTGTATTTGACTTATTTTTAATATTTTTAAGATATCCCTATTGTGCCGTTCAACCTCTCAGTTTTGTTGGGGCCAGTAAGGGATTGTGTTATAAATGCGAACTCCTAACTCTTCACAAAATAATTTAAATTCTTGACTGATGAATTGGCGGCCATTGTCGCAAGTCAGACTAACTGGAATGCCTAAACGGGAGAAAATTTCTTTGAGGACATTAATTGTATCTTTAGCTGTGATAGATCTCATAATTTTGCGTTTCACGTGGAGTTGCAGACACCAGCCCGTTATACAATACAATACAATAGATGCGAAAAAATAAAAAGGCACAATAATTGCTCCATACATTGTGGTCATCGTCTTGTCTCTTGACCTTTAATACACAGGGTGGAAACTTTCTACGGGGCAGTAAGGGTAGCCAGCTACACGAAAACCTTAAGAGTTGCAACTACACGAAAATGGTCTTAGGAGACTAACCATAACTTTTCGTGAAATTTTGATCTCTATTCATATGATTATCTTCAAAAAAAAATACAGCAAGAAAATGAACATTTATTTGATGCCAATCGATCCTATTTCTAATACTGATCAAAAACTTCTAATGGACCAACCCGGGTTGGAGTACTAAAAAAGTAAGAAATTGCAAAAAACGTTTCCCATACCATTTTGTTTGAATATGTTAATCGATCCTGTTTCTGAACAAAAACTTACTCGAAATCATTGTAGGTCCTAAGAAAGAATTTGTGAATCTGAAATACAAAAAAATAAATAAAAGACAAATGATCACGACTACGCGGTTTGTTACTTTACTTTTTTATCTTTAAAGGTGCTCCCTCAGTTCAGATTCACTTGTTTCCATACAAAATCGAATCTTGGACTGTTACGAGTACATTACAAGCGAATGCTCGCGGTGAGGGAGCACCATTACGTTTTTGGGATTCCTGACTTTTTAGTACTCCAACCTGGGTTGGTCCCATAGCAGTTTTTGATCAGTATTAGAAACAGGATCGGTTGGCTTAAAAATAATGTTTAGTGTAAAATGGTAATTTCTTGCTAACTGTTTTTTTTTTTTAATCTACGAATGAGGATCAAAATTTCACGAAAAATTATGGAGTCTCCTAAGACCCTTTTCGTGTAGCTGTTCTCCTAACTGCCCCGTTGAAAGTTTCCACCACAGATATAGATCTATATCTGTTGAAAATCCTCATTCAAGTTTGAGAGAGATAGCCGCTGAACTTTCTGTGTCTAACGAGTCGATCCGTACCATTTTAAATAATCACTTGGGTATGAAATATGTTGCCGCTAGGCTAGTCCTGAATTTGGCGTAAATGTATCGTTTCTGAAGGAGCATACTTTGAAGGCGATAAAATAACTTTGGATGAATAACTAACATTTTGTGTATTATTGATCGTTTCCCGGTACTTTCTTGACAGAGTAGTATTATACATAAATACAAAATAGTTGACTTTTTGGCCCATAGTAGGTGCCTAAATTATACTATGTCAGTCTTCTTCTTAGTGGAGGCATCAAAGTGGATATTCAACACCATTAAAATATAAAATCTATTAAAAAATGATAAATAATTTTTAATATGGTACCCTATTTTTACTCAATTAAGATGAAGTTAAAAACTTAGAAATTGATTTTATAAAACATTTACAACATAACATAAATTGTAAGTCATACATTTAATAAGTGGTTTACTAACATGGGTACCTGTATTTAAAGAAGTTATTCAGAAGTAAACACTGACAACACAAAATAATTTACAATAACCATTACACGTGTCCCGTGTCATATAAACCGCTAAATATAAAATATTCCCTAAAATCAAGTATTATAAGTGTTGTACTTTGTAGCACGACCATGAACGCATTCATTAAAACTTTAGATGTGAATAAAATCCTTTTAATTTATACTATTTTATACCACTAATTAGAAATGTTATACCTCTCAATTATCGTAGATATACAGGTCATGCTGGGAAGATTCCTTCCCAGCACGACCATTCTAAAATTCTAGATGGCATAAAAGTTGGTGAAACGGGAGCATGCCTAAAAATTTATACTCATTATGTCATGCCATGCCATGCCATGTTTTTGTTATGTCTCATTATGTGTTGTGTTAATATTTACGATAATTGAGAGGTATAAAATTTCTAATTAGTGGTATAAAATAGTATAAATTAAAAGGATTTTATTACCATCTAAAGTTATAATGAATGCGTTCATGGTCGTGCTACGAAGTACAACACTATTATAACGCTCAAACGGCGCTACTCAACTTAGCTGCATTATAGTCGGTAAAAAAATGGAGCTGTCAAGTACTGAGCCGAACAGCACCGTACCGGCTGTTAGTCACCGTAACGTTATATCCACTCAATGTGATACGCAATACCAATGTGATGACATTCTCATTTGCCATCAAAGTTTGGTATACAACTGAAGCTTTATAGTCACCGCCGATCAAAGAGATAGCCAATTGCCCTGCTGGTCTGGTTGCATAGGGGCAGCGCACTCCGGTGCAACTTAGGATGAAAACGAAACACAAAGATGAAGTCTTGTATTTTAAAAACGTGTATTTATTTATTATATAAAATCCATAAAGTAGGTACAAGTCCGGATGTTATTTACACACATATCCTACGTACCACTCTGGTAAAATCACATGTTCTTCATTAATATCCTTGCTGACAGTTATTTTTTGGTTATCAATATCAAACTTCAATGTCACTGGCTCTTTAGATGCAAAATCATCATCACGAGTGTCTTTCAAGGACTTAAAACAATTCTCCACATATGATAGAAAATAATCTAAATAATTTATGGCTACTTGTGGTTCCCATTCGTCCTGAAAAGCAATAATAATTAATTTTAAGTATAAGCATAGGCCTCATCGCCTCTTTACTAAGTACACGCCTCCTACCTTTTGTACCATTCTTCCCTGGTCTGCGCGAGTCTCAACCAGATTTTACCCGCAATATTTGGAATATCATCTACCCGTCTAGCTAGCAGCATTACTCCACCCACCCCACATGGGTACAATCAGGCATAATTTTACTATTTTCTCGTTTTATTTTATTTATTTATTTATTGGTCATCATCATTATTATAAACCAAGTATTAATATTCTTCTTACTTTGATTAAAGCGGTGTGTTTTCCGTTTTTGTGCTCACACCATAATTTTTTTATTATAAGTCTTTTTGTTTATTTTTCAGGAAAATTTATTTAATAATTTGATAGCCTCGGCGTTTCCTCTTGCAATAAGATCATTTGCACGTCTCGAGGTCTCTTAGATTCAAAGATATTAGCATTTCATTGAACATACCCTAGATCAGCCGATTAAAAAGACAAAATGGCTGTCATTCGCGGGGTGTGGGGTTAGGAATATTTATAAATGTGTATTTGTTGATAGAAATGAGTATATAATATGCCCTGTATCGGTAACCGGTAGCCAAACACATTGTATAATTAAATTCCATAGTCAAAAGCGAGCTTACAGGGGAGCGTTAAGCTTAAGCTATGTCAGAGGCCCATGGGCGGCATAAAAACTCTGACACCAGGTAAGGTACTAACTAACCACACGAAAAAGAAAGAAAGAAAGAAAGGGAGGGCAAAAGTACAAAAAAAACATCAACATTGATCAAGCCGCCGGGGAGACGAATTACGAAAACACGGACAGCGGAATTTTATTTCAAAACTCCGTCCGCGTAGATTTCATATTCCCCCCCATTCACCTCTGTCTGATCAGGACCTTCGCGTGCTTAATCTAATAGTTTAATATAATAAAAACTGTACTTAGAAGTGATCTTACCCGACAATAACTCACGATGTCATCAGTATCGTACCATTGCACTCTTTGTATTATACCACCATCATTTCTGTAGCCAACAAGTAATCCCTTTAGCCCAGCCAGGTAGCACTGACACCAACACCGTAGCATTTTGTATCTTCTGAAAATTATTAAAATTAAAAATCTATAGTAATATACTAATATTATTATAGAGGTAAAGTTCGTAAGTTTAGATGTAGTGGGTAGTCTTTATAACTACTTGTTCGATTCCGAAAATTCTTTTACTAATGAGGAGCTATACTGGGTGTAAGAGACAGCCCTCCGCAGAATGATGGTGCGAATTCAGTATACCATACTAAGGTGACCGGTACAAGAAATTATTTTAGGAACGTTATAAGAATTCAATAAATTTGATTTGTTTTATTTCCTCATACGCAATGTATCGTTATCGTGGCAAAACGCACGTAGCGAACGGATACGGATCATCTAACAAGCGTTTTTAAACCGAATGTAACACTGGACAACTCATCAGAAGAATATGATGATCTCATTATAAAACAAGTTCTTCAAATAGACCTTCCCCTCAGACCTGTGTCGCCCGCGGAAGTCATAAAAACGACGACTGGAAAGTAAAAAGGCACCGGGTTACGACTTGATAACTAAAGATGTATTCATACCGTCACCTACGGGATATCTTCCGTGATTGTTCATTATTTTGAGCTCCCGATATTTCGGCGCTGTCGCAAGCGCCATGATCGCGGGTTGACTGGAGAATGCGGGTGGATATCGGGAGCTCAAAATAATGAACAATCACGGAAGATATCCCGTAGGTGACGGTATGGGTTTGGTTGTAAACCGTGAAAGCTTGAAACAGTGTTTAAAGAAGTATTGTTGGAACTACAGAGAAAGGCTATTGTCTTCATCACCATCATCTTCAACGCTATGTTACGAATAGGGTACTTCCCGAGTGCGTGGGAAGTCTCGGAAATCATCATGATTTACAAGGCTGGCAAAGTAATGACCGAAAAAACATCCTATCGACCAATCAATCACTTGCCTACTCTATCCAAGATACTGGAGAAGATAATACTTCGCAGAATTATCCCAAGCCTCTAGGAGCGCAAAGTGATACCAGACCACAAATTTGGCTTTAGAGAACGCCATGGCACAGTGGAACAAGCCCACAGAGTATGTGACGCCGTAAGAAAGTTCTTAGAACAAAGGGAATACTACTCATCACCGTTTTTGGATATCCAGCAGGCGTTTGACAAGGTCTGGAACAAAGGCCTACTATGTAAGATCAAGCAGAATATAGAGCTAGAAGACCAGCAGTAGCTCTGGGCAGTAGATGTTTCCAGTAGGAAACCCCTCCGCATGACAGCATCACAGAACAGATTTGCTCAGTCTTAGGGCTGATTCCAAAACAAGCAGAGAAAAAAAAAATCTATTGAACCGGCCAAGCGAGTGTCGGACTGTGTACAATGAAAGGGTCCATACAGTTTCATAGGTGGGATGAAAATTTGTCATTTGGCTATTTACTTACTTAAAATTCTGTTCTTGTCGCTGACTACGTATTTCTCTATTTGTTTTCAACTCTACAAATTTGTTGTTCCTTAAATATGCAAGATTGGCATTTAAATTGTTTGGGTCAGGCGGTCCTGAAGTTGTTCTTGCTGCTAGCATTCCATCTATTTGGGCACCATAAAACAGCTTGTGCTTTCCTAACTGAGAACTGTAATAAATAGAAAATTCTTCATTCTCAACAACAGGGCTTGCTATGTTTGGTTGTTCGGTGGGTAAGTCTGTAAAAAAAGAAATTCTGGAACTAGCTATTCAATCATCTATATAATCTACAGGTAATTTTTTAAAGTGAGTTGATGGAGTTTTGACTACCATGACCAATCAAAACTAGTTGCGTTTGCAGCATGTAACAGGAACTCAACAGCTTGAAAAAGTAGATTTATTTCCACTGTAAAGTGAATTGTGACTTATTTTAAGTGGAGCTACAACAATTTCTTTCATTACTTTTTGTCTTTATGTCCTACAGCTAGAAACTAAAAACAATTATTAATTACCTGATAACATATATTGTTCAAATTTATAACCCCATGCACAAAACCTGGCATTCTGATCACTGGGAGGATGATTTTTCTTAACTTGTGAGTTTTCAATGGAACACAAGTATATGCAGTTATTAAATAGGCTTGCCACAATGCTTACTGGTTCATGGTTATAACTTCCACACATTATACTTATTAGACTTCTGCGGTATGTTATAAAAGTTGTTTCAGGCTGGCTATTCAGAAACTCTAAGCGCTGTCTTTGGTCGAGAAGAAATTTCAGCATTAGAGATATTCCTTCGTTGTTTTCGTCAGTAGTACGTTTAACTGCCTTTTCAATGTTGTGGTTTAAGTCGTAACGAATTTTCCTTTTTGGAATTGATGTTAAATATTTTAGTTGAGATAAATCATGATGATAATCGCGTCGGACATCGACGCTCATATAACCCAGTATGTTTGGATAATTCAATTGAAGAGTTCTCTCAAGTAGTAGGTTTCCATCCATTATTAGTGAATCTAAAATACTTTGAAAATAATTAGACAGAAATGAAGATTCTAAGTATTAAGTAGGTACTCTGATTTCAACTGATAGTTAGTTATTTATTTGGAAGAGTCACCACACTTTCATTTACCAAAATCACATTTAATAAACAATCAAAACCGTGCAATAATCAAAACAAAAACAACACCCACAGAGTATTAGATGATTAGATCAATCAAAACCATAGAGATCGATACTAAAACCACAGTATAAAAATATACAGTATTGTGACTCGGCCCTGTCCTTGAAATAATTACTTACAGCCGGGTGGTACGTTCGCAAGCGATAGGGCTGCCACGCCTACAGTATTTAAATTTCATTTACTTAGCTTATTTCAATGCAGCTTTTTAGGGTTCCGTAGCCGAATGGCAAAAAACGGAACCCTTATAGATTTGTCATGTCTTTATGTCTGTCCGTCTGTATGTCACAGCCACTTTATTCCGAAACTATTAGGACTAGACAGAAACTTGGTAGGTAGATGTATTCTGTTCTGTGAACCACTTTACGATTTTATACAAAATAAAAATAAAGATAAGATTAAGGGGGAGCTCTCCATACATGGAACGGAAACTAAAAAATAAAATCTTCACACCGGTGTAATGTGTGTCTCGTATTACCTACTAATATTACAAATGGACCCTACCAACCAACTACTTAAATACATAATTGATTTAACTGCCGGTAGCGCAGTAATTACGAATACTTACACTACAACTAAGTTATAAATGAAAGATGTTTTACATAAAGTACATAATTTAATACATGAGATTTCCTATTTGACAAATATATTTCAAGGCGCAAGACTGACCGATCTAGGAGATGGATTTATAGAAACAACATTGAAAGCTACAATACAGAAAATTGATACAAATGTTGAACAAGAATAAAAACTACAAAATGGTTGAACAGAAAAAAATATTGTATGCATAAATAAATAGGTAACTATCAAGTTAACATACTTTATTTAATGGGACTATTGAGTATGTTTAGGTAAAAAAAGAAACAATGGATTTTATAGCAGCCATAGTTTAATCTTTGGAATGTACATTATTAATTGGTGTTTTAAAAATAAAGATTGCCTTAGATTAATACATTTTATAATTGAGATTTTTGACGATTAGCAGCTTTTGAAAGAGATTTTAATTTGTTATGACATAGTAAATGTGTTATGGGAACTGGCTAGCAGACCTTGACAAAAATGGAACTTAAATTGAGTTAGGAGATGAAGTGAGTTGTTTAAAATAATGATTTTTAATTCTAGTTTGTTCACAAATACAATATATTTTACAGATGAGTATAAATATAAATCTGCTTACTTAAATATACACAGGAAATTATTGCCAGCAACAGGAATTATTGGCACAATCGGCTTTACTATATTGTTCCATAGTGCTATGGTGTACTAACAATTGTTTCATGTTGGCATCGCATGCTTGAAGATGTCATGATTTGACCAATGTAAATTGAGCAATTAAGATTCCCATGTAACTGCACCTTAATGCATTAAAATTATAAGGTTACTTATAGTACAGGCCTTTCAATGTTTTAGGACTTTATTTATAGTAAATGTAGTAAAAACTATCTAACCACATACATTAAAATTAAATTAGGAATCACTGCCAAATCAATTTTAAATTAAAATAATGTAAGTTTCATGACACTCTAAATTAAAATTGGTATCTATTGCCCCCATTTAATTAACTCATTAGTAGAATCTATAATGTCAAATATGAATGTAGTTATGCAGACCACACTCCTATTAACCTTATTATAAATAATACATTTAGGAGCTACCACTACCACACTATTCCTTGTATAAAAGCACAAATATTGTCCATAATTACAAATTTCTAAAACTAATTGAATTTTTGGCTATGCAAAACATGAGATCTTTTACTCTATATCAGGAAGATCTTCTTCATCAGATGAGCTGGTGTCCCCTTTCTCATTTTCATCACCAAAGTTACCCAATTTGCTTGAGAACATGTCATTCATATCATCAAAGTCATCTCCACTCTCATCTTCATCTTGCCAACGGTTAAAATCAACTTTAAGCCAGTGGTGTTTCTTTTTGTCACTGGTTAATGCAGGCCAGAAAGGATCGTCAATTTTAGCTTTGGCCAACACTACCTCGATTAACCTTCCTTTGTTTGTGTAAGAACTTTTGTCGGGATCAATATCTGAGTATAATGGTATGACAACCTCATGTAACTTTTGATCTGGTGTACAAATACCTTTAAATGAGACCGCTTTTTTCTCGATTTTAATATCTGGTTTCTCACATTCTACGTTAAACGTCAAAAACACACGAGCACTTCTCTGCGCCCATGAAACCGATGGAGGTGTAGCAAATATTTCAGATGTCATCTTATCTGAAATAAAAGTTTTATGTTATACTTGTACAAAACCTAGTAATCACGTTAAAAGTTAGTGTTTTACTTACAGAAGTATGGATTCCTAGGAAGATAATCGCGTTTGGTTTTACTTGACAACAACGTTCGCTTTTCGTCGCTCAGCGGATCTAGCAGGCAGCAGGCAGTTTGTCACTTTGACAGCCTCTGTCAATAGCCATAGAAACCGGTCTCAATGTTGCCAGGAAGGGTAAATAATCAGCCCATAATGTTCCTGACCTCCTTTGAGAGGGAATGGGCCTTTAATCTATAAGATATCCGTAAATAAACTCAACTGCATTTATGTAAATAAAGTAATTTATTGTTTTACAAAAGATCACGTTGATGGATTTAACTTGTTTCAGGGTTTTCCATGCTTCAATTTTTTATTCAAAGTTAAAATTGGTACAATAAAATTCATCTTAGAAATAATGTAGGTAGGGTATAACAAAGTTCGATGCCTGTACTAGGGTAACCCTGTATCACAGGCGATATGCATTCTTAGGGTGCGTCCACATCTGGCGAATGTGCCGCAAATGTGCAGTTCGCGAGCCGTTTGCGAACTGCGCGCGTGCATTTTATGTTCGTACGCAGCCCCTGCGCCGTACGCGCGCCGCTCGCGCCCGTTCTTCGCGCCGTACTCGCATGACGCAGGTCCTCACCGGACACGGAAGTTTCGGGAGGTACCTGTGTTAGATGGGGAAGGAGGAAACGCCTGGGTGTCACCACTGCGAGGACCGCCCGGAGGACACGGTGGAGCATACGGTGCAGGACTGCCCCGCTTGGGCAGAGCACCGCCGTTTTTTTTTTTCAAATTCGCTTGCTCGGGTTTTTACGTGGTCACACAATTAAATTCAATCCGATATTGTTAGGTCTAGGCATAGGTTGGATAATTTACACTCTTTTGATCTTTCATACAGAAATATTCATATCGTTATTTATTGTTTGGTGCTGTTTTTATATTGTTGTGCTGACTAGCACTTAGCCGGCTTTTGTTTATTTTGTTTATTTTATTATGTTTATTCACGATCTTGATTTTATTTGATCACATGTGTCGCTCATTAAAATCTAGCTAGACTTAAGATATTTTTGTAAGATTGCAAGTTTAGGTCGTGCCACATATTAGGAATATAAATAAAACGAATAGGGTAGGATTACTCAACGGTCAATTTATTACTAACTTAATTAAATACTAGAAATCGTAGCTCTATCCACAGGAGGTACTTGTATAGGTAGGTAAGGGGTTGTCCTTTAGTCACGTGATGTTCAAAGAAGGGGGAGGTCAGAAAAAAAACACGGGATAGAATGACGTGTATTTCTTCGTGTTAATTTTTTTTTTCTAACAATTTGGGATTGAATTTAATTGTGTGACCACGTAAAAACCAGAGCAAGCGAATTTGAAAAAAAAAAATTCATTCAATCCATATATCTCCAATATCAGCAAGGGGGAGGGAGGGATATTAAAGTGGCCTAAAAACCTCACGTGGTTTAAAGTGGGTGGGTTAAAGGATGGCCCCTACCTACTTAGTCAGTTTGAAATTTACTGAGGATCGAATCGACGCCGAAAAGAAAAAAGATTATTTTGTTTCTTTATGGCATAAGTAGCTTTGCCCACAGCTTCGCTCGCGGTCATTTAGAATTTTATAATGAAACTCTTAACACATCACTAAAGTTTCTATAATTATAAAATCCAATCATGATTCGAAAGACACGTGGCGCCATCTATTATCATAAGGACGTTATTGTTGTTTTCCGCGGGAACTATACTTTTTTTCGGGATGAAAGGTGTATGTCGTTCTGTACACCTGACAACGTTTAAGCAAAATATCAAGATGATCGGTTCAGTGGTTTTGGCGTGAAATGGTACCAAACAAACAAACTAACTTTTGCATTTATAATATTAGTTAGGAATTTAGGATTAGTTAGGATTCGAAAGGGATCAAAACTTCTCTAGTGAACATAGTAAATAGGTATTTTAAGAGGCCGTCTCAAAATTGCTAAGTTGTACTGCGGTACTGAGTTCAACCAGCCATCAGCTCAAGCAGACACATCGCATTATGTAGCAATTAAGCAGTTGTAATTACTTACGTTTATTTTAAGATTTATACATTCTTTTTTTTGTTTAGAAATTTAATTTCTTATGAAGTAACGGTTATTATGATACAAATTTTACATAATAATATAGTAGTAAGGAGAAATTACAGTTCATTTTGTGCGTTTTCATTAGTTTTATGGTATTAAACTTAGATATTCCATAGATATTTCAAAATTCTGAGGCGACTATGAACTAAACCACTGAGAAATTATTATATGTATTTCATTTCATTTGCTAATGTACAATAGTTCAATCCACGATCTCGGAAAAGTACCGTTGCGAATTTTATGAAAAACTTGCCGCGGAATTTTGACTTTATAAAAATAAATAGAAAAAAAAAATTAAAGGGAGACCGCTATAAACTATACTAATAACTATTCTCTACCACTTAATAAGTAAAAGTTGTCGAAGTCTTTCAGTTTCTCAGTATAAGAACGCCCGAGTTGGCTATTTACCTAAAGGCGCTCCCTCACTGGGAGCATTCACCTGTAATGTAACCAAATGTAACAAATTATTATACGCATTACGTTCACTTGTTTCTGTACGAAATCGAAACTTGGATTGTATTACAGGCAAATGCTCCCGGTGAGGGAGCGCCTTAACGCAAAAAAAACGGTCGGAATTTATCCAGATTAAACAATCGCATCACTGACGCGATATGTTATGGTGGTAGCCCCTGTACGCCCTTGGATGTAACGTTTTGCTGGTATTTAGCTACGCAGCTATGCTAGTAGTCTCGTCCTTCTAGTCGTATTACTAGATGAAGAATAAAACGAGATTTATAAAGCTTATGTTTTATTTTTCGAGGGTAACCTCTATGGCATTTGTAATGGTCATTTTAAACTTATAAATCATTACCGATATGATACAATTTCATAATAAAATAAATAACACAGTTTGTTTCCTGCACTGTACTTAACACTATACACACACTCTTACAAATTCCTTAATTTGCATTGGAATAATGCATCTAGCTGAGATTCCACATACAGATCATTCTAATAGGTTCAGACGCTTTACCGATTATTATCATTATTAGTGCGATTTATTTTTATCAATTATAAATAATTACAGAATTATACATTGATCGACTAATTAATACTACATTTATGTTGTAGGTAAATGCTGATAAAAAAGATGTCCCCCTCTTGTTAGAACATGTTTATTGTGAACTTAATTCATCATCATGTAGGTAGGTTGGTTTTTTGTGAATATAACGATATCGACAGCACTACTCATTTAGGATGTGAAGTAGCGCCACGTAGGCGTCAGTCGACAGTCCATGACTGGCCATAACACGTACTTACTTAAAGTTACAGGCAATAATAATATTATAACATAAATATATATATGCCAAAAACATTATTCCAACACGATGACAATTTAAAGTACTTACAACAAATAACTAACATTACTTACACGAGAGAGGCACTATTATATAACTCCGCCATTATTAAGGTATGTGTTCTTTGCTATCTGGTATAGTTGCGCTGACATTTTTTCACTGGTTTCTTTGACCATCTTGGTGAAGTGTCCCTCGGGCTTGTTGAGGAGGAGGTAGGGGTGGTCGAATTCGACCAGCCGGCCGGAGTCCATCACCATAACCCGGTCGGAGTCCATGATGGTGTTCAGTCGATGCGCCACTGTGAGCACGGTGCAGTCCGCGAAGCGCGTTCTTATTGTTCTTTGGATAAATTCATCCGTCCTAGAAATAAGAATTTTGTAACTAGTTGCTCAGTTAAATAGTTATTTAGATCTGACCATGACACTGGCTAGTGGATTACTAAATGGAATCTGTTAGCTAAAACCAATCGACCAAACCAATAATCGTCATCGAGAACGAGCGAATAAAATAACTACAGTGGTTTTTGGACCGTATTGGGTCAAGGTTGTGATTGTCGATTGTGATTGTGGTGATAGTGCAAGGATCTTCGAACGCTTGGTTTGAACGACATTGTCAGGAGAGCACTGTTGATAAACATTTGTGAAATTGGCTGTGGAAATTGTATTGGAACAACAAGACGGCGAGCGAAGTTAGCTCTGAATATGGCCACGCGCGAAAACGATCCGTGTTCAAAACTATTCGTTGGTGTAGGTTGGTCAGGGTGTGTCATACTTGGGGTCGACGTTAGCGGTGGCTTCGTCGAGCACGAGGATGCGGTTGGCGCGCAGGATGGCGCGCGCGAGGCACACGAGCTGTCGCTGGCCCAGCGAGAAGTTGGAGCCGCCCTCCGACACCTTGAAGTCTAGCGCTGGCACCGCAGCCTTCAGATCCACCTGCAGAAACACACTGCGTTATACTTTGCAAAACTATTTCGTATTTAAAACCCTGGACACCTGGATGAATTAACGAGCGACCTAACATCTCAAAAGATCTGATTTTATCGTCCAGTGTCCACCTTATTTGTATACCTACCCTAAGCGGTGTGGCAGACAAATCTTTTTATATTTTCACGACGAGCTGTTTTCGGATAATGATGAAGAAAGCTTGAAATACTTTTAAATAGTAGTAGATTAGTGCCATACAGCTTGCTAGGTTGCGTCTACAATGCAACAACTATGCTGAACATGGGTGTTTTCAGCGCCACTTTGTGTGGGTAAAATGTTAATTTTTGTTTGTTTTGTGTTTTTTTAATTAACCTAATTCTCAATAGCCATACTATTAGACCAGAGTAACATGAAACTCACAGCTTCCAAGGCCTGCCAAAGTTGATCATCGTTGTAGCTGTTGAACGGATCCAAGTTGTAACGAACGGTCGCAGAGAACAGGACCGGCTCCTGAGGTATGATGGATATCTTCGACCGCAGGTCCTGGGAAGACAAAAAAAAAATAATTTAACAAACTTGTGAAAAAGTTGGAACTTTGACCAATATCTCCGTAAATGGAAGGTTCTCAGATAAGGTCCACAACAAAAAAATGATCTCAACGTCGGGGAGACAAGTGCCTCTTGGCTACGTTAAGGCTCTTAATTACCCATTATGTTTACCTGTAGAGCTAAGTAGGATGTGTCGACGTCATCAATAAGCACTTCTCCCTCCACGATGGCGAGCCGGAACAGCGAAGAGATCAGGGACGACTTGCCGGCGCCCGTCCTGCCGACGATGCCCACCTAAAATCACAATGAATCTTATACAGGGGGAAAGTTCGAACAGGGTAGGTATAGAAGTTAACCATTTTGGCTTAAAATAAACTGTTCTTTATTTGTAAAACAAAATAAAACTGCATGCACAGAGCCCACATTTGGTGATAAGAATAACCCAACCAAATGGTTAGAAAGTGTTTCTATAATTTCTGATTCCTGTAGGAACTACCTTGAAAATCGAAAAATAAAGATTATAGTTGTATTTTTACCTTCCATCCACTTTCTATAACTAAATTGAGATTCTTCAGCACAGGCAAGTCTTCGGGCGTATACTTCATGTAACAGCTTTTGAACTGAATGCGACCGCGTGCTGGCCAGCCTTTTGGAGTCTCTTTTTCTGTAAAATAAAAGATTGACAATTACACATATGTTTTGTAACTGCAACTTGAAATATCTACCTATATCTTCAAGAATTCAGTTCTTGAGAACAATATGTTAATAAGAACAACTTTTATGGACTGACTCTGATCTACATATATTCTAGGTCTCAGATATTTCAGCTGTTCACATAATCAAGCTGAGAGGAACTAAAACTTGAACTGATTTCAATGTTCCGTCCGTAATCCTCATAAGTTTAAGTTCGTTACTTGACATCGCCACGGGGAATGTTTTGGTCCGAAAATAAATCAACACTGAAGTTCACCAGATATTGTTATGCACACATCCAAATAAATTAAAAAAAATATATAGATCTGGCAAAATTCAGTAAACTTGGCTTCACAATTCAGTTTTCATAACAAACATATTTTTCTTACGTGTGTGTGTAAAAGATTTTATTGTTTTTAACAAAAACGAAGATTTTTTTAAAATTAAATCAATACTGCTGAGTTTACCTAAATCATGGAACATCACCATTAACCTAGAAAAGAGATGTTGAGAGCAATAGGCATGCTGGAAGAAGGCGCGCGCCAGTGCAATGTTGCTGATGGCATTGGCACTAGACAAAGCGTCATATCCAAATAGTGATCTCGTTATCAGTATAATGGTGAGGCGGCTGAGCGACACACTGGGAATATTCCGGTAGCCACCGCCAGACAAGACTGATTTTTACAAAATACGATGAGAAGACTACCGAACGCTACGACTTGGCAATTAGTTTTAAAGTTACAGTCAGAACCTGGTCTTCGTTAGCGACCAAACTGGCAAGAGGAGACCACATGATGTCAACCTTCATGCTCGTACACAATTTCCGCTTACAGCAAAGACGAACTACGACGAGGCAATCGCGGGCAAAGATAACAATAGGTAATTAAACATTTAGCTTGAAATGATCGCCAATGGTCTAGGATGTTACACTCAGATGAATCCCGGTTCGGATTCCTTCCAGATACACGAAGAATACGTATTTGGCGAACACCTGGTCGTGAGACTCGCTTGCGAAATCCCCAGGAAGTCCATCCATATCAAGGTAGGTATCACTTTGATATGAGGATCCGTTAAGAAATTCTTTATAGTTTTGTGTAAATACGTGAATAACTAAAATATCCCTAGACACTTTTGATGTGTGTATTTATACACAATACAAAACACAAACCTCCTTTGTCCCACTTGGGTTCACGTTCGATGTGTGTGTACTGTAGTATTCTCTCGACGCTGGTCATCTGCGAGATCACCTCCGCGGTCTGTCTCACGCCAAACTGCAGCATCCCAGTCAGGATCAACGTCTGCGAGATCGCCAGGCCCACGTTTCCAGAGAAGATCGTTTCTGTTCAATGAATCACGTTGTTAGCATATTATGTTGTTTCCGCTATTACAGCTTTACGAACACCTGTCGTATGGCTTTTGTGTGCTGTTATTAGATTTAATGAGGTTGTCATTGATACGTAGACGTTGTTAGGATTATTATTATGTGTTTCGTATTCGTGTTTAACGGAATGAGTTGTGTAATGAATTTCAAATAAAATCTACGCTTAAAAGCAAGTTGCTGGAATCTGCAACCAAATGCAAGTTCAATAAGTAACTAGACTTCCTACAAGAATGTTAGAGTAGTGACTGTGCATCGAAATTTCGTATTTTACTAGCTTATGCCCGCGGCTTCGCCCGCGTGGAGTTAGGGAATTGCCCACGGGATCTTACTTCTGGGATAATAAGTATTCTATGTATCTATCTGTAATACATACATAGATTTACAGATACTTGCTTATAACTTGCAATTATTAGTTTAAAGTTATATCAATTAAATTAGATACGTGAAATATTGATACCTTGGTTTGAGATTGGACATCGGATTTACTGGATTTTATCTGAAGAGTATGTACACAAATTTTTCAACACCCCATTTCACCCTCTAAGGGGTAGGAATTTCGAAAAACTGATACTTTCTCTTCACAAAGAATACACCCTCCAATTTTCATATCTCTGGGACCCACGGTTTGGGCTGTGCGTTGGTATATCAGTAAAGCCAGTCAGGACATGGAATTTTATCTCATCATTTTAACTGAAGTATATGTAGACACATTTTCAAGTCAATCGACCCCGAGAGAGTTTCACAGAAAATTCAACACCCCATTTCACCCTCTTTGGGGTGGAATTTCAAAAAACCCTTTCTTGTTGGATACCTACTCTCCACGAAGAGTACATTCTCCAAATTTCATAGGACCAGCGGTTTGGGCTGTGCTTGGATGTATCAGTCAGCCAGTCAGGACATTGAATTTTAAATCGGGGGATGATTTTTGAAAAACTGTGATACACGTATCTCATCATTTTAACTGAAGTATATGTAGACACATTTTCAAGTCAATCGACTCAGAGAATAAAAAGATTCATAGAAAATTCAACACCCCATTTCACCCTCTTAGGGGTGGAATTTCGAAAAACCCTTTCTTAGTGGATACCTACTCTTCACAAAGAGTACACTGTCCAAATTTCATGTCTCTAGGATCAGTGGTTTGGGCTGTGCGTTGATATATAAGTCAGTCAGTCAGTCAGGACTTTGAATTTTATATTTCGTATTTTATTACTCAAAAGAGTTCATCGTGACTCGAAACTACTTGACAGACATTCTTAAAGTTTGTTAAAAACAAGTAGTAGTACTCACTGCTATCAATGACGAGGAAGGCGACGATGACAATGGTGAGGTAGATGACGCAGATGAAGTCTAGCCAGAAGCCGAGAGTCACTCCGCTCGCGAGGTAGCTGCTCCACGTTGACGTGTGGATGTCCTGTCAGGACAAACAGTAAATGATAAGAGACGGCTTCCAGCTTTGCAACATGACAAATAGCAAATAAATAGCGTAGTTAATCGTAAATTAGGAAGACACGACACAGAAATGGAAATTCTATGATGACGGAGATTTAAGTACCTGGAATCTATCGAATTCTTGGATCAGTCTCTGTTCTGCGCCAGCCGAGCGGATTGTGCTAATGCCGTTGAGGGTCGCAGACATATGAGAGAACACTGGACTCCGAGCTGAAACGAAACCGGTTGATTACTTCCACTGATGTTTATTCTTAGGCGGCGAAAAGAACTGACACACTATTTCAATTAAATACCTTCATAAATATGCAGAAGTAATTTGCATACAACGTCGGTGTATCCAAGAATAGGACCCGGTGGAAATAAAGTGTCGGTTCCGGTGCGATAAATTCTCATAACAATTATTAAATTGGTACTCACTTGTGCCTTCCAACCGTTTGATGCCTTGTGCAGACTTGAGGTATATTTGCAGGATGGTGTAGAATATTATTAGGATTATGGTCGTAGGCAACAGGGTCCAGATGAGAGCAGCGGCGTTGAGTGCCAGGATGCTGAACATCACCAGGTAGATTTGGATACATTCTAGCAGGAAACGAGGTAACAATTCGTCGAGGGCTCCGATGTCTTTAGAGAATCTGTTCAGTATACGGCCTGTGAACAAACATTATAGTGGTAACTTTTTGAAAAACATAGGAAAGAGATACTGAAAAGTTCCAGTCCGTCTGGAAACAAATTTCCATAAAAGGAATAAAAGGGAACAAACTGAGCTTAGTAATGAAGCTGTCCTTACCGGAAGAGTTAGTGTCAAAGAATCTCATAACTCCTCTGAGCATAGAATGGAACATATCGTTGTGGAGGTTGCGTGAGGCCGTCATGCACACCTTGAAGAACATGAAAGCGCGCGCCGTGATGAAGAAGATGCAGCACACGATTAACGCGGAGTACACATATAAATATTGTGACGTGTCTAGAGGACCTATCAACGCGTGGATGTCCAGGTCTGTAAAAAAACAATACAATAATTTATTTTACAATACTAACACTTTAAGAGAAAATTGGTAAACACAAAGGTGACAAAAAAAAACAATAAAAAAAATATATCATGTTCAACTGAAAGAGAAGAAAAAATCTTGCACTTTGAAATAACTTTTGGGCCAGAATAAATAAGTAGGTAAGTATGATTCTGATTATTGTACCTGGTTTTTGGTTAACTCCTGAGAAATAGCTGGATAAATTGAAAGTTCCATTGTCAAGTGGTAGCGAGCGATCGAAGTGGTAATCCTTTGTTGTTCTGTTATTAGCTGCTTCCTTTAGAGTCGTGACTTCGTTTGTCCTGCGAAAGAGTTCATTGTCATGTCATGTTCATTGTTGATTGTTATACTGGTTGACCTTTGTTACTTTAAGATCATTCTAGTTTGGTTTTGTATTGGCGGTGATGGTTATCATCAAAAATATTTCTTGCTAAATTTAGGATTGTTCATGTCCGCTTTTAAAGCTCTTTCAATAATTTTCCTTGCTTGGTGTGTTCATCATCATTGGTCTCTTTGTTCCATCCGTCGTTGGGAATAGTCATGCTGTCAATGATGATGGTGACTTCGTTTGCTATCAGCTCTTACATAGAAACCAGTTTCTAGAAATCGACTCCGATAACCCTCGTTTAAAGATGATGAATGGATTGTGTGAGGAATGATATGTAAGATAAGGAGTATACGGCTGACAGGGAAGAATGAAAGAAAAAGCGTGTTGCGGCGACCCCAATTACCTAATATCAGGAAATCATCAGGAAGAAGATTATGAACCCTGAATAATAAGAGTAAAGATGGAATTAGACTCACCAGAAGGTGACCCAGTAGTCACAAAGCGTGGCTGACAGCTGTCCGACGACCAGTAGTATGATCATGAAGATGAGCGGCGGCGCACGGCCCCCGGCGCGCAGGTAAGCACCGTACACGCGCCAGCCCATGGAGCCCGACTCGCGCTCCTCTTCCTCCATTTCCTGCGCCACCTCGCACCCACCCATCGACTCACACAGTGACGGCCGACGCGTTGTTGATAGCTGGATAATGTTTAATTGTGATAACACTAGGGAGATCATTACTGATGCTCTAGGTCGAGCTTTTGCGACTACCCATAAAAGCAACTGCGGTGGTAGTTATGTTCTAAATTCAGGTCAATATCAAATTAGAAAATATCAGGCAAATTAGTTTTTGGGATTAGGGGCTCAGTCAATGAAGTAGGGTCAAAACTGAAGGTAACGTTTTCGTTAAAACCTTTTAAATAAGCAGGATTTGCTTTTAATAGCATAATCTCACGTCAATACATACAATGTAACGTTCAATGAGTGACGATTGAACTCAAATTGGATATTAATAACATAATTTTTAGGTCAAGATTTTTTCAAAGTTAATCATATCGCGCCAACTTAATAGACGCATATTGCAAAATTTGTTGCAATGGAATTTGCATCAAGTCGTTATTATAATAATAAATATCGATTGCCAAGTACCTATGCAGAATCAGAATGGCTTTAAGAATATATAAAACCAAATGAAGCTTATAATCAAAAGCAACAAGTAGTCATAAGAATTTACACTGCATAATTATGACGACACCATGCCGACCATATCCGAGGTCCTATCAATAAATTTAAATTCAATCAAGATCTTACTTCAGCATGCCTATCAGAATTAGAACTTATGGACAAAGATTTAAGGTTTGAATTAAAGTATTTGGTTCAAGACTGAAAGGGGTTGCAGCGTAGTTCAGGATTCCACGTTCTAGTTTTAAGTGAAAAAATCTTGTCACGTCCGATGAATAACGTAGTGAGGTGTTTCAGATTGGCGAATGCGTGATGGGATCCGAGATATCCGTTACACATTTAATGATCAAATCTATTAACGAAGTAAGTGACAATATAAGTATAATAATGCCATAACCGTCTGATAGTCACTCGAAAACTATTTGCTTTCCTTTCCTGGTAGCGTTTGTATATAAATAAATCCGTGCCTAGGGTGAATAGCTTGACAACTCGACTAGCATGATTTTTTTTTAATTAGCTCAAACGCTTCCTGCGTATTACATATGAAGTTAAATGAAAAAAAAACATCTCGGAATCTGCATTCGTTTTGTAGAAATAGGGATGTTTCCTGAAAAAATCTAATTAGTCCGTCAGATAGATTTCCAAAAAATATTGGCCTCGTATTTTTTCTTTTTTCACGAAAACTAAAAATGAAGACGAAAACGACGAAAACTCGTGTGACGTCATACTTTTAAGTAAAGTGTACTGACTTTTTACCGAAAAGTGACGTCACAGGCCCCCTTTATATATATTCATGATCTTTGATGCGTTTTATCTTCGTCAATTTTTATTGATTTGATAAAACAAAAAACACGTTTCCAATATTTTTTTTTTCTCTTTGTACTAATAATAGATAATTTGCTAAATATGTATTTTGTTGTGAATATAAGATAACGTTATAACTTAAACTAAGTTATTACTTTTCAACCTAGTTTTTAAATTACAGACTTCATCATTGCTTCAACTCAGAGGTACATCTGGAACCAAGCCTGCTTTTATTGTCACATCATGATATTTACCTTAACGACTACTTATAACTTATACTTTGTTTCACTTACTCTTGCAGATGTTCGTCTGGACATCGGCGGAGGCTTCTCCACGTCTTTCTTGTCTTCGTTTTCATCATGACTAGACGACAGCAGCTTAGCAAAGTCTTTACCCGTGCTCACCAACTCATCGTAAGATCCTTTAGCTTCCACGGACCCCTATCAAAACAAAAAGTGAATTCGGTCATGAATACATAGTTTATTATTTAATCGATTGTAATTTTTTTCTGATGTCCATGAATGGCATTTAATATGATATCCATCTCGGAAGTCTCGAGCAGTGGCATTCTAATCACACATCCCGCCCAACGCGTCATGTTTGAATAATTCGACGCAGTCTATTGTTATAATTGTATCGGTATTAATCGTATCCAAGGACCTCAATGAGCGGTCGTGGAAAATAAAAATCTAATCATCAAAAAATCGAAATCATCGAATAATTTCGCTTGCAGGGACACTAATTGGCCAACAATCTGTGTAGATATTTAATCCTACTGCATAGACAAAGAAATAGTGTGGAGTTCAATGACATCTGTTACATACAAACAAACAATTGCAGTATTGTGTAAGAGTTATGTTCATTACGTCTTCTATGAGGGAGACGGCGACCTTGCGGCAGTGCAGTTGTTGTGTGTCTAGACAAGAATGTAGGTGTTACGCCGCAGGCTACTCAGGAAAGCAGCTTGTTTAGCACCCGAAAGATTTCAGCTAAAACCAAACTTTTCTTCTCAATAATTTGAAATAGAAACTCCTAAGAGTCTCTACGCTGGATGCATGCTGATTTTTAGAACCAAGAAGAAATATTGGTACTCCCTACTGCAGTCGATGATGTACAAAGTCTGACAGAGTGACAACTGAACAGTAGCAAGCAACTAAATGTTCAACAAGCGTATTTTTTCACAAGGTCCTAGTTTCGGACAATCATCGATTTTTTAACAATAATATAGAAAGAAAGGATGGAATACGAATAAGTAGAGAAGGTGAAAGAGCAATGACTTCACAAATAAACAAAAGATTGACTTTAAACAAATGATGCGTTATATCGTTCATGATGACGATGTAGTCGGCGGTCTTGAGGACGAGCACGCGTGGTGAATTTCGTAGAGACCCATTTCAAGAACAGACACAAAAGAAGAAACTGCATTTTCCATTGAGCCCTTCTGAATAGAGCCAGATACATAGGGCAAGGTTACTTTGCTCATGATGACGATGTAGTCTGCGGCCTTAAGGTAGTGCAGCTGATACATGACAAACGTGTTCTGTTGCAGGGACCCAATTTAGTACCAGCAACTTACGAAGAAAATAAGGTACTCAATTCCCACTGAGGACTTAAGGATGGAGTCAAGCACATAGGGCAGTGACTTTAAAAATGATTTAATGTTACGATTCATAATTCATGATGACGATGTTGTTAGCGGCCTTGAGATAGGGCAGCTGATACGTGACAAACACGCTCGTGGTGTGTCGCAAGGATCTAATTTAGCCATCAATACTCTCTGGCGGATGAAACCAAAACACATAAGGTACTGTTACTGCTAGCAGCCTATCAACTCTGTCAACCCACTGTTTTGTCCAACTCGTCCTGCAATCTCCTGCGACGTAACACATAGGGTAATGACTTTGAAAATGATCTAATGTTCCGTTACATTGTTCATGACTATGATGTAGTCGGCGGCCTTGAGATAGTGCAGTTGATGCATAACAAGTACGCACGTGGGTTGCAGCTGGGACCCATTTTAGGACCAGCAACGGATGAAGAAAGTAGGGTAATCAATTCCCTCTGAAGCTTTCAGAATGCAATTACATAATTATGTCAATGACTTTAAAAATAAACAAATGTTACGTTACATTGATGATGGCGATAAAATCCTGTCCTATTCTTGATGTAGGACAGCTGATGCATGAAAAGCACGTGCGTGTTGTGTCGTAGGGATCTATTTTAGGACCAGCAATGTATGAAGAAAATACGGTACTCAATCTGGAGGAGGGTAATGACTTCAAACATTAACAAAAGTTACGTTACATTGCTCAAGATGACGATATAGTCAGCGGCCTTGAGGTAGTGCAGCTGATGCGTGACGAGCACTCGCGTGGTGTGGCGCAGGTAGCCGCTGATGCACTCGTCGAACAGCTGGCGGCCCACGTGCGCGTCCACGGCTGAGAGAGGGTCGTCCAACAGGTACACGTCGGCCTGGTAACAGAATAGATGGTTTTAGGAGTGAAACTTGAAATAGGTAACAATAGGGATGTACTGTAACATTCTTTATGTTAACCATATTTTAATACTTGCTTACTAATATTTATGGGTTCCCTAAAAGCCATATCTAGCTCTTAAAAGAGGTAAGGTATGACCGTGTGATATGCAATTCATCGTCTAGTTTTTCCTTACAAGCCTTATAAGAAACTGTTAACTGCTGCACTGTTCGTAGTAACTAGTAAGTAGTATATATAATGCTATCATTAACGCTAGAAACGGGATATTTACCATGTTTAATGATTTGTTTGAGTTCCCGATAATACACAACAAGCAAACAACAACATGGTAAACACGGTGGTGGCGGTGGTGGTGGTGATGGTTGGTGGTGGTTTAACATGGTAAATATCCCGTTTCTAGGGTTAATGATAATGTTAGTGACCATGATAGTTTAAATTCTATATAATCCTTCTCATGTCGATGATTATTTACCTACAACAGAACTTTAAAAAAAAATTGATGCAAGTTTGAGGTATTACTGATTGATACTTTAAATGCACTGGTGCTGCAGTTTATGTAACTTAACTTTTAATTACTATTCGTTTTAAAGGCGTCATAATGGCGGCAAATTAGAAGTCAGTTCGTTAGCACGACTTATTCTAAGCGGTAGTAAAAGTTAACGGTAAGCTCTGTCGGTTAATTTTCAGGACAGAGTGTAATTTTATTATAAGTATTATCCTGACATCGCGAGAGTGCAGCGCGCTAGGATTATGTCAGGGTGTAAAATCTTAGCATTGCCTTTCTGGAACCAGAGTGAGAATATGCAAGTGTTTTTAAATGGTATTATAGCAAGATTAGTTCCTAAATAATAACAACCGCTCGGGTCGATCTTTAGGTTAAGCCGTGCTGCCTATTTTGGTCTGTGGATGGGTGACCACCCATTACATACCGAGTTTCCTTCGTGCCTCGGAAAGCACGTTAAGCCGTTGGTCCCGGCTGTCATTTGTAGATCTTTGACAGTCGTTATAAGTAGTCAGTGGCCCAAAAAGTCTGACAACCAGTCTTACCAAGGGGTATCGTATTACCTAGTACTAACTGGGTTGTGGAGGTCAGATAGGCAGTCGCTCCATGTAAAATACTGGTATTCAGCTGCATCCGGTTAGACTGGAAGCCGACCCTAACATAGTTGGGAAAAGGCTAGGCAGATGATGAGTTCCGTTTTAGTCGAAGAAGTCCCACAGAAGCAATGCCATTTAGATTACGGAGCAATAGAATAATATTTACCATTAAAGTATTATGTTTTTTTCTTGCTTAGTATACAATTAAACAGTAGCATCGTATAAAGGTGTGTATCGTACCTGTCTGTACACAGCCCTGGCAAGGTTGATGCGGGCTCTCTGCCCGCCTGACAAGGAGGCTCCTCGCTCACCGACGAGGGTCTGGTCTCCGTGAGGGAACTGTTGGAAGTCTTTCTGGAGAGCACACACTCTTACCACCTGGAAGAATAAGAATTTAATTGAATAAGTATCAACTTTATTTTATAGGGTTCCGTACCCGCAGGGTAACCATATGGGACCCTATTACTAAGGCTACGCTGTCCGTCCGTCCGTCTGTCTGTCAGCGGGTTGTATCTCATGGTCCGTAATAGGTAGACAGTTAAAACTTTACTATTAATACTAACGGGATATTTACCATGTTTACTGTTTTCTATGAGTTCCCGATATTTTGATATTATAAAACCGATGGTTTTATCCGTGATCATGGTGCTTGCAACAGCGCCGAAATATCGGGAACTCATAGAAAACAGTAAACATGGTAAATATCCCGTTAGTGTTAATAGTAATGTTAGTGACCATGATAGTTTAAAATCTTATATAGTTGAAATTTTCACAGAATGTGTATTTCTGTTGTCGCTATAACAACAAACAATAAAAAATATTAAAATTAAGGGCGGCTCCCCTACTACGATGGTTCGGAAACATTCATGCGCGAGTCCGACTCGCACTTGGCCGGTTTTTATTTACTAACATATTTCAGCAGAATTTTCAGAATCTACTTGATAAATTATTGTACGTATTTTAGGTACTTACTTCTTTATACTTTTTGGAGTTGTAGGGCAGGCCAAACAAGATGTTTTGTCTGACCGTAGCCACGAAGAGCCACGGTTCCTGACTTGCGTAAGACAAAGGCCCCGACAGGTAGATCCGGCCATTGCTCGATCGAAGTTCACTCAGGAGTAATTGAAGAACTGAACTCTACAAACATAAAGGACATTGAATATTAGGACATAAGTAGCCATATAATATATTAATTTGCACTTGAAACGTGATAATAAACTAGAATTTTGCAACGAAGTGTAAATGGAACGTTTGTCATACAATCATTCACTTTTGGGAAGTGCTAAATATTTGTGTTCTTGAATCAATATCGGTAATTTAGTCTGTTTACCTTGTTGACACATTTAAAACAGGTATCGTTTTGATATATTTGGAAGTAGTACTATTTTTCTAACGTTTACCGTGAATTCACGTCCGTTTAGTAACTTTTGAGATAGGTACTTGTTAAGTGCGGAAATAAGTTACGCATATGTTTACAGTTGCGTAAGTTTACCTAGAAGCCTCATTTGACTGGTGACTGATGTTATCACGTGTTTTAACATTGTGAAGAAACTTTCCAAGAGTTCATGATCTACCGTATCTACCTAGTTCCACTTTTCTTTTATTGGTAAGTACAGTTAAGTTAGACATAAGCTGCTGTGTTATCATGATACGCAATAAACATTTTGTGTGAGACAACAAACCTTCCCAGATCCAACTGAGCCGATGATAGCACACAGCTTCCCTTTAGGCACCACAAGATTCAGCTGGTTCAACGTGATTGGTCCGTCGTCAGTCCAGCTGGCGCTCACGTTTTGGAGCAGAATGCCCACATCTGGGTTCACTGGGATTGGACACAGAGTCGAACTCATCAGACCTTTTTCGTTGCACTCAAATCCTACAAATTGAGGGAAAAAATGGTCGATTAGAATCCGACTTAAACTGTTTGTGGGTCTGATAAACTTTAGTTAATTGAAAATTTGAAACGTAAGTCGTACCAAACACGAGGGTCATAAGGTAGATTAGGTTTACATTATTTGAGTATTACAATGCAGAGTACAATACTGTATTTGAAACGTGTGCAGAATAGTTGTAAAATCGATCCGAATGTCCATGATTGCACAACAAGACTACAAAGGATAATAGTAATCCATTGGATTAATAATACGAGTCTGGCCGTCTGATTCAATCGGTTAACCCCTTCAATGCGGCAAACACCGGTCGTCGTGTTTTTTGTTGATACGTGCTTGCGGCAGATCGGCGTAGGATTTTCACATGTGTGAATATTTTATAAACATTAGGTTTTCCGGAATTTTCATTTGAGTGTTTTATTTTGCAGTGACAAAGGCAGAATACCGAACCCGCGAACGCCTTTTGGAGGCTGTAATATTTAGGAATGGAAAAGATTGACAAAATGGTCAAGTGGTTAATAACCATATCCCTAATTAATTGAAACTTTCTCACACAAAAATCATAGTAGACAAATAGTAAGGCAATTGGTTGCCAATTAATCGTATGCTCGACGAACTACGTTGTGTTGCAATTGCTCTAATTTCTTGCACGGAAAACCAAGACAAACACCGTAACCAAACCAAAATTCGCAAAATCTTGTAGCTCATTTGAATACAGCCGTTGATTATGAATCCAATCTACCCTGTATTTTGAGCCATTATATTCAAGTACAAAAGTAGATACGAATCTACCATGTTACAGCAAGGTCTAGTAGACAGAAACCAAAATCTCAATTTTCCGTTTTCATTTTTACCTTCGTCGATCAATTCAGAATCTGAATCATCAGAGTCTTTATATTTCGGTAATAGTGTTCATTGAAATCGACATTTCGTTTGATTTCCTTGCATGCGTTAGTAATGAGGGAGCAAAGTTAATATCAAGTTCGAATCGGCGATCGAACATAACCTTAGGTGTCAACAAAGGCTGAAAAACTAGGCAAGTTATTTTGAAAACTGTGCAATTATCCAGATATCATAACACTGTTTCAAGCTTTCACGGTTTACAAAGAAAGAGGGTAGATAGATTTGTCTGCTCTTAACAATTTATTTTTCCATCCACCCGCATTCTCCAGTCAACCCGCGATCATGGCGCTTGCAACAGCGCCGAAATATCGGGAGCTCAAAATAATGAACAATCACGGAAGATATCCCGTAAGTGACAGTACAGATATCATAAATTTAATATTCGACAAATTGTTGTTTTCGTGATTGAATGGAAAATAGCCCAAAAAGTAATGAAATCATGTTTTTCCAGGTTTAGATTTGACATACAAGGTATAAACGGACCCTTCGCGAAGCCGTCAACCAAGCATTCTGTACATGAAACGTAGTAACTCCATTTTTATTTTTATTTTTTTTTTGGGGTGAAAAATTACGTTTTGCGGTAAGACACAATGTAACGCACTAAAAACAATGTGCTGATGGATGCATTGTACGGGGTTCGTGGAGGTATTTAAAGTAAAGTCATATTAACATTAAAAACTTTTATTTAAAAAATAACTTGTGAAAAATTGGAGCTTTGACCCCCAATATCTCCGTAACTAAAAGGTTCCCAGGTATGGGCCAGAACAAAAGAATGATCGTGATGACGGCGAGAACAAATGCCTTTCAGATTCGTTAAGGGTATTGATACAAACATTATATTCAACGGAACAATCTATTTATAAAGTGGCTATTATAGTATGATTACAGGCAGTTGATTGAAGTAATTTTGAAAAAGTTTAATTAAAATAACGCTTAAAATTCGTGCAGCATGCAGCAAAACAAAATTATAAGAAGTGTGGCCGTGTTATAGCACACAACATAAGCTGGGTTTGTGCCCATTATTTTGTTTCATATATTTATTTTGTTTCATAAAATACATACATAACATCACTACTTGTAATCCCCGAAGGGTTAGGCAGAGGAGTACCTAACAAGTCCACCCACATTTCGCCAGTTTGTAATAGGGGGTGAGCCTATTGCCATCAACAGGGCACAAGTCCAAGCGAAAAAAGAAGAGAAATTCTTGATTGAAAAACCCAACGACAGTTTGCTCGACCCGGGAATCGAAACCAGGATCTCATGCTCAGCAGACGCGCTTGCTAACACTAGATCAACCAGTCAGTCTGTTGTTTCATTTTGTTCAGTAAATTCTTACTTACCAGGATTGTAAATGCCCTCCTCGTCAATTTTCTTGAAGGTGTTAGGACGTAGGTCAACTTCGCTCAGATTATTCTTCTTCTTCTGATTCTCTACCATTTGTACTAATTTAGCGATGTCTACGTCCGGAACACTGCGAAGGTCCTCTCGCTCATCTGTTTTCACATATAATACAAGTTTATGTTAATTAAATACATCAGTACGATTCGTAGAGTGCGTCATAGTTGTCTTGGCGCGTGGCCATAGTCGGAACTAACACTGCCATTTTGTTTTTTAAATGCACTTTCCAAAGACAATCTGACATATGTTTACTAACGGCGCCCTCTTTAGAATACCATTCAAACGCCAAAAGAACCATGTCATGCTCTACCACAGTTATTACCTAAAGTTGCTATCATAATGGCATGCATTATATCAAATAACTTTTGTTCTTATTTATTTTCAAATCAATATTTTTATCTTTTCTAAAGGGTTTAAAACTTGAAATATTTTTTTATTGAAACAATTAATTTTATAACAAAAGAACCCTCCTTTTTACCCGACTTTCTTCAAAAAGGAGGAGGTTCTCAATTCGGTTGTACTTTTTTTATGTTTGTTACCTCATAACTCTGTCATTTATAAACCGAATGAAAAAATATTTTTTTGTGAAAGGATTTATACTTCCCGATTGGTCCCATATAAATTTCATCTAAATCGGTTCAGTAATTTGGTTTTTTTCCTCACGTTATTTGCACCATCACGCGAAGTCGCGCGAAGTCGAGTGATGGTGCCTCAGAATGATGTACGAGTCATAAAATAGCGGCCGCAGCGTATTGGGTTCTGGTATTTGGTTTAGGCCTAATTTTTTAATTTTGGCCATCTAGGTAAGTTCAGCATTTTGGCTTGGCAATGAATGTGTTACAACGTATTTTTTCTTTTTGGGCTGTGTTGATGACATGATGATCTCTTAATAACTCCTAGTTACAATGTAAAAATTAATTCATGACAAGAATTTGTGTGGTATATACTACTCTTAAAAAACGCTAAAATTGTCTAAAATAACTTAATAACTTTTGGAACTCAGAGGCAAAAAAGTTAATGAAATAAAAAAAGTCACCGACTTCCGAGACTTTTTAGTGCTTTTTTGGAAATCGTTTTTTGTCACAGAAAGTTTTTTTGTTAGTCCATATGATTGTTAGTAGGATTAGGAAGCAAGAATAAATGATATCACAGGATGCGTGTTAACACAATAAACGTCGGTTAATCAAATATTATTTAGAACAGCAATGACGACACATCTAGTGCATCGTTTACGACATTTACACCCAAAACTTGTCTGACTAAGCTCGTACCCAAAAGTAAAACCGCCTCAATACGGCGAACAGAGGTATAGGACTCCATGCCCATTGAAAGGCCATGCGGCAAACATATAGCAAGGGTCAGTTGTAGTGTGTTGAACATTTGGGCCAACGGGAACGCCTGTGGAAATCATTGACAATGTTGACTCTCTTGATGACTGTAAGCAACAGCGTTACCAGCTTTACTTACTAGGATCATCTGTTCTCTCCTATCTCCATATTTGTTCTTTGCGTCTAACACGTGAATATGTTTCAATTGTAAACTAAACTTGTGACACAAATAACATCAGACGTTCATTTTAGTTACCCTTAGCCAAACCCTTAACCAATCGCCACCAAGATGTCATTCCTTACACGGTTCACGTTCTAATAACTAATTGACTCGGAAGTCGGAGTGGTTAAAAGTATTTAGATGTCTTGACTAAATAATATAGCCGATACAGGCAGTAGTAGGTAGGGAGTATACAAGTGAACAAGTTTTGAACGTTAGATTATTTTAAGTATCAGTGTTATTAATGACGCCAAGTCTCAGTTATAATTTGGACTCGTAGAAACAGGATAGTGTGGACAGGGCATGCACTTAGTACGAGGTCGAGACCAAGAGGTCTCACGTACCGAACAACATGAATGCCTCGAGACGCTGCACTGATATTAACGCCTCTGCCAAAAATGACACAGCATTCGACATGATTATCGATAGCGTTCCTTGTAGCGTGTTGAAGAATTGCGCCAATGGGAACACCTGGAAATTATACATGTACACTGCACTGGTTCATAACAATTATTTTAAAAGCAATCAGGTAACTTTAATACAAAGCTCTTAAAAAATTCAATTTTCAAAAAAATCTAAATCAATCAGTCAATCAATTTTAAATTTTAAATTAAATTTTTGCAATTTTCAGATTTGATATTTGATACTTTCAAGAGCTTTATATTAAAGTTATCTGATTGTTTTTAATGGTCCGTGAGGACAGACCACGAACAAAGCCTTGTCACTGTTAAAACTAATAAAAGAAATATACTGAATAGATTGTGAATCTTAAAACTATCCATAGGTTTGTTTGAGGTACTCACAATGTCTGCAGTAACTTGGTAGCCGAACAGCGAGTAGGAGAGCAAAGTGATGTACAGGGTGAGCCTCTCGGTGAACACCATGAAGCTGAGGTACACCCCTCGGAGGTAAGACGCTGACGTGACTTGCTTGATTTCGTTCTTGCGAGCTAGAGCTACTACCTGCTCAAATGGCTTCTCCCAAGCGTACATTTTGATCACCTAAAAAAAAATACTTTAGTTAAGTAGGAAAAAAAATATGAATAACACTTTTGTCTGTCTGAATGGATGTTATTGGCAAAAACATGAAGATGCATTGAAATTCTAAACCTTTTTAATTGAAGGTACCTTATTGAAGTACCCATACCGTATTCATGCTTTGTTATTTTCTTGCGGTTTCTTGGTAAACGTGCAAAAATAGGTTTCGGTTCATGACTAAGCCAAACTCGATAACTAAATACAGTTGTAAAAAATGAAGGGCGCCATGTCAGTTAATGACAAAATTACGTGCAATTTTCCTTATGTTTTTATCTTGGTACATTCGAACTGAATCGAAAGCTCAATTCATATGACCCTCATAACCTACATAAGGTTATGAAGGTCAAATATTTTCATAAGATTATTTTGAACTGCAGCTCTGGAGAACGGAAGATTTAGGTACTGCTATTGATAGGTACTGTAACAGATAAATAAGCATCCCCCAATAATAAAAAATATTACCAAAATTGTGTTCATCGACAATCCGAACTTACCATTGGCAACTAAACAACCTAAACCTATAAGCTGTGACTCTTCAACCATAAGTTCACATAAAAGTGGGATAGGTATAGGTACGAATAAGAGGATCGATCGTTTTTCCAAATTTACACAACAAAATAATAACATTACCAACTTTACTTTACTTTTACCCTGTTCCCGATACCGGTGAGCTACAATTTTTATATTTTTAAATGTTTTATATTTTTTTAAAATTAATATTGTAAAATGTAAATGAATTAATAAAAAAAAATAAGTAAAAGAAATAATACTTTACCAGTACTGCATCAGCGTTTTTATAATTAATATTGACCTAGTTCAAATTTTAATATGTAATTAGCACGTTAGAACATCCAGATCAACATACCTGCATGCCATTAATAATTTCATCCATAATTCGAACACGCTCGTCAGTTTTGCACGCGGTCCTCATCCGTAACCTTGCGGCCAATTTACTCATGTAAGCTGCAAGAATAATAATAAGATATGTTGAGTTTATTGCCTTTCTTTAAAGATGCACTGCCCATCGATTGGATCGGGCGACGGGAATTTATAGGGCCTTATATTTCTTTAACTGTAATTGCATAACAGGATGCGGCAGCATTGAAATTTATTATTATTACTTTGGTTCATTTGTGGTGATATTTTATGATTATTTCGGTTAAGTTTTCAGTATTTTTTAATGGATTTAACATTACTACTTATTGCAATTTACCACTTGATAGTGCAATGATCACCAAAGCAGTTGCGTTTCTTATTCGAATTTGGCTGCTAGAATTGCTTCAAGGCAAAACAATAGTATCAAATGTATACATACACTGAACCGGTATGGTTTGCAACACAATGCCGATAACTCCTACGATGGCTGCGTACCCGATCTTCAGGTATATGAGGTAGCAGACGACGATAACTTGCAGGGGGAGCAGCCAGATGAAGTGAGTGTAGATGAAAGCGTAGTCGAAACGGTTCACGTCGTTCGACAAGAGATTTACGACTTGTCCTGCTGTAGTCTGCGCCAGCGCACCTGAACTCATGCGCATTACCTAGATCACAATGAAGTGGAACATTTAAATAAGATTTTACAGTGTAAAAATTATATTACATCGCCATCCTTTGATTAGTCATATCCCATTTTTTTTCTAATAAAATTTATGGTGTTATCATCAAAACAGTATAGGTAGGTATGTCATATACAAAGTTTAAAGGTTCATATAAAAAATAAATAGAACTACTGTCTTAATTAAAATGTTTTATTGACCCTGGAAATTGTTTAAAAACTGGTTTTTAACATTTACGCATTTACTTGAAACAATATTGATAAAATCTTATTCATTTAACAATAGTGGTTTTCGTAATAATTGTACCTAATTTAATAAAACTTTAAGCCTGTTTCCTCGTGTATAAAAGATTATTATTTAAATATCTCCCTGTTTTAGATCGATCGACGTCCAACTCTCACCAATAAAAGAGTCATAGAAATTCAAATGGTCGGCAAAATTTCCTTTTGTTGTATCTACTTTCAGTTTTACGCCGAAGTGGTTGTAAAATCATGCCCAATCACGTCCTACTATCATGTTGAAATAAATGTTTCTCAAAATAGTGATTAAATGAATTGTCTGAAATTTAACATCAAATTGATAACGTTGACATGCTTTTGCCCATCCAATTTATTTCTGAGAAAAAATGTATGTGCTTACCGCATTTTTTTTTGTCTTTTTATTTGTGTAGCTCTTTGCTTTAATTTGAACGAAAGTTGTCAGTGTCAACGGATTACCTACTAAATTATATCGTCAAGGGAATGTCTAACTGCGATATCGGGTGTAACGGTGCGTACACTTTTTTCCATTTCTTTTTTTTTTTTTTTTTTTATTAAGACGTCTTTCCAGAGATTCTAGGTAAGGTAATTAATGCATCTTTCAGATAGCTAAGTACAGTCACGAGCACTCACATGTTTACCTACACATATCAACTTTTATAAGTGTTTTTCTTCTACTGTATTTTCATTCTATCTTGAAACGGGTCTCATATTTCAAAGTTTAATTCTTTGTTCGTCGTGAAAGAGTTTTGCTAAACGTATTCATAATAGTGTTGTGACTGTACATCAGGTAGGTACTGTTAAAGTAAATGGAGTCTTACCTTTCTATAAATAAGTGAGCAGGCGGCGATGCGGACTTTCATTCCGAACTGTTGCGTGGAGTATGTGCCGTGGTGGTTGAGGAAGGCTATAACCAGGGACATCATGATGACGGCCGTGGCGCAGTACACTGCCTGCTCGTAGGTCATGGTCGAGCCTGGCTCCCAGTACGTCAGCATCAAGCTTAGCGCTACCGGTTGGAAAGGCCTAAGGCAGACAATTGAAAAGTATTTGGTCAGAACAATTATGTGACATGTTCGAGTCTAATTGAAGGAATATTGTACTCATAGTTTGAAAACTGTGAGAAACTGAGATATAGCTCAACAGTCTAAACATCTAGGCATTTCGAAATATATTTTTATTCGAATTCCATTAGAACGACTGATTCCATTTAAGAATTTTCCATAACAGCTATAGCCTTGTATTGTAAAATTTTCCAGGTGCAACCTATGACACGGGAAGGTCACAAAAACCACCAGATGGGTAGTAATTGGCATAATATGACATTCGCGTGACTAATACCAATAGCCAACAAAATTGCTCACTTGAGTACGAGTGCTTGTATGAGGAACATAATTCCGGAAGGAGCATAACTCATCCAGAAAGCCTTGGTCATTGCACGAAGTAAAGATGGTTTACGGCCCTGTTTGCTCGCCAGTGCAATTTCTTCCAGCCATTTTCTGTAACAAAGTGTCTCATTAGTAATTAGTAGAGCAAATAGTCTATAACATAGTGTTGTTCATTTTAAACTGCTTTTATTTCCTGTCTTAATTCCTTTCTGCGATATTTCCCTTCATATTTAGAGATCACGTGTTGTACTGCTCAATGTCACTTCAATTCCTACCATCAATTTTGCACTTAAATATTTGGCAAGCTTCACGTGACAACTTAACATGGACCCATCATCAACATAGTTGATACGATATCTTGACCTTGTGCTGACAGAAATTACATCGCAAATAGGTACTTTCAAAAAGCTATACGGTTTTTAATTTTCAATGATTATCATCATTACACACTCTGAATGAATACGTATTTTGGTGTTCTTATTTGCATTTTTGTTTCCTATTATTATTATTTATTTATTTATCAAGACAAGGTTCATACAAATCTTAATTTAAGAACTGTGCCCCACAAAACCGTTTTTACGGTTTGTCCGTGGGAACTGAACAAACAGTATAGAACAATGTTTACAAGTGCGGACACTTAATTTTCACTTGTTTTACTAAATGCTTATCTTAGTGTGGACAACGTGTACATGTGCATGTAAAGTCTACTTTACATGTATGATGCTAAAAATGCATTAAATGAATATATGACGAGTTAGTTAGATCAACTTGTCACCTACTACTTGTTTTACGTCATCTTCTAGTAGATATTTAAGAAGCGAGACTAGTGCAGTTACTATATAAGCTACGGTATCGTCGTTGTTGTTAGCGGCATTAACCCGTTAATTGATTGCATACAATCCTCCTTCCCCCTATACCAGCTCCATGGTTTATCATTATATTTGCTGTATTTTCGAGTACCTACAGTTTTCTCAAATACTATAAGACATTTGGCGGGCTAATTGTACGGTAAGCTGCATATCGTACAATTAAGCCAATACACTACCGCGACGCACTAAAGTTTGTATATCTATCTACGGTGTCAGCGCTAGTTGCTACGCGTTTACAATTGCGCGATTCGTGATCGTGACACTGTTTATAAAATACGACAACTCGTTGGTCGTGAGAGTTCCTCTCTCTCGCATTATTGTTGAATGAACATTTGTCGTTGTGAGTATGCGTAGAATACGTAATGTATAAAGAAAAAATGTACCTACTTATTGATTTTATAACTAGTTTTGGTCAGTGGGTCGTCTTAGGGAAGAATTTCCTGAATTGAGGGGCTTCTTACGAAAAACAATTTAATCAGTACAAAAAAAACACAAAATATTTTTACCTCACCATTATTTTCACTGATATCTTTATACCAATTAGGTGAAATTCGATGTTTGGTGGTCATAAACTCATAATAAATAGGAACTCATAAAACGTTTTAATTAAAATAACAATAACCTTCAAAATTAAATGTAAAAACAAATGACAATAGATTTTTGTTTTGCTGTTTTTTTTTTATTGGCCTTATTGGTTTTTAAAAACCGTTTTGAAATAAAAAGGAGTGGATGGCTAAAAATATATGGATAGGACATAAATAGGTTTGTTGTGTAAGTTTTTATTCATTTCCGTAAAAGTTTTCTAATAAATAATAATAAAAAAATAAAACCATAGCAGAACTGGATAAAAAGAGGTACGATGCACGATGGATAAAATAAAGTCTAAATCAGCCTGAAGTTATTCATAAGCTGTCATTTTGCAAATTACACAAAAAAATATGAATTTAGACTATTAATCGCTCATTGACATTAGTAACAGGAACTTAATAGATGTAGGAAAAGGTAATGAAATAAACACAGTATAATCAGTGCCACGTGCATATAACACACGACTGAATTAATTATCTAGATTGCTCATGCATTAAATGAAATTCTATAGATTGTGTTTTTAATGCTTATATTATGGTTGAATTATCTAAACATAGTAGAAAACAAAGTCGGTCCTGCTGTTTGTACGCTTAGATCTTCTAAACTATGCAACGGATTTTAATGCAGTTTTCAGAAATAGAAAGAGTCATTCAAGAGGAAGGTTTCTATGTATATTTTCTACATTGCACCCGAAGCCGGGGCAGGTCGCTAGTAAAAAATAAAACAAAACAAAGTAAGGACTTCGTCGTTGGTCTAGTAGTCGCAATCGCGACTGCTGAGCATGATGTCCTGGCCTCCTGGGTTCCATTCCCGGGTCTGGGAAATTTTTACTGGGTTTTTACATTAGAGGAATTACTCAGAAGTCGCCACGGAGTCTGCATTCGTACCGATGGCAATAGGCTCAAACCTACATGGGACTTAAACATTACTGGCGAAATATGGGTGTGCTATTAGGTACACCTCTGCCTACCCTGATGTGATATTATGTTATAGTATAATTAAAATAAAAAACCAAAAAAAATTTTGAACGTTTTCTTCATTAGGTCGCCAAAGTTTGATTTCCGTATGCTATCAACAGACTGTATTCAAATTCTTAATAACACAAAAATACATCTTTTTGCCCAGAAGCATGTGAAAATCAATAAAAATAAAACTTTGTATAAAATTGAAAAGGAGATTATAAAAAGAATTTTTATTCAGGTCTCTAAGTTTTTGCAAAAGAAAAGAAGAAGTTATTTTTATTATATACATTTTCTAAATTTAAAATGCATGCACATTAGATTCCAAGCTGAAATCAAATCAGTCTAGGCATGGAAAAATCCAACTCAAGTTGTTTTATTTTTGGAGACATCATTGTTTTATTTTTAGCACAAAGGTAATCGTAGGCTACTTACTCATGACAATAAAACTGGCAAAAAAGAAATGTCGGTTGTTTGCGACTTCAGGTAGGTACTTAAGTAGCACCCTGAGGTTTTGGTGTGACGTCTAACGATTTCCTACTTAACTAATGGAAAATACGTGACCACCTAGATCATTATCTTTAGACAGTTTACGCCCTGTAATCTTCGTGATCTCAAGAGAATAGGTATCAGGTGGTGTTACTTTACTATGATGACAAGAAAATAAGGATTTTATTGAAATAACTACGATAAAAGTACAGACCAGTAGCGAAGGGTCAATTTTTTTAAGAGGTGAACCGGAGTATGTATCTTTAATGTGATTATAATTATTTGTCTATAGAATACTGACTGTGTAATTTTTCAAAGGGAAGCCGGTAGGAATCGAGTTGTATGGAACCTTCGCCACTGGTACATACCCCAGCAAATCAAGCCCCCCCCCCTCTGCTTTAGCGTTGTAAGTTGAAAGTTGAAAATCTATTGAAGATATTTGAGAGATTGTAGTATCTTGATGTGCTGGCGTCTGTAGATCGATAATACCTATTAATTGCAAGTTAAGCGATCGACTCTCATTGTAGAACATAATACTGTCAACTTGCGTTACCTAAACGTAATAATTGGAATAAACTCAGTTATGTTAAAGACTGATTCTCATGAAGAGCTCAGAAAATAAAACCTGTGATTCATATTTAATAAGCAGTTTTTCTGTTGACGTTAATAATGTAACAAATTATCATACGAGTGTGAACTATACCAAGGAAAAAAGGGTTGTGCTCGTTAAAGTATTCCCTCCAAAAAATTGTGTTGTCAGAATATCAAGTCGAACCGGAGCGAGGCCTAGCATGATGACACTGTATGATCATTTATTTACGACTTGGTAGTTGACACCAATAATTAATAAAGCTAAGACATAATTTCCCTAAAAAAACAATTTTAGACCTGAAATCCCGATTAATTTTCAATTATTTGTACACTTTGATTTTTAGTTGCTTTTAAATCAATTAGTAGTCACTGAGTTGGCACATTAATGACTTCACACGGCGATTTTGCCATCACATTCATCGTGTTTTGACAGTTCATAAAAACTATGTCAATTGATTGGTGGTGTCAACTAGCCAATTGTATGAGTTCGAGTTTTTTAGTGTTAAACGATGACAGTGCACCGATGGTTGTATCAGGCCCCACGGCAAAGCGTCCAGCTCAAAAATTGGAGGTTTCAAAGTACTTAAAAGAAAGAACCTCCCATTGATTTTATAAAAGATCATGAAAGAAAGTTAATCTTATCGACCAAATCACCAAGGAGAATCAACATTATCCTGTCTGATCTAATCGCTAAGAAGTGTGAGACAAAAGAATCAAAAAGATTTAAATTAAATGAAATTCGCCCAGTACCTTCTAGACTTGGGGATTTTCATCAATAAAAGTAAACATTATGAGCACATTTTAGCCATGTTCAAGAATATTGACACTGACAGCCTGTCAGTGTAAATGTACTGATTGCGTTATTTTTCAATAGTGAAATCGGTTCTTAGATAGAAATATCGAGAAGACGTTATATTTCGAATTAAAGTACGAAAAATACTATCTCGTAGTTAAGATACCCTATATATTATACTGTATACAATTAACTACAGACAAGTGAAAGCACATCCGATGTTCTTGAATAAAATCGATAGCTAACCGGTACGTACGCACGCGCTTGCGCACTCCCATGTCAATCGTTGACATACTAACGCGATCTGCGCCATGATGCCACTCATGTGGCCTCAGCCACTAATTAGTGAACAAGCCAGTGCTGAATGCAGTGCACAACTTACAACGCATTAACCCTGCTGAAAACTGATTAACATGCGGGAGTAGGTAATCTTTAGTATGTTTGTACGTAATACATTGTCTGTTGTCTAAAGGCTACTGGGAAGTCATCTTCTTGGAAATCATGTTCATCAAAAACATTAGAATGGGTAATTGGGTACTTATGACAACGTTGTTTTATTTATAGTCAAATAATAACGTCATTATTCAAGGATAAAAAAATGGTGACGTTATGTTTAAACCCAGTATCACCGGTTGTGTCAGAATTTAAAGGCTCCATCAATCAATTATACCTATCTACTCAATCTTAGTGAATGACGCTAACTTGCACTTAACCGGTTCTCTTAAAATACTTAGTCGGAGTTAACTGTGAGAGGTAACACTCTCTACGTTGGGTATCATTCATTAACAACTGCGACTGACATCTTTGTGGCATTCCTATGATAATCAGATAATGTTTTACGGTTTACTTCCTGTTCCGGTAACATTTTCACGTGCACACCTTACGGGTTGTTAAAACATCATTTTCTTTTGCATTTATCTTACATCGATGCATGTGAAAGTGAGTGAAATTGCCACAGGATGGACATAATATTGTAATGGTACACAATACGTGTTATAACAACGGGTAAATTGAATAAGCGCTATCAAAGAGTCGTTGGTCAGATGCACAATGTGATGGAAGAAACTCCACTCACACGCAGTTAATGGTTATGAAGACCGATGCAGATATTTCCGGAGGTGAAGGATGTTGTGTAAATAGATAAAAAATGGGTTTCCTTATGAATTATATGTTATGGATGAGGTCATTGGAACGCTGCGGACCCTGTACCGATTAAAAAATATACTACCGTCGAATACTAAGGCAATGCTTGTGCAGTCCTTGATTTTTCCAATCATTGATTGGTGATGTGTGCTACTATGACCTGATGCAGTTCTCCTCGATAAACTTGACCGTCTTCTCAATAACTGCATTTGATTCTTTTTCAATCTGCGTAAATAAGATCACGACCGACGAGACCCCCTAAAGCTAGTTCTGGATAGCCATCCAAGACTAGCTAAATATAATAAAAGTTGTATATTTATGTGTGTGCATATATATAATTAGATACCAAGTAACCTCAAGATGCTAAATGTAAGTTCATTTAAGGATAAATTGCATGAATGGTTGTGTAGTCGTAGTTTTTATAGTGTCAAAGACTTCTTTGACAGTAAATGTTAAATAATTGTCTTGAAAATATTGTACGCTTATCACTGTTAAGCAAAAACATGTATGCTCTTGTTTCCTTTTGTATTTGACCATCTTTTTATACCATGTTTTTAGGCAATATTATTCTATTCTATTCTGTTCTATTCTATTCTATTCACATTTCCGCGCACCGGTCACTTATAAAGTGGCTACCTATACGCCTGCCAGCGCAGAGAGCAAAGGGCGTTGACTCCTTTGTATTCTTTTCTCGACTCTTCCAATTCCCCTAGTTATCTAGCACCCCATTTTCGGTACCTACATTTGCGCCGACCACACTAGAAATCTTCGTTCATCACATCATCTTCTTCTACAATGTCCATGCCCCTCTCACCGCACTGACTTCATACATTGTTCTTTCATCGTTCAGTCTATCTCTCTGTGGAATGCGCACCCTCAGGAAATCAGAATGGCAACCAACCGTTTATACTTTAAATAATAAATCAAAGTTCGCGAGCACATTTGCAAGAAGCTGGAAGTATCTTCACGTAGCTAATATTTTCCCAATGTTGTTTTTATTTGTTTTAATATATTCGTACATATATAGTTATTATTTATTTATTTGCATATGTATACAACATTAATTTTAGTATTTGCGAAACCTGAAACACGTGTCTGGTATTTTTATGTAAAGAATCTCTGTACAAAATTTCAAAACTGTATCATGAAAAATCGCAAAGTTATAGGTTTGTTCTTGTTAGGTTGTTCGCACAAAAACGTGGTAACCACGCGGCGCCGCCGCGCGCGCGCCTTCAGCGTCTTCTTGAGCTCAATGATAATAATAATTTGGCAGTAGGTACCTAAATGATTGCGATAGGTACTTAGTGTCGTTCGGTGTCCAACTTGTAACTTTTTTTAAATATTTTTGGGACAACTTATTCTGAAAAAACTATATTCAGGTTCCGCATATACTAAATTATTAGATACATTATATTATATTTATTGTTTTACCTTTATTAATTTATTATTCAAAAGACTTAAAGAGACAATCAAAGTATAAGGTAATTATTGTATTATAATATATACATTTATAATTTAAAATTACCTAAAGTAAACTAACTAAATAAATTATTAATTAAAAACTATTAAATAACCTAAAACAAATAAACTAACTATATAAGGGCATCAAAAAACTCCTCCTCAACGCTGTCAGCTGGTAATGTGCCCAAGAGACTGTTTATGATTGGTATCTGTTATCTTTATATTAATTTCACAATTTTCTCAATTGCACCTACCACAGTTTGTCTCTGCAACACCTAAAGCTTGACTGGTAGAGCACCATTAGCATTAAGTCCGCCTCTGTACATTGCTCGTGCTTAAAGTATTACATTAAATAAATAAATGATAAAATTGGGCAATTGTGCGGATAGTTATCTATTTTCAACAGAATGGTGTGAATTGTGTTTCTTTTTCACGAACGCACACAAAATAAAGACGACATATTTAAAAAAATTCAATATGTAATGAAAATCTAACTAATTTTAACTAATAAAATGAATCCAACGTTGAAACTCTGGGGCCGTGGGGTCCGAGTACTCGCAGCCTTTTTATGGAAATATCTAATCGCTTAGTTGATGCTTCACGTTTTTTTAAATAATTTTCTCTGTCCACAAACTTTTAACATTATTACCCTTTGGCACTACTCGTGGATGTGGACAGTGACACGCTTTTAAACATGAGTATTCTCTTTGTCCACCAATGGACAAAACTTATTAATATTATTCCTAGCCACCACCAACTGGATTTTTGCTGCTATTTCCAATATTAAAATTAAGTAGTAATTACGTGTAATTGTGGTTATTACAAAAAAAAAAGTAACTTTTATTTCGGACAAGCAGCATCCATAGAGGGTTAGTAAAATAAAACTTATAAACTTAATTACACCTTATTTCGATACGAGCTTGTTGTTCGAGAGGCACCTACGAACAATAGCCCCAATAATCGGGGAGTCGAACCTCCCTGCTATAGTCTTCAGGATGGAGTTGGAGCACTCTCTCTCTCTCTGTTGGTCGGTTGGGTTGTAATACTTGCTCATTTTATTTTTTAATTATTGTTCGGTAGTTCTTTCATTTTATACTTTATCTGGACTTAAGGCATTCTATACAATGTCCAGGAATTGTTTACATTGATTAGGTAGTAGGATACAAAATGATAAACGATAGATAAAATATTTTATACATTGCATATACGGGCTCGGCATTGTATAGATGAGTATTTACTAGGTAATCTATAGATAGACTGAATTATATGCTTTGCCGTTAACATATATACCTAGTAAAAAGATATATTATATTTAATAAACAGTTTAAGTTTTTACTAATGTAATAATAATACAAACATTTATAAATTAAAATAACCTAAACTAACATAACAATAAACTTTAAAAATGGCGTCAAAGTACTCCTCAACGCTATCAACTGGTAGGTAATGTTCCAAAGAGACTGGCGGCGTTGCCACGTTGAATGGCAATGCTATACCTAGTTAGATTTTTATTCGATATGAGAATAACAAGCAATTTATAGGCTATATTACATGTTCAGTGTGCTCGCACCTTCAGGGTTATCATGCAATTGACCAAATGTTTCTGTAACACACAGTTTGGTCGGCAGAGAAGAATAATTTTGGTTATACGAGTATTTTTTTTGTACACGAGGCATTTTCATTAGAGGTGCGTTGTAAAGCATGAAGGTAGGTAGATATATGGAATGTTCATAAAGGAATTTTGCAGTATATTTTTGGGCTCGACAAAGGGCTTTAATCACACGCATTCAGTTCATCACTTTGGAAATTAAAAAATTGAATCATCATGCCCAAATACACAGAAAAAATAAAAAAGTGCTTATGTAACACAGGGGTGGTCAATGGTTTCTCAAACCTTGGCATGGCTGGAAAATCCATGGATGGCTGTTTAGGTCGTGCTGCTTCTTATCAGTTTGGGTGCTCGACTACGAACCGTGGCTTGGCTCATTAGGTGAAATTTCGAAACTCTCAAAGAACTTCGTAAGTCTCGCAATAATTACTTCTTAACTATAGTTTATCTGGGTGACGCTGGGTAACGTTCGGACTGAATGAAAAAGTAACTAGATGCAGGCACGACTTCCGTGTGAATTCGCTATTTATCAAATACTTAACTAAACATTAATATAAAATAATTATGTACAACGCACTAATACATAATGTATGAATAAGGATATAAAGACAGCGGAAACGCAATTTACAGTAATTAAATATTCACGATGCATTCATGAAGAAAACAATCTGAATTTAAGATTATTTATGTATGTTTAGATTGCGGTTTTATTTATAGTTTCGTTTTGTTGAAGTATTGCTGGTTTATTGTTTGTAATGAACGTTCGTGTGAACCTCTCGTGTAGGTAAACGTTGTGATGTGTTAATCTATCGCAGTCATATGACCACGGCAGTCCTCCTTACGATCTCCGAGGGCCGTCGTCGCGGCCGTGCTAAGCACTTCGCCTTGTCCTTATTTCAGCTCGTCATAGCATCTTCGACGCTTTACACAACCTGTCTAATGATTGGTTATTATTAATACAAGGTACCGCGATTGACCTGATGCCTTCTTTACTTGGCAGAAGTTTCTTAAGTACAAGAATTTGACCTTATTTAAAAGAAATCAACGTTTACTGCGTCTTTAATCCGCAACCAGATTGCAGTTAAAGTATCTGGTTTTATTGTAATTTGTTATTACCAAAGAAGGACACAGTTTCCATTAAAAGACATAAAAATTGAATCATGTGACGTACTCTCTTTTTAAGGCTTGCAATATTGGATGAAGTCTTCGATTTTTTTCATAAAATACCTAAGTGTATTCAATATTGTAATATTGAATACACTTAGGTATTTTATGAAAAAAATAACTTGAATCTTATTAAATCATTTTATTAAATAAAGTTTTTGACGTAGACCTTAAATGCACACACATTTATCAAGAAAAACGACTGCCTCTGCATAAAGGTTACTTTTGAAGTATTGACAGTTTCATTGCCAATGTCTTGAACTTTTGCTCAAGGTTTTGTTCAATAAACAACATATAAAACACATAATATCCTTAAATAGGTGCACTTACAAAGACACTAGTATGATATGTACAGACCAGCACATCAAGCTACCAATCTGTCAAATTTCTTTAACTTTATCACTAAAGCATTAGGCGCGAATTATACAGAAACGGCGTAAGGTGAAGGTGCAGCGCAGGCGCAGCGCAGGCGCAGCGCAGGCGTGGAGTTTAGAACGAAACGAAAGAACGGCGTGCCTGGGCCGCGCCGCTTGAGTGTTATTAAACGTTTTCATACAAAATGTACGTAACATTTTGTATGAAAACGTTTTGAAGCGACATGGCTGCGCTGCGCTTGCGCCGCGCCTTCACCTTACCCCGTTTCTGTATAATTCGCGCCAATAACACTGTAGAGTTTTTCGGTCACTAATATTATATGTGTACATCATCGTCGATAAAAAGCTTCTTACAAACCAATCTTTATTATAAAACATATAGCTTTTGAAAATATCTAAGGGATTATCAATAAGGATCCTGTCTTTTTGTTAGAAAAATCTGTAATCCAATGATCAATAAACAGATTTATTAAGCATTAAACTAACTAAATACATAATTAATTAAAAACTATTAAATAACCTAAAATAAGAAAACTAACAACAAACTATAAAAGGGCATCAAAAAACTCCTCCTCAACGCTGTCAGCTGGTAATGTACCCAAGAGACTGGCGGCGTTGCCACGTTGATGATCAATTCAATCATCCTGATTTATCGGTTAACCCCAGCGTGCATCGCATATCGCTTATTTAAAAGGTGTAAACATGGATGTGAACAGCACAGTATGAACTTGTTCGGTCTGAAGGCTATGACCCGCCAAGTCAGGTGAACGACTATGGCCGGTGCACTCGTGAGCAAGTTACATATGCAGTCTCATCACTTGATATAAACAATTACACTATGCACTTAAACAAGGAAGTAAACAGGAAGTGACTTGTTCTCTTTAATTACTTTACTATAAAGATTTTAAAGTATTTTGTAACCAATGTAGCACTACCGAAGGGTCAATTTTTGTAAGAGGTAAGCCGGAGTACATATCTTTAATGTGATTATATTATTTGTCTATAGAATACTGACTGCCAATTTTCCAAGGGAATTCGGTAGGAACCGAGTTGTATGGAACCTTCGCCACTGCAATGTCGTATACATTGGTTAGTCCTTGTACTCAATAACATTTATGGAAATACGAGTTTTTGTCACTAAGAAGAAGAAAAGGTGCGAGGCAACTGGAAAACAGTCTACTGACTTTTGAGGCACGGATGGCGCAGTGGCTGAGCAATTGACTGCTACGCTGTGCGTCGCGGGTTCGATATATGGCCTGTTCCGGGTTTGGCTGTGTGTATGTGAGTTTAAATGTTTGTAAACTTTTTTTTTTAAGAAAAGAAGAGTACTAGGATTGCTTGCAGAGTTGTGTATCTTGTTGTGTATGAATACTGCTTGCATTGCACAGGAGCGATTACTAAAGTCATGCCTGATAACAATAACGTCAGGTAGTCACTTTTTTCCTGTAGTGTTAATCAAAACAAGCAACAATGTCCTAACTGCGTTGCGATTGTACAGTATTTTTCAGATTATTCTACAGTAGGGAAGATACTTACCTAAGCCTACTAAGGTTATGGTCGTAGATCGGAACCAACAGCAATTAGTGCAAAATTATAATTGTACAGTAAACGGTGATCTTGTAATGACTGGTATTGTATTTTAATGAAGTACTAATTGCTAAAAAAATATAAGGAAATATGGTAATTATCAGTAGGAGGTGATAGAATGTTGAACCATCTTCCTGAATTTAATATAATACCTCATCATCAGCATCTGCCTAGCCTTTTCCCAACTATTTGCTTTGACGGCACGGTTGGCGTAGTGGCTGAGCGATTGGCTGCTGCGCTGCGTGTCGCGGGTTCGATCCCCGCATGGAACAAATATTTGTATGATCTACAGGTAGGTGTTCCGGGTCTGGCTGTTTGTGTATGTAAGTTTAAATGTTTGTAAACGCACCTACGATACAGGAGAAATTCCTAGTGTGGGGCAACATTTAAAAAAAAGCAAACAATCTGTGTTGGGGTTGTGAAGCTGTATCCGGTTAGCCTGGAAGCCGACCCTAACATAGTTTGGGAAAACGATATGTAGATGATGACGGCGTTTGAAACCAATCAGTCGTGCTTTCAAAGGGCACTCTGATGATACAGGATCTACCTATATAATTTATTGAAAAGGTTTGCGAGTTATACAAAAGCAAGGGATATCAACAACATTACAACCAGTCTAAAAAAGATTACTATAACGTAATGATGCATATTAATTTTATAAATATTGACGCACTAGATCAGTAATGAATAAAGAAATGTTCATTAAAGATAATGCCTACATTGTGTGAATTTTAAATACCAGTAATACCCACCTACGTCTACACCAGCCCCCGTAGCATGACCACCGTAGACAAGGATTTCCTTGACGTATTAATCGACAAAATGACAGATTGTGTCGACACAATGACAGGGGCAGGTAGACGTAGGTGGGTATCAAGCACCTACTCTAGACAGAGGCAAAGTTATTATCACGAAACAACAGTGGCGAAGGTTCCATACAACTCGATTCCTACCGGCTTCCCTTTGAAAAATGGCACAGTCAGTATTCTATAGACGAATAATATAATCACATTAATGATATGTACTCCGGCTTACCCTTTACAAAAATTGACCCTTCGCTACTGCGAAACAATACACCTTTATGGCAATTTGACTTTGGGTCCAGGTGTCAATTGTTTTTTAAACCATCCACTAATTGAACACGCTTTTATTGGTGAAGTTATTAGTGCGGTTAAGTACTTAGAAAGTCACTTACTAGCTTTGTTAGTAGACAAAACGACTTTAAAAATTAAGATTACAAAACGTGGGACAGTCTGCTTGTCGGAAAATATCATCATGGAAATTAATTATGGCAATGTCCCATTTTCAACATAGTTTTCTTTGACTAAATGAAATAATTATTAGTTATCTAATACATCAAGGGTCATCGACTAGCGTGCGGTTACTTGGCAAGCAACTGTTCACACAGTGCGTAATTACTTGATGATCAACACTGTGACAAAGGAAGTCGGTCGAGTAATTCACACCAACCTTGTACCGATTGAAGCTCCACTAAGGACCAAAGGGCATGAAGGTAACTGAGTTTTAAGTTACAGGTATATAATCGGTGTAACGTAAATTAAAAGAGAGAACTTTAAGAATAAATAATCCTCAATACCTTATAGGTCCATATGTTCGAGGCCAAGTGTATTACACCAGCATCATCAACTGCTTAGTGTCTTCTTACTTCTTATAACTACATAAATGCGAAAGTTTGGATCCATCCAGGATGTTTGTTACTCAATCACGCCAGAACGTCTGAACGGATCTGGATGAAATTTGTCGCAAAGATAGATTATAGTCTGGAATAGCACATATGGTACATTTTATACCAGTCTACGTAGATGAAGTCGCGGGCAGAAGCTAGTCTTAGATAATATGGCTTGAAACGTGAGCTTTCTAAAAGATGTATAATTTTCTCTGCCAATCATGATATATTCCAAACCGAACCTTTCAAATGATTAAAATCAATTCCCAATTGGTAATGGATGCAGAAATGTGTCGTGTTATGTGAGCGTCGCTGCACCTTGCGGAGGCCACACTGCCACGCATCGATCAGTAACACTTTATGCTAACACACGCGCCAACCTCACCGATTTGTTGATGAGAAAAGCGTTTATTTATATCGTCCAGTCTCAAGTTGGATAGGCTGTAGAAGTTTTTTCTAACTTCTCACATCTATTTATAACCTACTGCAACTGCAGGTGCCGTTCAAACTCGTTCTCACTGCACATAGTCTAGCAGTGTGCAAAGTGCGCGCTCGGTCAAACTGCTTTACAAATGGTGGTATTGAATTGTTCATTGATTATGTTTATCAATAATACGTATCTAGGTCTTCATTAACGGAAGGCAAATAATGCAGCTATGACAGGTGTTAAATACAATGCAAATCGTTAGCGAGTATATATTGTAAATATGCTGGAAGACACACATGAGTGAATAGAAGTGAACGTGAATCATAAAGGTATCGTAGGTATACATCACACATGGACCGGCATGGACCGTCTGTTGACGGCAGTTGATTGACCATGAGAGCGACTGGTGAATCAATCGGTTCTACTAATTAATTTAATTCCAGTTACCTAAGCTACGTAAATAATGCAATTTATTATCATGCGAAGAATAAAATTACCGAAACATTCGGAGAAACGCTACGGATCGAAGTATAAATCCATGAATACTCGTTTGAGCCGGTAAAATGACATTAACACTGAGTGCACAAAGAACTTGAAGCGTGCGTATGTTGGATGATACAACCTACCTGTGATACTACTGGTGCCCTTGGTGGAACACATGTAGGTACCTATAACACGCTCGAATGTAAATTGAAAATCCGGAATGCGGACGCAACAGCTCTCGAAATGAATTTAATAGAAAAATTGGATTTGCAATTGCTCTTTATTGTCACATAAAATGGTGAGTAAGCTTTAAACAGCGATATGTGAAACGACGCTAACGTGTATACAATGTAATTGTGTGTTAGGTACATGCGTTAACAAGTCTTACGTCGCCTCAATTAATACTTCCCATTCGCAGAGATTCTAGGCCTTTGTGTGATGCATGGCACACTCGCGTGCACTGTCATCTCGCATGCGGCCTGGCGGAGTGGCGGAGTGGCGGGTTGGCGGCCGCCGGCTCGGCTCACATAACGGCAACATGAACCATTCCCATCCAACATTTAAGCAAACGCATTTAAGTACAACACCGGTTACACACGTGAGAACTGTGGCTTGCACTGAACGTCAATATCGATAAAATCGTTTGTGTAATCAAAGGTTTCCTTCAACAATTTACATATTATATTGACGTTAGTGCCTATTGATTAGTTCGCGCAACAATATCCCTTCATTAATTACCTATTCAGTTGTTTCGCAGACTTTAACAACGTGTAGACTACAATTATCTCGGTATTGTATTAACCCAGCAGAGAATAATATCAGCAGAGATAAAGAATCCTAAAAATATCTGATTTGTTTTGCTCTTGGAGGGCTCCTTTTGTGCACAAACTAAGAATCAGTGTCAATATTATGGACACATTTAGTTTGGTACTGTACAAATGATAAGGTAGGAAAGAGAATGAATACGTCCTCGTACAGAGTCGGTACGGATACCTTTGTATCCGCACCGACTCGCTACGAATATACACTTCTTTAAGTGTATATTTGTACAAGTAGGCACTCTACTGTCAAAGCCTTCGCAAGATGTTTACGAGATGTCGCGTACGTGAGCTTCTTAGTCCTTGAGCTTTCTATATAATAAAATATACACTTTATTTTCTTTATTCCATTTTGCAATAGCACCTATTTCTGATACTGATCATTAATTTTCTTTACCTTAGCTGTTAGGAACATTGATACAAAACGCACTGTGCGGCTGTGCCACAATAAGCAATTTCGGTCGAAGCGCGACGTTATTTCAGACTGTCATAAAAGGAATGTTTGTTCAAAAGTTGCTCGCTGCACCGACCCCAAATAAATTGGAATGAGGGCAAGAGAATGATGATGATTACAATTTGTATAAGTTAAGCCGGACGGGACGCCTTATAAACTATTTAAAAATATTAAATTATAAATTATTATAATTATGTCCGGCTCCAAAGTCAATATTTTTTGTGCATACGAAAGTCGTACTTACTTAATAGTCAGTCGATGTCATTGAAACCAGTTGCTCAGAGGTTTGGTGTAACACTTTTATAAATAGTGCGTTTATCATTTTATTGGTTTCTTTCTTTATTGTCAGATAAATTACATTGAGATGGAAATCAGACAGCATGCTCCATACACGCGAGGCATGCAATTGCAACCTTGTCGGTTTCATGAGATTATTACCGTGATCTTATCGACGTGAATACGATTTAGACACACCCATTACGTGGGTGTGTCCATATGCATATGGTAGTCTGCGCACTGACCGATTCATTGTGATTGATTTTTCAAGATATTCATTAGAATTTTCCAATGAATTAAAACGGCTTACCTTGCTGCGAAAAGGTGTTACAAGGAAAACAGGTTTCGTTAATATTCGGGGAAGCGTAAAGCGAAACGGGTCCAAAGTCTCATGTTGAATTGGTTAATAACGGCAGGTTCCTGTCGTCCAGGACAGTTATCGATGTGCCGCCGTCATCGTCCACATTAGCCAATGAGAAGGTCGGTACATAATCACAATTACCCGGAACGTTGAATTAGACAGGAAACGCAACTTGTAACAGTTATTACGTAATGCCTAGTATTATGACAATTAGAATAACGAATGTTGAACGTGCCCTGTTTGAGAACAACGTCTTCGGGATCGTTTAGTTAGATGCATCGGAGTATCGCGTAAGAGTAGACTTGAATTAATTCTTTTAGTGTCTATTTAATAGATATGTAAACACTGTCTCACAGCCACAAGTAGCCAGGCAGCTGTCACTAATGTCAACTGTCAGTCACCACGAATGGCGGGAAATTGGAAGGTGAAGCGTACCCTGGACTGGGGCGTGGTGGTGTTGGTGAGCCTGTGATATAGTTGGTAAATTGTGATATCAACTTGTTAGCTCTGCCACAAGCCTACAAGTGGATACTACAATTCTGAATACTTGAATTCCATCAATTAAAACCCCTAATTTTCAAGGACATATGCACATGTTTATTTGTAAATTACAATGACAGATTTTTTCTCGAAAATACAATGTTCCTTGTTTCTGGGAAAAAAAAATAATAAACCTAGATGAAGGGTTAACAATTGTATCACATATTTACCCGACTAAGGCGAAGCCAAAAGGAAGGGTTATGATTTTAGCACTCTATGTATCATGTGTGTTTGGATTTACGTATGTTCCTCCGTAATGGCAAAATGAATAATCTAAGTAAATCTGGAGGAAGAGGAAAAAAAAATATCTCTCGTAAAAATGGAAAATGTAGACACTTCTGCAGCCATGGAATAAAAAAAATACAAATAGGCGTTATTAAAAATAAGAACCGTTTTTGATTGCACCATTGTCGTTAGATGATGTTGGCCTTTAATTTAATTTTATCCTATTGCAATAACTTAATAACTGTTTATATTTCTTGTTAGCACATTAATAGAGTTATGGTTTATGGAATAGAACGTGATCCAATTCTATGTAATTTTGATTAGATCTTTATAGTCACGCCTTCGCAATACGAGGAACGTGAAGCTTCCATAGGTAACGTAAAATTATCAGAACCAATAACTACTAATAAAGGATCTTTCAAATAACAATTACATAGATTTGTGTAACGATTATTCTATTTGTATGGCAATTGTTTGCTAGGGTTATTAATTCATTTTACAAATTGTAATTTTAACATCATCATCATGATCATCTACCTAGCCTTTTTCCAACTATGTTGGGGTCGGCTTCCAGTCTAACCGGATGCAGCTGAATACCAGTATTTTACATGGAGCGACTGCCTATCTGACCTCCACAACCCAGTTAGTACTGGGTAATACGACACACCTTGTAGAAAAACCATGTTTTTTATTGACTATTCTGGGGTGTTTTCGGAATAACCATGGCTAAACAATGTTGAAAACCCAATGAGTATACATGTTTGGGTTTCAAGCACGGAGGTAACACCGCACTGACCATATTCAGACATACGTGTTAGTACAATTTGCCATTTATTGGGAACTACACAAATGTACATGTAGGTATGTTTATTGTGTGAATATCGTATGTCATCGTTGTCATTTGCTGTCAATGAGGCGTTAAACCCATCATGACTGCGTTGTCGAAAATTGAATCAAGTTCATGTTTATCACCGTGAATCAATGTTGGATCCTAACATGCGTTTACATTCGGTGCGATACACTCGAAATAATTTGTACCTGTTGGCAAAGTCATTTATCGAAGCATTGTTTGTGTGGAACTTAAATTCAAATGAATAATTTACTCTTTTTTTTCTGGCGAAATGTGTTTGTGTGTTACAGAGGTGTACCTCTGCCTAACCTTTCGGGGATTACAGGCGTGATGTTATGTTATGTAATTTACTCTTTTGTTGGTCGAGTGCTGAGTATGTGGTTCTTGGTTCAAATCCCAGTATAATTGGGTTTTTCCGTCACGAATTTCTCGGTTGCAGCCGTCTGGAAATGTTGATGGTCTTTGCTGGTTTATTTCGAGTGGGTTTGGATCGAATACTTGTTGTTTTTTAGAGTTATCTACGTCTTAACTATACCTTTTATTTGTATTGTCTTGTCAATTAATGTCTAATACCACTCTATAATTAACTATCCGTCAGGAATCGTTGATCCAATTAGAGTCGATTAGACTAGAAAAAAAAAAATTGAGATTTCTCAAAACCTCCAATCAATCATTCATCATTGTCCAATACAAATCCCATACAAAGAGCGTCTCCGAAATTCAGTAGGTTTATTCATAATCTCTGTAACCGTTTTTTATTTCGGAAACATTAAGTAATTTACATGACATCAAGTTTGCCATTATGTTGTTGTAAATAAAAATATCAAGTTAAAATCTTATCAAAATCTTTTAAACTATAAACCCTTAATGTAAATTAACTTAAAATTATGATTGGTTGAACACAAAAATATATATTATTTCTTTTGAATGTACGTCAAAGTCATTGTCTGAAGAAAATTAAACGACTCGAATACCGTTTTAATTAAGCATTTAATGCGATAAGTAATCTGCGGTAATGGTTTGTTATAAAACTTACATATAAGTAGGTACAACTTATCCCAAGCAAACTTATAGTAGTTTTTTTTATTGAACCGTATCGTTCATGTTTTTAAAAGTTATGGATGTGATTAAAATCTGCGTGAGGTCACGTGACCTGTTGGTCAAGTATTGTGTAGTGCTGCATAAACTCTGGTCGCAATGTAGCATTGAGGGTTGCCCAACTCCAACCAATCATCTATAAATATATGCGGAAAAGTAGAACAGACTTCACTCAGTCATTTGCATAATAATTAGTATTAATAGTTTTATCACAGTCCTGTTGTGCAACATAGGTGCAAGACTTTGTGACTACTTATTCATTTCTTGTAAAAAAACCTAGGAAGTGGTGTGAATAGTTTCCAAATGAACTTTTTATTGCGCTGTAAGTAATCAATGTATCGTGCTTTGTCTGTTGAGTAGCGTTGCTGCCGTTCACAGCAAAACGTTTGTCAGCAAGGACTCCGGCGTAATTACCTTAATAAGCAATTTGTGCAATTCTTTTGATTAATAATTTATAATTTACGTCACGGATACTATATAATAAATTACCTCATGATAAGTAACTATAGGTGTAAAAAAATGATAATATGTATTTCCAGCGAGGAATGTAATAAACTCAGACTAAGAAGTGTTATTTCTGCTGACATGCGTGTTTCTACAACCAGCCAAGGCTTCATATTAATTTGCAGTGAACCTTCTCCACCGCAAAGGTACTGTTGCGAATTATGAACGTTGCTCACGACTCCGTCTCACTGTCAATGCATTCGTTGGTCGTGTAGTAAGTGAATGTAGCGAATACCCGGCACGGCGGCGGTGGCTTCAAGTGGGGTAAGGTGAAGGGTAACGCATGCTTGATGTAAACACTTGAGCGTAGAGTACGATGCGAAGCGACGCCGACGTTTGTGTGATAGATGCATTAAAATGCTATCGTTATAAAATAAACACTGTTTTAAGCTTTCACGGTTTACAACTAAACTTATACTGTCACTTACGGGATATCTTCCTTCTTCGTTATAAAATATACTCAATAATTCCAAGTCTTGCTAGTGTTAATGATAAGACAGAAACTAATATCCAATAAATATAATTATAAATAAATGACCCCAAAAGATTGACACACATTCAGTAAAGCCTCATGCTTGTTTTTCCCGATGCACCGTAACCAGCATGTGATTAACTGGTTTTATAACAACTGAATGACTTCCAAAGAATTTGAGAAGGAATGCACCGGGTACTGCAAGCGCCAACCTTTATGGTAATACATTGATACTGGTTTGCGAATTCGGTTCAAATCTCTCGAGAGGATTTACACTTAAAAAAAAACGAATATCTGAATATTGCTAAAGCGGTTAGTAATTTAAGTTGACCCTCGTTCGAGGCGTGGCTATTTAGTCAATTACTTCGAGTATCGCGCAATATGCAACGACTATGAGTCAGATATAGTCACATAGTGACCAAACATTAACATATTATTACATCCTTATCTAGTTTCCGAGATAGCCGCAAAGAGGTCTACGGGGCAGGCAGAAAGTTAGCGCGTCCCTCGGGATGAAACTCGTGTAGTGAATAGCTGAGCTTTTATGATAGTTTCCGAAGGCAATTAACTGTATTATGCCGACATAAGTTATGAGTATTGCTTGATGTATCTTATAGTCATTAATCAAGCACGAGGATTATTAATAAAATTCAATACATCATAAAATAAGTCTCTGAAGCACGAGTCGCATACGAATACATGTTATCGTCATCACTGTAGTTTTATGCATTTTTTATGCAACATGCAGTGTTAAAGAAGAATTTGTTCGAGGACCTTTATTGCATTAGGTAAAGTATCCTTTGTTTTCTAAGAAACAGGGATACCGAGAAAAACTTATTATAAAATATAATGGCAGATAAAGTATGCTATAAAAATTTCAGGAATTATGATGACAGTAATTTATCGATTCAATGAGAACTGGTATCCGTCAAACGCGAGTGCGGCCTTTTGATTTCACGAGTAATGGTAGAATACCAGTGTCTAATGATATATAATTAAATCGAAGCAAGATAGATGATTGTGTTACTGATATTGACACACAAAAAGGTATATAGGCATTGTTATTTTTTATTATTATCGCTGTTTTGTCTGTGTTTTGTGTGTGTGTGTGTGTGTGTGTCTTTAATCCCGGTTACTATATGTACCTAAATTGGACGTATAGGATTTTTAATTTCTTTATTTAGTCCTCTTAAGTCTACAAGGTGAATGTGTTCATGAAGAGTCAAGATACCACGAAATTAGTCAAGAACGAAAACACGGAAATGTCAGACGAAGTCCTTATAGACGACCGGTTCAGAATACCTGGGACAGCTTAAAAAAGTGACCTAGTGCGTGTTAACTCGCACAGTCAAGTGTCCTGAGTCGGGATGAATCACAATATTGACATTATTGAAAATAAGTTAGTAAATATCAAAACGATTAGTTGAAGCTTCCCCTGACCCAAGGGGTGGTTATACCTTGGCCAGAGGCTAAGCGTTGCTATGCAACGTGGCAACGCCGCCGGTCTCTTGGGTACAACATAGGGACATAGAAGAAATTGATATTTATTTTACTGTAGAAAATCATTGCTGTAAAGTCATAAACCATAAAGAAAACACGCCAGAGCGTTTGTATGGAGAAAAGACCACCCGCATTTCCTCACTCCTTTAAACGCGTGATTGTACGCATGATAACAAACAACTTTCCCAAAGAAACATTTTCTTTAATACTCATTCGATTTTATCACAATAACACAACATTGATGGACAGAGAGTTAAGCGGGCAGAGCGAATAAGGGTTCCGTTTTAGCCACTTTCGCAGAACCCTAAAAACGGTAGAGCACTCGCTATTTTTAGCATCAGTGGTTTTTAAGAGTGGCGAAAAAAGAACCATAAATTATTAAAAATACTTAATTACATTTAAATAGAGACAGATAGAGAGATTTTAATAAATATAGAAAAGTGCAATTTAATCAGGTACTATTATTTAAAATGTTGATTTAGTCCAAAAACTGTTTTTTTATGAGGTATTTCTAGCGATTATAAAAATTACAATCGATTTCTTAAACATATTTAGATAAATGAGGTGACACTTCGATGAAGCCTATATACAGCAGTGGACATCTTTTGGCTGATGATGATGATTTAGATAAACCTTTTTTCCATTAGGAATTTCTGTCACCATGGCAATAGGCATGGCCAATTACATGGGACTTATACATAACTTGGCAATTTTTAACACGAAATAGGCGACAACTCGCCTCATGTGAACCGATGATACAGCCTAGGGTAGTGCACTCTTGCCTGATGAAGAAGCATTCGATTCCTTCGAACATTAAGAACTAGATTATAATCTAGATCATGATCTCGGAGAAGAGAGGGCGGGAGGGTGATATTACGTAAAAATATAAGGAAGCACCACGTGCTTATCGGCACTGACTTATCTAAGCGCACGGTAGTGCGCAGGCCAAGTTCCAGCAACAGGCAGCGCGCATGCCGTGCATATTTTATACGGGCCCATTTCGTTGCAATTAGCGTTCTTTATTGTAATGATTGCATTAATGCCAATTGCTCAGTCGCTGTGGTGTCTGCTCTCTTGAATCAGTTTATCTAATAGGTAACATTAATCTACCTATAAAAAAATATCTTTATCATTTGATTTAAATTACTTTAAAATAAATAAATGCGTGTTAAATGTGTATACTATTCAATTTCACGCCATTCGGTTTAGGAGAACCAATCTTGACGATTAACAATACTCCGCATTTTTACAGTCACGTGAAGTGAATGCTCACTGTGGTGGTCAATTGCCAGTCCAGTTCAGCAGTGAGATGACGCAGGCAAAAGTAACGTGGAATGGGCAGCTGTCAATGCTACTAATATAATAATATTAATCCGCTTGCATACATGGTGTAAAGGGACCCTTCACGAAGCCGTCAACCAAGCATTCTGTACATCAAACTAAGTAACCCTACGCAAAAATTATTGCTGGGAAACGACTTTTTCATTGGGGTGTAAAATCACGTTTTACGATAAAACAATGTAACTCATTCAAAACATTGTGCCGATGGATGCTTTGAATAGTAAACAGGTCATTGAGGTAATAATTAAAGTAATTTATAACCTTAAAAACTAGTATTTAAAAAAAAAACTTGTGAAAAAATTGGAACTTTGACCTCAAATATCTCCGTAACTAGAAGGTTCCCAGGTATGATTCAGAACAAAAAAATGATCGCAATGACGGGGAGAACAATTGCCTTTCGGCTTCGTTAAGGGTCTTTTTGCACCCTTTATAATAAAGTCACAGTAAAGTTTTTTAAGTATTATAACTATTCATAAACAATATTTACAATATTTATTGACTGTGTGTGTGTGTAATTATTAATTATTTCTTGTATGAGTCGGTGATGCTCGAATTAAAATGATTTTTTTTTTTTATTTTTTTTTTATAAAGGCTTGATAAGAGATTAAAGGATTTTCAAAAATAGTTTCCTTCCCACTTTTTTTTTTAAAGAATGAAGACTGACTAAGTTGCTGAAAGAAAAACTATTCAAAAGAAAATTCAGCTTTTTGAGCAAGCAGCATTATCACGGTGGAAGAGCTATAAACTAAAGCCAGTTTTTTTGGTACCTTTTATAAAAATACCAAAATGAGGTAATTAAAGTAAGGAGCTCGATATAGTTCCTACAAACATAAATAAACCCCCACTCATAAAATATGAAAAGCTCGTCGACCACTATCTTAGATCAGTACTTTACAGTAAGTTATCTATACATATAAAATTCAAAGTCCTGACTGACTGACTGACTGACTGACTGGCTGACTGATATACTAACGCATAACCCAAACCGTGGGTCCCAGAGATATGAAAATTGGAGGGTGTATTCTTTGTGAAGAGTAAGTATCAGTTTTTTGAACTTCAACACCCCATTTCACCCTCTAAGGGGTACCTTAGAGGGTGAAATGGGGTGTTGAATTGTCTGTGAAACTTTTTATTCTCGGGGTCGATTGACTTGAAAATTTGTGTACATACTCTTCTGATAAAATCCAGTAAATCCGATGTCCAATCTCAAATCAAGGTATCAATATTTCACGTATCTAATTTAATTGACATAACTTTAAACTAATAATTTGCAAGTTATAAGCAAGTACATGTAAATCTATGTATGTATTATAGATAGATACATAGATTACTTATTATCCCAGAAGTAAGATCCCGTGGGCAACTCCCTAACTCCACGCGGGCGAAGCCGCGGGCATAAGCTAGTGTTGAAAGATAAAATGAATAAATAATACCTACTTAAAATCTACTCCTCTAAGTAAATCAAAAATATCTCAGATTTTTTTTATCTCGTTTAGATGTTCACTTGACGTTGTTCTGATATCGGTGGGATAATATTTCAATAGTTTTGTGTTTCAATTGTTTATTGTTAATTTAATGTTGTCTATTTTTAAATAATAACACGTAGTTTTGTCCATTGTTCTTTTGGTCATGAACGTCATACATTATAGGTACGAATATTATTAATGTATTTCGGCAATAAACTGCTTTCTGAAAAATATATGGAGATGGGAAAACTTGATGAGGTTAAGTTCGGTCGGATGTGGAGTTGCAGACAAGATATCATAGAAGTTATTTTAATCGTTTTTTTTTTTAATTATTTTATAGTAGGCAAGGACCTAACAGAGTACCTACATTCGAACCTCAAAGTGATTTTTAATTTTGATCGAATCGTTTTGTCCTCATAATTATTAACCAGTTAGTAAATCTTTTGAACACAAAGTTGGGACGTGTACTACATTGGGCACAGTGCGTATTTTATGTGATTGTGAAAGTATCTCGAAACGGTTCCGATGCATGCATGCTGCATGCATACCGACGTGGTCAAACGTCATTAAATTTTCGTAACACCAATTTTAAGTAGGTATGTCTGGTATATAAATGAGTACAGCTTCAAAAACAGAGAATACAAAAAACGACACTTTATTAGTTTTAAGTAGGTATTCCAAAAATGGCCGAAATGTCCTATTTAATTAGTTTCTTTTTATCTTGCAAGAACTTTCTGGTGTTAAAAAGGAAAATTATTTATACAGTAAAAGAAAAAGAAAACCACAGCAGTGAAAACATTATTACAATAGAAACACTCCAGTATTTATAGAAATTGGAAAACATTATGATACCAATCCTTTATCGTGCATGAGTATTGCAGGTGTTAATTTCCGCAGACGGCAGTCCGTACGTTTGTGTAAACTTTTGTGCCGTCAACTACATAAAGGTTACAAGTACTTTATCTTCAACCATTTTGATGATAAAAGAATGTTGTCAACTCCTGGAATTTACCACTTAGGCAAATAATGTAAGTATGTTTATGTAGTCATTGTGGTATTATACCTGCGGCCCTGGTCCAACAGATTTTTATTAACATGTTTTGATTGTTAAATGTCGGTGGTTCAACAAGTTAGTTTGTGGATTTTCATTTATTTACTTATCACCTTGTAGAGTTAAAGATCAACATTTACAGGGACTTTAGTAATAATGCTGTATGTACAAAGAATTGTCATATTTTTGTCAGTTTTATTGAACGGATAAAATATTTTCAAGTAGTACTTACTTTTCGAGGCGGTCACCAAGCTTGTCGGAGAGGTGGCTATCTTTAGGCTTGGTGAGGTCCGAGTCGTACAGGTCCCGCTTGTACCCTCTCCAGAAAGTGGGCATCATCCAGACGAACCATGTTTTTGAAAACCAATTTGCTCTCTTGTAGTTGTTCGTCTTCTTCTCACGGTTCTTTGGTGGCACTTTTTTGAGATCACTCGGATCTTTATTGCCACTAACCATTTTGAATTAAGAATTAAAATATTTTTAAATATAAAAAAGTTTTTATGTCCTCGTGTTTACAGTCTAGTCACACAAAATTAGTTCGGAGTGAATATCGTCATTTTCGTCGGTGCAGTAATTTTTCGCGGTCGCAGCACGTTCGCCGGCAACTATAGGCGCCTGATTAACAACGACACGAAGCAAGCGCAAGCCTCCTACTGAGTTGCGCGCGCGCACTTGGTGCGTATTAATACCTATTACCTACTTAAAAGCGCTACGAATTCACGGCGCCAGAGTTCGTCCCCGTCACGTTAAGCTTTTAATGAGCGGTATACTTATACTTACGTACGTAGTTCCGGAAAATGATTTTCATATCACATAATTTATAGATTCTCCTTACAGAAGAAGGCAGGTATTCTCAGTTCCAATGAAACTGTATCAAATATCGGGCACGCCGCAATCGCGGCGGTAAGACCCCTCTTTGAGGAGTGGCTGGATAGGCGTCACGGCGTCCTGACCTACCGCGTGACGCAGGTCCTCACCGGACACGGAAGTTTCGGGAGGTACCTGTGTCATATGGGGAAGGAGGAAACGCCTGGGTGTCACCACTGCGAGGACCGCCCGGAGGACACGGTGGAGCATACGGTGCAGGACTGCTCCGCTTGGGCAGAGCACCGCCGTGTCCTCACGGCGGCGATAGGCGGAGCCCTCTCGCGCCCGGCATTGGTCGAGGCCATGCTGCGGGGCGAGACGGAGTGGGAAGCGGTCGCCTCCTTCTGCGAAGCAGTCATGCTCGCGAAGGAGGAGGCGGGCCGCGTGAGGGAGAGGACAGCGTCCTCCCTCCACACCAGCCGCAGTGGTAGACGCCCACGGCGCCGGACGTCGGCAGACGATCTCCGGCCACCGTAAGCGCGGGCATGCGGGCGGCGAGTAATGGGCGACTCGCTGTCCGACCATGGACCATGCCCGGGTCGACGGCGCGTTGTGTTCCACGCGCGCCTCAAAGAGTGTCAGCATAATGACGGGGCCCCCCTCTAGAGGGCCAAAGCCTGCCGGGGTCGCGGGACTCATAGAATTACCGTGACCCTGGAACATAAAGGGCTACTGAAGGACACCGTGGATTTTAGTCAGTACAAGTCTGACAGTCCCTCCCGCTCTGCCCTGGGTGGGAGGACTCATTTGATGATTTTACCACGTTAAAAAAAAAAGTTAAAGTAGTTCAAGTAGTTTGTGCATATCAACAGGCAGACATAGGCAACTTAGCACTGGCAAGCGTGAGACATTTCAGCTTTTTGGGCCCTATGGCAAAATGTCTAGTGCGTCTTGTCTGTAATTTACCGGTATGCACATCCTTTTAATAGGACCACAGGAATGCTGCTCGACGTCTGGCAGGTAAAACAGAGCAAGAGGTAGCAATTTTCTGGACTAGGAATCTTTAAAAAAAAAATCTGTTGGTCAACTTTCTTTTTCTAAAGATACACTAAATTAAAATTACTTTAAATTTATTTTTTATTTCAATTATTTCAAATTTCTTTCACAATACTATTCTATTATAATTTATTTAATTTTTTCTATAAATAATACTTTAACCCCCTTTAAAATACTTTACTTAAAATTTTTTTTTATTTATAAATTATTAATTTTTGCCGGTTCTTCTCCATAGGAAACGACCAACCCGAACCGTGCACCTTTTTGTCGACGTTTTATAAGTGCCCATCGAGGCCTATCTATACTTATAATAAATCTGTAGAGAGGTCAATTCTGTACATGAAATATATTTCCAAAATAACTATCAGGGGGTGATTAGGGATCGATACTGATGCCAAAAATGCAATCAGTAAAATTTTTGTCTGTCTGTCTGTCTGTCCGTCTGTCTGTCTGTCTGTCTGTCTGTCTGTATAACCGTTATAGAAACAAAAACTACTCGACGGATTTTAACGAAACTTGGTACAATTATTTTTCATACTCCTGAGTTGGTTATAGTATACTTTTCATCACGCTACAATCAATAGGAGCAGAGCAGTGAAGGGAAATGTTGGGAAAACGGGAGAAGTTACTCCATTTTTTAAGCTTCCGTCGCGTGTGCAACCTTAATGGTTAAAGCTACACAGAAATCATGTATGACGGAAATGTTTTCCTTAAAATTATATAAAAAATATCCCACGACAGCATAAATGTCTATCTTTTATGGTTGACTCACAATATCACGTGTAACTCCCGATAGCTTAGCAGTTCGAAGCTTTCTGATTATATTTGTCTAGGGGTAAAATAGGGGATGGAAGTTTATATGAAAGTCCGTCAGTTTTGAAGTTAGGATATTCAAATTTTGTGTTTAGGCTGACAATTAAAAATTAATTTATACGTGTCTCAGCGGATGAAGGTAAGTAACTATGTTTGTTCGGGTGGGATATTTTTCGACATCCACGCGGGCGAAGCCGCTGGCAGAAGCTAGTGTGAAATAAAATATTTTGATTTTGATTTTTTTTTGATTTTAAAAAAATTTTAAGATTTTTAAGAAGTTTTTAAAATTGTCACAGAATTTTCATATTCGCTGAGGCGTTTTGATACTTTCTTGTTATTTTGCAAGATCTTGAACTCTCTCTTTTGATATTTGCATGCTCTCTTGGGGTCCCGGGTCCATTTAGTGGAACTCTAAGTGAATCGTATAGATACAAAATAATATGGAGTTTGGTTTAGCTGGCTTGTCAGGAATATGAAAAAAGTACAAGTTATTTCGTAATCAATGAAACAATAAATAGTACTACTGTTTCAGATTCACTTGAACCCAGTTGCCAGTAAAGCTGTCGGCAGTGAACTTACATGTTCTAGTTATTCCGGTTTTATAGCTATCGCCTTCGTTGTGTTTCATTTCACGACTCGATGATAAAGCCCTACGAAACTTGACAAACCTGTGTCTGTACTTGCCCTACCGGTTGAAAGTTCACTGTTTCTTATTTTTCAAGTAAGATTCTAGGCACAAAAACTCCCTTCAGCGTGGCCGTCAAGATGGATAGCAAAAATAGATTTAATTTTACGATATGTACTTACTTGGTTTGTAGTTTATTCATTCTGTTTGGCTCGGACCTTACGTTACGTGTTAAACTAATTTAGCAATACCGACTTCACATTAATTGTCTTGATAACTTTACTTTTTTTTTTTAATATCTATATATTTATTTAATAATATTATCTGTTTATAATTCAGTATATCTATAGCAGATAGGTAATTCAATTTATTGTACAATTTAATTAAGGTTGAAGTTATTCCTGAAAGTAGTCATAAAAAGCTATAAAATTTAAAAAAAAAAATTACTGACTTCCAAAATACAAAAACGTGGAAAATCGGTTCTTTTTGTTTGTCTCATTGACTTTTTTCCTCCGACTTCAGAAAGTAAAGTTATTTTAAACTTGTTTATGTTTTTTTGGAAGTCGGTGCTTTTTCTGCTAAAAAGTTTTTTATTTTACCCCATTTTAGCTGTAGTATCCCACACAAATGCTAGTTATGAATTAATTTTACATTGTAAATAGAAGTTATTTGAGAAAAAAAAAGAGAATGAAGACCAAATACCGATGGATGAACTGTGTAAAGCATGATAAGGCAAGAGTAATAGAGAAGTATGGAAGAAGAAAACATGCTGCGCAGTCCCCAAATGAATTGGGATAAAGGTAAGAGAATTATGATGATGATGATGTAACTAGAAGTTATTAAGGGACCATCATGTCATCAACATAGGCCAAGAAGAAAAAATACATATTAAAGGAGATAACTCGATAAACTACTCAAGCAAAGTTAATACAATTTATGTGAGACCGCCGCCGCGCGGGCTTCCTCCATCAAATGTAAAAATAATCATGTAAATCCCACCCATCATGGAAATCCAACCCAGTAATCACGGAGTAATCGGTGAACAAATATTTGAAAAAAGAAGATGGCAGAAAACAAGACCTCCTCCTTTTTTTTAGAAGTCAGTTAAAAAAAGAGCTAAATATACTGGGTTCACTGACTGAGTGACCAGTGGAGTATCAGGTGTTCATGAGATGCGATCCTCGCCTCGTACCGGCCAGCAATAGTAGCCGGATAAAAAGGAGCGAACCTAGATGAAATTATGATAGATTTAAAAAAAAAAATGCTTTTTAAATACATAAAAATACGTATTATTATTGGATGCATAGAAAATGAATCTAGAAAACCTTGAGCTGTCGATTGCAAAAGTGCTCACTACTACCATCGGAGGTATTGACGGCTACAGAGGGCATTCATCAAGGTCCTCTTGATGATCACGTTGCGTTATTATAACAGTTGGTAATTGATTTGTTTAAACACGCTTACGATAATCATGATATTGAAGAACCGCGTGTTGTTGATGCGTATGAAGATGTAAGACAATTAGGCAATGCTAGACAGGAAATTGAATATGTAACAGAAACTGAAACTATAAAATTTTCCTAATCAACCTTGAACCTTTAGCGATAAAGTTGAAGATCTATTGAAGAAATTTATCAGATTGTAACTTGCAGTGCTCTGTACATTGTAGCAGTACATACCCAATGCGGATTGGACAAGTATCATATCATACATAACGTAATATCACGCCTCCAATCCCCGATGGTCTAGGTGAACCTATAGTACATCCATATATGGAAAAACACAATATTACTGTGCCCTGCCTGGAAATCTGACCAAGGAGCAGTGGTGCTTGCGACTAGACCAACAAGGTAGCCTAACATTGTATTTTATTACAACAACAATAACTTTATGATAAGACTATTGATATTTTCGAATCATGCAATTCAATAAAATCTGTTCTTGTAAATCTAATAAAAGTAACAATGATCAGGATATAATGTTAAATACCTTAAGACGAAAAATAAACAAGGGCTTCGGTTGTGCAAGTAGCTACTAGGTATTGTTCTTGCAATGTTTCAGTTTTTTTAAAGTAATCATGTAAGTCCTTACGGGATCATCCGTTTAACTCGTTTGCACTGAATGTTAGCTGCGCCAAAAGGATTCGAATCCACTCCAACAGTAAAACGTACTTACCTAATTATTCAGAGAATCAGACATTTTGGGTACGAATGTTTTTTCAACAACGCTTGGAATATTTTTAGTGCACTAGCTGTTTTAAATGTAGGTTACGAGTGTTATGCTCAGCACTCAATTATGTTTATAAAGTACTTACGCTATACGAGAAGATCATCCTCGCGCCTCGGTTGCTTGTTACGTTGCGGTCATATATTTTCCAGAAGGTAACGCGAGGCAGCGGCAATGGAAGGCGTGGTGACTACGTCACTGGCCTCCAAGCTTCTCACGTTGATCACCAGAGTGTACGCTACGCATCGTCAGAATGTTGTGAGACGGCTTAACTACACGGTGACGCTATTGACGGAGTAGATCAGAGTTCCGGTGGCATGTGATCAGCGTATTGAAGTGTTATTGTGGCGTGCAGTGGGGTCATCTGGCCGGCCGGTAACAATGCGGCGGACACAATACGTGGCTCTATTGACACGCCGCATGACGGCCAATGGCGACCAGCGAGCAACACTGCCGCGCGACCGCGCCGCGCACTCGGGCTCACGCACAAACGGGTTACGTATTCAAACCTACCGAGGCCTTGCGGTTTCGCTCATCGTTGTTCATTTGTACTTTCGGAGGTTTCATAGGTCTTATTCTTTTATTATCGATTACATCGAGTTTACTGTCTTTGCCTTAATCGTCATTGTTTACATCATTCATTTCACTCCATTATGTGGTATTTATTTTTAATACACTTTCTCGAAAACTGGTTCGTAACGCACTACGATTAGGTTCAACATGCAATGTATTTCACACGTGTGGTTTTTAATATTTTTCCGCACACGTGCGGAAATAAAAAATTCGTCTGATAACTATACTTATACTAAGTCGGCGGAGTTTGTTTTTTTTTAAATCTCGGCAAAGAGATATGCGTCTTTACGACGTAAATATTTTTTCAGTATTTAAATTAAAAAAAATAATTGTTTTTTAATAGAATATCATAGATAAACATGATTATTTTTACAAAAACAAATTTTTATTTTTAAGAACAAATTAACATTTATTTGTGTTCTAAATTCAAAAATATTTGAATTTTCTATTTTTCATATTAGGCTGTTTACCTTTGCTTTTTCTTCAACCTGGCGAAAGCAAAGCGCGGAAAAAAAAGCCAATTAAATTATAGCTTCCTAATAATTCCTGACATAAATATTTTCCGTTTTAATATTTTATTTCTTCGAAAGTGTATTGAAAAAGGCGTTTGATGAATGTACTGTAATGGTTCCACTGATAGACCTAGCCGTTAGCACTTGTGTAGGTATACGAGTTTAAACGGTATTACATTATTATGATTATTGTTCACATTTTCATGGGATAACATATCTTACTAATAGCCAATAGGGGTAGGATTACTTGCAGGGGGAATGTGTTGGACAACGATGGTCAAAGACTATTATAAGAATTATCCATAGACCTACAAATTCAAATTACATAGCACAAGTAGCTTCGTGTACCACATAATGATACTTAATAAGATTTCAAAAATCCATTTATTTGTTTCTAGTTAAGTTTTTTTATGCAAATCTGATCAGTGACATGAATATTGTAAAGGTAAACAAGTTGGAATTACATCGAGGCCTTCATAATTTGTTTTGTCTGAACGAGTGTCCGCGTTTCGTGCAGCGCCGCGCGCCGGTCGCTGCGTGCCTTAGTATTGGTATAATATGTACAATCGAACTGGAAAAAACCGACACCCAATAAAGGTACTTGTTCATACTCAAATAACGGATCTTCACGTTGATTAATTTTTGCCCTCGATTGTCAAGTTAATCCAATTGGTAATTCGGTGCTCGCTGACTGTGACATGTTTGTTACAACATACTCACATATTGGTAGACAAAATCACTATTACGCAGTATCTATTTCACTTTGTTATTGAGTATTATAGTAGACTTTCCAAACTAATCAAATCAATGCTAGCCAGGCACATTGTACCTAATAGTTACAGCTTTCAAGACAAAAATCTGTTTCTGGGAAAATTATATTTGAACATAAGCTAGTTATTGCAAATGCTGTGGAGCACTTATTTAGGATAATGTCTAAAGACATTAACTGTTGTGGTTTGTTTATCCTAATGATACCTATGTGCATTCTGTATCGTCGTGACTCGTGCCACTAATTTCTAACAGATTTAGGTATTATCAGCGTCACCACAATAATGCGTTACTAATTCATATTAAAATCCCCTTTTTAGTTATTTTCTAACTAATACTGATTGATATTTAATGGCTGTGTAGTCATGTCTTTGATGTAGGTTGTCGATTGATCTCGACACGTGCATCTATTAGAAAACCACTCAATAATTACGTTTAAAATTGACAAATCTATTTTTAGTAAAATTGTTATAATTAAAAATAAAATAACCTCTGGTTCAAGGTGGCGCAGGACAATTAGTACATAGAAGGATCTGGCGGAAGCCTTTGCTCAGCTGTGGGGCATACAAAATAAAACAACATCAAAATACTAAGAATTATGAATCTAAACGTATTTCAGATTTAGGAAAGTTATTAACAGGTAGGTTTACAGACTTACCCATTTTTTTTGTTCAGTAACTAACGGGCTCCTAATGTAATTAATTATTAAAAAAGTATATTTAAACACAGGTAGTTCCGCAATGTAAATACTAATCGTATTTCAGTTTTAGGAAAGTTATTAACAGGTAGGTTTACATACATACCCATTTTTTTTTGTTCAGTAACGAACGGGTTCCTAATGTAATTAATTATTTAAAAAAAACTTATTTAAACACAGGTAGTTCCGCAATGTAAATACTAATCGTATTTCAGTTTTTAGGAAAGTTATTAACAGGTAGGTTTACATACATACCCATTTTTTTTTTTGTTCAGTAACGAACGGGTTCCTAATGTAATTAATTATTTAAAAAAAACTTATTTAAACACAGGTAGTTCCGCAATATAAAACTACCTATCTATGTGATTGTCCATTATGAAATAATTGTATTTCGTACAAGTGTTACTTATTTTTTATTGGTTTGTTTTTTAGGCAGTTTAATAGCGAGTCAAGTTTAATTAAAGTTTTTTATTCCGAAAACGGTGAGTCAATAACGATGCATCGCATTATTGGGCCTAATTTATTTATCTTAAACGAGTTCATTTGGTCAATTCTATTTTTGATACATCCGTTTTACAGTAATTAATTTCCTACATTTTCACAATACTTACTTTCTGTTAAGTAAAATTAAGCATAAAAAGTAACTTGCGATGATAGACGCGATTCGTTTTCTGCGTTTACATTTAGGAACAATAGCACCGGTCGCGGGTATCTGTATAATGTGTTTACAAAGTCCTAACCTGCCTACGTCCACCAGTTTTCCTCACACTTCGCCGAATAATTTCAATGATATATCTATGTCTACTTTTTTGTTAACAGAACATGATTAAAAACACATCGCAGAGTCGTGTGACTTGGCTGCAGTCTAGTTATTCTATTTTAGCCGCAACTAGTACTGGATACAGGTAAATGCTGTACATGGCATGGTGACTACGCTAAATATAGCATCAGTGTAGTTAATGCTGCTGTACTTGGAAGGCGCGGACCGTTAGCGGCGGCGGGAGCCGGGCGGCGGCGCCGGCGCCGGGCCCCGTGCAATCACTCTTTCTCGTTTTATCTTCAGCCTCAGTGCATTGTGCTCGAATGCACGTAATGGTGAATCACCTGCATGATATTTTGTAACGATGAGAATTTATTGAGATAATCGTCGTGTGTAACGTTGATGACAATCTTTGCTGCTCTCTGGATATTTTTTTCTGAGTTGGTCGTTCAATGTATGTACTTACGTCTTGTTTTAAAACATACCCCTACTTTTTTTATCTAACCTTGTGTAAACTATGAATGCATACTTTCCACTTCTACTGAGAAAAAGTTTTGCCTCCTGTTAATTCACGCTAATGCCGCTCATCTATAGAATAATATCTAAATAATAACTTAGAATTCATTGGATTCTTCTGGCGGTATGTAAAGCCAAGTCCAAGACCAGGGGCGGCAAACAAGCTCCGACACCAGGTAAGGTTTAGTGCCTAACCTAGTCACACGAAAAAGAAAAAATAAAGTTCGTCAAATTAACAAGATAGCTTCTTCGATTATGTTTTAATAAAATAAATATACCTACGTAATAGAGTGATCAGATATTATTATACTTAGTTAGCCAACTAGGAATACTATTAAATATTATCATTTATTCGAACTTTTTCATGCCTAGTAGAACTTTCTCATTACAGTATGGTTTTAATTTAATGCGTCCTTCCCATGGGGGTAAGCAGAAACCTCAGAACGCCACCTGCTACGATCCTTACATACTCATTTCGTCTCGTCCACGTTCATACATCTGGACATACACGCACACCAGTTGCGAGTGCTACTCACCATGTTTAAGTTTTAATTTCAAGAATAATAATAATACACAAAAGAAGTGCACTCACCAGGGGGTTACCATGACGTCTTAAAGCAGGAGTAATTCCAGTGTGGGAAAGAGACAGAGCTATACAGGTCGTCTAGCGCCATATCTTTCTTACACTGGAATGACTCCTGCCTTAAGATGTCATGGTAGGCCACCAGGCTGGCGTAAAAGCTTTTTTACCCGACTACGGCGAAACCCTAAAGGAGGGTTATGTGTTTGTTGTCAATGAGCTTCAAGAAGATCAAGTAATGGCTGCAATATCTTAAGGAGAAAAGAATAAAAAGGCGACAATTCAAAGAGTCTATTATGTCAGTGTCAAACACCTCAAGTGAATTTTGAAATAAAACATTTTGTAAAATTTAAAATGATAATTTTTTAAACAGCAATTTCATAATAATAATTACATCCTGATGTGAAATAAAAGTTACAGTTTATCATAAAAAAATCAAAACCCAGTTTATTTTGCGATGGAAAGTAACAGTAAGAAAGTAAAACAATATGGTTCTTATGACTGCAGTCCTGGTAGTAAAAAGAAACCTGAACCGGTATGTTAAGCATGAATTTGTATACCTACTAGCACTCCATGATAGAGTTAGTAAATAGATCAGTAGAACTTATATCAGTCAACAAAACAGACGAGCAATGGTTAAAATATGGAGAAAAGGTCCGAAAGGACTTCCTGGGCAGAAAGTCCTTACGATAATTGACCAGTGAGTCCATTCTGTAATTGGTTAGTGAAGTACCTACTCTGTAAATAATAATATAGGTTACTAGCTTATGCCCGCGGCTTCTCCCGCGTGGAATTGACCACAGGATCTTACTTCTGGGATAATAAGTAATCTATTTGCTATGCCAGACTATAATCTATTTCTGTGCCAAGTTTCATCCAGATCTGTTCAGCCGTTCTGGCGTGATTGAGTAACAAACATCTTTCCATCCAAAGTTTCGCATTTATAATGTTTTATGTAAGGTACCTATATGGGTAATATTGGTTTTTACTTTTAAGTTGAATAGGTAATAAAGCATAGTAAGTTAGTGTAAGTATTTGATTTGAGTAATACAGACACACTCCCTTTTTTTACACGTACTTACTTATAACTTGCAAATATAAGTTCATAGTAATATCAATTACATTACATATGTGAAATATTGATACCTTGGTTAGAGATTGGACACCGGTGACGACAATCAAATGATTCATTAGGAATCTATTTATAGACATAATACTTTTACAAAATATTTACTATCAATGTCGCGTATCACGAGCCAACCCGAAAATCGGGATTTCACATAATTATATTTACTTAACAGACACGTCGAATCCGACTCGGCTGGGCAGCGTTCGGGAAGTTGCGTGGTATCTTCTCGTCCAACTTACCGCAGTGTCTCAAGACGAAAGTCTATGACCAGTGTGTGTTGCCAGTGATTACATACGGGACCGAAACGTGGTCGCTCACAATGGGCCTCATCAGAAGGCTTAAAGTCACCCAAAGGGCAATGGAGAGAGCTATGCTCGGTGTTTCCTTGCGTGATCAAATCAGAAATGAGGAGATCCGCAAGAGAACCAAGGTTACCGACGTAGCCCGAAGAATAGCCAAACTTAAGTGGCAGTGGGCAGGGCACATTGCTCGCAGAACGGATGGCCGATGGGGCCGAAAAGTTCTGGAGTGGCGACCGCGAACCGGAAGACGCTGCGTTGGAAGGCCTCCCACTAGGTGGACCGATGATCTTGTAAAGGTTGCAGGGATCCGCTGGATGCGAGACGCACGGGACCGGTCAATGTGGCGACGCTTGGGGGAGGCCTATGTCCAGCAGTGGACGTCTTTCGGCTGAAATGATGATGATGATGATGAACAGACACGTCTACCTCACAAAAATCCTACCTACTTACTACCTAAATATTGCCGCACCCCGCACGCCCTGCACTCACCCACACTGCGCGCCATGCGCCCGACTACGTGATCTACATATGGTTTTAATTGAAAAATGTATACTCCAATTTTCGAGTCAATCGACCCAGAGAATATTAAGTTTCACAGAAAATTCAACACCCCATTTCACCCCCTTAAGGCTGGAATTTCGAAAAACCCTTTCTTAGTGGATACCTACTCTTCACAAAGAATACACCCTCCAAATTTCATATCTCTAGGACCAGTGGTTTGGGCTGTGCGTTGATATATCAGTCAGTCAGGACTTTGAATTTTATATGTATAGATTCTTGTCCTTTCCTATTTTCATGGAGATCACACGACAATCACATCACGCGATCATGTATCAGTATATACAGAAAACAAAATTTCAATACCTACTCGAAAATGCTGAAATTTTGCATACACGTTTAGTTTGGATAACAATGCATAGTTAGCTAAGTGACGTCATTCTAAATCCAGTATACATATAACTAGTCCGACTCCCAAAGATGTCGGACTAGTTATTTTGTATGCACTTCCATGATATGGGTAATTGGGTATCAATTATAAAAGGGTTTGATGAGAAGAATACGAAAAAAATTACGTCACACCTATATTTAAAAGCTAATTTAAAAAAAAAATGTTTTTAGTAAAAGCTTGTTTTTCGTGATTACGATGTTAAATTTTTTTTTTTTTATTTTTTTTTTTATTATTCAATAAACACTGTTACAATATTTTACCAACGGAAACATACCACACAAACCATCGTGGGTTTAACAGTGGTCTGCCAGACACGGCAACTCGGTGCTACTACATTATTAATCATTATTTAAACAACTTAAGAATTTCTTAATTGGAAATATATAGGAACAGTATAGGTAGGCACTTAAAAGACACCTTCTAGACTGTACCACAATCTAGAAAGTATCTTTTTAGTACCTTCGAGCAATTTTTCACATTTATTGCATTTCAGATTTCTAACGGTAAAAAAAAAAATCCCATGGAGAGTTGTTCAATTCGATGGTCTGTCTATACCACACCCTTAAACATGATCACACCTTTCTCCTGCATGCCGTATTTACATTTATAAAACCTATTCAATTATTTGGAGAGTATATTAACTTTTTAGTATTGTCACCCTTGTGACCAGAGTTGGAACCACACGCCTGGATTTGTGTTGATATGTCCAACTTTTTGTCCCCATACGGATTTACTGTCCAGCCTTGAGCCAGTGAGTTTTATGAACTTAAAATATACTAAGACGACAGGGTATTTTTTGTAAAAGATCATTTTGTTGGTACTTTTTTTAATTTTCGGTAGGTATTACCAATTTCTAAAAACAGTCCCCAGTATATTGGGGACTATTTTGTTCCGATCCCGATCCATTACATTGAAATCTTTTATTCTGCTCTACCCACGGAACAGATAGAAATCTGTGGCCTTATCTATCCGAATTCTCTGGAATTGTAATACCTGCCTTAGAGGTCGGATAGATAAGGCCGTATTATTGTATAATTGTTTACCTATAAATGTACACTGACAACCAAACAGTACTCGCACTGTTACCAGCCCCGGATCTAGTGGGGGGCCAGCCGGGCCCCTGCCCCGGGCGGCAAATTCAAGCTTGCTAGACGAATACACTACTCAGCATTATCGCAACTTTGCGATTACTAACGGCAGTATAGTACAAGAATAAAATAAACAATTAATTATTCTCTGCGGGGCGCGTAGGCATAGATTTCTCGATTTCTCGCGCGGCTGCCGGGTACAGTGACACGTGGCAGTGTGCAGGTGAAACGCACTCACATTTGACGGCGGCGCCGCCGGGCGGCGTTTAGCGTGCATGCGAAAGACATGCGTACTTGCGTAGCTATATTTGAAAACTTTTTTAAATCTCAAGTTTTATTCTCAGACTATATCTTGTCCTATCCTAATTAAAATATATGTCCAACACAGGCGCGGTCCTAGGGGAGGGGGGGGGGTCACAGGGGTCATGACCTCCCCCATCATACACGCCAAATTGATAAACCTTCTTAAAATAGCTTTTTTCGGATATAAATTATTACCTAATTTCTTGCTTAATCCTTCAACAAGAGATCAGAATTCTAAAATTTTCGAGCTCGCTTATGCATCTCAGTTACTTTTATTCTCATCTCTGCATGAATGAACAAATAGAACCTAATACACGGTGCGGAGGCGGGCTGCTCCAATTTTGAGCTCTCTTCTCTCGCTTTTGCATTCTATTAGTATCAAGAGCGGATCCGGTAGGGGGGGTCATGGCCGGGCGTCATGACCGCCCCGCCTGGGTTGGGCCTAGGTGGACCGTGATCATGTTTTTGAACTCATTGATTTAAATAAAATAAATAGAAGTCCGGCTCGCTTCGCTCGCTCTTGCGTTCTCTTCATCTTAAAACTTGAAAAATCTAACTATCTCAGGAGTAAGGCCGTAGGCAGGGAGGGGAGTGATGGGTGCAACCCCGCGAAATCTCCGACAACTATTAAGAAATCGACCTATCCGAGGCGGAATGCAAAATTTTTTTCGCTCGCCAATACGTCATATACTTTTTCAATTCTGCAAAAGTTGGCAGAGTGATCCTATTCTCATTTCTGTGTAAATTAAATAAAAAGTGATGCTAAACTTTTGCAGCTCGCTTCACTCGCTAATATATCCTGTACGTTTGAATTCTCCACAACTTGACGGAGTTCCTTCTATACACATCCCTGTATGAATGAACAAAAAGAACTTAATTTATCCGAGGAAGGGTGCAAAAAATTTCGAGCTCGCTTCGCTCGCTCTTGCGTCTGAGTACCTACACAACTCCTGCATGAATGGTCAAAAGAAAATCTAATCTATCCGATGTAGTGCTAAAATTTTCGAGCTCGCTTTGCTCGCTCTGACATTCTGCATTCTTTTCAGTATTTCTTTATAAACTGACACAATTTGTGAAAGCTACCCTTGATTGTTTTGTTTATTTAAATCCAGAGATGGTTGACATATTTTCGTTTCTCAAAAGTTTTTGATAATAGTTTAACCCCCCCCCTCCCAATCGGTCCCCAACCAAATTCCTGGCTATGGCCCCTTGTGACCCCCCGAAAGTGGGACCGCGCCTGGTCCAACACGTCCATGTATTTTAAAAATATAGGCTTAACAGAGAAAGAGCAGCGCTTGACCGGTCGTTGTGGCGTTCTTTGGAGGAGGCCTATGTCCATCAGTGAGCGTGTAATGGCTAATATGATGATGATGATAAAGGTAAAAATATTGTCAGGCGGGGGCGGCATTTTTCAGTTTTTGACCCGCCTCGAAATAATTCAAGATCCGGGGCTCACTGTTACTAACATAAGACCTGGGAGTTAATATTGTGTGTCTTTAATAGTGTTCAATTAATTTTAAGACACGACGAAACTTTGATTCGCGTCGAGTGTCCAAGAGCATATTGAAGGAAATATTGAACGAAATACATAACGTGAACGATATGCCACCTACACCGCGCAAAGTCATAAAAATAAGGAAGGTAAGACAAAAAGTTTTTTATTAGCGGTCTCGCTAATAAAAAACTGAACGTCAGTTTCATTAAAATATTTAGTTTTAAAATAAATGAATGAATGATATTGTAATTATGCAGGTTAGTATCGTTAGTAACTAGTTATAGTAGCAGGAGGCAACTGAACCTAATTTTGTGATAACCGCTTGAACGTCAATGCGTGGACAAGGTGGACCGATGACTAATAAAAAAAAAACTGCTGGAAGCGGCAAGCATAGGAATGGTTGTTGTGTCGACGATTGAGAGACTTCTCTGTCCAGCAGTAGGCATCTTTCGGCTCAAATGATGATGAACCGCGCCAAAGAGTTGCAGAGTTTCAAAACTTGAGTCAGCTGGTAGGTATTACAGTGCAGAAGCTAGTTCCACCTTACTTCAACTTTGAAGAAGAACTTTGAGAAAATAAACAAATGATGAACGAATGAATATTAAACCATGTACGAGAACATGTGTGGTTGTGGTTTTTTTCCGGATGGGAAATCAAATGACCCCTTCTCACTCTGGGCGGAGCGGAAGGGAATGACAAACTTGTACTGACTAAGACCCACCCATGTTCCTTGTCTAACCCTTAGGGCCTCGGTTTCTCTTTCGAACAATCCCGCAGCCCGTGGATAGAAGCCTGAGGCGCTACTTATAAGAAACTGAAATGAGCAGGATGTCCTTCACTTTGTTATTGGGATGAGTAAAAAACATGCATATATTTGTAGGTCGAGGTCCCCAAAGACAAAGAAATAATGGAAGAAAGAAAAAAAGAAAAGAAACCAATCCCATTGTGTAAACCATCATCCATGAGCACTCTCATAATGTGGAATTTTACGAAGGCACTCGAATTGCGACCCTCTTTAGACCTGAAGGTACCTTAGAGCTTTGGGCTTTGAATTAATCGACGTTAATAGTTTGTTCTCTTCAATTAGCTAGTTATCTTTTTCTCTATCTTGTTAGTCATCTATTTGTATCTACTATTTAATTTCTATGAGCACTTGACCTTCCGGCCTCCAGGGGTCCTCCAGGGGTCGTATCATTCTTGAGGGAAACTGGGGAAGCCAATACAAATTATGTAGCAATCTTAGTAAAAAAAAAAAATAGGAACCGTAGAAAAGTAGTGTTATCTGCGTTATCAGCAAAAAGGTTTAATATTTTATCTTGTTTAATCAATCAACTTATGTACAGCGTGCGATTAAGGAGGCGAAGGAGTTGCTGGAAACGGACGCGGACGGGTGCGACCACAGCACCGCCAGCAAGGATCACCCAGAGCAACAGCACCTGCTCTGTGCGCTGCTCGCCTGGTATCAACTTGGACACCACGACGCAGACAGCCTTTATAAGTCCGCCATCTTTCTTTTTAAAACACTTCGATGACCCGACTCCCTGCAATACTTTATTTACTACTGTAACGTTCTTTGAAAGCGATGCTGATTTGGTATTGTTAACAAAATATACTGCAAAAAGATTTTTTATTATTATGTGACAATACTTGTGATTCACAACATTAAGGTAATTGTTTCTGTTTTAGTTTCGTAGAACTCAAGAAAAAGGAAATGGAAGAAAGGAACCATAAAAATCAGAATAATATAAGTGAATCGATCACGTCAATCAATATTAATAGAAACCCCACCACGACCACAAGGAAAACCATTTTTACCTCTAAACCTTCAGTGGATGGAAGCTTCGGAGCACACACAACCGGACCCATTGTAAGATTGCCGTTAGAATCGGTGGTTATGCAAATGGGAAATGATTCACAACAAAATGGCTGCAACAGGAATCGCCGGTCAACATCAAAACAACTGGAAAAACGTATCACGAATAAAATGCAACAAGTAAGTCTGGTCCTTGGCATTCCAAGCTACGATTTAAACAAAAAAAAAAGCTGACGCCTTTTCTCAAGCCATGCGAATCTACGGGGCAGCTGACTTTTTTTGGGATTTCAGGTTTGGTTCGATAGTAAATGTTGTTTTTTATTAACGGACTTCCAAAAGCAGGCTAGGTTATCAATTCATTGATTTTTTTTATTTTTTTAGGAACATGATCATCAATTCCTAAAGGATATTGAAACTTACCTTTATTACATACCTGAGAGTGCTCTCAGCTGTAACATCCCAAGTAGCATTGGGGTTCTATAACGGTTGACTAATGGTACACATTTATTGTTTAAGCTGTCTAAGTAAGCTGTATGAGAGCTGTATAGCACGCTATACAGCCCTTATACCACCTGTTTGGGCACAAATTATGCAGCCTTAAGTTCACAAAAAGGTACACAGTAGTTGAATAGCAGCACTTGAACAACAGTTTAAGAGCGAACCTGTGGTCTTAAAGCTGATCAACGGCACCGTATGATTCCATGTGGTTCTTCATACAGATAAGAGAGTTATGAGAAGTAACGAGTGAAAAATTATACAGCCTCTATCTCGTATGAAGCTCACAAGTGTACCCTAAAAACTAGTAGCGGCCGCTTTTTCTTCAAATTATCAACTCAGTACTACATTTTGTAATAAAGATTACGTATTTCGCTCGTGAGTGTCTAAACAGCCATATTTTTTAATGTGACACTATTATTACTGGTAAGTACTCTGTGTTATAACACCAATAGTTTCTTAATAGGCGAATTTTGAACTTCTATACATGCCTTAAACAGTTATGAGTGAATTTGTTCACTTTTATACAGCCAATGAACTATGTGTTGCTAATTTTAATGCTTAGAGATCACCGGTAACTAAATGTGAACTATTAAAGATATCAAAATGCTACTTGGAATAACTTTTAACATAAAAACATTCATTTAATTTTTGTGACGTTATCTTAGGTAGGTTTGGATTCTTCATGCGCGGACGCGCTAGCGACGTTAGATTCAGCAACCAGTCAGCTGCGAACCCGCGCTGCTCAGCTGGCGCGCCGAGAAGCTAATAGAGTCCAGCTACTGGAGCGAGCTGAAGAAGCGTGGGTTGCCCTCGAAGCAGGCTACCAGAAGCGATTCGCACTGGCCCAAGAAAAAGAAGATGATATGCAAAAACAAGTTAATATTATTCTCTCTAACAATCTTAAATTCATTCACTGGCAGACTACGTACCAGAAGCCAAATCAGATGTATCTACAACCGGGAAAATACACACAAGAGTTTTGTTTATCGCCTGAAGTCGTTACACGTCCTCTGACTTTTTTTCAGAAACACGTAGACTTTTCAAGTTCAAATTAATATGAAACACTGAGATCTATGGTCCCTTGGAGCTGTTAAAAATCAAGCTTCTTAGTCAAAGCAATTAAAAAAATATCGATTGCATTTCGTATATTTTGCTCACCCGCTAAAAAAAAAAACAAAACCTACAGGGTGCTTCCCGAATAACAAAAATCATGTTCGGCAAGAAGCATGGTCTTACGCCACAAGAAAAGTATTATCACAGTGTTCGAAAATTAAAATTTGTAATCATACCACATAAAAAAAAACGTAGGTTTTCCTAGAAATACTATACAATACAAAATTATTTTAGCGGTAGAAAACAAATGTTTCCGGTTTTTTTCTAACAACTCCCTCAATGATATTATCTTTTCAGCTTAAAAAATTGATAGAAGAGGTGGCGCATTATAAGGACAAATGTAACACGGGTTGCCCTAACGAACTGCAAAAGAAGGACCTCGCTATTAAGGCAGCACGGGAAAGTCTAACAAATCTAGAGAACGAGGTGTGTGACCTAGCGAGCACCAAGCTGCGCCTGAGTGAGGAGTCAGCGAGAGCCGAAGCCGCCCTGGCAGAGGAAATGTGCAAGTCTGCGGAGTACGAAAAAGACCTTAAGGTCACTACATTAATATTCGTCGTTGACACATGAATTTATTTAGTGGTTCGATACAGACCGATGAGATAATCATTCGTGCTACGGTATACGTATGTGGACACTGAATTTTAAATGTCTCTTTAAATGTTATTTGTGTCCGTGTTGTCTTGTATGGTCGTCGTACCTACTTATCACGTTGCATCTTATTAGATGTCGATGTGATATGAGAAAGTATCTAGGCGGTAGATGTACCGATGTATAAAACAGTTCTTAATATACAATTAAGATGAGAACTACATTCGCATAAAAAGCAAATTTTTAAATCCTCTAGCTTGAAGTAGATCAAGCACGTCGTCAGCTGACATCTCTACAAAACGAAGCCGATGCGATGCGAGCGCTGGCGTGTGAGACGGAGCGAGCTATGCGAGCGGAGTTGGCCGGGTTGCGCAAGCAAATAAAAGACGTTTCCAAAGACTTACTTAAAGAAGATAATGCGAATTTAAAAATTAAGGATGAGGTATGTTACATTTTATCACGAATAGCTATGACTTAATTTGGTCACGTAAGTAATGCATAAATTTGCACAAAGTTGGTCACTTACTAATAAACAACAGAAGTCCAAACTCAAGATTGGCCAGCGGGCAACGGAGCGCAGCATAATTGGCGTTAAGCGTACAGATCGCGTAAGAAACACTACCCTGCGCTGCATTACTCAGGTTCACTGGACGCCTACCCCAGGAGATCGCCGTCGAGGTAGACCGCGGTGAAGGTGGTGTGACGATCTGCTTTTGTTTGCTGGGCGCACATAGCTAGATATTGAACAGGATAAAGAGAAGAAAGGGGAGGCCTTTGCCCAGCAGTGGGTCACTAATAGGCTCTGGCTAACAAAAAAACACAAAACATATCTGAGTATCATTTGACGGCTCGGTTGGCGCAGTGGCTGAGCGATTGGCTGCTGCGCTGCGTGTCGCGGGATAGATTCCCGCACGGAACAATTATTTGTATGGCCTACAGGCTACGGGTAGTTGTTCCGGGTTTGGCTGTTTGTGTATGTGACTTTATGTTTGTAAACGTACCCATGATACAGGAGAAATTCTTAGACTTGCTCCAAAAGGTTTAAAAAAAAACTGTAAAGAATATTCGGATTATTATTTACTAGCTTATGCCCGCGGCTTCGCCCGCGTGGTGTTAGGAAATTGCCCACGGGATCTTACTTCTGGGATAATAAGTAATCTATGTATCTATCTATAATACATATATAGATTTACATGTACTTGCTTATAACTTGCAATTATTAGTTTAAAGTTATATCAATTAAATTAGATACGTGAAATATTGATACCTTGGTTTGAGATTGGACATCGGATTTACTGGATTTTATCTGAAGAGTATGTACACAAATTTTTAAGTCAATCGACCCCGAGAGTAAAAAGTTTCATAGAAAATTCAACACCCCATTTCACCCTCTAAGGGGTAGGAATTACGAAAAACTGAAACTTACTCTTGACAAAGAATACACCCTCCAATTTTTATATCTTTGGGACCCGCGGTTTGGGCTGTGCGTTGGTATTTCAGTCAGCCAGTCAGGACATGGAATTTTAAATTGGGGGATGATTTTGGAAAAACTGTGATACACGTGTCTCATCATTTTAACTGAAGTATAAGTAGACACATTTTCAAGTTAATCGACTCCGAGAATTAAAAGTTTCACATAAAATTCAAAACCCCATTCCACCCTATCAGGGGTGGAATTTCAAAAAACCCTTTCTTAGTGGATACCTACTCTTCACAAAGAGTACACTGTCCAAATTTCATGTCTCTAGGACCAGTGGTTGGGGCTGTGCGTTGATGTATCAGTCAGCCAGTCAGGACATTGAATTTTAAATTGGGGGATGATTTTGGAAAAACTGTGATACACGTATCTCATCATTTTAACTGAAGTATATGTAGACACATTTTCAAGCCAATCGACTCGGAGAATAAAAAGTTTCATAGAAAATTCAACACCCCATTTCACCCTATTAGGGGTGGAATTTAAAAAAATACCCTCTCTTAGTGGATATTTACTCTCCACAAAAAATACATTCTCCAAATTTCATGTCTCTAGGACCAGCGGTTTGGGCTGTGCGTTGGTATATCAGTCAGCCAGTCAGGACATGGAATTTTAAATTGGGGGATGATTTTGGAAAAACTGTGATACACGTATCTCATCATTTTAACTGAAGTATATGTAGACACATTTTCAAGTCAATCGACTCGGAGAATAAAAAGTTTCATAGAAAATTCAACACCCCATTTCACCCTATTAGGGGTGGAATTTAAAAAAACCCTTTCTTAGTGGATACCTACTCTTCACAAAGAATACACCCCCCAAATTTCATGTCTCTAGGACCAGTGGTTTGGGCTGTGCGTTGATATATAAGTCAGTCAGTCAGTCAGTCAGTCAGTCAGTCAGTCAGTCAGTCAGTCAGTCAGTCAGTCAGTCAGGACTTTGGATTTTATATGTATAGATTTTCAGAATGGTTACAGTAGCTTTAGTGTTTGTACGGGAGGCAGAGCGCAATTTTCGCGAGTAATTTTATACCGAACTAAACTCATTTATTCCAGTCGTTGTTTGATATTTACCGATTATTCAAATGAAAATTAGCTGCCGCACCCTTATGGGATTCTAAAGTTATAGCATGTCAAAGTTATTAAAAAAATTCAAAAAAAAAAGCAATTTCATGATAAGTATTATAGATTTTTTTATTTTATTATATTATTTTATTTTTATTGTATTTTCATCACTTTGAAATTCACATTCATTTCACAATTTAGAAAAATGTGAAAATTCTAAGTTCACTTATGCTTTTGTGTATTGTACTCCCACTTACATGCATCTGAAATTTTTTTTTAGGCTGAAGGAGATCCCAGAAATCATCCCATAAGGTTTCGACGCTGTTTGAAATTACTTTTTTTATGTTTTGTTTTTACAACTTCTGACTTGCTGTAACTTTACTTTGAATTCCCCCACTTTCGGAGCAGCTGACACGCAGACCCTTGTTGTGCTATGGTTAAATTATTATTTGATATGATTTTCAGCCGATATGAAATGGCTTCGTCAGATTAACGGTACCTTCCAGCTCCTGTACTATAAATGAATTCAGTATAGAAATTAATGAAAAAATGAGCAAATGCTTGAACATGTGTGTCCAAAATAATATAACAGTTTTTGATATATTTCGTTTTGTTCTCAACAGGTAGACAACCTTGACGAGGGAGAATGATTTTTTTTTTACGTTTCGTCTCAATTATTTCGATTCTAAGTTTCTGTTATTATTAATCCATCACAGGTTTCATAAGAGATTCATCATCTTCCTGCCCTTGTATCATATTAGTCGGCGCAACAAGGTTTTTTCATATATTCTTCCCTGTCAACCGTCACGGTATCATTTACCGTATATTTTACATTTGGGTTCCGTTGCCGAATGGCAAAACGGAACACCATAAATTATTTATCTCGACATCAAGAAGCATAGGCGCTGGTTCATATAAGCACAATCTTGAATAGGCGCCTACCCAAATGCTGACAACAAGGCTGTGCCAGTGCGGTTGAAAATCAAGCTTCCAAGATATGTGATTTTAGCATTTAAGTTATCGTTTCGGTTTCTGGTACTATTGTAGCAATGTAAAAAAACGTTATTAAGTACTACACTTATCATCTGTGGAATAAATTAATAAGTTTCTATAGGTAAATTTTGTAATCATAACAGTTTATTACAACTACGTGTTGATTTGTTTACTTCGGTTGCACTGATAGCGCCTGTATTTTCGAGGTAGCGCTAACGCTGTCTGACGTTAGTTTGGTTAATAAAGTACAGTCCTTTCACAGTTAATAGCGCCTGTATTGTTGAGGTAGCGCTAACGCTGTCTGACGTTAGTTTGGTTAATAAAGTACAGTCCTTTCACAGTTACTAGATAGCGCCTGTATTTTCGAGGTAGCGCTAACACTGTCTGACGTTAGTTTGGTCACTCAAGTACAGTCTTTTCACAGTAATTACTAACAAGTGAATCATTTCTCAATGATTCACTTTTTGAAGACTTGCTCAATGTGGCCGTTAGACCCCAGCTACCTTATTTCAACGAGAATTAAGTTCACTTTGATATTGATGCTGATGCAAAAGCAGAGTGAAATTATTATGGAAAGACTGTAGTAGGAGCTGTATTGCAAGCATAGCGTCCTTTATAAGTTGCATGGCGTGTTATGATCCCTGTCAATTTTAACCTACTTCTTAGTGTCGTATCGTAATGAAACTTTGTATAAACGGGGTGGAAGGGACACCGCCGCGAAAACGCTTACCACGTATTCAGTACACACACCCCCCACATAGAATATTTAATCGGTTATTTTAAAAAAAATCTTTTGTTTCCTGCAAAAGTGCAATACCTACACGGTCGAAATTTGTGAGTAGGTTGACGGCTTCGTGAAGGGTCTGTTTACACACTGTATTATGCTTTTGGGTGTGGTTAAAAGTGTTTAAGCTATCCTTCTGAATCCTTATAGCCATTGAAGTGCGTCAATATACAGGGTGTAAACAGACACTTCACATATCCGTCAACCAAGCATTCTGTACATCAAACTAAGTAACTTAACGCATAAATTATTGCTGGGAATCGACTGTTTTTTTGGGGTGAAAAATCACGTTTTACGGTAGGACTCGATGGAAAGCACTCAAAGCATTGTGCTGATGGATGGATTGAATGGAACGGGGGTCGTGGAGGTGTGTAAAAATATTACATTAAAAACATGTATTTTAAAAAAAAAACTTGTGTAAAAGTTGGAACTTTGACCCCCAATATCTCCGTAACTAAAAGGTTCCCAGGTATGGTCTAGAACAAAAAAATTATCGCAAAGACTTGGAGAACAAGTGCCTTTCTTTTATGTTAAGGGTCTATTTACACCCTTTAGAAGAACAATGATTGTGATAACTAGATTGTAGAAATATTTTAGTTTAGTTTATTTACTTAAGAAATCTAGATACCCATTGCCTACTGTTGCAACAACCAATAAGTAAATATTTTGTTATCGAAAAGTAACTATCGTATGAATGAAACTGCGTCTACAATATGACTCGGGTGTGATAAGGTAAGGTAACCTACCTATACTATCGACATACATTATTTAGATAAATTATATTTAATCAATGTTTTAAAATTGATAGGCGACCCAGAGGGTTTTCGTCGTGATGAAAAAAAAACTATAATTGAAAAGTATCAGATCATCTTCTACGTGTCGCAGACACGACATATTTTTTTAGCCCAAAACTTCGCCACTTCCACAGCTTCGTCGGTAGGAGCGCAGAGGTCGCCCCGGCTGCATGTTTTGGGGCTCAGTGGGCAAGATAGGATATGGAGCATTTCCCACATAGCTCCACTCACACCCACACCCTGCGCTGATCCGTCGAGGTCCGACTTCACGAGGTTGGAGTGACATATTCCCACTTGGTGTGCCGCCTGATTAGCCGTAACTTTACCTGAGTTTGTTGTTTCCGGGGGAACGCCAGTGAGTTTCTTTAGTGTTGCCCACGCTTTCTTCGTGTTCTTCGTCGTGTTGATGTTCTCTACTGTTTTAAGCCACTGTTGTTTGTGGTTTTCACTGACCTTGGATAGAAGTTCATCTCCAGCTGAGACAGTTACCTCAGAAAACGCGTCATTTTGCATACGAAGATGTGTAGCAATCGATGAGTCCGAGTTCAAGCCAGGTGCATAAAGGAATTGAAAACTTAAACCACGATGGCACGAACGTTTCAGATAAGAGCATTTTCAGGTTTCAAAAAGGAACAAAAAATAACAACAGAATATTCATCAATGTTGATTTTAAAGGGGCCTCAACCAAAACGGCTTACACAGGCAAAACTTGACGAAGACATTGTGGGATTTCACCTTCCCCGACTGTCATAGGCAAAACATACACTCGGGGATACAAACATACAGTACCTACCTTCCTTGATGATCAATCAAATTTCGTCTAAGTGGAAAACAGTTTGTTGATCGCAGATTGTTGTCTTGGCTCTTAATCCCACAGGTTTCAGAAACCCTTTTACTTTTCAAGGGATAAAGTAGTATACTCTTTGCAGTAAACTGATCAATAAAATTAGTCACCCATCGTTTCCAATTAGTGATTGACCTTGTCATGCTATTTATTTAGATTAGATTAACAAAAATGTCATCAAAGCATGAGTTAACAATTTATGAACAATTATTCTGATTGGACGATATTTTGATAATAAATATTGCTATCTACCTTCTGAAACACTAACGAAACTAACTCTGTACCTGGAATATGAGAAAAAAACTATTTTGGGAACGAGTTAGGCCAAGTGAGAGTCAGACTCGCGCACAAAGGGTTCCCGCGCACCAAACAATATAAAAATTAAAAATAAACAATATTAAGCCTAATTCATTGTTAATTTACACACAACAGCAAAACTAATGGGCATCATTCAAATCGTACCAAAAAATGAAAGTCGGTCAGAAAAAAAAAACCGGTCAAGTGCGAGTCACACTCGCACACACAGGGTACCATATAACACTATTTTTAACGCTCATGCATATGTAAAACACTCAACATCAAAACTAGGTCTTCATAGTATGTTAATTATAATAAAAAACAAAGTTACTACTGCAGTTTCACGAAATGTCCCATGTCTCAAAAACTAAACGTCAAATCTTCAAATAAATTTTCCTTGAAAGTTCTTCTTCTTACGTTATACAAACTTAGATTTTTTTTAAACTTTCCTCGTCTTAATAATTAGAGCCCTCTATTTTTTACGGCTTTAGAAGCGAATATCTCATCAACCATTAACTTAAGAAAAAAACGTATTTTTAGGATCCTCGATATCATTTTTCAAGAGCTGTCGATGACCACCCCACACAGTTATACAGGGTGGAAACTTTCAGCGGGGCAGTAACGGGAACTACCGTAACCGTTGTAGCTACACGAAAATGGTCTTAGGAAACTATCCATAATTTTTCGTGAAATTTTGATCCAAATTCACATTAGAATTTATTATTATTTTTGTCAACCCTCAGTTGTATGTATCGAGGGCCACACCAAAATCACCGAATCTAATGGTGCTCCCTCACCGCGAGCATTCGCCTTTAATGTAACAGTCCAAGATTCGATTTTGTATGGAAACAAGTGAATCTGAACTGTTACATTACAGGCGAATGCTCCCGGTGAGGGAGCACCTTAAAAGGGTTCCGTTTTTTGCCATTTGGCTGCGTAACGCTAAAAAACCAGTACACTGTCGGCAGTAACATCAACCTCATCTAGAGGTTGAATGTACTACGTAGTGCCAAAGTTGAATAAAAAGTTTTTCAGTTTCTCTGTCATTGTATTCTACTATAATTTAAGATCGGATAATGTACCCATGATTAAGTTAAATTACTATGACACTATGTGGTTTTATTGAGTTTATTAATTTTTTATAATAATACTAGCTTATGCCCGCAGCTTCGCCCTCGTGGATTTCGGTAATTGTCCCACGGGATTGTATACCGGGATAAAAAGCACTTCTATTTTGATATGAAAATCAATAAAAAGCTCCGACTTTTGCTTCGCGTTTTTGTGACGTTTTAATTGCCACTGCTCACATGAAAATATGTAACAACACCTAATAAAGTGGTACTATCATATTAGCACTTACCTAATAAAGTGGTACAATCATATTCCGTTCATTCTTTCGCAGCATGATAAACTTCGTAAACAGAAAACGAATTTAATAGAAGACTTAGAAGGATGCAAGGCGATGTGCGACAAGAAGATGCAGGGACAGCTGGATGTGTTGAAGAAGAAGAAGGAGCAGCTGCTTGAATTGATGGGACAGGTCTTGAAGTGTCAGTGCCAGATGCCAATGGATAAGAAGCTGCAAGTGGAACGTACGCCGTCGGTGGCAGTCATGTGTTACTGCGCGCCTGAAGATCAGATGCAGGTAGTGTAATATCAATTCTTCTATATTAATATTATATTTTCGTAATCTCTGAAATTCCTCGTGCGGTGTCAAAAATTCTCAAAAATTCACTCAAAAAAAAAAAAAATCTCAAACAACAAACAACAACACCAACTCAAACTCAACTCAAATTCTTTCATTTTTTCTCTATTCTTTCTTCAAAGCTACCCTATTGCGTACAAGAACAAGGTAGTCGTTTGATTATATTACTGATTTTAAAAGTAAAGTTCCACATGAAATACTTGAAGCTGAATTTCTTATATCTTAATTAAACTCTGGCTTAAATAATTACAATGGCCTATGTTCATCTTATGGAAGTCTTTAGATGTTCTATTGGTCAGTATGTGCAGTTTGACGAAGGTTTCTGTGACGCGACTGTACTTAAGTAGCGGGTTCACTTCGTATGTTAACTGGCTTTCAAAAAACTATTTCCCAGTAGAAACAATATTATTTTTAAATATGTCTAAATGTGTTCTTTCTTCTTATGTCTCGTGTAAATTTTCTTATGTCAATTAAATTCACTTGAACTAGAAAGAAATGATTAGGGCCTTTATTCCTAGAAATGGTTTTGCAATTAGCACTTTTTTTGAAAAATGTACAATCTAAGAGGGATTGGCTGGTGATAAGCAATTGCGCATACCTACTTAGAGCCCTGTTGCCTCTTTTTTTTTTTTATCGTGTTACAATCATCAAATGAGTCTTCCCACCCAGGGCAGAGTGGGAGGGACTGTCAGACTTGTACTGACTAAAATCCACGGTGTCCTTCAATAGCCCTTTATGATCCAGGATCACGGTATTTCTATAAGTCCCGCGACCCCGGCAGGCTTTGGCCCTCGAGAGGGGGGCCCCGTCATAATGCTGACACTCTTTGAGGCGCGCGTGGAACACAACGCGCCGTCGACCCGGGCATGGTCCATGGTCGGACTGCGAGTCGCCCATTCTTTTTCATTTTTTTTGTAACCGCCACTCCTTTTCAATAGCTTAAATTCTTGTTCAACTTACTTCCTCAAGACGAAGGGAAACAACTGAATTTCAACAAAGTGACTGAGGTTTACTAATAAAGTTATTGATCTAGTAGTTTATAAGCTTTTTTCATCATCAAGCGCTCTTATAAAGTACTATTAGATTTAAAAGGGTCTTGATCAAAACTAAAACGGCGCAAACTTATAGATCTCTTCTAAGTATGATATAAATCTTGTTCACTCACAAAATGTTACTATAGGATCAAAATGTTATTCTGGATTATTTAGTTTTACTGTAAACAGTTATAAGAGACTTATTCCTACAAGGGTCCTAAAAGATAATCTTATAGCTAACTATAACTTGTGAAATGCTATTACTAGAAAAAGTGTCCTATACATGTTTTATAGGTAAGTCTTGTAGCGAACTATAAGACAGAGATATAAAAACTAACGCGCTTGAGTATGTCAAGGCTTGGCAAATTCTATTATAAGTTAAATAGTCTACCGCAATGCCTTTATAAGAACGTTATTAGTAGTGATAGACTTATAATCTTTCTTTATAGGATTACTTTGCTTGTTGGGTAGGGTGACGGATAGCGAAAAAGTCATCCGTCTATTAGTCACTCGTTTTATGCTCAAATGTATCTAGATTAAACGGAACCGAGAAATGTGGTAGAAGAAAGGGGAGACCTATACCAGCAGTGGGTCATTCTGGACTGAAATGATGTTGCGATGATGATAATTAGATAAGAATAGTACAAACACTGTTTTAAGCTTTCACGGTTTACAACTAAACTTCTACTGTCACTTACGGGATATCTTCGGTGAAAAAAAAAACATATATCGGGTGCTCAAAATAATGAACAATCACGGAAGATATCCCGTAAGTGACAGTATAAGTTTAAGAATAGTACATTTAGATGCAAGTCGGCAAAGTTTGGCATTGCAGCTTTGCAGCCGAGGCGGAATTTATATCCGAACCGAAAAGGCGAGGGTATTATGGAACTGAGAACTGCAGTGACAAATGCCCACGTGTATCAAACGACGTTTTTCAATAACCTTACGTAGAACTAAAATAATAGAACGAAAAGTATTTTGGTCATTAATTAATTATTAGGAAACTATGACTTAATTTCCTTTTTTTCCGCGATTTATCTTCGCCGGTGGAAGGAAAAGCGAAGGACTAAAATAAAACAGCCTAATATAGGAAAATTCCTAGCCAGGAATCGAACCCGTTGATTTTGAAAAACAAAACCCGCACACTGTATTATTACACTATTCGATAGTGTCGCTAACAGGGATTAAATTCTGGCGGAAAATTTAAGGAAAACGTTAAATTTTATGTTTTTCTCACATTTTTAAGAAACGTCTTTGATTGATGACACTTCTTCACAACATTGTTCTCAATTTCAATTTTTGACTAACTCTTCACGGTTGAAGGCGCAAATAAAAGAAAAAAAAAGTAAACAATTGCAATTAGAACTTAATAAGTGAGGTTGGCGCTAATAGTGATTTTGTTCGATATTTTGTTGATTACAACTAACAATTTGCATACTGTTACGTATTTTATAAAAAATGAACTATTTCCTTTAGTTTGCCGTATGTCATTACTTCCCAGAATTTGATCTTAATAGCGAAACTATCAAATGGTGTAATAATACAGTGTGTTTTTTCTTGCAAAGGGTTCGATTCCTGGCTTCATCATTGGATTTTCCAAAAATCTCATGATGCAGTTTTAGTTTTCATCAAAATCGGGCTCGAGACTACTTTGAGTATTTGCGCTATTCCTCATAGTTTCGGATTTGGCGATGCACGCCCACTTGAAAAATTCATCCTGTGTAATAATGCTTATTTATGATATCCTATTTATAAACACAATTTAAATATTAATAAAATATCTAGACCTTTAAAGGGATGCGCATCTTTACTGAGATTAAAAAAAAACAATCACCGCCGACTGAACATTGAACACGCATTGAACCACGTTGGACTTAGTTCATAATTATTTGTGGAAATAAAACACTAGTACAAATAAATGAAAAAAACCACGAGTGTCAAATATGTGTGCCTATGCACACGGTGCGTTGCGGCGGGGCGGCGACGCGGCATAATTTCGCCACATGCATTGGTGGGCGGCCTTGCGGCTTCGCAGCGATGCCGTAGACGAAGAGAGGTTTTGCCACATAAACAACTGAGCGGTGCCGCTCCGGCGGCGTTGGAATACGCACACACCTATCCTTGCCTCGTAAATTTTTATATGCAGGGCGCCGCTGCGACACCGTGTGCATAGGCTCTAAGAGTCAGTTTTCGAGCAAGAGTATTAAAAAATATAATAATAGCGGATTTTTCTTTCGAAGGAGTCGTGTTCGTGCACGTCGTTGCAGAATAGACTACTATCCAGCTTGTTGTCGGATCTGTTTTCCGGCCTGCAGGGTGAGCTGAGCCAAGTCAGCTCGCAGATGCCGTGCCAGCTGCTCAAGTGTCTCCTTGACAGCCACTCCTGGGATAAACGTAGTGATACCAAAAATAATTTAAGGAGTTTCTTCTCGCAGTTGTTAAAGAATGAACTTGATATTGCTATCGCTACATCTATTGGGAACTACCATGCCAAGGTAAAATAATTAATTATTTATGACTAAATATTCTTGCTAACACAACCTAGTTATGTTGAAAAACTGCAAACATTTTTAAATGTGTTACTTTTTACAACCTTTTATATAACTTGCAATGTTTTTATTTCAAAGTTTAATATCTATTTCATACTTAGTGGGTTGGAAATGCGTGTGTTGACTCGGCAAAGATGATACCAACTCTAGAAGATGACCTGAAAGAGAGACGCGCCCAGGAGATGGCCAACCAGCTTGCCGATGAACTGCTGCAGGACGGAACCGAAGAAATAGAACAGTGTGTATGTAAACCACCGGCACAAAGTGGCAAGCACACTCCATTCTGCTGCGCAAAACCAAGTGAGTAAAACGTATTTTTCACGTAATCACATACTTTCTGGACTTTAATGGGACAACCGATCTGTTTCTGATGCTCTTTATTTATTATCGGCACGAGAATCTCTTCACCAAAATCTTTTTCAATACACTTTCTCGAAAATTGGTTCCTAACACACTACGATTAGGTTTAACATGCAATGTATTTCACACGAGTGATTTTTTTAAATTTTTCGTGCGGAAATAAAAAATTCCATTTTATAATACCTATACTAAGTCGAAATGGTTTGAATGACTATAGTCGGCGGTGTTTGTTTTTTTTTTAATCTTGTCAGAGATATGCGTCTTTACGGCGTAAATATTTTTTTAAGTAGGTACTTAAATTGTGTTTATAAATAGAATATCATAGATAAACATGATTATTTAAAACAAATATTTACTTTTATGAACAAATTAACATTTATTTGTGTTATAAATTAAAAAAATATTTGAATTTTCTATTTTTCATATTAGGCTGATAAGCAGCATTATACCTTTGCTTTTCTTCAACCTGGCGATTTTTTTTTTATTTCTTCGAAAGTGTGTTGAAAAACGTCGTTTGAAAGGCTTGGGGATTTGTTACTACAGTTCTCGACTCCTTATCACGCTCGCCTGCAGCTCGGGTATGAATTCCGCATTTTCCCCATTTATATCAAAATGTACTATTTAAATTCACTTGATGTCCATGTTAAAAACATTATAATGTTTGCTGAGCTAATGCCAACTAAAGTTTTTATTTCCAGTTGCGATATTTGTTTTTACTCCGAGGTACCGTAATGAGCAGACAAGTTTCATATCCCTAAGGTTTTAATGTAGCTCATATGTAGGTGTACTGTAGATGTCCCTTTAGATGTCAAATGGCCAATATATGGGTTTCCTGGCGACTTAAAAATTTATTCTTACAAGCATTTGTTAGAAAATGGATGTAAGTCTACATGTATATATGTATTAATATCCACAGATTATCAAGCTTTGAGTGTCAGAATGGTTTCTTGTTATTTATCGTGTCTTAAGTATCTCTAAAAAGGTGTGTAGGGAAAAGGGTTTTTATCAAGAAAAGCACAGAGAGACAAGACTATTCATTTATTTCGGTTAGGCTTGTCAGATATTTATAGGCAACGTCAATTACCTATCAAGCTATGTCCATTCGCAAACCTAGGTCTTCGTGGAGAAGAATGGACAAGAAACTCCACGGTAACATCTTTTAAAATATTATACCAGGACAACGTTACGTGGTCCTGGACCATTTTCAAGTTATATTAATTTATCAGTGTATTTAAACAATAAGCAATATAAGCCAAATTATTATAACACATATTTCTAGCACATAGTTATCAGTAATATTCATAGTATAATAGTATAATATCAAATAACTTACATAAACGTTGTAATCCAAATAGGTTCCAGCTCTACACATTTGGTATCTCCATTACTATGTCACTTTCAAACGTAATACTATACACATAGCACACACAATATAACACTCAGGGTATGTCTTAACCCTTAGAGCACTTACAGCATAAAGCCCCCGAATTGGCGGTAACATCTATTTTTATACCCGTCAAATCATAATCATAATCATACTCTTCAAAGATGGCCGCCATAATAAACCAATGGCAAATGGTCATACGTTATATCTAAATAACTAATAACGTAGATAATAATTAACAAATCCTGTGTAAGGGAACTATTTTAAAACGTCATTACATAATTTAGCAATCTAGTATGTATTTATTTGTAATGTTTATGTATAATCGGATAAAATATGAACATCAACTGATAGTTCAGAGAATTGATTAAAACAACTAGATATATTGAAATTGCAAGATAAGATCTAGGAAACATTATAATATCATTTAATTATTACCAATTGATTTATTAGCAATATAAAGTAAATAAACATTTAACTAGATTATTCAAATATCATAACTATCTTTCGTTTTGAAACCAAGCCTTTTAAGCCACAATGGAAACTAATTCTATAAAGTTCATCGGGCTATAAAATATCTTTGGGAAAATGTATATTAGGTTTATTTGAAATTAGAACCTTTCTGTTCTCAAGATATTATTTTACGATGATAATTAACTTACAATATTCTTGAAATGCAACGTCGCCATACGTCAATGTCATTTCACATTTGACAGCCGACGTTGCTACATTATATTGTTATTAATTTGGTCGGATATTCTCATAAATATAAGGCTATGCCATCACGGCCAGACTGACAAGTACTTCGTCCTCGAAGTACAAGATAATCATCATTACAGAAAAACAATAGTGTGACCAAAACTTAATTTTCGTTACGTAATCATATTGACACAATCACATGACAGTATGTGTCGAAACCCGCCGCAAGCGAATATAGTCAAGACAAAGCTCGTCGTACAATAATCCATTCATTATTACACATAATGTACATAATTACATTTTATTCTATCTTCCTTCATTTTCATTTATAATATATAATTTTTTTTTACAAACATTAAATTTATAATGAAATTAGAATTACACATTATACAACATTATCTTCTGCATTAACGTTTTGTTCAACCCAATTACTAGGCCATAGACGGAGGTTTTTCTTTGGCAACTGTACATTTCTCAAATTTCCAACACACTTTAATGAAAACCTCTCATTTTCTAATAAAAACCTCATTGTCTCATAGGGTATTTTAATTTTTGCATTTTACTATGTCTCTATGTCTCTGACTATGTCTCTGACTATGTCTCTGACTATGTCTCTGACTATGTCTCTGACTATGTCTCTGACTATGTCTCTGACTATGTCTCTGACTATGTCTCTGACTATGTCTCTGACTATGTCTCTGACTATGTCTCTGACTATGTCTCTGACTATTTCTCTGACTATGTCTCTGACTATGTCTCTGACTATGTCTCTGACTATGTCTCTGACTATGTCTCTGACTATGTCTCTGACTATGTCTCTGACTATGTCTCTGACTATGTCTCTGACTATGTCTCCGACTATGTCTCTGACTATGTCTCTGACTATGTCTCTGACTATAGATTTGACCAAGGCTTTGACTTTTATTATACAATGTACCTGGATTGTAATTAATAGTATATTTAACTGTAGAATCAAACAACATTTCATTTACATAATCAAAAACTTATCGCTCGGTCAATCTGACTATATTATTGCAAATAACTTAGTTTATCATTGTTATACAATGTCGTAAAAAAGGATTGTTATTATTTTAACAAGTATAGTTCAATAGTCATGTATGTCTTTTTTGTTTAAGAAATCAGTCTTAAGTCATTTGTATTATAGTCCCTGACCTTCACATGTTAGGGCTCTCACCTGCTGTACATGAGATCCAGACTAACACCAGCATCAGTGACCGTCCAGCAGTAAGTAATATGTCTCTGACCATTGCATGTTAGGGCTCTCACCTGCTGTACATGAGATCCAGACTAACACCTAGCGACAGGACTGTCCAGCAGTAAGTCATGTCGTATGTCAACAGTCATAAGTATGTAACCCTAAGTCAATAAGCATAAGTCACGATAATCATTAGTAGTAAGTAATACGTCTCTGACCTTTGCATGTTAGGGCTCTCACCTGCTGTACATGAGATCCAGACTAACACCTAGCACCAGGACTGTCCAGCAGTAAGTCATGTTATATGTCAATAGTCATAAGTATATAACCCTAAGTCAATAAACATAAGTCATGATAAACCATTAGTAGTAAGTGATATGTCTCTGACCTTTGCATGTTAGGGCTCTCACCTGCTGTACATGAGATCCAGACTAACACCTAGCACCAGGACTGTCCAGCAGTAAGTCATTTTATATGTCAATAGTCATAAGTATATAACCCTAAGTCAATAAACATAAGTCATGATAAACCATTAGTAGTAAGTGATATGTCTCTGACCTTTGCATGTTAGGGCTCTCACCTGCTGTACATGAGATCCAGACTAACACCCAGCGCCAGGATTGTCCAGCAGTAAGTCATGTCATATGTCAATAGTCATAGGTTTATAAACCTAAGTTTATCCACATGATTAATTCAAGTACTAAAATACTCATTCAGTTTTGCAATTTATCTGGTTTAACATTAGATAGAAATTATCCAATACAAGTAACTTTTATATTATTCTCCAACTCATTGTCGTGAGTATCAAGCGTCGTACTACATAATGTATATACTATTATCCAGAAAACCATTATTGGCATTGTTTTTTTTTTAAACCATTTATAAGATAAGCTTCAATAAAATAGTCAAAAGCCAATTTTAGATATTTAACAATCTTCAATTTCAAGCAATTTTTTTCTTCAATTTCTATGCAAGTACTAGGCATCAAAAGTTTTTCACTGAAGTTTTAACTTTTAAATTAAATAGTTTATTGCTATATCCATAATGTACACTTACAGGCGGTAAACACAAAAAAATATAAACAATTATGGACCCTGTCGGGTACAGCATTTTTTTTTTTTTTTAATATGTAGAGGGGAAGAATACTTTATTACTTTTCAGCTTGAATTATTTTATATCCTATTATTATTAATAAAAATTAAATTTCCATTCATTTACTTAAATTTCCATTCATTTACTTATTCTTTTAATATTTTATATGCAAGTCTATCTATTCATTTCTTATTTATTATATTTAAAATTGCTTATTTGATTACTTGTAGTTTATATATTAGCGTTATAAAATTATACTTAAGGTGTTATAGTTGTAATTTATTTTTGTTTAGCTTTGCTAATTATGTATTATTATTGAATTTATCAGTTAGATATTGCAGAGTTAACTCTGTATTTTAGCCTCTTTGCTGAAAGCTCAATGCGATATTCTTTTTTTTTTTTTTTTTTTAAATTATCAACTTTATATTCATAAATAAAAAATATTTTAGAGGTTTGAAACCAGTGGATTAAGGTTGGATTTTTTTCACCTTCCCGGTTACCCTTTTCCAAAATTTGAAGAAATTTACGTTTGGGAACAATTCTTCTACTATATTAATTCAGCGAAACAACCCTACGCGGCTACAATTGCCGAGTTGATTACGTGTTCTGCTCAACAGATACATACAATCGTAGAATCTTAAAAATGGGTCTACGTGATATAATACCGAATATATTTTAATTACCTTTTATTAATTCAGACTAGTCATAAAACTGCGGTAACATAGATTTTATTTTTTCCGTTTACAATTCCAAGACGACATAATAAAATAGTTAAGAGTTAAACCTAATTTTTTTTTTTGGAACAATAATTTTAAGCAATCCCTGTTTAATACCGTTCATTTATGAAAGACTATTTCGAGAAGCTTCTCATATAAAACCTCTTATTTTAACTCCCAATTTCATTATTTATATAATTTTATACAGTGCACAAAAAAGAAATATTATACATATTTTTTTTATTTTTGGTCATTCCAGTTTTGTTTTATTCATTTTAGTTTTAATTTTAAATAGATTATTTCATTATTTTTTTTTTTATAAAAGTGGTGTGCCGCCCCTTATTTTAAAATTTACTATAATTACAAATAAATAAAATAAAATTAATATAATATAATAAAATTAATTACATATAATTTACTATTTTTTTTTATTTTCCACACTTTTCATGAACTGGACAATAGCTTTTTTGTAAAAAAAAATAAGTATTGCTTTAATTTATTTATAAATATGCTGGTTTTATTTTGGTTTCTTAAGTCTTGTGGTAATTTGTTATACATTTTTATTGACATGGAATATTGACTGGATGAGTTTGATTTAAGGCGGGAGAGTGGCAAATTTCAGTTTTTATGGCACATTGTGTTTAAGTTGATAATTAACCGTAGTTTCCTCTAGGATTTTTCATTTTTAACTTTTTAAATAATTTTAAAGCAGAGCCTCTAAAGGCCTGCCCGACATTAGCTATTTCGTACTGCTGCTCCATTTAATCCATGACATGGCTTCGAAACTTATCCCAGCAACTTTTCAGTTCCGTTGTCAAAGTCACAGCACGTAGTTATCGTCCTTGTTAAATCGAGCTGGCGACCCGCAGACACACAGGTCAACAGTCCAGGTGTCACAGGTTGCAGTAACACACCAATTAGCTCCAACGTTGATCATGGAAATATCAAAATGAAGACCATTAGAAATCATTAGTAAGCCAGAGCACTATCCCACTTCTGATGTTAGAAAATGGATGTAAGTCTACATGTATATATGTATTAATATCCACAGATTATCAAGCTTTGAGTGTCAGAATGGTTTCTTGTTATTTATCGTGTCTTAAGTATCTCTAAAAAGGTGTGTAGGGAAAAGGGTTTTTATCAAGAAAAGCACAGAGAGACAAGACTATTCATTTATTTCGGTTAGGCTTGTCAGATATTTATAGGCAACGTCAATTACCTATCAAGCTATGTCCATTCGCAAACCTAGGTCTTCGTGGAGAAGAATGGACAAGAAACTCCACGGTAACATCTTTTAAAATATTATACCAGGACAACGTTACGTGGTCCTGGACCATTTTCAAGTTATATTAATTTATCAGTGTATTTAAACAATAAGCAATATAAGCCAAATTATTATAACACATATTTCTAGCACATAGTTATCAGTAATATTCATAGTATAATAGTATAATATCAAATAACTTACATAAACGTTGTAATCCAAATAGGTTCCAGCTCTACACATTTGGTATCTCCATTACTATGTCACTTTCAAACGTAATACTATACACATAGCACACACAATATAACACTCAGGGTATGTCTTAACCCTTAGAGCACTTACAGCATAAAGCCCCCGAATTGGCGGTAACATCTATTTTTATACCCGTCAAATCATAATCATAATCATACTCTTCAAAGATGGCCGCCATAATAAACCAATGGCAAATGGTCATACGTTATATCTAAATAACTAATAACGTAGATAATAATTAACAAATCCTGTGTAAGGGAACTATTTTAAAACGTCATTACATAATTTAGCAATCTAGTATGTATTTATTTGTAATGTTTATGTATAATCGGATAAAATATGAACATCAACTGATAGTTCAGAGAATTGATTAAAACAACTAGATATATTGAAATTGCAAGATAAGATCTAGGAAACATTATAATATCATTTAATTATTACCAATTGATTTATTAGCAATATAAAGTAAATAAACATTTAACTAGATTATTCAAATATCATAACTATCTTTCGTTTTGAAACCAAGCCTTTTAAGCCACAATGGAAACTAATTCTATAAAGTTCATCGGGCTATAAAATATCTTTGGGAAAATGTATATTAGGTTTATTTGAAATTAGAACCTTTCTGTTCTCAAGATATTATTTTACGATGATAATTAACTTACAATATTCTTGAAATGCAACGTCGCCATACGTCAATGTCATTTCACATTTGACAGCCGACGTTGCTACATTATATTGTTATTAATTTGGTCGGATATTCTCATAAATATAAGGCTATGCCATCACATTCTTCATACTTTAGATATGTACACTGGGCCCAAGTATTTGGTTTACAGTTTATATGTGTGAGTGAAGTCATAGTTATGCACACAAACACAAAATTAAATTAACTTGACTTGCTGTACGAGCCGGTAATATTCATACAGCCGCTCATTATTATTGTGTGAGTAAACATATTGTACCCTACACGGGGTTTATTTTTTTTATCTTTACGCTTGTCGGGTAATCTAGTAAAAATAATATAAACGAGTTTACAATAAAGCCCAACATTTTATACTAACTTAACATGGTAACCATAGCCGATTGGTGTAAGCGCTTGCGTTAGCTAGTGATCTAACCTCGACGACGCGAGTTCGAACCCAACTGAGGAATTATTTTTGATACTTTTTACTTTTTGTTTTTTAATAAATTTATTTTGTGGCCAATAAAATTACTCAAGCAAAAAGTAAAAAGTAACTAAATATAACCAATGAAATAATTTGATTTTTTTATTAGATAAACATTGCTATTGTTTGCTTAGCTTATCGCTTGGGTCATTAGTAAATTATCCGTCTCGTTTCTTCCAATATGTTCCTTTCTTATATTGGTTGTTTTAAGGCTCAATTTGGTGGGGGCTGTATGTTAGAAAAAAAAACTTGTGTGGCGATACAATGATTTAATACACTGTTGTTTACCTGTTTTTTTGACAAATACAAAGTTTTTTATTGGTAAGGATTGACGTAAATAATTTATCAAAGTAGGTAGGTATATAAATTGAATCAAAGTAAAATTAGAGGTGAAGTGAATCAACATGTTAGATAGTAAGAAATTATGACAACTTCTAATCGCATAACAATAACATCACTTCACCATACTTTCAATAATTTACGAGTTGTGGTTTTAAAAAAAAACGTTTTATACCTACCTACTTATTACTAAGTTTTGTATTTGTTCTAATTTGCTTAACAAATATGAACATTATTTGCATAAAAATAAGATTCATATTCGTCTACTAATTAAAATAAATTCGACTAATAATGAGTCGGCAATCCTTCGTTTTCTATTACTCCTTGTAACCTTCTGCTCATGAGATCTCACAGTTTGTAAGCACACTTTTATGCGGGTGGACAAGAAGGGATCAGCCTTGTGCCTTGCCACGATGTCGTAGTGTCGAGTCGATGAATTTGCCTTTGGTTTTGGCCTAAGATGTTCTACGTCTCCAAAATACGCATATCGGCGGACCCATAACTGCACGGTTCTCCCCTGTGGATAAAAACAGTATTTATAATACTTATAATAATAGCTAATATTATAATAAATAAACACTATATTTTTATACTTTATATACACTATGTTTATTCAATATACTTATATATACCTAATTAATATTACTTATAATAATACAATACATAAATATAAGATAAACACTGACATTAGCAAACATTATAATCTATTTTTATTTACGTTATTCAAAGGCTTTTCTTTAATATGTCTAAAGGCTAGATCAAGCTAATTTTAGACCAAGCTAATTTTATCATAATCATCATACGATTACAAATTAAAAAAAAGAAACTATAATAATTCAGTTATGATAATATATTATTATAACTATGGTAGGTATTGCACTTAAGTTACATTAATTATTTATTCCTAGTAAACATCCCTTTCAATGTTTACTAGGAATAAAGAGAATAGAGGAGTTAGTTAAAGTGAAGTAGGTATAATATCAACGTAATATCTAACTGTTACTCACCGATATCATTAAGCGCCTTGTAATTTCACTTCATCTCATCGATACGCTAATCGATAACAATTCAAATTGAGTCAGCCCAAAATTTGGCGACGAGTTTGGCTCTTTCAGTAGCGTCCTGTGATGCATTTCACAGGAGCAAACAACAGAACAGGCAGGACACGATATAAAGTGTCCCATCGTTTGTTAGGCAGCACCACATTTACACTCACAATTTCACATAATATAGATACGTTTTGCTCATCCAAAACAACGATTTCCACCTCTTTGAACATTGATAAATGTTGCATGGTTGGATCCACAGAAATAAAACCACACACATGCTCAAGAGTAGTAATCAATAAACTCAGTAATGCAAATACTCGTAGATTGACAAGTAAGAATGCTCATTTTTTATAAATGAAGGTGTTTGAAAACAATATTTTTAAATTGTCGGTAGTTGTTGTCTAAACAGTCAAAATCAAATAGCTTGAGAGTTCAATGTTTGTCTCAAACGTTGGAATTGTTATAAATTCTACTTTAAGTAATGTTTTAACAAAATAATGAATACAAAAAGAAAAATAATATACTATTGCACGCATGATTTGAACTTACGACTTCTCGTTCAGTGACCAAAGACGATAGCCATTGTGCCAGGATTGCTATATTAATATCATGCAAAATATTATATCTCCTTCAGCATCATAAGTGAATGATGACTATATATTGGTATATGGTAATTGATGTGCCACACGCACACTAATAAAAACTGAGCTCGCTCGTTTTATTTTGTGTTTGTGTGCATAACTATGACTTCACCCACACATATAAAATGTAAACCAAATACTTGGGCCCAGTGTACCTATACAAGATGTAAATGGGCCCTTCACGAAGCCCTCAACAAAGCAAGTACATAAAACTTAGTAACTCGCAAAAAATTTTGATGGGAATGCTTTTTTTTTGGGGTGTAAAATCACGGTAAAATGTCCGTAGGACTCAAAACATTATGCTGATGGATGCATTGAATGGTACGGGGGTCGTGGAGGTATTTAAAGTAAACTTATAATATTAAAAAATTGATTTAAAAAAAATCTTTTGAAAAAGTTGGAACTTTCACCCCCAATATCTCCGTAACTAGAAGGTTTCCAGGTATGGTCTAGAACAAAAAGAAAAATCGCAGTGTTGGAGAGATTAAGTGTTTTCGGCTTCGTTAACGGTTTTTTTAATTATACTGAAGCGGCGCTGTTTCCGTGCCTGGTGCGTTCGAGCTCGCCGTTTATCCCGAGTCGAACGACTAGCACTGACAAGCTGGAACTCAACCAGCAGGCTGATGAGACGTCTCCACCGGCCTTCTGGAGGAAAACCATTGATGAAGTCACGGAGCTAAAACAACAGATAGAAAACTTAAAGAAGGTATACTTAATAATAGTTTTTTCTTAACATGTCTGCAGAAATGGCAGGCGCCCTTTTGAGTCATCGTATCCACATTTTAATTAACTCTTATACGTCTTTATACGCCACGCACGTTGCCCGTTGCCGTGCTTCTAAGCTTGTCAATGGCAATCTAAACTGAGTCGATCCACAACTGGGCAACAAGTTTGCCTCCTTGAATAGTATCTATCAGTTCCTGTATTGAACAAACTACTGCACGCGGGACACTATTTGAGTGAGAGTTTGACTCCAGGCTGAGTCATCAATGAATCTCCACCTGAGCAGGTTTGTTTAGCCTTGCTTCGGCCAACGTGGGTCCAGAGTCAAACAATAGATTTTATAATTATAAATATCAGGTTAAAAGTACTAAAGGGAACAGACGCACAGTGATAATAGTATGTGCTTGATGTAATATCATCATCATTATTCTCATGCCCTTATCCCAACTTATTTGGGGTCGACGCAGCATGTCATCTATTTCTCTATTACTCGTCATCTCAGCAGTCACCTCCTTTCTAGCCATCATCCTTCACACAGTTCATCCATCGTTTCTTTTGTCTACCTCTACTCTTATAGCCACATACAATATATCAAGTGTATTGATTTGTTTTATTTTTAACCACAGGTGTCTGTAAAAAAAGAAGATTTTAAAGTAATAAAATATGATATTTCTGAACTAGTCAGAGAAAATGCGGTAAGTGGCTACTTTACAGGCACCTTAAATAATATGTTCGCAGGATTAATTTTATACTAGTTGATTCTGGTGGCAACCATATCATAATGTTTTTTACTTTATTAATTTTAAGGTCATAGAAAATCAAGATCTTGAAGTTATTGCAAGAGGATCTTCCAAATACAACGGACAAAGTATAAAAAAGGGAACAAAATGTTTAAGAGCTGCTAGAAGGGATGAATTCCCGAAGACTTCAAATAAAAACAAATTAGGAGTTTATAAGAGTTCTGCCACCAAAGATAATAAAAATGTATTTAAAAAAGTTTCAATTGACGAAAGACCCACCAAACTAAGCAAAAGACATGTTCATGATCAATCGTATGCCGTTAACCTATGTTTGTGCGGGCCACAAAAAAATGCTAAAAGTTTACAAAATGCAAGGTTAACCAACAGTGAAAAATTGAAGCCAAAGTCACTAAAACCAATAAAACCTATCAGCTTTACTCTTCTGCCACCTCTAAATCTGTCAGAAACCAGTAGTGAAAAATCAGAAGTATGTAAAAGCAACTGCAAATGCTTTCGTAAAATGCCATCCAATACTTCTATAGATAATCTTTTTAAAACATTAGCTACATGTAACTTTGACGTGGTTCCCCGAGAGACACGTAAACAACAGATTAAAAACTGTTTTAGTAAATTTTCTCCAACTGCAATCAACGAACCAGTGCGTATTCTGGGCCTAAATGATTCCATAAATGTTTTATCGTACTTAGGAGAAAGTCATAACACACAAGTAAATTCAAGTGATATTCTGAAACAAAATTATTCAAAAAATAATGTGTCCATCATAACAGAAAATAATAAAAATCAAGCAAATGTAAGTTACGTCCTTGGAGACACGCCTATGAAGAATATTAAACAGAATATATCATCTACGAAACAGCCTGCCACCCCTGAATCAGAATATATGGGCACAGTTTATTTAGATAAGAGTCATGAAAATATTTGCAAATGCCTAATTAATTTGGCTGAATCCGAACATGAAAAATACGAAGATGGTAAGAATAATGTTCCATTTCAATGCATAAAAACAAATACTTGTGGCTGTACAATGTATCAAGACGTGCACAAAGATAATAAAAGGTCTCAGACTGAAGAACTTACTAAACAACGAGTTCAATCGTATCAGTGCCAAGTTACGCGATCAAAGACTGGTTCAAAATTCAAAGAATTTAATGGTAGTCCAATAAATAGTGATAATTTAAATAGACAAAGAGAAATTAAACTAAAATCAGACCTAAACAACGTTCGTCCGTACAACGTTCCTCAAAATACAGAATCATTTTCAACCAGTGGTGAATGTTGTATCAAATTTTTGGGTGTTACTTTAGATGATTTAAGTTCTATTAAAAATAATAATATAAAACCGGTGGATCATAATGTCGGTGACTTAATAATTCCCAAAGAGAAACATGTTGTATGTGAAAGGAAACTTAAAAAGAAGTCATCTAACGTTGAGCAATCTAATTCATTACCGAAACATAATGTTTTGCCTAGGGAAAAACATTACCAAACTGGATTTGACGATTGTACAAAATGCGAATCTAAAGCTTTTGAAGAATTCACAGGTTTTATGAATAAATTTTTAGAAAATAAGCAACTCGAAAATACACATAAAGATAAAGGTTTTGGTACAAATAGTTTTAAAGAACCCGATAACACAATAAGGTCATGTGTTTCTTGTAACGGCGTAAATGTGGATGATTCCGGAGATTTAGAATTAAATGCTTTTCATTTATTAGAGGAACACATTAAGCAAAAATTTGAAGATTATAAATCATTTTCTTGTAATATCTGTATATCTCCAGAAGAAGAACAAAAATTCTATTCGACTATTTTGCAAAGAGTTAAACAAGTAATATCGGATTATGCTAATAAAATGAAATGTGGTTGCTCGAAAACTTTACCACATAACGGTAGTTGGGACAGAGCTTACGGGCTTTTACAAGAATATTTGAAAATAAAAATAAAACGTGTTCAATGTTTATGTGTTTTAAATGAAAACAAAAGAGATTTTATATTACCAGAAGTCCTAGAGAAAGTATGTAATTTAATTGAAAGTGATTTTCAACGCTTAAGAGATATCTGTGCATCCAAAAATAGTACTGAGACGCGAACAAAAATTGTACGTATAGGAGGTCTTGTACCTCCTACAGAACTTCCCGAAAAAGACACAAATATTTCACACGCAAAGTATAATGACGTAGAAGTTCAACACTTTCCTATAGTTACAAAATACTCAAAACAAATCTCAAACAACTCGATGATTCACAAAGAAAATGTGTCATCTCAAGCAAATCCTACGTTTGGGATGGAAGCCAAATCATGTTCTATCATTAAGCCGTTGATTAAAAGATACATAAAATCTACAGAAACGGACCATATTTTTACAGACAGCAAATCTAATGGAGTCATGTATAATACGTGTGACTGTTGTCACAATACTGATAAAGTTGACATTCGGAAATTTCCAGAAATGTTTGGAACTAAAGAAGTCTTAGTAAATCTTTACACTGAACAATCTGTTAACAACATTGAAAATTGTGAATTGCCTAAATTTGGCATAGACAAAGAACTACCCAGATGCGTTACAGCGATGCGAGTCAAGAGTATGGAGACAATGACAGTAATAGAACTGCGTGAAAATGGTGAAAGCATACAAGATGCACAAAACAGAGTGGTTGACACTTCTTGTGACCCGTACATTAACTTTACAAAGGATTGTACTTGTGACAGTGCCCTCGGTCCTTGCTTGCTTGTTGTGAGCAATAACAATATTACGAAGTTTCCCAACATTATGCACGGCACCCAAAAAATAAATATAGAAGACGTTGTAAATTGTCGTTCAGGTCCTGACTATGTAAATTTTCATTCAGTTCCTGATGATGTACTGATACATAAAACATCCAAAACTGCATTAACAAATGTTGAGACAACCACTCGCAAAGTCGGGTCTATAGCAGAAACTGAAGAAGATGTTGTTTTAAAACATTCTGTCGACAGTGACATTTTCAGTAATCTAGCCTTACATACACTTGACGAAAGTATGAGTTTAGACACGGCGAACACGTGTTCTAGTGATGTGTCTCCAGACGACTGGCTTAAAAACCATTTACCAATTAATTCCGAAAGAGCAAATGCCGTTAAACTCGCGAATTCTATTTATTACCCGGGGATACAAACAGATATTGAGAACAATTCTTTAATTAGCGGATTTGATACTAATCCTGTTTCTCAAAATATGGCTGAGACCTGTGGTTGTCAGAAAGTCCCAATTTGTCACGTCAAGATGCTGGTAGAGAATATAGAACAAAGTTTAGTGGAACTTAAATGCACATGTGACTCCTTAGTATCGAAAGTGTGTCCGGTGCATTCCAAAAGAGTCTTTTAAACCTTATCTCTGTGTGTGCAAATATACGAGTGCAATATTCAACACAAACCAAATATTTTCTGCTTTACAAATTCATGATGTCTACTATTGATTGATGTTTATAAATGGTTAATAATCCAATAATAATAGTAGTTTCATTGTAAGATAATGTAACCACCGTTTACCTTACGTGGCATAATTAGATTTAGGAGTTCAACGACATTTGAATGTTGTTGTCAATTTGATATGGGCTAAGTATGTGATGGGGAAGAATTTGGACGTGTGCTGAGGAAAATTTGTATATAATGTATGTATGTAGATGTCATAAGAATAGATGAATACCAAAGAATGGACGGATAATGTGAACGAAAATAGGGCTGGAACGTGGTGAAAACTGAGGCTAATAAAGTTGTTCGGAGTTGATCGATACTCAGTACTTGGAATTTCGACAATCAGATGAAGACTAATAATATTGCGATCTATTTATTTCTACGTCACATGTATGTACTTACTTACCTCAAGATAATTTACAGATATGAAACATAATTATGTTTACAAAAGTAAAATTGACGTTGTAATGATGTCATTGCATTTTTTGAAACCTTGAAGATTTGACACCCTGACTTCTTTAATTTTGAGAAATACCGTGTGATATCTATTATCTTCTAACATTGTGAAACTGAGATTTTCCGTACAAGCTACTCGTGGTCGATCAAATTTATTGAAAATTTAAGGCTGTCTTTGTTTTGGATCTTTGATTATATTATAATCTACCAAATTACTGAACATATTATTTTAATAAACTTTGTTGCTACAGGGGATGACTGACCCCTATGTCACAGGAACATACAGCTGGGTTAGGAGTCAGAGTATTTTAAATATTTCGCTTTAGGAACAAAACATCACGCCTGTAATCCTCGAAGGGTTAGACAGAAGTGTACCTATTAGTACACCCACATATCGCCTGTTAATTTTTTGGAGTTTTAATACATTTCCAAAAAAACCAAGTAGAAATTGGCTTTCACGTCTGTTATCTATTAAATATTTGTTTGTCATGATGATGTGTGTGACGAGTTCCTTACCAATATGGACTTTGGAATTATGATTATGAATGTCGTAGCTTCTTATTATGAATCATCTCAGTGAGCGCTACTGTCGCCGCGATTTAGCCACCTCCTCGGCCCAAGACATTATAACACGTACCATTTTCTACTTATTCATGGTAAATGCTTACAGGTCAGTTGAGTACGATGAAAGCTTTACTTTATTCAAAGTAAATAGCAATGAAGGCAGCCGAAGTTGGTTTCTCATATTCAGCATCACCGGTATTACAGATTACTAGGAATAGTATCCATCATCATCATCATTTCAGCCAAAAGACGTCCACTGCTGGACATAGGCCTCCCCCAAGGGAATAGTATCCGTCCTATATAATTCAAATATCGATAGGCCAATGATGAATAAATATATGTATATTCTTATGGCTAAAAGCCGCAGTAAGGTTACACCTAGTTTTAGCCGGCTAAACCTAGGTGCGGCCGGTTAAACTTAGATGTATCCTACTTCGGTTAGAACATGGAACCAATTTGGATGTAGCGCTCGCCAACCGCTGCCGCGGCACCGCTCGCTGCGCTCTCTCGGATCGCGTGTTTGGTCACAGTTCTAACCTAACCTAACCTAATCCATTTGGTCGGTGGGTCCTAGCAATAAAAAGGTTTAGGTTTAGCCGGCTAGCACTAGGTGTAACCTTACTTTGGGTTTTAGCCGTAATATATACAACCTTAATTTAAGCTTGTCGTTTACCTCTTAAGGGGTCACTGTACTCATCGTTACGAACTATGAAACGGATCATGAAATCGTGAAAAAATTAATCAATTGTTCCCTACATTTACGATTAATGCTAACACAAATGTAGGGGGCAGTTGAATTATTTACCCTTTTTCAGGTTTGGTGCCGTTGTAAAAGTTGCTTTTATAATGATGAGTCCAATACTGTTAATTCTTCCTTATTTATTTTGAAATTTAACTAAACAATAGCTTGAATTTACGTCTGTAATGCTGTACAGGTTTTCTCAACTGAATAAATTACCCCCTTGTGTAGGCGAAACAAAGCTGTGGAAGCGCTGTGCGCTACCCCTTGTGAATGAGCTAAGTTTAAAATAAAGTTATGAATGGAACAAATTTTTCAGTCTCACTGATATCTACTAATAGTGCAATATTTACTTTGTCATTGATTGCCATAGATATCAACCTCAATATATATTATATTATATTATTATATTTTAACCGAATTCCAAACGGAAGAGGTTCTCAATTCTACTGAAGGTTTTTATTAAATTGTACTATTGATCCAGCTATAATTCCCCACCACAGCGACGGATTTCGCGGATTCTCTTTTTTAAAGTAAAAACTTTAGGAACGCAATAATGTGCTAGTAGACACTGGCCTATACTTTATACGGGTCTTTTTATTTACCATTGAGCATTCTTTATTGTATCTAAGTAAGTAATAATTGATTTTAAGGCAATTTTGATGTTATCATGGTGCCTGTCATCTATACATATAATAAAATCGTAGACTTTCCGTGTCTGTACATTAGATATTTTTACAAAAAAATCACTGGAAGATGCCAGAAATAAGTAGTAGAAAGTAAAAAAATACTTTTTTAAATTTTTGTCTGTTTGTCGGTTTGTCGGTTTGTCGGTTTGTCGGTTTGTCTGTTCGTTTGTGCGCGCATCACGTAAAAACCCCTCATTCTATTCAAAATCGAAATATTACAAAATAAGAAGCATTGTTCTGGGTATTATTTAGCGTTTATTTCATCAAAATCGACCAACAGACGCAAAAGATATTAATATTTAAAATTTAGTTGGTAACCTCATGCGCGATTTCTATGATAAAAATAATTTACGTAAATAGGTTTTAGTTTCGCCAACTGTGAACCGATTTTGATGATTCTTTTTTTGTTTGGAAGAATATTATTTCGCGATGGTCTCATTTTTTATTTGGTGAAGATCTGATGGTGATCTTCGGAGATATCAATGGAACTCTTCAATAATAGGCAGCAAATCTGTCGTGATTGCTGCAATCGCTTGGATGTTTATTCTTTACACAACACCATAACATAATATCGCGCCTGTATGCTCTGAGGGGCTACGCAGATGTGTACAGTGCACCCACATTTTGATAATTAGGTATGCTCAGTTCCATTTTGTTGGGGATAAGCCTATTACCATGACATGTATTGTTAACGGTTATCTAATGTTTCACCAAAACTCCTTTGACAATTTTTAACCGACTTCAAAAAAGGAGGAGGTTTTGAAAATTCTTTTTTTATTCGAAAGTCTATACTCCTGATGTGGTCCCATTGTCATCAAGTCAGAATCTGATGATGGGGTCCCAGGAAAATTAAGGGCAACCCTCAAATTTTATGGGCATTGATTGATACAGTATATTTCCCATGTGGTCCCATGGTCATCAGGTCAGGATCTGATGTTGGGATCCTGGAGAAATCAAGGGAATTTTGTAAATTGTATAGGCACACATACTCGCAGGCATTATGCCTGGTAATCATCATTGTGTGTAAGTTCAGCGATACCTTTGCCAATAGAGAACCAATTTCAATGATTTCTTTTTTATTTGGAAGAATATTAGTCGGCGGCGCTGGCCCCGTTTAAATTTGGTGAAGATCTGATGCTGATCTTCGGAGATATAGGTACAATGGAACTCAACAAAATTAGGCAGCAAATCTGCCGTGATTGCTGCAATCGCTTAGATGTTTATTGTTTACACAATATCCTAACATAACGCCTGTATGCTCCGAGGGTGTACACAGATGTGTGCAGTATAACCAGATTTGTTTATTATTGTTGACAATATAAAATAAATGCATAGCAAATATTAATTGTATAGGATATTACAACTAAAAATGGAAAAATAAAAAACTTTTTTGCAAAAAATAAAACCGCCTTCAAAAACACAAAAAAGTGAAAAATAACTTTAGCTTCAGAAGTCGGTGACTTTGTTTGTTTGACTCAGTTTTTGTTTCCTTTTGTCTTTACTCTTTGCACTAAAAATTTGGTACTGAAAGAGAGGTTTAATTATGAGAAATCTATCTAAATATATGAAAGCGAAAGGTCGAAAACCGCTTGACGTATAAAGATGAAATTTGGCAGGCAGGTAGTTTATAGTTAGTAGACGTCCGCTAAGAATGCATTTTACGACAGGGCCGGATTAAGGAGGTCTAAGGGCTCTCGCAAGTTTGTATGAAAGTCCTTCATTTTGTGTGCTATAAACTTGAAATTTGGCAAGGAAGTACTTTATAGTTAGTAGACGTTCGCTTAGAACGGATTTTGCGACAGCGCCGGGTTAAGGAGGACTAAGGGCTCTCGCAAGTTTGGATGAAAGTCCTTAACTTTTTGTGCTCCAAACTTGATATTTGGCAGTGAGGTAGTTTATAGTTAGTAGACGTTCGCTAAGAACGGATTTTGCGACAGGGCCGAATTAAAGAGGTCTAAGGGCTCTCGCAAAAAGTCTTTTAATGTTGTACACAGAAAGGTATTAGAATAAAAAGCGCTAAACAAGGTTCACTTTGAAAAAACGTTGTATAGTGCCAAATACACCGATTTTTAAAGCCATATCGTCGCCTCAACGCCATTTAATTTTGTTTCGGACCTCTGCCGCCCTGAATTACAGCTCCCAAATGGACGCCTTTTGTAGTCATCAGTACATTATCACCTTTTGATCTGGCAGTCAGTTCTCACACATAACATTACGTCACGCCTTAAAGCCCCGAAGGTTTGGGCAGACGTGTACCTAATCGTACACACACATTTCGCCAGTTATATTGAAGTCCCATGTAGTAGGGGATGAGCCTATTGCCATCAATCGGGCACAAATCCAGATTCGCGCCAAATATCGCCCAATCTCATGTTGATAAATCTCACGTGAGATTAGGAGGGAGATGAGGGGGTCAAGCCAAATCTCACGACATTCCACCAGGGGAGGAGGGGTTCGAAAAATCGCCTCACGTAATTAATGGATGCCCCCTAAAAGAAGCATCTCCTTGCTTAAAAGGTGATCTTCCAAATCATGTGTGTGATAACTTTATGTAATTGAAATAAACATTTTTTTTTTAACACTGCCGGACCCGGGAATCGGTCCCCACGCTTAGTAGTCGCGCTTGCAACCACTAGACCAACGTGGCAGTCTCACACATGCACACCAAAATTTCCACGCGAACGAAGTCGCGGGCAACAGCTAGTAATGAATAAAGTTATCAAGAAGGTAAAATACACCACATAATGTAGAAGTAACCTTACGATTGCACAATACATCATATAATTTAGTGTAAAGTAACTTAATGCGTGTTAAATGCGTATATTATTCAATTTCACACCATTCAGTTTAGGAGAAGTAATCAGGGGGGTTACTATGACGTCTTAAAGCAGTACTAATTCCAGTGTGGGAAAGAGACAGAGGTATTAAGGTCGTCTAGCGCCATCTCTTCCTTTTTTTTATACGACATATACATATACACTCACACAAACTACAGCCACGGCCACTCGCACATATTCCTTTTTTATCTTTTTTTGTAAACCTTATACAAAGTTAGTTTTTATTTTAGTACAGATTTTTTCAAATTTAAATTGTGTAGTAATAGTAATAGTGTTAGTTGCGGAGGGAGGTGATGGCATATGTGGTACAGACTAATCCAAAGAAAAAGAATTGACACCTAAGTGCACATTATATTCTAGCAAATTTGTATTTATGGAGATTAACTGACCCATTTTGCTGGTAATAAAGACTTTTTAATTTTTTTAAATATTTATAACTACATCCATGTATTTGTAACGTAATTCAGTGGACTTTGATACATGCGCTGCGGTAATTACACAATACAATGTTATACTTATAGATAACACATTTTGTTACAATTGAGAATTGGTATCTGGCGTTTACATAATATTTTATTTACCTTTTTACTATGTTTGCTGTCGGCAGATAATGTCGCTGGAATTTATGTGACCTCCCTGCAGATCTGCAGCAATCTACACTAATATCATAAAGAAAAAAAAATAGTTTGAATTTAATCTTCGAAACTCGTCATCAAATTTTTATAAAAAATCCTTCACTGGTAGAAAGGTACACTATTTCCGTTTGCGATAGGATATGTTTTATGTAAAAAGCGCGAGCAAAGTCGCGGGCAAAAAATAGTTACAAACAAACAAAGACAATGCGGCCGTTAGGACAGGACGCTCATAGTGTAATGTAAATAAGAGAGAATTTAAATCATTTCCACATGGCCAGCTTGCGCAGTTACAATATGCTCATTTAGGCTAATCACTGCGATAAATAATCGATTAAAAAAGTGATAAATGCTGTGAGCTACATGTATCTTTATGATTGTTATCACTTATATAGCTCACGATTAGACACCTAGTCGAAAGACGGGTGTATTTAATATTTAGTTTGCCGTACTTGCTCACATTAAGCCGGTGTCATGTTCAGAATATTATAATAACGAAAATAATAGAAATGTGTATATAAGTAGTTATAAGTGTGTGTGATAAAATATTTATTAAACATTCGTCATGGATAAAAGTAATGAACCAGGTATTGCTGGTGAAGGCAATCTTAGAAAAAGTCATAAACCGAACATTTTGTCGCGGATTTTTATTTGGTGGATATGTCCAGTGCTCATTAATGGAAACAAAAGGGATGTGGAGGAAGAAGACTTAATAATTCCCAGTAAACGATATAATTCTCAAAAACAAGGCGAATATTTTGAAAGGTAAGATTTTTTTGTGGAGAACTGGTGATATAACAATAACTTTTGATAAAGTAAACACATAATGACAGGTAGGTTCCTACTCCAGAAAATATACTAACGGTTGATAATAAAAACAAAGTTTTAATCGTCGCAATTTAGATAAAGTTAATACAATGCCTATACATACGGATGTGGGACTATCCAAAAATTTAACATACAATAAAAGAGCTTCCCGATAGGATCGATACCGTTCTGTGCACATGTCGTGTTCTCTGGCTTCCAATTGATACGGCCCTTCATCGGCACAAATATTTGTATAGAGAGCCTGCACCACGTGTCATAATTATGTTTGTTCTTACTTTGTTACGTTTACCGATGCTTTTTGTTTATCTTTACGCAGTTTCTGCATTAGATAGCTTCATTAAACAAAGTGCATAGACATGTTACTTCTTAAAAACATAGCCCTTTCCTTGCGGTCGTTTCATTTGTATGTTCAGACCAGAGTTATTAGGTATATTGACCATATTTAAACAGAATATTTGGGTCAAATTGTATTAGTCGATACTCGTTTATAGTCCAATGCAATTAGACCAAATTATGTTCAAAACGTGGAAAAAAGGTTATAGCGTTTGTAGTTTTCGGGTTTTCATGGCCAACGAAGTAAAAAAAAAGACAACGTCGACAACTCTTTATTTTGTTACATAATAGACCTGTGGCGTTTAGTCCAGTCTCGGCCCCTCGACCCCCAAAAAATAATGTGTCCACTCGACCCCTAACTATAGTTTATTCTGGACCCTTGGGGGTCAAGAGTGGATTTTATTGTCCAGCCTAGTTTTAGTTTCCTCTCGACCCCCGAAGTACAGTTACCTACCATGATAAATCATCAGTCTACCATATGGTTGCATACTTTTTAACTAATGCCTGCACCACACGCACAAGCTTCACCACAGTTTTGCCTGCGCAAGCCGGTTTGTACACGGAACACCGTGCGTGCGGTTGGTTTGTTTTACCATCCGTTCCGTGTACCAAAACTGTGGTGAAGCTTGTGCGTGTGGTGCAGGCATTAAATACCCTCAATATATTTATTATAATACTTATAGTCGAGTGCAATTAGACAATAAGGTGGAACGAAGTTTGTAGTGCTCGGATTTTCATGGGACTTTTTTATTGAGTTTCTAGAGGACTGGAGAAAAAAGTAAAAACAAAAAAATTCGCCGCTCGTGATTTTTTTATTACATCCTTTGGAATAGTTTTTATTTCGTAAATGATAAACTTCAAATTCGACGATTAACGCCAATTTGGCCTGTTTCTTTGTTCCTTGATGTCGATGCAATACATATTTCAATTATATTTTGAAAATTTCCTATTTTTTCAATTATTTATAAAATATCTAATTTTAAGACTAAGATTTATTTTGAAATTGGTAACTGATGCTTTTTCACAGATAACTGGACGTAAAAATATTCAAGAAAACCATTTTCATGAGTGAATGACTTAAAATTCATTCGCAAATGTCAGGAAATTCAACATTAGTTACTGCTGAAAAAGTAAACATGACAAAAGGCCTTTATCGCTAAGAATTGGATGGTAGCGGTATCGGTATTGATATCAAATTGTGCGCAGAGACCCAAGCTTGCAACTAATCTTAGATAGAAATCGTGAGAAATGGTTACGTTAGAATTACGACAATTTTTTATTTTTTTTTAATTTGCCTTAATTTTTTGAGAACTTTTTATTATTTGACTATAACTATAGATCTAAGAGAATATTACTAGGTAGCTCTAAGAGAATATTACTATATTCAAGAGAATATTAATAGCACTGGATAGGGATAAGTGGAAAGAGGGAAGGGAGGCCTTTGCCCTGCAGTGGGACACAAATGGCTGATAATAATAATCATCATCTGCCTAGCCTTTTCCCAACTATATAGGGGTCGGCTTCCAGTCTAACCGGATGCAGCTGAATACCAGTATTTTACATGGAGCGACTGCCTATCTGACCTCCACAACCCAGTTAGTACTGGGTAATACGATACTCCTTGGTAAGACTGGTTGTCAGACTTTTTGGGCCACTGACTGCCTAACGACTGTCAAAGATCTACAAATGACAGCCGGGACCAACGGCTTAACGTGCTTTCCGAGGCACGGAGGAAACTCGGTATGTAATGGGCGGTCACCCATCCACAGACCAACCTAGGCAAGCACGGCTTAACCTAAAGATCGACCCGAGCGGCTGTTATTATTTAGCCACGGCTGATAATAATAATAATAAAGAGAATATTAGCATTTGCGAGTAGTAAAGCCAGGAAAATAATGTGCAGTGTTGATGATTTTTTTTGTGACGGAACATTCAAAGTTTCAGAGAACATTCGATTCACGGCGACATTGGGAGCTCAGAGGAAAATACCAATATTGTATCCTTAGTTTATGCCCTCTTAGGGAATAAAAAGCAAGCTACGTACAGCTTATTATTCAGTCTAATAAAAAAAGTGTTGCCTGATTGGAAGCCAAAAAAAAAATTACAGTTGATTTTGAAAGTGGACCCATGTTAGCATTAGAAAAAGCTTTTCCTGAGATACAAATAAAAGGTTGTTTTTATCATTTCGATAGGGCGCTATTTGGAGAAAAGCCAAGGCTTTAAATTTAACTAAAAAAAATAACGCGGAAACCGTAGCTTTATGTACAGTTCTGGCACATCTTCCTCAAGAAGAAATAGATAATGGATTTCTTTATATCATGGAAGACAGCCCAGATGAACAGTGTGTGAAAGAATTTAATGATTATTTCGTACAACAACGGTTTGAACACCGACTTATGAAAAATAAATGGTGTTGTTATGGTGAACGACATCGCACCACTAATAAACTGGAACGTTGGCATGCTGTGCTAAATAGAAAATTAGCAAAAAGCACCGTCTACTGCATGGTGGCGCTGAGCACCTTATTACATCATCATTATCATCTAACTTGCCTTTTCCCAACTATGTTGGAGTCGGCTTCCAGTTTAAACGGATGCAGTTGTATTTTACGTGGAGCGAGTCTGCCTATCTAACCTCCACAACCCAGTTATCAGATATTGGGTATTGTATAACGGGCTGTTGTCCGCAACTCCACGTCAAAGCGCGCATTTTGCGTGCGGGATACTGGGTAATACGATACCCCTTGGTAAGACTAGTTGACCCACCAACCATCCTATTACATGGGACTTATAACACCCTTACTGTGAGTGTACTATAGGTCGCCTCTGCCAAGCCCTTCTGGAATAACAGCAGTGATGATGTTATGTTTTTCTTTGTGGTTTATGCTTTCTCACTAGTGCATAGTTATGTGTGGCGTAGTTTTACGAAGTAGACCGGAAATGTAAAGTAAAAAGCACGCGTGTAACACGGTGCAATAAGAGGTACAAGGAAGTGTGTTGAAAAACATACTTTAGTACATCCAACGAGGTAACGAGGCGAAAACATACAATAGACAGAATGAAGGGCTCATAAATCACAAAAACAAATGTAATTATGACGAACCTATACGTTTCTCACACTTTCTATGTAGGATTAGTTGCGAACTTGGGTGTCTGCACTCCAATTATTACCAATTCCTTTACCGCTTGCTCTTCATCGCTCTTAATCATTATAAGTTGTAGATCATTTGTAATGGTTTGCCTCGGTAAGCAATAATTAAAATTAATTTGTTCAGTTATCATACCTCGTTGCATAAGATGCAAAATGAGGAGAAAAAACATCCACATTGTATTTATTTTTGGTTCACTCCATTTACTAGTTCAGGTTTCTTGATCAACTTTGTGCATAGGTAAAAAAGTGTCAGTCATCAATACAAATAAGTACTAAGTAGGTATTATGTCTGACAAAATATTCGAAAGCTTCACGTTTCAGAAATAAAAGCTATCACTATTGATCAATAATACAGGTTCATGCGTAGTTGCCATTATGAAAATAAATAAAATGGCGGCCAGTTAGATAATCCAGAATCCATACTAAAGTATTCAAACCTCTATCTTTCTGTCCTGTATCAACAAAACAGCCCCATGAAAATCCCACCACTATAAACTTCATTTCCCTTTTTTTTAGCTAATTAATGGCACTCGACTATATAATGACTATTGAAACGGGATTAAAGTGCTAAACTAGGAAAGAAGCACTCACGCGGTAGGGTTCTCGGCTACCATGCTGGTATTCAGAATGTCAAAAGAGGAACTACTACATAATATTTTAGTCGCCATAATGCCCGTTTTCAGTAACAAGACACTATATTTAATGCATAAACATTAGGCAGATACTAGGCGCAAAAAATACAATGCGTAAACATTAGGCAGATACCTATTAGGGGCGAAAAATTAATGCTGAATTTGTTTAACTTCTGTAGTCACAGAAGTACTAGTTTTAAACTACACATACAACAATACGTATCTATTTTCGTATTGGTGAGGAAGTGATAATAACGATTTATTCCCTTTATGTCGAGTCCCGTTATGTCGAGTCTGGAAGTGTATTGTTCTCCAAAGTATTGATATTTTACGCTTTCTATTACCTTTACGTCGAGTTTGGTGAACAAGTACACTCAGGGATGTAAATTAAAAGCCAATGGCATAAAAACATTGTTTTATTATTTGTTCTAATAGATACTTATTTTCATATACATATCTAATCTTTCTAAATCTAAACATATAAATCACAGTATAATCATCACTATTGTTGCAAATGTTAAACAGCAATTATATAGTATTACAGTAAAAAATATAATAATGAATATAATGTTGGATATATTCTGTCAACATGTTGGATAGACTATAAGAAGGCCTATGACTCGGTGCCACATACATGGCTCAAGAGGGTGCTAGAGTTGTATAAACTTGATGCAAGTCTGCGCACCTTCCTGATGTCATGTATGAGGCAATGGAAGACAGTCCTTCGCTATCCAGGATGTCGGCAAATCCAGAGGAATAGCGAGCCGATAAGGATAGAGTGAGGTATATTTCAGGGCGATAGTTTGAGTCCACTTTGGTTCTGCTTAGCCTTGAATCCTCTTAGCACGCTGCTTTAGGATTCAGGTCTAGGCTATCGGTTGAGGAGAGGTGGTCAAGTTATATCTCACCTCCTTTACATGGATGACCTGAAACTCTTTGCCCCCAATGATTTACAACTGATGGAGCTACTGAAGGTAACTGAAAGCCAGGATTATCCATCAGCAACTTGCTCTAAAATACAACCTTGTGGAATCGGAAGTGCCGTAGTATAAGTATGTGCCCGACCCAGTTCTCGAAAATGGCAGTATCACATTGTACTGGGATCGATCCATCATCACTGACAGGACTATTGTAGCCAATAAGCCTGATATAGTGGTGATGGATCGATCAGAGCGGCGCGCAATGATTGTTGACATAACGGTCCCGCATGATGGGAACCTCGTGAAAGCCGAGAAAGATAAGCAAATCAAGTACCTTGACTTGGCTCACGAGGTTGTCGACATCTGGGATGTGGACTCAGCGATCATTGTACCAATACCTGAGGAGGCTCTCGTTAGGCAGCTGGATCAAGGGCTTGATTCAGAAAGCGGTACTTCTGGACACGGCTCGTATTGTTAGGAGGTTCCTCTCTCTGGAGCCCTGACCGCCGGTAGCTTGGACCCTGTTCCCGATACCGGTGGGCTACAATTTTTTATATTTTTAAATGTTTTTATATTGTTTTTTTAAGGAATATTTAAAAATGTAATTTATTTGTATAGGAATAAATAAAGGAAATTAATAATAATATAATAATTAACTTAATATTTTAAAAGATAGGTACTTCTCATCATGCACATAATTTCGAATAATAAAAAAAAAATACACTGTGATATTGTGACATACTTTGATGGTTAATAAAAAATATAATAGTACATAGTATTGTATGGTTAAAGTTATTAGTTGTTTTTTAATTATTTTTTGTGTAAAAATTGATTCTAAATTATGTGCATGTATACATTTCATTGGAGGTGACTGTACTTCTAAAATATGATATAATTAAACTCGACATAAAGGTAATAAAAGCGTGGTAAATAAACTCGACATAAAGGGAATAGAAACGGGACAGAAAACTAAGCTCGACATAGGGGTAATAGAAGCGAGACAAGGTTTTCGGCTCGACATAACGGGACTCGACATAAAGGGAATAAATCATAATAACTGAGTTATCTCCCGGAGTATTTGTGATCCCATTGTTTTTATCGATAAAAAGTAAAACAAAGCAAAACATGTTTTGTTATGACATTGTGACGTCTAATGGACTAAATTGTGGACTTTGAGTTACAACACAAATAAATTGTCGACTTTAGGTCGAAATTTAAACAACATTTGAATTTAACATACAAGCGCCATTATGTCGCACGCTTCGTCTGTCAGTCACTTAGATGGGTCCCCCACTCGTCTACGTAGCGACATCGGGCGTCGATGACAGTCAAAGTTTACTTTTGGGTACAACTTTTTTAGATTTCAGAGACTTGAGGTATGTTTCACTATTTAGAACAACATTACGAGTATGTACTTTACTCTTTACAAAACAAGAACTGTCATCATATCCCTGTACATTTTCTCATGTGAATATAAGAGTGAGGAGAAAATATTCCATCTATCTCTTTTCGCCCTGAGAGATTTCGTAAATTGGTTAAAAGCTTCGTACCTTAGCCATATTAACAAGAAATAACTTTGCAAATAAGTATTTGTTGCACGTTCAAAAAATGTAATCTGTTCGTGTTTACTTTAGCAAGCTAACACAATTTTCAAGAAAGTTTATTAATTTTACAAAACTGTATATTTTTCGTTGCGAAATATATTAGATGGACTCTCGTACTTACTTGTAATTGTTATTATAGAGATAATAGTGATTTAGGATAAAATAAGTGTTTCGAGATATTATTTTTCTTCTGTATATTCTAGATATTGGCTTGAGGAGTTAGAAGAAGCAACAAGAGACGGACGAGAGCCATCGCTATGGAAGGCAGTTCGGAGAGCTTACTGGCTGTCCTATATGCCCGGAGCAATATACGTGATTATTATCTCTACGGCCAGGTAAATATCCCGTTAGTATTAATAGAAATGTTAGTGACCATGATAGTTTAAAATCTTATATGCTATAATGTTTCTATATTTTCCAATTTCATTGCTCCATTTATACGTTTTTAGTCTGTGGTAAAATGTCCTTATTTGCTGAAATCATGTCAACAGCCAATTTAGTAATTATTTAAGAACTAGACGCACGGCACCGGTCAATATGGCGACACTTGGGGGAACGCCTATGTCCAGCAGTGGACGTCTTTCGGCTGACATGATGATGATGATGAGTTACTTAAGCGTTTAAATTCAGAAATTGATTTGAAAAAGATTGATAGGTTCATTGGTTTTTGTTATTTAATTTTACTTAATTTAATAGTTACCGATTGCTGTCCTAAATGTCCGAAATCTTATCAAATATTTAGTGTTATATTTATATCAAGGTTATAGTAATTAGTCAAAGAGCTTTCATTCTTATGCTTTAGTCCAAGAGATCAAATTGGCTGTATCGCTGACTGATATGCGTCGATAGATAAGCAAACATATCCGTGATTGTATCCTGTAGCAATGTAATAAATGGATTACCTAAAAATAGGATATTTTTATTATTATTGTATTTGCCTTGTTATTGTCTTGGTGATCAGCCTAACAACATAGTGTAACATGTCAATAAAACAAACTCGTATTGGGCCCGCGTGGTGGATAGCCCACTCCATCTCATAGTGGAAATATTATAGGCTGGTAATGCTTGTTAGGATAATATTGGAATTAATTGAATTATTATGTTTGTAGGACAGCTCAACCCTTGCTGTTTTCTCAGCTGCTTTCGTTCTGGACACTGGACAATGACATGAGTCAGCAGGACGCTGGGTTATATGCTTTCGCCATGCTGGGCCTGAACTTCATCTCCATGATGTGCCAACACCACAGCTCTCTGTTTGTGATGCGGTTCAGTATGAAAGTTAAAGTGGCCTGCTCTTCGCTTTTGTACAGAAAGGTGAGGATCAGACAACTGACGCATTATATTGACTAAAACTAAGTATATGATTTGAACTACAAAACTTAAATCTTTACGAGTAAATGTTCCTTGTGGAGCCACATTGTGTAGTTAAAAATTAACGAATTTCTTCCTCTTTGTTTTAGTTACTTCGCATGAGTCAAGTGTCAGTAGGCGAAGTGGCTGGCGGGAAGCTAGTGAACTTGCTGTCGAACGACATCGCAAGGTTCGACTACTCCTTCATGTTCCTTCACTACTTGTGGGTGGTCCCCATTCAGGCAGCCGTCGTGCTTTACTTCTTGTACGAGGCCGCCGGATGGGCGCCTTTTGTCGGCCTCTTTGGTGTTGTCATATTAATTCTACCACTTCAAGGTACTGTTACTAACCGAATGTTTTAAATTCCTGCTGAAGTATTTCAGTAAGTTATAAACTGTTTCTCTTTTGTTTTTAGCGGCCTTAACCAAGCTAACTGCTGTTGTCAGGCGCTCTACAGCCAAGAGAACGGATAAAAGAATTAAGTTGATGAGTGAAATTATTAACGGTATACAGGTAAGAAATAAAACTTTTGATTACTAACTACATAAAGACGAACAATGTTTGAGTTTAAATATTTGAACTTCGAAGGTACAAAAATGTTTAAGATGGAAATACTTGCAGTAACTTACTGACACGGAAGTATCTAACTCAGGGACCGAGTACACGCCAACCAAATTATTTACATTTCAGGTCATCAAAATGTACGCTTGGGAGAAACCCTTCCAGCTTGTAGTGAAGGCGGCGCGCGCCTTCGAAATGAAAGCTCTCAGGAAATCCATCTTCATCCGGAGCATGTTCCTCGGTTTTATGTTATTCACGGACCGCAGTATCATGTTCTTCACAGTATTGACCCTCGCACTCACCGATAACATGATAACTGCCACAACCGTAAGCACTCAATTGCGTTATATTTTAGAAAATCCATATTTTACATCGCGAACCCACGCGTATTTTTTTACAACACGTTTTTATTTTCAGATTTACCCTATTCAGCAGTACTTCAGTATTATTCAAATGAACGTAACAATGATCTTACCAATGGCAATAGCGAGTTTCTCAGAAATGTTGGTGTCTCTAGAGCGTATACAGAGCTTCCTCACGATGGGTAAGTATTATATTAAAGTAGACTTCACAATAAGGTCATTGGCAATCGCGACGCGCCGCGTTGAATAAAAGATTCAACTACGTTACTAGCGAGTGTGACTTTCAGGCACACTACAAACGCCAACGATAGTATTGCTTCATTTCTATGCAGCTGAAATTGTTGTATTCAACTATTTTTCTTTTTATAAACAGATGAGCGATCAGACATGCGAGTTACGCCAAGAATGAATAAAAATGGCGTTGATAAAGATTTGTTTAATTCCAAGAAAGAAGGATTAGACGAGTCACGCATCGTGTTACCTCAGAAATACTCTCCAAGTGACGTTGTTGTTCCAAAAGAAACTACTGAAGATCCTACTATGACTGACTATCCTGTACAACTCAATAAAGTAAGCGCATCATGGACCGGTAATGAGAATACTAAGGAAATGACGCTTAAAAACATATCGCTACGTGTTCGCAAGGGCAAACTGTGCGCTGTCATTGGTCCTGTGGGTTCCGGAAAGGTAATGTTCGCCTTTTATCATATTTTCTTTATTGTTTGCATTATTTTGCGCGGTGTTTATTTGTTTTGTTATCGTTACAGACATCTCTACTTCAGCTGCTCCTAAGAGAATTACCAGTGACTACTGGTAACCTAAACATATCAGGAAAATTATCTTACGCTTGTCAAGAGTCCTGGCTATTTCCGGCAACAGTGCGGCAAAACATTCTATTTGGACTGCCCTATGACGTGAAAAAATACAAAGAGGTACTTCAATATTATGACCTATAACCACACGTAGACGAAGTGTTTTATTGCATAAAATGGAATGTCGGATTACTAACGATGGCTATCAGTGCTATCCGCTTTACCGGAAATAAAAATACGAAAAAAATATAATGTAAAACCAGAAACAGGTTGTACGAAGGATGTTAAAATTTTATGACAAGAGTAAATTTTCCCGCTGATATTTAATTCACACCAATCCGAGCTGGTATGGTTTGTTACATTTTTCATTTGTTTTTTTTTTAATTTACTCGCAGGTTTGCAAGGTTTCTTCGTTGCTGCCAGACTTCAAACAATTCCCGTATGGTGACTTGTCTTTGGTTGGGGAGCGAGGAGTTTCTCTGTCAGGAGGTCAAAGAGCCAGAATCAATTTGGCCAGAGCTATTTATCGTGAGGTAATTTACACGTTTAATGATTATTATCACAGGTATATGCAGAAATATGTTATCAGTTTTTTTTAATCTACTTGAAATCTTGGTGTGTTTTTTAATTATGACTTGTTTGGCAGTGGATTTGATATAGGGTATGAAATATTTATTTTTGCTAGAACTATTTCATTGATATCTTACTTGCAAGATAAATCGTTAGGGTATTAACTGATAAGGCGAATCTATATACCTGTTTATTAATAACTGGACTTTGCAGGCACGTGCAATAAGATGTTACGTATATGTAACATCTACAGCTAATAGACAAAAAGCAATTAGACAAAAAGGTGGAACGTAGTTTATATTGGTTGGATTTTCATGGGACTTTTTTTATTAAGGTCCTAGAGGTGAGGAGAAGAAAGTAAAAACTAATAATTATTTTTTTCGTTTATGAATAACTTAAAATTCGACTATAGTAGACCTATGTGCGGCGATTTTCTGATATTTATTTGCGAATTAATTTGTATTCACTACACTCATGAATGTGTCTTCATGAAAATTTTTATGTCCAGTTTTCCGTGAAAAAGTATCAGATACCAATTACAAAAGAAGTCTTTGTCTTAAAATCCGGTATTTTAAAAATAAATGAAGCAAACAGGAAATTTTCTAATTTTTAACTTTCTTCTCCACACCTCTAGGAACTCCTTAAAAACTCCCATAAATATCCGACCACTATAAACTTCGTTCGACCCCTTGAGTATTTTTTGGCTAATTGTACTCGGCTATAGGTATTCTCAAGCCCTCGAGCGAACAGTATCTGCGAAACTTTGCTCATCGTATTTTCGATTGCACAAATCGATAACATTAAAAAATGACGAATTACATCATAATTTTTCATCATTTTAATTGTTTATCAAAGATATGAAATACTGATAAAAAGCTCATTGTTAAATATTTATCTTACGTCTGTAATTAATTGATTACCCTACAACGTAACAACAATAATAAGAAAACAATTCAACGAAGAAAATGTTGTAGGTTTTTGCTGCTATTAGTAATAAATTTCAGTTGTTTTTCTCTTTGAATTTTGTTTTGTAAGAGTTGATTAAAAAAAACAAAGCATGCTAAGTTTTTACCATGATATTTTTTATCTGTAATTATAAGTTAAACGTTATTGTGGTACAGTCGAACAAGCTACTTGGTAAACAGGTAAAAACATTCATCTCATCGTCCACAGCCAATATTAATATTTATTGTGTGCTTTTGACATGTAAAACAATTGAACTTAGCGCACTACCAACACTGTATTAATGTAGTTGCAAACTGGCTGTCTGTATACCAAATAGTTTGTTTTATTGGAGACAGGACAATAGTATACCTACATTTCACCAGTGTAAACATTTCCGAGTTCTTCTTAACGAATCGCATTTAAATTTCACTTGTTCTAGTAACGCTACTGCTGAGCATGAGGTCTTGGGTTCGATCCCCAGGTCAGGCAAAGTGTTATTGGGTTTTTTTTCTCACCTATTACATGGGACTTTAACATAACTGGCGAAACGAGGGTGTACTATTAGGTACACCTCTGCGCAGCCCTTCGGGGATTATAAGCGTGGTGTTATGTTAAGTAATGAGTTCATTATGTAGTGTAACAAATTAAATCGTTGCTACGTCTCTAGGCTGATATCTACTTGCTGGATGACCCACTGTCGGCTGTGGATGCGAACGTTGGCAGACAACTGTTTGACGGCTGCATTAAGGGGTACCTCGGCGGACGCACCTGTATCCTGGTCACCCATCAGATCCATTACCTCAAAGCTGCTGATTTTATTGTAGTTCTAAATGAGGTTAGTGCTAACAGAAGTAACTACAACTTTTATGAAATTCTGTAGAAAATATACATATATTATTGCAGTCCATCTATAAGTGGTCATCGCCACAACCTATTGAAATTTGCTATATGGAAGGCATCGAAAGTGCATTTTCCAACGTAATATTTCATTTATGCCTATACTTAGGTATATTATATCGACCTGGCACCCGCAGCCTTCATACTAGAAGACAGCAATTCTTCTGAGCCAAATAAATTTTGTGCTCTTCTATGTTAATGTAATGTCTTATTAAGTATTTTGTGTGTTCATAAATAAATAAAAAAAAAAGCTTAAAAATATACTGTATAATACACCTATACAAATACAGGGTGGGACACCGACGCGAAAACGGTTACCACGTATCCAGTACATCATTCTGAGAGGACACACAGACACACACACACACATAGACATTTTTCATCGGTTATAAAAAAAAAAAAAAAAAAAAAAACAGCTGTTTCCTACAAAAGTGCAATACCTACACGGTCAAAATATATAGAACAGCTGATTTTTTTTTAATAACCAGTGAAAAATTTCTAAGTAGGATCAGAATGATGTACTGAATACGTGGTAACGGTTTTCGCGTCGGTGTCCCTTCCACCTGGTATAGATGTTAGTATCCTGAACGAGTCTTCCACAAAAAGTAATACTACCTACTTGAATGAACAAATAAAAAATAACTAGAACAATTTCATTAGGAAAGATAAGCAAAGTATGCGATATTAACTTATCTTTTCAATAAAAACTATTATCAACGATCGAGTCATTCTAACTCAGCAAGTTTTCAACGCCGAAAATGATTAATGGCATTATATGAAATTAGACCTTGTAAATAATTCTCTTTTGACGGCGTCTTTGAATTCTGGTCTTTTCTGCAAATCTTTTACAAGCTTTTTATTTGACTTGCCTTGTTAGTCCTTTAGTTGGCGTCTATTGGTCAAATCATGGGATCTAGATTGAGGTCAAGAGTAAGCCCAAGTAGACTAAAAAAAAAGATTGAATTTTTTGAAATTCAGTCTTTTTTTCCATTTCCCCCCAAACGATTGAGCTGAAATTTTGCGCATAAAATTACCTTTATTTATTAAATTACCTTTTTTCTGGTCATAATACATTATTATGACAGACAAGACTTAATCCTGCAGCCAGAATCGCCTCCTCGCGAGAGAACTCCTAAACGGTTAGTAGCACGGATACGAAACTTAGTGATGATTCTATTTAAAATGATGTCAAAATGTTTCTTAATAATGAAACAACAACAACAAGAAAGAATACCTTGGGACATCCTATCCGTCTAGCAAGCGATGATGATGATGGCAACTGTCAAGGATCAAAGCTATCGACTCATTGGAGGTCTTTCACTAAAATCAGGTCAATAATATGTGTTATATTTTAACAGGGCTCAATCGAAAATATGGGCACGTATGATGAGCTGGTCAAATCTGGTACCGAGTTCTCACTCCTTCTATCTGACCAAGCCAGCGATGGCGAAGATAGCGACAAGAAAGTAAGTACACACTCAAAATCTAGTATTTTCCTTTTCAACTGGCGACTTGAACATCTGCCAGAAAACAGCTTTCAGCATTATCTTGTCTACATCATTGAACATGCTTCTAAAACAAAACCTAATAAAAATGTGAATGTGTGAGTCGACATACCTACCTACGCGGCCTCTTACCGTCAAATATTTACACTCGAAAGGCGACTTTAATAAATATAAAGTAGAACTACTAGTGAAAATTGGAAAAGATACCCTTTCATATTGTCTATTTCTCAATAGGAAAGACCAGCAATGATGCGAGGAATATCAAAGATCTCAGTTAAAAGCGACGATGGCGGAGAGGAGAAGGCTCAAGTATTGGAGGCAGAAGAGAGGGCGTCGGGCAACCTGAAGTGGGAGGTGCTGCAGAAGTACCTGAGCTCTGTCGGCTCTTGGTGCATCGTGTTCCTGGCCTTCTTAATTCTGCTCATTACACAGGCTGCTGCAACCACCACAGACTATTGGTTGAGTTTCTGGTAAGAAACGTATGCTGTCTAAAATTACCTATATGCACAATGTTTGCCTCCTTTGAACCCAGTCCTTAACTAGAGTTCACCAGCGGGCTCTTCTGTAAATGATTTTGACTGTCGGCGAAACTTTTAATGTGGTTCTAATTTAAAACAATTCCAATCCAGGACTAATCAAGTGGACGCTTATGAACAAGGTTTGGGTGTAGGAGAAGCACCAGGTACGTTAAAAGAATATTTATTAATTGTATACTTCATGTGGTGGTACTGGTAGGCGGACTTAATGTCACTAGCCTTTAAGCATTCTTTACCAGCCAATCGTTCACTACGTTGCTTAAAAAAAATGGCGAAGATCACGTCCAACCATTTCTTCTGCAAACAAGAATGGCAGAGTAAATCAGGTAGGTACAGTAATCAAGCACTATTCTTTTTTCCAGATTATGACATGAACGCTCAAATCGGTTTACTGACAACAGCCCAGTACCTCTACGTCTACGGAGGAGTGATATTTGGAATCATAATATTAACACACGTGAGAATTTTCACCTTCGTAGTGATGACTATGCGAGCTTCGCAAAATCTTCATAACATCATTTATGAGAAATTGATAGTTGCCGTAATGAGATTTTTCGATACCAACCCTTCGGGTAAGTAAAAATCAATACTGTTATATGGGTGAACCACCTTTGCTGTATAATACTGGGTCTTAATTATGATGAAGAGCTTAAGGTGGAAGCGCAAATTAACTATTCCATCAAAAACTTATTCACAATTATGGGGTTAAATGAACTTAGAGGGTTGTATTGATGATTTTAATTCTGTAACTATACACGTATTACTTGTGCGAATCATATTTTCATCAACATACAACCTTATCAGCGTCAGCAAAAAAAAATTTACAAATTGAAAAAAAAAGGGAAGAAAATTTGAATTTCGCGGGCAACCCTGACGCTACCACCTTAACAAGTATAACATGTTTTGGATGCATCACAATCTGTTTGACACTACCGTCAAACGGGGTGAATAGGAATGCAAGGGTGAATAGAGGCAAAACTTTGAAAATTATTTTAACGTTGAATTAATATGATATGTTACCAAAAACTACTCTATTTTATTAACTTAATTATACTTAATTATTTAGAGACCTTGTTGGCAACATAACATATCAATTCAACGTTAAAATCCCTTTCAAAGTTTTGTCTCTATTCACCCTTGCCTTTCCTATTCACCCAGTTTTACCCGGTACCAATAAAAAAAACCACGGAACTCCTACCACTGTTGATCACGGGCCTCGAAAACAGTTGCAGCAGGTAGGTACAATGAGTGGTAATTAGGTCTACTTAGTATCAAAAGTACTTACAACTGGCCAAATTCCAAGTGTACGGTCATTAGGCCTTAACGTTTATGTAAAGACTAGCTGTTGCCCGCGACTTCGTTCGCGTGAAAATTTTGGTGTGCATGTGTGAGACTGCCTCGTTGGTCTAGTGGTAGCAAGCGCGACTACTAAGCGTGGGGATCGATGCTCGGGGTCGGGCAGTGTGAAAAAAATATGTTTATTTCAATTACATAAAGCAAGCAGATGCTTTTGTTAGGGGGCGTCCAATAATTACGTGAGCTGATTTTTCGACCCCCCTCCCCCTGTGGTGGGATGTCGTGAGATTTGGCTTGACCCCCTCATCTCCCTCTTAATCTCGCGTAGTTTAGTATAAATACGGTAATCTGTGCTTGATTGCGTTGAATTTACTAAAAGAAAATAATTTGTAGAGAAACATATTTACTCAATTAAACCCAGTGATATCTGCCGTAGTTATTAATTACCAACCAAAAGGCTTAATACAAATTTTCATGGTTTGAACTGCAGACATGACGATTTTCGATACAAACTTCATCCCCTATTTAACTCGCTTAGGGTTTGAATTTCGAAAAGCACTGAAACACATGGTTTTAATTTTTGACCAGAATGACAACCACCAATTTTTATGGTTTAAACTACAAAAATGATGATTTTCCATACAAAATTTCATCCCCTATTTAACTCCCTTAGGGGTTGAATTTCGAAAAGCACTATACAAACTTTCATCCCCTATTTAACTCCCTTAGGGGTTGAATTTCGAAAAACACTGAAACACTTGGTTTTTAATTTTTCCCCAGAATGATAACCACCAACTTTTATGGTTTAAACTACAAAAATGACGATTTTCGATACAAACTTTCATCCCCTATTTAACTCCCTTAGGGTTGAATTTCGAAAAGCACTAAAACACGTTGATTTTAATTTTTCCCCATAATGATAAACACCAATTTTCGTGGTTTAAACTACAAAAATGTCAATTTTCTATACAAACTTTCATCCCCTATTTAACTCCCTTAGAGGTTGAATTTGAAAAACACTGATATACGTGATTTTTAACCAGAATGAAACACCAATTTTTGTGGTTTAAACTACAAAAAATGACGATTTTCCATACAAACTTTCATCCCCTATTTAACTCCCTTAGGGGTTGAATTTCGAAAAGCACTAAAACACGTTCATTTTAATTTTTCCCCATAATGATAAACACCAATTTTCGTGGTTTAAACTACAAAAATGTCAATTTTCTATACAAACTTTCATCCCCTATTTAACTCCCTTAGAGGTTGAATTTGAAAAACACTGACATACGTGATTTTTAACCAGAATGAAACACCAATTTTCGTGGTTTAAACTACAAAAAATGACGATTTTCCATACAAACTTTCATCCCCTATTTAACTCCCTTAGGGGTTGAATTTCGAAAAGCACTAAAACACGTTGATTTTAATTTTTCCCCATAATGATAAACACCAATTTTCGTGGTTTAAACTACAAAAATGTCAATTTTCTATACAAACTTTCATCCCCTATTTAACTCCCTTAGAGGTTGAATTTGAAAAACACTGAAATACGTGATTTTTAACCAGAATGAAACACCAATTTTCGTGGTTTAAACTACAAAAATGATGATTTTCCATACAAACTTTCATCCCCTATTTAACTCCCTTAGGGGTTGAATTTCGAAAAGCACTAAAACACGTTGATTTTAATTTTTCCCCATAATGATAAACACCAATTTTCGTGGTTAAACTACAAAAATGTCAATTTTCTATACAAACTTTCATCCCCTATTTAACTCCCTTAGAGGTTGAATTTGAAAAACACTGAAATACGTGATTTTTAACCAGAATGAAACATCAATTTTCGTGGTTTAAACTACAAAAATGATGATTTTTTCGATACAAACTTTCATCCCCTATTTAACTCCCTTAGGGGTGGAATTTCGAAAAACACTGAAACACGTCGTTTTTAGTTTCTTAACCAGAATTTTAATCACCAATTTTTATGGTTTAAACTACAAAAATGACGTTTTTCCATACAAACTTTCATCCCCTATTTAACTCCCTTAGGGGTGGAATTTCGAAAAACACTGAAACACGTCGTTTTTAATTTCTTAACCAGAATTGTAATCAGCAGTTTTCATGGTATAAACTACAAAAATGACGATTTTCCATACAAACTTTCATCCCCTATTTAACTCCCTTAGGGGTTGAATTTCGAAATATCCTTCCTTATTCTTTGTCTACATTATAAATCAAACCTCTGTGCAAAATTTCAGCTTTCTAGGTCCAAGGGTTTGGGCTGGGCGTTGATGAGTCAGTCAGTCAGTCAGTCAGTCAGTCAGTCAGTCAGTCAGTCAGTCAGTCAGTCAGTCAGTCAGGCCTTCTCTTTTTATTTATATAGATTGTGCATTGACAATAGCTAAACTAGCCAGAGTTTCTATTACCCTTCTGGCGACGTTTTCTTGCGGGACTGCGGTGCAATCTGCTGTAATAATGGGTACTTTGCTTGATGATGTACTGGTTACGTTGTTATGATTCAAAAAAGGCACTGCCACTCCTCAACCAGACACTATCTTGGCTTGTACTAAAATATTTATGTTACGTCCACAGGTCGTATCCTAAACAGATTCTCAAAGGACATGGGTGCAATGGATGAACTCCTGCCGAGAAGTACCTTGGAAACCGTTCAAATGTACCTGTCTCTGACGAGTGTGCTAGTGTTGAACGCCATAGCCTTACCATGGACGTTGATACCCACCGCCGTGCTAATGGTAGTCTTCGTTCTCCTGCTGAAATGGTACCTGAACGCCGCTCAGGCTGTAAAACGATTGGAAGGAACTAGTGAGTACTGAAATCTTGGTTTTTTGGCCATTTATTACTAGTAACTAAACCGTAATGACCCACTGCTGGGCCTCCGTCCATTCTTTCTATCGGTCACGATTTTATTTTCTGCGATCGATTCGAGACATCTTTGATAGATGTCTCGAATCCCGTACTGGACCCGCGTGGTGGATAGCCCATTCACTCTCGTAGCGAGGAGGCCTGTCCAAGCAGTGGGAACATTATAGGCTGATTATGCTTATGCTTATGCGATCGACTCTGCGCTCCTTCTTTTCAATTCTTAACGAAGACATTTACGGCCATATATCATGATTAATCTTTTTAATCTTGACTCAATACTCAGTTTCTTCAACTTCGAAACCGTTTACAATACCTTTTATAATCTAAACTCTTTTCCGCAGCTAAGAGTCCAGTATTTGGAATGATCAACTCGACTATCTCAGGACTTTCCACCATAAGAAGTTCAGACTCCCAACATAGACTACTCACCACATTTGACGAGGCACAGGTAAGCAATATTGGGGTGTTATGTAGGTACATACAAACGCCGGCGCAACATTTAGCGGAACAGTAAAAAGGCCCAAAATTAAATAAAACGGTTTAATTTTTTATGACATTTTCAAAACCTAATACTCTATCTTACACTAGCGACCCGCCCCGGCTTTGCACAGGTGCAATTTACAAATCAAAAACCTTATCGTGGACCTTGTCTAATTGTCAGAAATTCCGAACACAACAAAAAAAAACAGCCACATTGGTCAAGCCGTTCTCAAGTGATGATCCTTCATACATGTGGCTTTAGATTTTAATTTATGTTGATTTGCTCCTACTTACTATTGTTTCCTTTCTCGTTACAGAATCTTCACACTAGCGCTTTCTACACGTACCTCGGAGGTTCTACTGCATTCGGATTGTATTTAGACGCTCTCTGCTTAGCTTACCTCGGAGTTGTGATGTGTATCTTCATTCTGGGTGACTTCGGTATGTATTTGTAGGGTTCCATTGCCAAATGGCAAAACAGAACTCTTCTAGTAATCTATAAGAGTTCTGTTTTGCCAAAGGACTAATGTCCTATCCGTCTGTTTGTCTGTCCGTTCGTATATCACTGCCATTTTACTCTCATACTGTTTGTGTCTTTTATAAACCGCTACACAAAATTGAAGTGAAATTACGAATTAAAAAAATAGGGGGCCCCTCGTTTGTTTTTAAGCGTTCAGCTACATGCAAGCTGAACGCTTAAAAACAAATTTATACGTTTACATATAACTTTGTGGAGTGTCTATCCATAGCTCTTAAAAAATGATATCGGGGTTTCTAAAATACTTATTTCTTAAGTCAATGGTTGGTAAAGCCGTAAAAATTGTGCGTGTGTCCCCCTCTAATTTCTAAAGAAAGAGGAAAATTCTGAAAAAATGTAAGTGTTTAAAACGTAAAAAGAACTTTCAACGAAAATTGGTTTGACTAAGATTTGATATTTAGTTTTTGAGATGGGACTTTTTCGTGAAACTGCAGCAGTAACTTTCATTTTCATTAACATACTATGAAAATCAAATTTAGTTTTGCTGTTGAATGTAAATTGACCTATGAATGACCGTTAAGAATTATTATACTGTTTTGTGCTATGGAACCCTTTGTGTGCGAGTCCGACTCGCACTTGGTCGGTTCTTTAACCTTAAATTTTTGTTAACCTGTACCTACTTGTAGGCCAAAAAAAAGATATTCTTTGGCATTATTTATAACAACAATTTCACTATTACTACAAGTTCAATATCTACAAAGGGTTTTGATGGTTTCAGTTAGTTTTATTTTTACTTTTACTATTAATAAATAAATTGGCCTCGCTTTGACCAAAGATTTGAAACCCAGCCGTTAGGCTGCGTTTCCACCAGAGATGAGCGAGGGATTTGTAATAGCTAGAATACCTCAACCTTGAGGTATTCTAGCTATTACAAATCCCTCGCCACGGTGTGAAAAAGAAGCGATATTATTAGTTAGTTTCACACACATCCCTCGCTACGCATCCTCGCTCATCTCTGGTGGAAACGCAGCCTTAGAGAATAATAATGGATTAGATACTTACCTATGCAATTTGCTTAGTGTTAATAAATAAATTGGCTTCGCTTTGACCAAAGATTTGAAAGATTTGAAGCCCAGCCGTTAGAGAATAGTAATAAATAATAATGGATTAGATACGTTTTAGGAGATACATTTAATATTTCAAAGAATAAAAGTAGTAGCCCACCAGCCTTTTATACAGGTCAAGTACCGGTGGGTTGGCTCTTGAGGAAACCTCCTTGCCAGCGCGTTAGTTTCATATCGACACGTTGTCTTTCACCAGGTGATATGATCCCGGTCGGCAGCGTGGGCCTGGCTGTCAGCCAGTCGATGGTCCTGACGATGATGCTGCAGATGGCGGCGAGGTTCACGGCCGACTTCCTCGGACAAATGACAGCCGTCGAGAGGGTGCTGGAGTATACCAAACTACCTACTGAGGACAACATAGAGGAAGGACGTAAGAGCATCGAATATTTTTTTTTTTTAAACGTTGCCCCACACTAGGAATTTCTCATGTATTGTGGGTGCGTTTACAAACATTTAAACTCACATACAAGCCTATGGTGTCTCACTGCTGGGCAAAGGCCTCCTTTCCCTCATTTTATTTTTATCCATCGAATGGTTTTGTAGATAAGCGGCGTGGGCTTATTTATCTAAACCCCTTTCGAAAATGAATTATGTTTTAGTTTGCTTTATTTTAATTGTATTTTATTCCAGCAATACAGCCACCTAAAGAATGGCCCAGTACTGGTTACGTGGTGTTCTCAAACGTGTACCTCAAGTATGCAGCCGAAGATCCTCCCGTTCTGAAAAATTTGAACTTCGAAATCAAAAGCGGATCGAAGGTAAAACACTATATTCTATTTCATTAATTTTAACTAAAACGAACCGGTATAATTATTAATGCTTTAACTAAACATTGTTTTAGGTTGGAGTGGTTGGCAGAACTGGAGCTGGCAAATCATCACTGATAGCGGCTCTATTCCGGCTCAGCGATATAACAGGCAGCATCAAAATTGACGGCCTGGATACTCAAGGAATAGCCAAAAAGGTACCTACAAAATATCATAACTAAGAATCCAATAATTGTGTTAAAATATTATGAATTCCTTACACAATATTCAGAGACGCTTCATTAATTGACAAAAGGTCCTTCAAGTATAAAGCAATATCTATTAATGGAATTTTAAAATATTCAACATCAGCAATTTTGTACAGGCACCATTATCAAGTTCAACTTCCACTAAGTTATTATTTAATTTGGAACATTAATGCAGCGATAACTTTTTATGTTCCCAGCTTTTGAGATCAAAAATATCAATAATTCCACAAGAGCCAGTCCTGTTCTCTGCTACACTGCGGTATAATTTGGATCCGTTCAACGACTATAGTGACGATGACATTTGGAGGGCGTTGGAACAGGTACGATTAATTAAATTATATCTTGAACAGAAACTCGGCACCTGCGAAGTAAACTAATTACTGAACGAATTTATCATTTAAGGTGGAGCTGAAAGAGGTGATTCCAGCACTAGATTATAAAGTGTCTGAAGGCGGGAGCAACTTTTCGATGGGACAACGTCAGCTGGTCTGTCTGGCGCGCGCCATCTTACGATCGAATAAAATTCTCATCATGGACGAAGCCACCGCTAACGTCGATCCTCAGTAAGTTTATAAAGGAAAACCTAGTTTCAATATCTTACATGTATAAAGGGTGTAAATAGACCCTTAATATAGCCGAAAGGCACTTGTTCTCCCCGTCTTTGCGATCATTTTTTTGTTCTAGACCATACCATCCCTTCTAGTTACGAAGATATTGGGGGTCAAAGTTCCAAATTTTTCACAAGTTTTTTTTAAAATACATGTTTTAATGTAAGGTTTTTACTTTACACACCTCCACGATCCCCGCACTATTCAATCCATCAGCACAATGCTTTGAGTGCTTTCCATCGAGTCCTACCGTAAAACGTGATTTTTCACCCCAAGAAAAAAGTCGATTCCCAGCCGTAATTTTGCGTCAAGTTACTTAGTTCGAAGCTTGGTTGACGGCTATGTAAAGGGTCTGTTTACACCCTGTATAGATCTATAGACCTTAAAAAAAATAAGATACGCTTGAGAAAATAAAACCTTTATTGATTTAATTATGGTTTTAAGAATAGCTAAGGTTTACCCACTTTGACAAAATTATCGTAATTATTAAGTCATATTTCATTCATAGGCAGCTACTTAATTCTGTCTCCTAACTCGTAGCAACTGGAGGATGTAATCACTGAGCGATTAATAATGTATTTCTGTATTACAGGACGGACGCTTTGATCCAGAAGACGATCCGTCGCCAGTTTGCGACATGCACGGTCCTCACCATCGCACATCGTCTCAACACCATCATGGACTCCGACCGCGTGCTGGTCATGGACCAGGGCGAGGCCGCCGAGTTCGACCACCCCCACATTTTGCTCAGCAACCCCAACAGCAAGTTCACCTCCATGGTCAAAGAAACAGGCGATAACATGTCCAAGATTTTGTTTGAGGTCGCCAAAACGAAATATGATAGTGATAGTAAGGAGGCTTAAGTAGTTATTAGTTAAACTAGTGTAGTAATTTAATATATTTTTATTATTTATATTTTCATCAGCGTTTTTTTTCAAACCATTCCTTGTAACACTTATAAGCGGAATTTGGCATCGCCTAATCTCAAGTCAGATTTATCAAAATGCGTAGTTTAGCATAAATACAGTAATCTGTGCTTGATTGCGCTGAATTCATTTAAAAATAATAATTTAACTATTTCCATTTTTTTTCCTATTTGGCCATATTGTAGTAGTAAAACATGTTTACTTAATTAAGCCCAGTTTTCTCGCAATTTTACAGTTTTTTGCGGGGAAAAAAATAACGTGATATTTGCCGAGACCCCCATGTAGAAAATATTGTCTGGAATGTGGTATTTAATATGGTGATATGTGAATACCAGGTGCAATGTACTATAAGATACTTTTTACCACTGGAAAGCGTCATGGAGGTACCCAGGGTAAAATACAAAAAAATATATTCGAGCAATAACTTGATGAAACTACTTACTTACTACGTAAATGTTGCTGTAAAAATAATATAAATAGGTATTTCGTTTGAATTTAATTTAGTTGTATTTTCTGTTTATTTGTTGTAATAAACAGAAAAACAACTAAGTCATCAATAAATGTTTGTTGAACACATATGGTTGCGAAATCGATTATATTCCCTTAAACCGGCCCTGTCATAAAATCTGTTCCTACCTGACATACGAGTACATATCTTAACTATTTCTATATCTCCACCAATTTTCAAGTACAAAAAGCCAAAAATTTTATATAAACTTGCGAGAGCCCTTAGTCCAGGATGTCACAAAATTCTTGCTTAGGTTATGTCTCCTACTCATAAACTCTACTTGCTAAATTTCAGGTCGGTAGTACAAAAAAAAACAGAACTTTCGTACAAATTTGCGAGAGCCCTTGGGCTCTGCCGCAAAATCCGTTCTTAGCGAACTTCTACTAACTATTAACTACCCCCCGGCCAAAATTCAAGTTTGTAGCACAAAAAATGGAGAACTTTCATACAAACTTGCGAGAGCCCTTAGACCTCCTTTATCCGGCCCTGTCGCAAAGTCCGTTCTTAGCGGACGTCTACTAAGTATAAACTACCTCCCTGTGAAATTTCATCTTTATACGTCAAGCGGTTTTCGATATTTCGTGTTTAGTGAGTGAGTGAGTGAGTGACCTTTCGGATTTATATATTTAGATGATAGGGCGCGCGGCGGTTCGATTTTTTGGCGGCCAGTGTATTTTCTATAAGAGATGGTGACACTCTCACTCTATTTTTTGCTCCTCGATACCTGTTTAACAATTTGACCAAAACAACCAAATAAAATTGCAAACAATGGAACACGACATAATCAAAATGTAGACTCAATAAATTGTATTTTTCCTTTACCTGGGATCTCACAGACATGAGGCCTATATCCCAGCTTATAACAGCTATTATCCATGAGCTAATAAGTAGGTATAATACTATAAGACTGACTGACTGAATAATACTATACAATCATCTGAAGGTTAGTTGAGTAAGCTTTTACAGGCATGAGGCCTTCTAGATTTACACATAGCTGCATCGCATGTGGACTTATTAAATGACAGTTGGTACTACATTAGCGGTTAAGGAAGTAAGTACCTATTCAACCTCTAGCGCAAGCCGTGCTCGCCTGAAACTGTTTTGTAAATACAATCTAACTTTCCCTGCTACGCACGCTGCTAGTTACGCAGCAGCCAAAACTTCGTACCTGTTCAATAGCTGTTATGCTTATATGCCTTGTGTTACATACACAGAACAGAAAAAAACTGATATATGAACTGCGACAAAATTTTCAAAACTGTTTCTCTGTACGTCTACGACTCTTTATTCTCTTGCCGTACTTTCAAGGGAAATTAATTTTGAAGCAAAAGGTATCTTTGATAACTTACATAGGAGGACACAATTATAGATCTTTGGTCACAATCGTGAAAGAATAACTGACTAAATAAGCAAAATAGGTTTTAGTTATGTTGTACCTTTTGGTTTATGTATTTTATTCTTTGCTGTACTCAGTACAACTATGCCCCGTCAGGTGGGCGAAATTGGAACTACAGCAGCCATTTTGAGAACGTTATTTTTCAGGTGTTTTTTGTTTGATTTCATTGTGTTTTCACATTAAAAATGCCGAAGCCTGTCAAAAGTGAGGCACGGCTAGTTATTCTAAAAGTTTCATCTTTTACGAAAGAAGAAAAACGCCTCCAAGCTTTAGAGCCATTCGAAAAGACAAACGAACGTTTTTGAATAAATGCGTTGCGGCTGCGACAGGTCAGTGATACCACACATGGAAAATTAAATCCACCATTATTAAAAAAACTCATTTTTTAAGATAGTGATTTTATGTGAAAATTTAAAATAAGCTTAAAGGCTAGGCTGACTGGGGTTAGGCTAGGCTTGGTCGCGAACGTCATGCGTGGCAGTTCTCGCAGCTCATCCACCAAGGCGACAGTAGGCTCACGTCGGTGTTTTTCAGTGGGTGCAAGTCCCACATAACCAAACCGTCTAGCGTCTCCTCGGACGGTGCGGCATGCGTTAGGCATTTTTCACCGCTTAATAAAAAAAATATAACAAGGCTTGGGTAGGCTTTAGTTATCTAAATAAAATTGCCATCTAAATATATTTTTTTTGGTATTTTTATTTATAATTACCCTAATTTATTGAAAAAACTCTGAAAGTAGTTATACAATGTAAGTCATCATTAGGGTGCTTACATAAAGATGCCGGTTTCCGGTCGGGAACGGGCGAGTCGGTACGGATCGGTGCAGATATTAATTTCTACGTTATCTTATGCGCTCACTTATAAAGCAACAGGTTTAAACTTGTCGGTGCCGACTACCTGGAACGAGTCATTTCAAGTTATATGGTCAATACGGACAAAATTACCTGTTTCTTTATGCAAGTTAACCCTGGACCGACCGGTACCGACCCGAACAGTTTTGTCTGTACCGGAAACCTGCTTCTTTATGTAAACACCCTAAGTTTCTAAAAACCGATTGTGGTATGTTACAGTCGTGCATAATAAGATAAACCTTTCAAATGTTAATTTGTTCGTTTTGTTACAGGTGTGTCCGAACAAATGAGAGAAACAAGCTGAAGAAAGTAATTCTAAAATCCCCCCCCCCCTGGCAAAAAAGGGAACTAATGAAAGTAGAAATTGATGATTTTGACATTGGTGTTATAAGAAGAAAGATACGTGCATTTTATTCTGTGAGAAAAGAAATTCCAACCTTGCAGATGGCTCGGGACCATCGATTACAACCGAGAGACCATAACCAAAATAAATTATTTTTACAAAATATAAATTAAAATTCAACGTTTTTTTACCAAAGTTTTTGTTTTATTATTCACTTTCTAAAAATCATTGCTATATTCTAATATTGTATTTTTTTAATATTTTAGTAAGTATTGTAATTATAATTAATCTATATTTACACTATGCTAGTTAGACTTGTATGAATGATATTTTTAAATATATTAAAAAAATTAAGTACTAATTTACATTTTTGTAAATTATTACTTTCTTAATATTAAATTCTTATGATATTTAATGATGGACTTGAAAGACTGCCTTATGTTTTACTTCCCTTTTTTCTTGGTGATTTTCTTAATTAATGGCAATACTAAATTCTCCACTAGCGACGCTGTCACCTGAACATAGATAAGTTGGTGGAACCGGTAGGACGTATTCTCTCTACTATTCGGTGACAAACTGTCATAAAATTAAACCGAAATGACACACACAACCTAAACTATCACATTAAACAAAACAGCTTCATGAAACACCAAACATTAAATGAAACGGCACATATTCGCTCTAAGGAATAACAATGTTGATTTACGAAAATGGGATGTGATGATCCTTGTTGCTTCGAGTCTATTTTCAGTGACCCCAAAGTGCTGTACGCGACTATTTTTCTACTCATGATCATCGCGTACTTATCGGTGGCGCTGTACCGGTGCCAGCCAGGAGGGCTAGCGTCCAGGGCTTGTGGCAGACGCGGTCGTTCACACTGATACGTAAGTGAAATTCTTCAGTGCAACAGTATTGAACGACCTGTAAGAGTGTAAGTAGCCCATTTAGTCCATTAGGCAAAACGAACTGTGATCCACCAAGGCTGTGGTTTTTTTATGTAGATATCAGTAGCTAAGGGTAAATTTTTTTAAGAGGTAAGTCGGAGTACAAATCTTTAAAATGTGATTTTATTATTTGTATAGGAACACTGATTGTGCCCGTTTTCAAAGGGAAGCCGGTAAGAATCGTTGTATGGTAGTAAGTTGTATGGAACATTCGCCACTGGTAGATATAGTTTGTGTTTAGAGTTCCAGCCCATTTGATTGATCATCGTTTCTTAAAAGCATCAGTAAGTTCTTTATTTTTACTACTTAAAAGGGTCTGTTTGTGGAATGTTTTCTAAGAGCATATTCTTATTCATATTCTTCATATTTTGAAGATCACCTTTTCCCTTTCCTTTTCTTTTTCTCCACATTTTTCCAACTATGTTGGAGTCGGCTTCCAGACTAGCCGGATGCAGCTGAATACCAGTATTGTACATGTAGCGACTGTCTATAATCAATAATCTTTATTACACAAGAATCCTCTCCTATCTGATCCCCAGTTACTGGGTTATTTGTACTCATTTAATCTTACCTTAATAATTTATTCATCATGCTTCATATTAATTTTGAGGGCAAACCAATAACCACACCCCTTCTCCTTTGTTCTAACCCAGAGTGCACGTCGCATTGCGTTGAAAATTGCGGAGAGTATTTATGTTTAAAAAACCGGCCAAGTGCGAGTCGGACTCGCACACAAAGGATTCCGTAGGACAAAACATTACTACACACATACAAAACAACAACACAACAACATAAACAAAACATGACTAAAACATTACTATTATTACATGACTTAACGGTCATTCATAGGTCAATTTACACTCAACAGCAAAACTAATTTTGTATTTTAACGAAAATAAAAGAAACTGCAGTTTCAGAATCGTCGTCGAATATAGGCACTTTGTTGGACGACACAACTTTCCGCCTCCCTCCTTCTCTTCGATTAGAAGCCCCTTGTTGTTCTCCTCATCGCTGTCACTAAGGGCAAGTTGTCAACAGCCTCGGACACCGCGGCCTGTCCTGCAGTCGTAGTGCAGGCCGTCTAGCGCTCCACGCGAATTTAATACAGTTTTAGCTGTATTCGAACCTAATAGTTTGGCACGCGACGGTGGTAAAAGACCCGCCGCGGTTCGGAAGTCGGTAACTTTTGTTTGTTTCATGGACTTTTTTGCCATCGACTTCCGAAAGCAATTTTCCACTTTTTAGTGTTTTTTTTGTAAGTCGATTTTTTTTTGCAAAAATGTTTTTATTTGCAGTATCTCATACACATCCTTGTCAAGGATCAATTTTACATTGTAACTAGAAAATATTCAGTATATTTCTATTACATTCATTTAACCTGGTAACGACTTTTAAGGGCCTCCCTCACCAGGGGCATTCGCCTGTTATGTAACACTTCAGATTTACTTGTTTCTGTACAAAATCGAATTTTAGATCGTTACATTACAGGCTATGTCTCGAAGAGAGGGCGCCTTAATAGTCGTTAAAACACTAATGACTTCAAGAAAACTAGACCCTTATATATCTTAGTCAAGTAATTGGTACTTCTCCTTAATAAAGCAGTTACTGAATCAAGGTCTGTTGTAGATACAGCCCTGTCATTTCCTTTTTTTATAATAAATAAAGAAATATGACCCTCCAAAAATGACCTATATAAAATGTTAAATGCCCCATTTTTACGGCCGTGATTAGAGGACTACCAGAAAAATTCAAAAAGTATTTAACTTAAAGAAATTGATAGGAACCTAGAATTAATACCCTTTCATAAAAAGTTTGTCAAAAATAATTGAATCGGCTCAGTTTTCGAGGACAAAAAGGGAGAATACGAAACGATGATCTCGTCAAAATTGTTGTGATATAATTAGTCTGATCTGCAGCTGTCCCTACCGCACTCTAAGGGGCAGGCTTGACGCAGCGCGACGGCAATAGTTTCTTCAAATACCTATTTATCAAATTCCTCGCAGGCCATGTTCCATCTTCAAACAAACTGCACGAAACAATACTAATGTTTCTATTTAAACATCCATTATATTTATACCTGTATCTACATTTTACTGGCTAGGTACGGTTTGCAGAAGCTCAATCCATCTCGCTGTTCGGTTACGTTCAGTAGAGTACTGTACAGTTTTCACCAATGAATACATACATGATTGATAGATACTTATATCAAGCAAGCAGAGTGTATGTTAAAAACTTGTATGAAATACTTAATGCTTAATCAATATACAGACGCCAGCATATCAAGCTACTACAATTTGTCAAATTTCTTTAATAGATTTTCAAAGGAGATCGGGCCGAAGCGGTCCAAGTAGCGTCGGTGAACTAGACCTATATTTTCATGAAGCTGATGTCAAGAGCATCATTTTTTGTTATGACGTCAAAAAAATTCCTCTATGGAGAAAAAAGTTATTGATCATTTAAAATGAACTATGTAATCAACGATGGCATTAATTACAAACACCGTAGGTGATTAAGACATACATCATTTTAAAGCTTGTTAGAAGACAGTTATTCTTTGTTAAGAACATAAGCATATCGGCGCCGGGAGAAAAAAGTTAAACGCCATAATGCACAATTAGTAAAAACAAAATCTTCTAATTCAAGAGATACAAGAAGCGTCGGTGATTCAGACACATATCATTTTAAAGCTTATTAGAAGAAGGTTATTCTTTGTTAGGAACATAAGCAAATCGCCGCCGGGAGAAAAAAGTTATAGACCATTATGTATAATATAGATAACAAAATCTTCTAATTCAAGAGATACAAGGAGCGTCGTTGATTCAGACACACATCATTTTAAAGCTTGTTAGAAGAGGGTTATTCTTTGTTAAGAATATAAGCAAATCAGCGCCGGGAGAAAAAAGTTAAACGCCATAATGCACAATTAGTGAAAACAAAATCTTCTAATTCAAGAGATATAAGGAGCGTCGGTGATTATTACTGTACGTGCGTTACCGGTAAATGTACCATTGCGCACATAATAATGTCTTTATTATGGACTTTGGTCTAGGCACGTCATCAAGAAGAAGTAGTGCCATCCTGTGCATTTCCTCGACTTTATTGCATATAGTTAATAGTCGAATCATTTGTTCAAGGCCCCTTAGGTTGTGCGGACAACTGTCCTGTACGATTACTCTCAAGCAGCTCTAAGGTTTTTGCTGTGTCAAGGATTTGGTAAAGGGTCGCTTTCATCTCATGACAACTACTGCGACCAACTGTGAACTTCAGCAAACGATGAAACTTGTCTGCTTGCCCCTCTAAGGATTATGGTCGTGAAGGTTACGCTTATGTTTATCAGTGATGAAGTGTTGAGGGCTTCATACTACCTATACTACCTTGTATTGCTTTGTTAATAAAAATTAAGAATTCGATTTACTAAAAGTACTGTTTATACCCTTTTTTTAAGCGATTTCCATGAGCTTTGGTAATTGAAAAGCATCAAACACAACAAGTGTTTTGAGTATCCTAGAATCAACAAAGCTTCTTGAACCAGAGTCTATAGAAGCTTGCCCGATCTCCTTTATCGCTAAAGCATTAGGTTCGAGGTTGATTGGGAAAATTTGATAGTTTCAGGTAGCTTGATGTGCTGGCGTGTGTACATAGACGTTTGTTACGATATCTACGTATGTTCCCAAAACGTGGAAGAAAATATGCATACTTTTATTAGTTAGATCAAAGAGATGAATTCCTACCAGAAAAAAACCATCTCTGTCATTTTGGAGTTCCTGTCATATTTGGTAAATGTCACTTAAAAATGTAACCCCTACAAAGTTTTAATTCGGTCATATAAAATATCACATCATGAAAGAAATACAATCAAATACCAAGACAAACAGGCAAGAGCTATGATGCATAATACCTAACATTCAAGATGGGTTGTTGCAGCGACTGTATCGATGATAAAGACGGATGGGAGTTATTCTTCGATGAACACAAAGCTCATGCATTTCTATGTACCCTTTTATTTATCGCACTCGTGCTAATGTATAGACTGTATCGGTGCCGAAATCCCGGACGTAGGAGTCAGTGTTATCTCATTTGAAAAATGTCAAGGTACTATTTAAAATAACAACATTCTATCATTTATTTTATTGACTTAAACTTAACCATTGTAAAAATACTGTACTGCTTCCTGTAATGCTACTTCTAACGTAGACACACGTACATTTTTTCAGAATTTTCCTCCTCTTCCTGTATAAATGTAGCGAATATCTCATAAATCGTCGTCGAATATAGGCACTTTGTTGGACGACACAACTTTCCGCCTCCCTCCTTCTCTTCTCTCCTCGATTTCCTTGTTGTTCTCCTCATCGCTGTCGCTAAGGGCAAGTTGTCAACAGCCTCGGACACCACGCCGGCCTGTCCTGCAGTCGTAGTGCGGGCCGTCTAGCGCGCCACGCGAATTTAATACAGTTTTAGCTGTATTCGAACCCAATAGTTTGGCACGCGACGGTGGTAAAAGACCCGCCGCGGTTCGGAAGTCGGTAACTTTTGTTTGTTTCTTAGACTTTTTTGCCACCGACTTCCGAAAGCAATTTTCCACTTTTTTGTGTTTTTTTTTTGTAAGTCGATTTTTTTTTGCAAAAATGTTTTTAGTTGCAGTATCTCATACACATCCTTGTCAAGGATCAATTTTACATTGTAACTAGAAAATATTCAGTATATTTCTATTACATCCATTTAACCTGTTAACGACTTATAAGGGCCTCCCTCACCAGGGGCATTCGCCTGTAATGTAACACTTCAGATTTACTTGTTTCTATACAAAATCGAATTTTAGATCGTTACATTACAGGCAATGGTCTCGAAGAGGGAGCGCCTTAATAGTCGTTAAAATACTAATGACTTCAAGAAAACTTAGACCCTTATATATCTTAGTCAAGTAATAAAAAGCAGTTACTGAATCAAGGTCTGTTGTAGATACAGCCCTGTCATTTCCTTTTTTATAATAAATAAAGAAATATGACCCTCCAAAAACGACCTATATAAAATGTTAAATGCCCCATTTTTACGGCCGTGATTAGAGGACTACCAGACAAATTCGAAAAGTTTTTAACTTAAAGAAATTGATAGGAACCTAGAATGAATACCCTTTTTTAAACATTTTGTCAAAAATAATTGAATCGGCTCAGTTTTCGAGGACAAAAAGGGAGAATACGAAACGATGATCTCGTCAAAATTGTTGTGATATAATTAGTCTGATCTGCAGCTGTCCCTACCGCACTCTAAGGGGGCAGGCTTGACGCAGCGCGACGGCAATAGTTTCTTCAAATACCTATTTATCAAATTCCTCGCAAGGTGCTCGCAGGGGGTTCCCTACGTGATTTCGAAAAAGTTGATAATTCGATTTTTATTATATCGAACACGGTGTGTCGATACTTCAGTTGTACGATGTTTTATTCCATCGATGCTTTATTGGTGCGACATAACGTTTGTGCGAAAAATCCTGTTGCGAAAAACCCTACAGCGATTGCTCATTAGTTCGGTTATTTATTAGTTTGATAGTATGTCGGTTCGAAACGCCTACTGTTGTCCGTGACATTTAATTAGTAATCTTATTTTGCATTATAGACGTTAAGGAAATACCATACATATCTTCACGTCTATATTCCTAAAATGAGGAAGACAGGTAACAAATTCACCATGCCACTACTAGCAATGACGGTCCTAAAGTGATCATCCGAAATAATTTGGAAGCTGTACCAAGTACAAGTGCGTGTTATCTTCCCAATACGACCATTTAAATGAGTTTGTTTTTGGGTGTTGTAACTTTATTTTAGGTATTAGCAAATGTAGAGTACCCCAGTTGCTTTCTTTTCCGAGCATATCGAAATAGACGATTGAGGTATGACAGTTTTGGCTTTTGAGGGTATCAGGCGTTGGCTAGCAACCGGCCACTGATAGTGTCTACGGTATCTTTGGCCCATGCCACAGCTAAAAGTGGTAAATTTGTTACCTGTCTTCCTCATTTTAGGAATATAGACCTTAACGTATACAATGCAAAATAAGATTATTAATTAAATGTCACGGACAATAGTGGGCGTTTCGAGCCGACATACTATCGAACTAATAAATTACCGAACTAATGAGCAATCGCTGTAGGGTTTTTCGCAACAGGATTTTTCGCACAAACGTTACATCGCACCAATAAAGCATCGATGGAATAAAACATCGTACAACTGAATTATCGATACACCGTGTTCGATATAATAAAAATCGAATCATCAACTTTCGAAATCAAGTAACCCGCTCGCAGGCCATGTTCTCTCATCGTTTGAAGAGGGAACATAGCATGGCATTGTTTCGTGCAGTTTGTTTAAACTGCACGAAACAATGCTAAACATGTTTCTATTTAAACATCCATTATATTTTTTACCTGTATCTACATTTTACTGGCTAGGTACGGTTTACAGAAGCTCAATCCATCTCGCTGTTCGGTTACGTTCGGTAGAGTACTGTACAGTTTTCACCAATGAATACATACATGATTGATAGATACTTCTATCAAGCAAGCAGAGTGCACGTTAAAAACTTGTATGAAATACTTAATGCTTAATCAATGTACAGACGCCAGCATATCAAGCTACTACAATTTGTCAAATTTCTTTAATAGATTTTCAACTTTATCGCTAAAGCATTAGGTTCGAGGTTGATTGGGAAAATTTGATAGTTTCAGGTAGCTTGATGTGCTGGCGTGTGTACATAGACGTTTGTTACGATATCTACGTATGTTCCCAAAACGTGGAAGAAAAATATGCATACTTTTATTAGTTAGATCAAAGAGATGAATTCCTACCAGAAAAAAACCATCTCTGTCATTTTGGAGTTCCTGTCATATTTGGTAAATGTCACTTAAAAATGTAACCCCTACAAAGTTTTCATTCGGTCATATAAAATATCACATCATGAAAGAAATACAATCAAATACCAAGACAAACAGGCAAGAGCTATGATGCATAATACCTAACATTCAGATGGGTTGTTGCAGCGACTGTAACGATGAAAACGGATGGGATGTATTCTTCGAAGAGCACAAAGTTCATGCATTTGTATTTATCCTTTTAATTATCGCATTCGTGCTAGGGTATAGACTGTGTCGTCAGTTTTCCCGAAAACGCAGACGTAGGAGTAGGAGTCAGTGTTCCCGTTAAAAAATATCAAGGTACTATTTAAAATCACATTCCATCATTAATTTTATTGACTTAAACGTAACCATTGTAACAATACTGTACTGCTTCCTGTAATGCTACTTCTTACGTAGACACCTATTAAAAAATAATATGTACAACTTTATACTAATAGTAACTCTTATTTTTCATTGTACGTGTATTTCGTTCATCTCGCGTTTTCTTTCAGATTGCTTTGGAAGTAAGCGTCTTTGGCTATTTGGAAGAGGTTGGCGCTGTTCTTCTCGCCGGTCTCGCGCACCATGGCGTAGAAGTGACTGTTGGGATCGGACAGCAGCACGTAGGGGTGGTCGTACTCCACCACCTCGCCGCTGCTCATCACCAGCACCCGGTCCGAGTCCATGATGGTGTTGAGTCGGTGCGCGATGGTCAGCACGGTGCACGACACGAACTGCCGCCGGATCGTCTCCTGGATGAAGTTGTCGGTCCTGTAACACGAACCCCAACGTCAATCACTGCCGCACTCCTGTGAACTATACAAATGTAATTCTCCAAATACTCACTGAGGATCTACGTTCGCTGTGGCTTCGTCCATAATTAATATCTGATTGGATCTCAGTACGGCACGCGCCAAGCACATCAACTGTCGCTGACCCACTGAGAAATTAGAGCCGCCCTCTGTTACCTTGAAGTCCAACGAAGTAATAGCCGACTTCAAGTCAACCTGTAATATTCAAACAATAAAAACCGTAATAAATCAATAATAAAAAAAAAAGAAAAATTTTAGTTTAAGAGTGTAACCTGTTCGAGAGCCCTCCAGAGGTCCTCGTCGCTGTAGATGTCAAACGGATCTAAATTGTATCTGATTGTAGCAGAGAAGAGGATCGGCTCTTGAGGAATAATTGAAATTTTTGATCGCAGGCCCTGCAAATAACCATGAGTTAGAAAATAATGGCCACTTACACGGGCTCTCATAGTAATACCGTAATCGTGAAATTCGTACCTGTCTCGAAACCATGGAAGCATCGAGTCCGTCAATCAATATTGTTCCGTCGAGGTAGGCGAATCTGAATAAAGCTGATATCAAGGAAGATTTGCCGGCACCCGTCCGCCCCACGATCCCGATCTGAACGGACAAATAAGTATAGCATATTACTAGTATCTATTTAAGAATTCACTTTTGACAACTTCGATGTAGGATACAGTAGGGAGTGTGCGTACCTTATGTCCACTTTCGACTACAATGTTCAAGTTCTTAAGTACTGGATCTTCGTTCGGCGCATATCGCAGGGTAACGTTTTGGAACACAATTTTGCCTTGAGAGGGCCAGTTAGGAGGCATTGCGATTTCTGAAAACATGAACAATGATTAGGGAACTGTTGGTCATGTAGATAAAAATAATCACCTAACTTATGCGCGTTCCACCAATAAAACTGAACGCGATCAGCACACTTAACCGTGTTCAAGAGCTGTCATTGTCATTACTGCTATGAAATAAAGCGACTGACAGCTTCATTGGTGAAATCCGCCCTAATCTGGTGAGTCGGGGCTCCGTTTGGTACATTTGTATGAAAGTGAAGGAGGAGACTGTGCGCGCATACTATCTCCCGCGCCAATGGTTGATCTCGGCTGAGATTTACCGCCGTGCCCGAAGAACGGTCAGGAGAACTATTACTCACTTCCTTCGAACAGGTCGGGTTCGGTGTCGATACGCGTGTACTCCAGGATGCGCTCCACGCTGGTGAGCTGAGCCAGGAACTCCACCAGCATGCGCGCGCCATGCTGCAGCATGACGGTCAGTGTGTTGCTCTGCGTCACCGCCAGCCCCACGCTGCCCACGGGGATCGCGTCACCTAGAAACCGAAACGTTGAACATGTTGCAATACAGGGTGTAAACAGATCCTTCACATAGCCGTCAACCAAGCATTCTGTACATCAAACTAATAGCCGAGTGCAATTAGCCAAAAATTACTCAAGAGGTGGAACGAAGTTTATAGTGGTCGGATTTTCATGGGACTTGTTTGATTGAGTTTCTAGAGGAGTGGAAAGGAAAGTTAAAAAAACAAATTTCGCCGCTCGCGACGTTTTTTTTTTTTTAGTTTCCTTTGGAATATTTTTTACGTTTAACTTCAAATTCGACGAATTCATATAGTGGCGTAATAGTAGGACCTGCGTGCATCTATGAAACGTCAATTTGGTCTTTCCCTAATATCTCCGTAACTAGAAGGTTCCCAGGTATGGTCTAGAACAAAACAATGATCGCGAATACGGTTAGAACAAGTGCCTTTTGGCTATGTTAAGGGTCTATTTACACCCTTTATATTGCCCGCCGCTTCGCTCCATGGTAGTAGGAAACGTCATACCGTAATAAAAACTTTCTTATCCTATGTCCCAGCCCAGGCCATGCTTGGTCTACCAGTAACTACGCCAATTTTCACCAAAAAAGTAAAAAAAAAAAAAACTCAGTTTCACATTTCAAATTAATATTAAGTTGTTATTATTGGGGAAAGGCGCGAAAAACGGTAGAAATGCTGGGCATGGTGGTAGTGGTAGTACTTCCCCAAACGAGCTTCATCACTAAGAAGCAATTACGTCTGCTGCAGTCAATTAATAAAATAAGCCTTTATTTACTGAACGCAGGATATACAAGATATTATTATTATATTATTTTAAGCCTATATTGTCCCACTGCAGGGCAAAGGCCTCCCTTCCCTCCTTCCACATTTCGTGGTCTAGTGCGATTGTAGGCCAATCCTTTGCGAAAGAGGTCATACAAGATACTAATAACAAAAGTAAAAAACTATTCAAAGTACTAACCTAACCTAACAAATACCTACACCATTTTTATTTTTTATTTAGAATATGGATTCGAATGACCCTTGACCCAATCTGACGAACTCCGTAAAAATGCTACTAGTAGATGGTACCACAGATGATGTATCTTCCCTATTTCTATATTTAGTGGTTATAAGTCTTCTGTGAGTCAATCATTCACGCAACTATTTTCTAGGTAGGTATTGCGTCGGTATTACACAATCTAAAATTACATTTGCTACCCCAAAAGCCTTTCCAGCCCCCGTAGCATGACCACCGTAGACAAGGATTTCTTTGACGGAAGAATCGACAAAATGGCAGATAGTGCAAAGAAATCTGTCATTGCGTCGACACAATCTGTCATTTTGTCGATTCTTCCGTCAAAGAAATCCTTGTCTACGGTGGTCATGCTACGGGGGCAGGTATTACTTATCACTGGCCTAAAGAGATGCGACCCCTTTAAAGTGACTAAACTTTATAGTAATTTGATGTTCATTATTATAATATGCTAAGCAGTAGAGGCTCGGTTTTCTTAAAACCCATTTATGTACATACGTAAAAGCTTACTGAATCTAAACTAATATTATAAAGCTGAAGAATTTGTTTGTTTAGTTGAACGCGCTAATCTCAGAAACTACGGGTTCGAATTGTTCGATTCTTTTAGTGTTGGATAGCCCATTTATCGAGGAAGGCTATAGGCTATATAACATCACGCTATGCAAAAAAAAAACATGTCAGAAGCGGCGGGTGAAACCGCGGGGCACAGCTAGTTAAAGATATATAGCAGCAGTGAGTGATGTCGGGCTATGGATGATGATGATAAATAGGTGTGCTTGTGAATACATACCGAAGTCAAGGAAGAGGAAGACGAAGATCACAGTAGTGAGATACACCAAACACATGGTATCCAAGTAAAAGCCAAACGTTGTGCCTCCATTCAAGTAACTGTTCCATGAAACTGTATGTAAGTCCTACAACAAATAAAATATTTAACATAAACACCGTCTGTAATACTCAAAGGGCCAGGCAGAGGTGAATCTTATTATGTAGACTCTGTGGTAGACCCGCATTTCGCAAGTTTGTTTTTTTGAATCCCATGTGTAGTATCCTCTTGTAACTGAGCTAAATAGGTTGATAACACTGTTTATTAACTATATCACAGGCTCACTACACCACCAAGCCCCCAGTCCAAAGTACGCTTCACGTTCCAACTTCCCGCCATTCGTGGTGACTGACAGTTGTCATTAGTGACAGCTACCTGACTACTTGTGGCTGTGAGATAGTTTTTCTATATCTATTAAATAGATACACTATACCATGTAATAAGGAGCGAGTCTATGGCCATCAATCAGGCACAAATTCGGACTCCATGACTGCTACTAAGAAATTCTTGATGGAAAAATTCAATAACACTACTCAAGCAATCGAACCCAGGGCCTTTTGCTTGGCAGAAGCGCTTTGCGACCACTAGACGAATAAGAAAAAGATTGATATAAAAATTCTGATTAGCCAGGTCACTTTATATTAGCTCTTCTGTAAACCAATCATGCCTACTAACATCAAGTTTGACGTTTAGTGACTGAAACGGGCTTTTATTAGTGCTGAAATGGAATTGACATGCACAACTCATCTATTTCAAGATGAGTTGTGCATGTCGCGGTTTTGTCTTGGAGGGCTTCCAACAACTCTGTACGGTCATGTGAATCTGAACTGATGTTCTTTATTAAATATAGGTATTTTGAAATATAAAGTACGAGTCAAGCTGGTACGTCATCAGTGGAACCAATCGCCATTTTTTAAAGAATTTTAGCTCTGTGTTAATATCTCTTTTATGGGTATATTTTGATGATATACTTGTGGTTTTTGACATTGATGATCGCTGAGATGAAATTGCGGCTAGACTGTGAACGCTTTTAATTACGGCATTTGACTCTAAGGACAATTAATTTTGAGTGATCATCTTAATTCATACTCATGTTAATCAAATAAATGAGAGTGTACTAAATATAAAAGGGGCTTACCTGGTGAGAATCAAACTGTTCAATGAGTCTCTGTTGCGCGTTAGCTGACCTGATGGTAGATATACCATTCAGCGATGACGTCACTGTACCGAACATCGGGCTCTTAGCTGAAACAAACGTAATTGTTTAAAACTTTGAAGAAGGAATAAAAAAGTAACATAACATCGAACCTGTAATCCCCGAAGGGTTAGGCAGAGGGTTAATTTACAGTACACCTACATTTCATCAGTTATGTATGTGTCCTATGTAATAGGGGGCGAGCCTTTAGCCATTCACCGGACACAAATCCAGACTCCGTGGCTGCTACTGAGAAATTTCTGATGGCAAAACCCAATAACACTTTGCACGACCTGGGTATCGAAGCCACGGCCGTTAAGAGTCGCGTTTGCTACCGCTAGACCAACGAAGTAGAAAAAGTATTTCCTATTAAAGTTCATAAATCGTCAATAATACTTTTGGGGCTGTCTCCACGAGCGAGAGAATCGCGGCGATATTATCGTCGTGTCACGTATAATTCTATACACTCTGTTAAGGGCCGTCTCCATGAGCGAGAGAATCGCGGCGATATTCTCGTATAGAAATACGTGGCACAACGATAATATCGCTGCGATTCTCTCGCTCGTGGAGACGGCGCCTTAGGCATATTGAAAACATAAAAAATATTTGGCATTCATGTAGTGGCATTAGCGATTGAAAAGATTTGAGATCATTTGTCAAAGGAAAAAGGTTCGTACCATCAAATACATATATTCCGGCGTCGTGAAAAATTTTACGTGCCGTCCGGCGAGAGATCGCGTCATTTTATTCTACGACATTTCAATATAGGCGTAATGTATTTATCATTACTCTTCACCTTTTTAAGCATCAGTAAAGTCTTAAAATGATCGATACGTACTTGTGCCTTCCAATCGTTTGATTCCCTGAGCAGCCTTCATGTATATCCTGACCAAAAAGAAGAACAGTATAAGCAGCACGGCCGAAGGTATCAGCGTCCAGTACAGAGCAATAGCGTTGAGGACTAGGATAGCGCCCAGGGTTCCGTAGATCTGTAGCACGTCCAGCAGGGTTCGCGGCAGGATCTCATCGAGAGAACCCATGTCTTTTGTGAACCTGTTCAATATGCGACCTGTGGAAATAAATACGAGATACCTTAGTAAAGTACTTATTTAAATATGTACTGTTGACTCATGATAAACTTCAGACTCATGTCTTTAGTTTCAAATGGATTAAAAAAATAGCAACTAATTTCATGAGTCTTACAAAGATTCCGGAGCTTTTTAGGTACTGTACTGAAAAAGATACACTCCCCTTTGTCAAAAATAAAAAGACCGAAGTACCTACAATACATAGATAAGTTTATCAACGCTGAATAAAAAATGCCATAGGTATACTTCATTTTCCTCTTAAAAGACTTAATCTTTAATATTTCAAGAACCAACATACCTGATGAGCTGGTATCAAAGAAGCGCATGACTCCTCTCAGCATTGTCGAGAACATGGTGTTATGCAGCTTATTCGAGGCGGCGACGCAGAGGTATGCGAAGGGGAACACTCGCAGGTTCACTATCAGGACGCATACCGCTACCAGGCCTCCGTGGATCATAAGGTACTGGCCCACCGTGAATAGGCCCACTTGCACTGCCAAGCCGGGTTCTGAGAGCACAGAGTTACAGCCTTAAAAGCTAGCAATGTTTTGGCGAACTAAAACTGTGTTGAAGCACCTTATCCGTATTAAGATAAATCATCTCATCTCAGCTATTATCCGCGTAGAGACTCAATCTTGCAACTAACCCTAAATAGAAATCGTGAGAAACGGTTACGTTACAATTACTATCATTTTTGTAAATTTACCAGCGGCCCCTTTCCCCTTTTTTCCACCTTCGTCAGCAATAATCAACATTTATCGAGTACCTCCAAATATTTTCATTAGTTTTTATCATCTGTGAATAGCAGATATAAGGATATTTTCAGGATAATATTTACGTTGACCGTCATAAAAATATTTTGAGAAAAATGGCCTTCTTTAACTTTTACATAGACGATTTTCTAAAAATAGTGAATTTATTTTTAGTCGTTTCACTCGAGAAAGTGGTTTTTTTGAGTAAATTTACATACAGTTATCTGTGAAAAAGCATCAGGTACCAATTTCAAAAGAAATCTTAGTCTTAAAATTTGAAGTTTTTGAAATAATTGAAGAAAATAGGAAATTTTCAAAAAATACCTGGCATTACAACGACAACAATGAACAAAGAAATAGACCAAATTGGCGTTTAATGGATGCACGCAGGCCACACTATTACGCCACTATATGAATTCGATGAATTTTAAGTTATTCATAAACGAAAAAAAATATTCCAAAGGAAATTAAAAAAAAAAAAAATGTCGCGAGCAGCGAAATTTTTTTTTTTAACTTTCTTCTCCACTCCTCTAGGAACTCAATAAAAAAAGTCTCATGAAAATCCGCCCACTATAAACTTCGTTCCACCTTTTGACCGGTCAATGTGGCGACACTTGGGGGAGGCCTATGTCCAGCAGTGGACGTCTTTCGGCTGAAATGATGATGATGATGATGATGATGATGATAACCGTTACACTCATTTTGAATTAGCTATCACAGACGCAAAAACAGCTGGCTATTCGCTTTTACCTTCTTTTGTTACTCAATTGATTACAATCCACTTTATGTGCTGAAACTTTTAATTAGATTGCCGAAACATTCTCTTCCTACTTTCGATACCCGCCTCAGTAGGTATGTAGGTAAACCTTGCTTGTGCAGTTGTCTACTCGGTTTTCGGATTAAAAAAAAAACTCAACTCAAAACATTTTATGAGACAATGCTGATTAAAATCGTTAAGCTGTGGCCACACTACCTACATACTCAAGAGAAAAGTGATATGTCACTCATATTTTAGCCAGTTATTCCTATGTACCGGCCATAATGATGTGCCCCTCTATGTACTTAAAATGGAGCGACGTGCCCAAAACCCTGCGTTGCAACTCAGAATTTTCTAATTGAAAAACAAAACGCTTTGCCCGTCAAACCCAAGGCCAACTCAACATTCGCACATGCATGTGACCACAAAACCAATGACTCAATAGTATTTCGAGCTGTAAAAATATATAGATACGAAAATACATTTACACGCTTCGGTTAGCACATTTCATGAGATAGTTTTGCGTAGCATTCCAATGCCAGCTACATATTTGTAAGTCTCTTTATAGCCTGTACGTGGCTCGGTAGAGATTTGGCATGGCATTCCTTGAGGCTATTTGAATTTCAAGCTATACGCGGCTTAGTGGCTAAGTCGCTTATGATGCAATTACATGATACGGCGTATATTCCGCGAAGCTTCCATCTTTAAAGTTTTGTTTTTAAAGAAAGAGCAATGTTGTCTATCACGAAATCTAACATAGCGATATAGATAACTGACGTTTTTAATTGGCTTAAACGTTAGATTAAACGTTTTTAATTTTAATTTCAGAAAAGAACGAAGTTCACACAATGAACATTGCTCACTTGGAAAAAGTGCACTAATGCACCTTGGCTGTTAAAGCTGACAAGACCAACAGCCAACATTGGTACGTCGTCGGTCTATGTCTGTGTATATATATTTCTTATTTTCGAATCAATGACCTGGCTCATCCTCCTTAAAACCTCCTCTAATATCTGGCCCGTATTAATATTAATTAAATGAAATACAAAATTAAATTCCCAGACTGTTGACGCTAGGACAGAGTTATTAGGTCAGGTTGATAGAACTGTATAATTACGGACGATTTACACTTTGAATTTTTAATGAGAGCAATGTGAAGTACGCTAGTGGAATCCCACGGAGTTATTAGTTCAATTGGTGTGGCATCAGCTATTACCTAAACAACTATTTTGTTATTGATTGGCATAACTCAGTCTGCGAAATATATGACAAGGGTGTCCAAATGCATAACTTTCTCTGAATGGTTTTATCTGGCATAATAAACTTTTAATATAATCAGAAGTGACACTTGCATTATAATATTTAAGAAGGTTAATTCCTGGTCCAGGTCCTGACCAGCCTTCAAAACTTACGTTAAAGTCAAAGTCTTATCATTTATTCCAATTCGAAAATTTTTGGTGCTTTTAAAATTATGGCCAAATCTCTTGTAATTTCTACAAGATCTCTTTCTAATTTTTACTTTTAACCTTAATATAAATTGCTTACCTATCCATTAAGGTGTTTATAACAGTTTAACATTCGATCCACCGACTTGACTCTTGAGCTCAAGGATTTATGGCGCGAATCAAGTTACCTAACGATGCTTGTTATTAATTAGTGGTCCCTGTTAGTTAGCTACTTTAATGAGGAGCCGCCACTTGGGACTAGTGTACTACGTTGTGTCGTATTTATGTGATTATGGAAAACTTGGGCTTGGGTGTTATGTTATGCAAGGCTGCTATGACATTGTATGCTGACAAATGAGCAAGTTTTGATAAATATTGCATCATTTGCTTTTTAGATAATAATTATGATTCAATACACAGGCATTGTTGCTCATGACGTTTCTGTAACGAATTCATGCACGCTAAATTAGTGATAGCTATACTTATTTAAAATATATATTATTATATATATATTTAAAAAAATGGTTATTTAAAGGCAATGTTTAACACATCGTAGTTCGTATTACTACCAACATAAGTCGAATTGTTTCTAATGTAAAATTAACCAGTGAAATAGCTATCTATATCTTAAAATCAATCACGTTGGGTATACCAATTTGTACTTACCAATTACTTCATCATCATCAAGGGAATCTTCGTACACTGCCATTTGATTTGTCCTATAACAAAACAGTTTACAGTTTTTATTTTCATTTTGAGTAAACCTAAACGAAGAGCCATCGGCCTTTGCCCCAAACAAACGAAGAATAGATAAACACAAGGCACATTTTTCTGCCAGGACTGCGGGACTGTTCGAAAGAGATACCGTGGCCCTGGAACACAAAGGGCAAAGTAGGAACATGGATGGGATTTAGTCAGTACAAGTCTAACACTCCCTTCCGCTCCGCCCAGAGTGGGGGGGTCATTTGATGATTTACCATGCGAAAAAAAAAATGCACATTTTTCCGAAAAATTACAAAAAGCTAGTGTTTACAAAACCACAACAAAGTCTTTTTCATAAAAAGGTTGTCGGCGATTCTCCTTCCTGAGTCTCTCTCTCATCTATTCGAAATTGATAATTATATAAAACGATATTACGTAATCAAATGCTGAACTTACCAATAACTGACCCAGTAGTCAACAGAAGCCGCACTGGTGGTGGACAGGACGACGATCGAAAGCGCAAAGATAATAAAGCAGACGTTTCCTCCCGACTTGAAGTACGCCGAGATGACCTCCCAGCGCAAGTTGCCTGATTGCCTCTCCTCCTCTTCCATCTTCTGAGCTTCGAACTCTTGTAACTCCTCGCTGTCGGTTACGCTTATCATGGTCTTGAAAGCAGGCCTATCTTTCTCTTCGCTGGTCTATTGAAGGAATAACGTAGAAAGAATGTAACTATGGAATTTTCCCTTTTAATTTAATGTTCCACAGACGTTGACGTTGTTATGACTAAGTAAGAATTGAGTTTCTTTTTCCTTTACAAAGTAACATAACACAACATCCTGTTTTTTCCCTGTTTACCCTCATTTCACCAGTTTATAAACTGTTCTTTATCTTCACCTTTTAATAACAGTAAATTCTACCATTTTGAAACTTCGAACCAAGTATGGATGAACGGTTTTTATGAATTTATTTTCGGTTTTTACGTTCGCCCAACATTTTGTGTTGTTTCTTTTTCGAGGCTCGGCCCTCGGGCGGTCTCCCAACCTCATCTCACGAAGCTGACAACAATAAAGAGGGGAAAATAAACAAGTTGAGGAGGTTGAAAACTGTATAAAAGATGGGATACAACATACTCGTACCAACGCTGAACAAAGAAATCCGTTTAAATCTTCTTGTTTTGTTTCTAACAGATTTCTTTTTTTTGACATCCTGTTCACACAGTTAGATAATATCAAGTAATGTTTTTGTGTACTGTATTAGGTCTCTGTAGGCTAAGATAACTCAAAGATTTTAATAAAAGCCAAGAAAGCTCGGTGTCCCGCTTGAAAATTTAAAGCACTTCTACTGACTTCACAGTTTATCACCGCTAAGGATGCATCAACCCCTTTCGACGAAATGCTGGCATAAAATTCACATAAATATCGAAAAATATTAAAGTCAGAGTTCACCAGTAAACGAATGACCCAAGTTCATTTTTATATAGGTATGTACATACCCTTTACATATTTGAAGAAGCTAGTTGCCACTATGAAGAGATTCCGTCAGACCTTTTGGGGATAAATTGTATTTTTACGAAGTGCGGGGGAAGGTGCTCATAAAATATGAAAGCATAAACAGTATATGCGGTACCAAGAGGTACTTTGGTTCTGTTTAAGAACGTTTGCTCCGTAAACACTTGTGAGTATGAGGTCTGGAGATTTATATAGGTATATCTCGGCTTAGTAGTCAATAATGGTCGTTACCTTTGATGTACAGACGCCAGCACACCAAGCTACTACAATCTGTCAGATTTCTTCAATAGATTTTCAACTTTATCGCTAAAGCATTAGGTTCAAGGTTGATTCGGAAAATTTGACAGTTTCGGGTACCTTGATGTGTTGGCGTCTGTATAAGACCAATTCAATATTGTTACAATCCCGCCTGTTAAGATTAATTGAATTTAAATTAAAACATTATGAGAAATGCTAATTGAGAAATTAATTGACCTATTACTGAGCGAACAAAAGAGACTACAATTACATAAATTACCATATTTTGCCCGGCAATAGAACGTAGTTTTAGCAGCTGAGTGGTGGGTCGATATCATGGCCGTCCAGTCACAGCAATCGATCGACTGGCATCAACCGTACTGATTGGAATGCAGTATTCAGATAATTTTGCAAATATTGTTGTTAGGGCTATGTATAAAGGCACAATGCTCTACCCCGGAGTCGCTCAGTTAAGTGTCTTTCATCGTAAAAATCTAAGATTGACTACCTGGTATTTTCATCACTGCTAGGACCTCAGTACAGCACGCCTCTGAGCTCGGTTTTGGATGAAGATCTTTCGGTTTTGTTTAACTCAAATCGGATAACTTACTCGTGATCCCATACTGTCAGAATCCTTTTCTTTGCCTTCCTGCAGCTGAGACAGCATCATGGAGAAATCTTTGCCCTTTGAAACCAGCTCGTCGAATGTTCCCATGTTTTCAATGCGACCCTTGAGCAAACAATTCATTAATAAATTAAACCTTTTAAGAAAAGACATTCAAGTTATTGAGACACAAAATATAAAAAATAAAATGATTATAAGGAAAATAATAAAGACGGCAAATTAGCAGCAATAAAAGTGATTGAATCATCGAAATTATCCTGTTCTTAACCATTTAATAAAACATGGAAATTTTCCTTAATTAAACTCTTTAATTCATTTACTCGCTGATAAAGATCTATATCTGTATGAAATTTTGCTTGAGTGAAAATTGATAAAATAGGGGATAAAAGTTTGTATGGAAGTTCGATACAAGTTCGTTTTATGGCTTTGAGAAATCCTATCGGCCGCACAGGTTGTAGCAAATAAAAGGTACAAACCTCATTTAAAACGACGATGAAGTCGGCAGCTTTGAGGAAGTGAATCTGGTGAGTGACAAGGATGCGAGTGCGCCCGCGCAGGTACCCGTTGATGCAGCCTTCGAACAGCTGTCGGCCCACGTTAGCATCCACGGCGGATAGCGGGTCATCCAGAAGGTAGATGTCGGCCTAGAAAGATGAGTATTGTAAGACATTTATGTATAAAATAGTCGCAAAAACGGCAAAAAACTCTAGGTTCGGTTGGCTTTGATTTGTCCTGAAATCAGTCCCAGAGCGTTTTGTCATATTTTATTGCGTCTTAATTTTATTTCTATATCTAGTCTGACTTGATAATATTAATATTTTGTTACAAAATCAACATGTTTTATAGATTTAGTTAATTCGCGTTTACCTATACTCGTTGGTAAGTGGAATTTGATCATTACAATTGATTTATGCCGTAAAATTAAAAAAAAAATCGTTGTGATCAAAGTCCATTCGTCGTTCATTGTTTAAGTAAAGTTAATTTTCTCTTCGTGGAAATTGTACCCTATTACTCGGAAAAAATCTTCCCATAACGAAGAAGTACGGTGCTCAAGTCTATGAATACGCCATGGCGTACATGCAATAGTAAAGCTGCCCTACATTTAGCCGACCTTAAACCGAAGTAAAAAGGAAAAAACACGGTGTTTTCTTCTCATTTTCCAGCGCGAATCATTAAAAACGATTGAGGAAACGAATTCCGCGCAAAGGTACACCATACATTTTTAAAATGATCTGTGTTAAAAGCTGTTTCGGAGCCCTCGAATTTAACATCATAAAAATACAAAAAATAAATATATCTGGAAGGCAGAACGAAGCTTGGGTGGCACGATGTATGAATGTTTTGCTGAAACAAATTCATTTCCTTCCTCTTTTAGTTCGTAAAGTTCGTTACATTTATTCCGTAGTTAACTTTTGGCACTCACACCCTCAGTGCCGACAGACGAAGGCTCTGCCGACTGTGAGAGAACAAAAAGAAAAAAGTTTCTTTGAATTCTCTACGTAGGAATTTGCAACTGAATGTAGAAAATCTAGCAGGTACACTAGACTCTAGTCTACATACAGGGTGTAAACAGACCCTTCACATAGCCGTTAACCAAGCATTCTGTACATCAAACTAAGTAACTTTACGCAAAAATTATTGCTGGGAATCGACTTTTTTTTGGGGTGAAAAATCACGTTTTACGGTAGGACTCGATGGAAAGCACTCAAAGCATTGTGCTGATGGATGGATTAATTACTATGTACGAGGGGGTCATGGAGGTGTGTGAAGTAAAAATCTTACATTAAAAACATGTATTTAAAAAAAACTTGGAACTTTGACCCCCAGTGTCTCCGTAACTAGAAGGTTCCCAGGTATGGTCTAGAACAAAAAAAATATCGCAAAGACAGGGAGAACAAGTGCCAGTCGGCTATATTAAGTACACAAAAAAACCTCAATAAAGGAAAAAATATATATGTATATGTAAATATGGTCCCTTTACATTTCATAAAAGTAGAATATTTTAATCCAAGCGTCGCTGTTAGTGTCGGGGGAGCGCTATTGATGATCCTGGTGATGCCTCGTCAAGGTTATCATACTTTTGTAATATCATTGACAAGTGACAGAATTTAAAATTTAGAATCGATCAGGCCTGTGGAAGTTGTTTATATCTATTATCTCTCAACTAGACAAAAGGTGATAATCTTGAAACGGCGGAGCAGATTTTCTTGGAACATATCTAAGAACACTCTCGATTGACACCTTTCAAACGAAAAAACTTTATCAAAATCGGTTCATCCGTTCAGGAGCTATGATGCCACAGACACACACACAGATACACACTACAGACTGATAACACCCCTGTTTTTTGTTCGGGGGCTAAAAATAGAATTGATGAAAATGAGCAAACTCTTACGATCGACTATGTAAGGTTGTTTATTCAAGCTGAATATTTTAATGAGCAATAGCAGGGAAAGTGTTCTTCAATTTGAATACATATTTCCATTGTTTTATATCGGATTATTTTTGTCGGATATTCAGGGACTTTTAGCTTTAATAGTTACAAGATTGGGAAATCTTGTCTTCAAACACATTTAACTGTACGGGACATATAATTTAACTTAACCATTCTGTATTACGAGATACAAATATTTTCGTAATGATATATTATTATACATATTTATAAGGATTTACAATAAAAGTAACCATGTATATGAAATACTCGAAATTTAGAAAATATTATAAATTAAACTTAGGACCAAAGACCTCATAAAAAATTGAAGAGCCTGACCAAATTGTTCATTTCCCAGCTGTTATGAGTTCAATATTTGTGCAACAAAATAGAAATCAATTTACTTCTCTGTAAACAGCGCGCGCCAAATTGATTCTGGCTCGCTGGCCTCCTGAGAGGGACACCCCCCTCTCCCCCACCAGTGTCTGGTCGCCGTACGGGAACTGCTTGAAGTCCTTCTCCAGTGCACACACCCTGGTCACCTACACAACACACATAGACGTACATGAGCGCAATGTGAATACATATGCGAGGAGACGGTTCAGTGCTCCTCAACTGTAAAAGGCTTACTTACTTGTTTTAAAAATATATGAAAAGCACATTTTATTTAATGCCATTGTAAGGTAAATGTAAAACGGAATGGGGTTTTGAAAAAATTGCAGCACTGAAATACACTGCCACCAATTAAGCCCCCGGGTACTACAATTTTAAAACTCCGCACCCTATTGCTTTTCGGGGCGTTAAGCGGCAATATGGCACCTCGTATTGTTTCTCTTGGAATGCTGCCACAAACACAGACATAACAATATACTTTTCATCTATTTGTAACCTTTATTGGTATGATTAATTATTCTTATCTGTCAAACTATGAGCGTATCAATGACACAGTTCACCTATCTATTAAACCCATCGATGGCCCCAATAAAGTGAACAAATAAGAGAAAAAATGCGTATTATATTCAAATCACGATTTATTTACGTACCTTCTTATATTTTTCGGGTTCAAAAGGCAAACCGAAAAGTATATTCTCCCGGACGGTGCTGGGGAACAGCCACGCCTCTTGGCAAGCGTACGACATCGTGCCGTATATTGAAACAGTGCCAGTCGCCGAAGGCAATTCTTTTAGGAGTAGTTGCAAAATCGAGGACTGAGAATGAAAAACAAATCATATGAACAAGTTGTTTCCAAATATTATAGTTAGAAACATTAGGAGTAATGTCCATATCGTCTTTATAGACTTTATATAACGGAAACGTCGAAATCGGAGAGGAACAAGATAGCTTAAACATTTAGGCCTATTTCAGAGCCAGCCAGCCGTTCGTGCGCCAGTCGTTAAAATCGCACGTTGAACAGTGAAGGCTAAAATAGACCTTATAGTCACTAAAATCTTTTTGTCTTTGTGTCTTCATATGTAAACTATAGAATCAGCTGACATTTGTCATTAGAGACTTAATAAGCAAGTACATGATAATTCAATTGGTACTTTGTTTACATAATTTGTTTAAACGTGACTAATGAAACCTACCTTCCCAGATCCAACTGCTCCAATGATAGCACATAGTTTTCCTTTGCGCAGCCGCATGGAAATGTTCTGGAGCGCCATAGAGTCGGGGTCCCCTGTCCAACTGGCTGACACATCATGTAATACCAAGGCCGAGTCATCCTGATGTGACAAGCTCCTTAAAAACTTCGGATTCACTGGCTTGATGAATTGAGAATCTAAAGCGGTGTCTGCAATCAAAGTCAAAATGCATTGGAAAGGGCATCAAACGCGACCATGGTGGATAAGGGTATTTGAGGGTCTCTGTCATGTCTGAAAGCAGTTAAGAACTCCTAGTTTACAGGCTTGTAAGCTCTTGTTAAAACGCACTATCTTCCTTGTATGAAGTAACGGTACCAAGGTAGACACCACCTGTCGAAACTGTACAAACATATAAATGAGTTAAACTTTCAAAGTTTTATTGACCTATGATACGTTTTCACGAACCAACAGGTACCTGCAGAAGTGCTACGACAATGTCTGAATTGAAAACATTTGCTGATAAATTTGTGCACGTAAATGTTACGGGAAACTGATTAATTGATTCATATTTACAATGTTTACTATTTGACATTTCACACATGCGTGATGGGTGTCGATATCTAATCAAAATGAAAATAATTCATCAACTTAACATAACTGTTGTAAAATTAAATATCTTTAACCGTATGTATACGTTTTCAATGTTATTGATAAAAGTTACGTGATCTGATTGATATGTTAAGAATATTGATAAAATAATAGTAATGGTAAAAGGGTTAGGTCCATTTTCTTTCACAATCTAACTACGGATCAATCTAGTATCTCTTACCAGGAGGCAAAGCATCTGACTTCCGATGATAGGAGAGCGGTCGGATAGCAGGGCTCGTTCCCAAGTCGCTTTTAAAAGACACGTTGCGGAACAAGTTGGACGACACTTCTTCCGCCGTTCCCGCCAAGTCTGGCCTGTCCTCTGTAAATTAAAACATATCGTTTTGGCAACTCAACGTGAAAGCTAAGATTATGTGACACTGTAGCGTAACGCAGAATTCGCTTGGTTTTAATATAATATTTGTTTTTTTTTGTTTTGTTTATTTTTTATCATTAGTTTAGTTCTATTTGTAGTCTGTATATAATGTAAATAATAATATTAGTAATATTAATATCAAATTTTAACAAAGTATTTTATGTGCTTTTAGTTCTTGTCTGAAAATATACGTTTCGTTTCATCAGTTTATGACGATGGCTGACGTGATCGAAATAAGTAAGAACTTAATGTTAATGAAGTACGTATTTAGTAAAACAAATGAAAGCCCTAAGTATGAAATGGTAAAATAATCATTCAAGTTTCTGGTTATTCAACTCAATAACAAACCATGTGACGTACGTAACCAGCAAAATGAAGAAGTATTCAGGTTACAAGGTTACGCATTCACATGTTTTTAACATGCGTCGAATACCGCCACAGTGGCATGCAGGGCTTACAGTGACGCATAACGTCTGAAATTCATAATATGGGTCAAATCTCATACAAAAAACATGAAATAGTTAAGTGTGAACCTTCGTTACGACTTTTTATGACTATTCTAGCTTCTCTATTCTTTTGGAGTTAAGTGTCATTCTTGTTCTATTTAAGTTAATAGTGTCGTACATACAAACTAAGCCAAAGTAACCTATAGAGATAATACTTTCTGATAAAATTCAAACATTAGGCAATAAGATAATGAATGTGCCATTAAGATATTAAATTAATAGTTACAAAACACTCGTACCTAATATATTATATAAATAATGCTGCGTATATTAATAATGTATGTGTTTGTTGCCGAGTATGCTTTAACTTATGCCAACTAGCCGGCAGTAGTAGCTCAAGTTGCCTTACGACACCCAAGGGCAGATAAGTCTTTCTACTGGACTGCCGAGGAAAGGCGTAATGTTCTAAAAAGTTCTAACATTATTTTGTATTCCAAATAACATATGAGTTTGAAAAACCATACGGTAATGATTTTCTCAGAAGTGTGTCTGATTCTTCATATTTTGAACGACGACACCAAAAGCAGTACAATAGGTGCCTATTATATAAAAAAAACAGGGTTAACAAGTTTAATGATTTGGTAACGGCATCCGAATTTTCCCATTGAAAAATATTCAGCTGCATCCGGTTAGACTGGAAGTCGACCCCAACATAGTTGGGAAAAGGCTAGGCAGATGATGATCCGAATTTTGCCATTGATTATTTCATTACAATCAATGTTAATAAAGTACATACGTAAGGACAGGAACTCCTGAACTCTTCCCAGAGACACCACAAGTTCAGCAGTGAAGGATAGCACCATCGGCAGGATTAATGTGATGTTCACTTGAGCGGCGCTCATGAACTGTTGTAACGGGTAGAACTGGAAGAAAAAATACAATGTAGATTGGTATAAAGAGCGCATAGATACAGGGGGGTTACTATGAAGTCTTAAAGCAGTAGTAGTGTGGGAAAGAGATGGCACTGCACGACCTGTATAGCTTTGTCTTTTTCCCACACTGGAATTACTCCTGCTTTAAGACGTCATGGTAGGCCACCAGCCCCCGTAACATGACCACCGTAGACTAGGATTTCTTTGACGGTAGAATCGACAAAATGACAGATATTGCAAAGAAATCTGTCATTGTGTCGACACAATCTGTCATTTTGTCGATTCTTCCGTCAAAGGAATCCTCAGTCATGCTACGGGGGCAGGCCTTGCTAGAAGTCTTTTCACACTCTCAATTCACACTTTGGCAGGAAATTAGAAATTATATTCATCAACAATTTCAAGTATAGTACAATAGAAACATAAACCACTGCAGGAAGAAGGACCGATAAGCAAATGCAGTGTTTATGAAAGAAGGAAATCTATGATGACAGTTCGATTAGAATCGGATGCAGTGCGCGCCGGTCCCACGCTCCGGTGACTCGCCAGTTTTGTTCTAACAAAACTATTTAAATATTTACTTGTCTTTTAAAATAACTGGTCAGGGGAATTACTTTACGAATATAATAAAACTGGAGAGTTTGTTTGTTTGAACGCAGAAATATCTGGAACTACCAGTCAGATTTTAGCAACTCTTGCATTTGATAACCCAATTCCTGAGGAAGAAAAGAGGCTATTAAACATCACGCTACTACCTTTAGAAGCCGAACAAAAAGAGAGGATGGTTAAAACCAAAGCAAGTAATACAATAACAGGTTATCCTTTTTGTAAAATGCATTTTCAAAATCGAACAAGCCTCCGTGCCAAAAACCGGGAAGCCGCTTCAACCCGGAGACAATAAAATGCAGCCAATCTTGAATGCGAATGTACCACAGATAACGTTTTATGCTCAACGGGATTTGTGATTTTATTGCAATGCCTCTGCATGAGGTTAATGTTATGCGCACAAAGAGCACAGACAAAGCCGATGTTGGCAACACTTCAGCAAGCAATTATGTATCACTCGCTAGGCTAATGGAGCTCATGAATAAGAGAACACTTTCATAGAAGATAGGAGTAGTTGAAATGTGATTTCTGAAAGAATTAATTAGACAAACGTATACTGACGAGAAATACACAAAAACGACGTTATACTTGTGAAATATTTTATAATTCAAACAAATGTTTCACCAAACTACGCTATAAAAAAAATCGAAAACAGAAAAACGCTATCACAAAATCTTAACTTTTTGTAGATTGTAGATTGGAGGTCCTTGATAACTTCGATATATGAGTATTTCCCGGGCTCCAGAATCATGGTACTAGTAGGAACAGTAGAATTTTAGTCGGGAGGAGTCCGACACATATATCCATTCTTTGCAGAAAAAAAAGGGCCCGATAAATGAAACGACGACAAATACGTGAAACATTTAAATACTTACCACATTAGCGGACATAACGTTCCCCATCAAGACGTACGTGAGTACAGTGAAGAAGAGAGCAGCTCTCTCCGTGAACATCATGAACCCGAGGAACACCGTTCTCAGCAGTGTGGCGGTCTTTACTTCCTTCAGTTCTTCAGCACGCTTCTGTCCCACTACTTTTTGGAACGGTATCTCCCATGCGTACATTTTTATTACCTAAAACATTTACGTATATTTTAAAGAAATTTTGAAAATTTCTGTCCGGAGCTATCGCACTGAATTAACCTACTAACCTAGCCAAAAACTGTGATATTTTGTGGCTGGCGCACATTTTATTACAAGATATTCTACTATTATTTAAAAAAAAGGAAGGGTAAGTAGGTTCACTCCGTTATTGTCTGTCAGTGCGAAACAAAGGCTTCTTTATTACACACAAAACAAAACAAAAAAATATACACATACAAATTGCAATAATAAAGCTTGTTTACAATGGCGAGCATAACCCAGAATTGGGTTTTCTTACAGAAAACCTTATTTAAGGATCGTAGTTAGTATTAAGTTGCTATCTTTCTAGGGCTGCGGGACTGTTCGAAAGAGATACCGCGGCGCTGGAACACAAAGGGCAAAGAAGGAACATGAATGGGTTTTGGTCATTAGAAGTCTGACACTCCCTTACGCTCCGCCCAGAGCGGGGGGGTTATTTGAAGATTACCCATCCGAAAAAAAATAAATAAACTAACAACATGTGGCCAGCAGCCATAGTAATAAATTATTTCAGTGTTATGAATTAATGAAGTATTGGAGTGGCTACGTAATTACATTACGTGTCTTGAAACTACGAAGTATGATCGTCAAAGTTAAGACTACATTCATGTAGGTACATGCTTACCTACGTCAAAATATATTCGTGAAAATGCTTTCTGAGGGTTTTCAGTTCATTATAATTATTATTTATAAACTAACTAGCCATATTAATTAAAACAAAATGTGCTTAATTCGCAAACAATGTCCAAAATTACTCACCTGTATTCCATTAATAACTTCGCTCATTATTTTAATTCTGTTATCTGTTTTTTCAGCTGTACGAAGTCGAACTTTCCCGAGGTACTGGCCCAACCCACCTGAAACATATTATGCTTTAAAACTTTTATTTTCGTGGAGCATGTAGCTTTATTGTATTGTTTACTTTGTGGTTTTCCGAGTTTGAGAGCTCTAGAGGTTTGCCGATACGTTGCTTGCCCTAGAGACTAAGTTCAATGTCTTATGTGCTATTTTAATTCAGAAAGCAAACGTTTTAGGTGGAAGCGCTAGAGTAGCCCGCAAATTTTCTTACGTTTTTGCAATTTCCAGGTCAGTGTTAGGCTGTATGTCAAACAAAATATGATTCGCGACCGTAACACGTATTACAGAATTATAATCATCAAAACAACCCTCTATGTTTATTTAATCCCATTCATGAAAAAGTCAAACTCAGTGAAGCCATATTAGTTACGGTTGTGAATCACATTTTGTTCAATGAACAGCTTGACTGACAGGCAAACTGCTAAAAACGTTATAAGAAAATTTTAATTTATCGGGTTAACCCTGGCGGGTTGCCTTGTATTCCGGTGAAAATTATGACGTACTTCACAACTACAAAAAGGTAAAGGGAAAATAATACAAACTGATTTGCTTATGTTTTAAGGTATATGAATACGATTTTTTAATATGATTGCTATACTAGTAGTTATAACTCATATTTAGCGTAGCCTTCGTAATGTGCATTGTTTAATACTACTATTGTTGATACCTATAGAAATTTATTTTTAATTTAGTGTGCTAAATTAATAATGGGAAATGTACAGCTCAATTGTTCATAATAATTGTACTATGTTGATGTCCATAACCGGTCTTCTCCGTAACTAAGTAATGGAGTTCAAAGACGATTGATCGGCATAAAGTACCTGCTGGTATTCAGTTGCATGTGATTCGACTGGAAGCTGACCTCAATAGAGTTAGGAAAAAGCTAGGTAGGTATCGATAATGATGATTTCTTCCTACGTTGAAACAAAAATAAATAAAAAACACAAGATTACCCTGGAAGGGAAGTGCTATGATGATCAAGGCAGCGAATCCGATTAACGCGGCTGTCCCCGCCTGCGTGAACCCAAGGTATATGACGGCGGCGACCTGCAGCGGGATGATCCACACGTAGTGCAGGAACATCAAGGCCATGTCGAACCTCTGCAGGTCGTTTGACAGCAAGTTCACGACCTTACCGGCCGTCGTCTCGCCTAGGGAGCCGTTGCTCATGCGCATTATCTAGAAAATATGTTTTATTATAATTTGTGTTGGAATTCAGGGTGGAACGGAACTCAAGAAAACTAAAATAGTCCAATGCATACTCCCGCATTTTGCAGTTCGTAATTAATTAATTCGCTTTTACGTCATTAAAAATTAAATATATTTTTCAGATCATAAATGTGGCGACACTTGGGGGAGGCCTATGTCCAGCAGTGGACGTCTTTTGGCTGAAATGATGATGATCATGATGATGATGATCAGATCATAAAGTGGATCTTACAAAAACCAGAGAAAAGTGCCTTAAAGGAAATAAATTAAATAATATTTACTTCACCTTTCTAAACATCAGGGATCCGACAGCGCACCTCATCTTCATACCAAACTGCTGACAGAACAGAGCTCCGTGGTGATTCATGAAGGCTGACAACCAATTCATCCCAATCATGCCAATGGCGTAGTACATGGCGGTCTCCCGAAGCATATCCGTGTCCGTTGACCAGTATTGGAGCAAACGACTAAACAGCAATGGAGACGCCGTTCTAGAAGGAAAATTACGTTTAGGCATCTGATGCTGTTTCAGTTTTAGCCGACTTCAAAAGAGAGGGAGCTGTGCTAGGCTCTAGCACCAATCAAACAAATAAAAAACAAGCAAGCAAGTAATAACTGGCGAATTTTGAAATAAAAAAATAAAAAAAAAGAATGTGGGTGTACACTCTGTTTAACCCTTCGAAGAGGGGTGATCGTATGTGTAAAAACAAAGTCTTTAATAAAATAAATGCACGTCATCTTATTTCGAACATCTTTCGTTTCTACGGGGTGGAAGTGACACCGACGCGAAAATGTTTACCACGTGTTCAGTACATTATTCTGAGCCCCTCCACATATAAATTTTTTCATCGATTATTTTAAAAAAAGTATGGAACAGCTGTTTTTTTCATAATCGATGAAAAATTTATATTTGGAATTTGCTCACAATAATGTACTGAATACGTGGTAACCATTTTCGCGACGCGCGGTGTCCCTTTCACCCCGTATAATGATGTTAGGTTAGTTCTTACCGTAGTGCTATTGCAATGAATTGCATAATACCTCCTGGCAAGTAAGACCAGAAGAATGTTTTGCAAAGAGCTCTCACAAACTTCGGCTGGCGTCCGGTTAGTTTTGCTGTTCGTTCTTCTTGCAACCAATTCCTGTAAAAACAAAAAATAAATGAACAAACTATTTTTGCGTAACTTAGTAAAAATATAAAAATGACCTAAAACTACTTCATCATGACTAATAAATATTGGTGAGAAAATACGTTCAACGAACGCTTAAGCTTGACCTTGATTAATAGCTGCCGCTACTTTTCACAAATTGATGTGAATACAAACCTAATGCATTTTTTTTTTTTTTTTTTACGGCTTCGTCTTTTGTTTTCTTTTTTATTATCTGGCTGGTTTACGACGGATGACCACAGCCATGTGCGAAGTCAAAACCTTTTTGTTACTTAAAAAAAAAATCATTATCCTTATTTTTTTTGTCATAACAATTAATTGCAAAAGTGAGACTGTCTTTTTACCCTACATTTTATCGTCTTAGGTATTATCAAGAAAAACAATATTCTAAAACCAATTTTCTTTATCAGATATACAGCGTCATATTCAGACTCATTGACGAATATTTTATTAGATACGACGTTATTACAATTAGACCGGTATTCTTATTCAATCGTACGAAATGAGTACGTATATTCAACATACGTATATTACTAGATGTACCCGACATGCGTTGCAATGCGACGTAAATATATAGATTTTTGCGCAGGCGTACACACAGCGACATATCAAGCTATACATTTCCAGTATAACATGGCCACGTTTTGTATAGACTGCCCGTACAATGAGATCCGCATAAACTGGTTTTGTATAGCTTGACTGGTCGTCGTGCGTACACATAAGAACCCGCCAAAGTTTCATCATAATCATATCAATGCTTTAGGAACGCATATAAGGACAAACATACAAACATAAATTTTTGTTCATAGAGTATCTTGTGAATATTGCAATTTTTCTTATCTTATCGATATTTAGTTTCTTTGTTATAGTTAATGGAACGATATGTAATTCCACGTTTTTTTTAAATGTATTATGAAGTGATCTTTTAATAATGACCATAGGCTCGCTTCAGCATCAGGTTTCTGGGAATTCGGGAACGTTAGTGATCGTTAATCTCCATATTTTTAGTTTTTAAAATACATCTGTCTCTATTACGCATGACTTAATATTAAAACCGGCCAAGTGCTTGTTGTTTGGTTTTGCAGATCGAGGTACAGACCCCTAACAACGACCAACTACATACATGTACTTACAGTACAAATAAAATCCTAACTAATATCAGTACTATAAAAGATTCCAGTAGCTATACTCGTAAGTTAGGCTTGCATGGTGACTGAAAGCCAAATCGAATTCTTAATTGGGACATCACATTACAGACAAAAACAGTCGGATTAAGTCAAATAAGGAGCAACATACATGAGTCATAAAACATCATCGATTGACCAACAACACGCTACTCCAATGTTATCCACCAATCAAAAGTCAACAAGATATATTTTTCCTTGAATTATGGACTAATAACCTTCTTATTCATTCAGACGTTTCGATTTTTATTTCCAAGACTACGGTTATACACAATGCACTTGGCTTTACATGGAAATAAAAAATTATGACTGTGTGTCAACAAGTTGAGATACCAATTTTGAACATGGAACAACCTATTGAACTACTTGTACGAAGACTTATTTGTTGCTAACGATGAGTGGAAATTTTTAGAGTAAGTCAAAGGAAATCTACCACTAAATTGCGAAATATTTCGGAAATCTATAGTAGCCGGAATAAGACCTCAGAAGACATCATGAACACCGTACATCAGTAGTCCTAATCAAAAATTTCAGAATCCGAAGATCTGTCCATTTACGTAAAGGTAGACTGCTGCAGATGCTTCTCTACTGAAGAAAAGTTAATGTCCAGTCTATCACTGAAGGTATCCTCGTAATCTCTCTTCATCTTAGTATTACAATCAATCCATTCCTTACGATTTCGACTGACAATGACAAACAAACTGGGCTCAACAATCAGATTTCAAGCTTAGTGATTAGACATGTTCATTTACGATCGATCATTGAAACGTTTTATTTATCGGTCTGATAAAATGATTACAATATGATGTCATAAAAATAAAACAATCAGCTGGCGGACCATTTCAATTCTTATTATGGTACATATAAGGAGATAATCATTGAAAAATTCGCATCTTTCTGGTTTTACCTGTTTGCGCACTATAATCGGTTTGTGAGATTAACCTATCACCATAATGCGACAAGGTGAATTTAAAGTCAGCATGATTTGAAAATTAGAAATAACTAAAGTTTTAAAATATTCAAAAACATCATTAACTTCAAAGCTTACCGTTTAGTAGTTTGTACCTAATGTTTTGATAGCAGGTCCCAAACTCCGAAACATGCATCATTAAAATAATTTAATGCACATTTTTATAAACCTCGTAAAACATATCACATGTACCTATTTTTTTTTGTTTTATCAATTTGAATGTTTTTACATACCTAACATTATAAAAATACATGGTAATACGTAGCTTAATCGTTAGTGTAAACCTTTATGGACAATCTTTCGTAACCGCCGTTATCCGATGACATCCAATTGTAACATAATTATACATATGGCTTCTGAACGATTCTGATACACTTAATATGCACACAAGTGGTCTTTGCCATTAATCCGTTTACAGTAACAGAGCTTTTATTTGCTTCAACAGTTTATCGGAAATGGAGATCGGAATCCATAATAAAAAAAAGTATTTCAACTGCGGCAACAAGGATAAAATGATTCATTGAATATACAAGCCAATAGAATAATGGAGGAAGCTGCGTAAACAATAATTTGCCATAAGACAAAAATAATGGCGACATTTGATAAATATACGGTAATAAGTTATTTGGTTTAAAATCTTAATCAATTGGGGTGATCGAATCGTGGCATTAGCAGATGATGCAACTAAAGTTGGCTTCATGTAATATGATTATAATCTAATCTTTTACAATTTTTGGTACACGGCTGTGCTCGAGTGAAAATCACACCGTGCGTTTGTCACGAATTTCACGAATATTTGAAGTGTGAATAAAAAAACTCCTAACAATTGTACAGTTAGAAGCAAACGCATATAACCCGTTACGTAGATTTTCCGATTTGACCATTTTTCGGGAGAATTTTCAAAAAGCCTTTCACCAATTTTGGTCGATTTTCTCGTCTCTTCTTTGTAGGGAATGCAATAAATTGATGTTTTCTCGTTATCAAGAATCGATGTTATTTTCCTGACTTGTAAAATCTAACACTGCTTAGGTAATCTGATCAACATCTCACCAACGTTTTAATCTATATTTTATAATTATATCACGGAAAAAGGTTACCTTTTTCCAAGATATTACGCGCGATATTTTTGTTTACATTTTTTAACATTCAGTGTAAAAATTTTGAACAAACAAAAAGCAGGTCAGATTTTTTGCAACAATATCATCCCAAATCATTTCAGTAGCACGTCATATTTAAACCCTATTACCATCAGTTCAAAGGTAAATGTCATTCTTAAAAGCGACGACGTAATAGACTTTCTCCTTATTCCAAGAGGAAGCCTTTGGGCTGCACTGAGTCGTATATCATGGCCCGGCTTTGTTCGTTCGAAACGGCTTCTATAACTAAACATGCTTCACATCCCGCACACCTACCTACCTACGTACTTATAATATCAAAAGATAAAGATTTTACAAGTTGATTTAATTTTTCACAAAAAAGTGGCTTAACCTAAACTTGACTGTGCCATTGTAATTTTGTTAGTTGCTTGTTACAAAACCAGGTTGGCAAGTAAATCAAATACAGCCTATGGGTGTTCAGTCATCAAGTTACTTCAAACTGTAAAATTTCCTCATTCTATTTTGAACTTAACCAACAACATTTTTATGGTTTAAAATTTGCAGAAATTTGATAGCTTGTGGTAAGTTGATGTGCTGGCGATCCTGTACATGAAAAATGTCAAAGTTCAATCTTAGACACCACTGACCTACCCGAATCTAATGCTCAGTAATGCCACCACGAAATGACCAACCGAAGTGATCAATCAAGCTTTTGTACTACAATGGGACAGTAACAAGCTAATATTATAATAACATTAACTTTTCAAAGTTTGCCTACGCACGTTTTTTACATTTGCCCAACATACATCAAAAACAATGATTAGGCAAAACATTGCCAGCACGACGAATATGTTAGCCCTCGGTATTGTAATGGAATCCTAATTAAAAATAAATTGGCATACCACGAAATTACAACGCGAAAGATGTAAGAATGCGCATTAATTTAATAACTAGAGAAAATCAATAGTTTCACCTTTACTCATATAAATTTTAATCTAAGGTTACGGGGACATGTTGGCCTAGTATTATAGAAGAACTTTGTTTGACCGCGGTCCGCTAAGGTGAAATTGAGGTCGGCTTTCTGAAAACAGATCAGAGGCGTGATACAAGAGTGGTGTTAACGTAACGTAAATACCTCGATTTTTTAATCGAAAATACAATTACCCTTCAGCATTTTACTTAAATTGTTTGCAACAAGCACAATCGGAATTTATTTATTTATTTAGTAAAGCCTATAGATGATACCATAGACTTTACTAAATAAAAAAAAACATTCTTGTGAAACGAGTATTTTTTAATTTTAAAATCGCATTTACGTTACAGTCTCAGGCTGTGTCACGATTCAACGGACTATTCACCGTTTTTTGAGGCTGTTTTCAAAAAAGTGCAAATGATACCCTGGTGACCTTGTTTATCCTACTATTCTACTAATCCTACTAATGTTATAAATGCAAAAGTTTGTGTGGATGGATGGATGAATGTTTGTTACTCTTTCACGCAAAAACTACTGACCGGCTTTTGATAAAAATTGGCACACAGATCGTTTATAGCCTAGATTAACACATAGGATACTTTTTATCCCAGTAGCATACTACTCTACTATCCCGTGGGACAATTACCGAAGGCCACGCTGGTGAAGCCGCGGGCATAAGCTAGTTTACCCATAAATCCTTATTATAATTAGGTTAAAGCTTTACATAGAAAGTTCGTGAACTCATAACGAAGGTAAACCCAAAACATTCATGCCAAAACATCTAACAAAGCGGCCAACAAAAAACCCTCCGAATTTGCAAACGATAAATATTAGGTAGGTAGGAAATCACAACGCGCGGTTGCGGCCTTAAGTTCGACTACCTACTGAGGTGGATAGATTGATGGTGTATTATTTTATGGATTCACCCATACACTGCAGTTAATATTCCAGTCCAAACTCTGTCTACCACCTCTGTATTCCGGGTAAAAAAAGAAAAATTGAAATTCGTACACATGTTTATATAGATATTATGTACATAAAATGAGCCGGTCGTGGAACCGACATGTACGCAGCGAAGCGCAGCGTTCTTCACTTTTAAACGAAACTCTTCTTTACAACTAACTTTGTATTTTCATATTACGCACGCAAAATGCAAGCAAATCGGATACGAGCATAGTCTGTTCAATATCATACGCTGAAACTTTAATACGAAGATGTGGGTTTCGGTAAACATGTGCTTGCTTCAGCTCTACGTGATAACAGAATGCAAATAATACATTGATAGTATTATTATGTTATTTATTTCGATGCTGGTTTATTTTTTAACATTGCGGTCTATTGCGGTAATAATGTGCAACGATAAGCTTAGCTGTTGGCACTGAAAATTGAGATAACTAAAGCTTTTTTGCCCTTGAGGAATTTATTGACCTACTTCATAATTATCTTAGGAAGGAATGAATTCTCTAAGGATTTTCAGTAATGCTACCATTGTTATTTCGATTTCAACCAGGAAGTGCAATTTTTGCTTGATAAAATTTTACAAACACATTTTCAAATCTCACGCGATATTTATCGTAAACTGTTTATCTGATACGTTGTAATACGATATTAGTTTGTTATTAAAAATATAATTATAAATTTATTATTCAATATTTAAAAGTAATATGGAAACTGTAAAAAGATCAGATAATTACACCTTTTTAAAAATAAGTTGTTGTTTTGAACTCACCTTTCCAGCGCATCTCCGACTACTTTCGATTGATAAATATTTTTAGGAGGCGGCAGATCATCCTCTTCCAAGTCCCTCTTATTACCGTAGTAGAATATAGGCAACATCCAGCAGAACATCGTCCTCATGAACGTGTTTGGCACATCTTTTTGTTTTGGCGGCACATCTTTCGGATTTGGCGGCACATCATTTTGTTTCGGCGGCACATCTTTTGGATTTGGCGGTCCATCTTTTTGTTTTGGCGGCATATCTTTTTGTTTTAGTGGCACATTTTTTGGAGGCGGCGCATTGTTCGCGTCCTTCGCATCTTTCTCTGTACCCATCTTGACGATCACTATATTAATTTACTAAAACGTAAATGTATTTAATTCAATATTTCCTGTCAACTAACTGTGAGCACGCTATGTAAGTGTCGAGAGATGAGTGGCGCGTGCTCCTGCGCACGGCATGCGCGCTTCGTTCAGACTGACTGTATCGCGCGACTGAACCGCGGCCTTTACGCTCTACTTTAGAGATAATTATTATATATGGTGCATACGGCGATAATCTTTATTAGTTGACTAATCTTATAGTCCAAAGGCGCAACGATGACAGATATTTGATTAACTTCGATACATCATGACTAGGCAAATAACTTAATTAAATTAATCGATGGTCGATCATTTTTGCATGTGCTCGCATTTGTCTTAAAGGGGTGTGTCAAATAAAAGCCCGTACGCAAAATACATACAAGATAAGCTAAGAGCTATATGTTTTCTTCAATCTTTAAAAGAAAAAAGACTTATAAGATATAGGTCAACTTTTACATTTCATCATCATAACATCACGTCTCTAATCCCCGGCGGGTTTCCTAATAATACCCCCACATTTCGCCAGTTATGTTTTTAAGTATATAATAGGGGGCGAGCCTATTACCATCAACCGGGCACAAATCCAGACTCCGTGACTAAACACAATAATAACTTTTTTAACTTTCTATGTAATTGTTTTTAAATACATATTGAGAGGCTGGTTGGCAGTTTAGAATGGAAGCTGACTTTTACAAAGTAGCCTTTTGTTTCATTTCGTGTCTTATAAAACAGGAAATAAGAACTGGATATCTTCATTCTTATTACAGGTAAAAATAATCAATAAACTTAATTTCACTGAGCACCAAACATCTTGCAAATAAAGAACAAAATTGCTGAATGTCGTTTATCGAAAATGCTTAGTTTTTGATTTTTAGTGCAAAAAGTAAAAAAAAAAACAAAATTTCGCAGTTTATCGCGTGGTGCGCAGCGAGCAAGTGATCTATACAACATATCAAAAAGGCAGAACTTTGCTTTGCGATTTGAGCATTTTTTAGCGTCGATTTATACGGGACTATTACTCTAGCAAGGCTAAGGGTTATGTAGAACGATGTAAACAAAAAAAGGCTGCATTCCTCCGACTACAATCGCCACAAAAGATGATAACCAGAGCTCACAACATTCAGCACATAGCCTTAATACGTATTAACCCTACCTGTTCTGAATACACCGACAAGTCGAATTGCCATCTCTCATCTTCTGAAAATGTTGAATAAATAAATGGATTAAGATGCTATTTTCAAATTTTATTTATTTATTCAGGTTAGCCAACAATTGTTTACACAAAACATTTAAAATTAAACTTTCTTAATTGTTTATAAGTGCAACAATTACGTACAGGCTAACACAACATGCACCAATTATGGCATGTTGTTGCTGTTGTAATAAATGCCTGTGTAGTACTTGTGCTTTAGCTCTAGAGAGCATATAATCTCGCCACAAGAGATGATAACCAGAAGCTCACAATATTTACAGCTTTTTTTTTTTTTCAGATGGGTAATCATCAAATGAGCGGAAGGAAATGAGCGGATGGGAGTGTCAGACTTGTACTGACTAAAACCCATCCATGTTACTTCTTTGCCCTTTGTGTTCCAGGGCCACGGTATCTCTTTCGAACAGTCCCGCCCTGGAATATTTACAGCTCAATGTATTATCCGTACCTGGCGTGAATACGTCGACAAGTCGAATTGGCATCTCTCATCTTCTGAAAATGTTGAGTAATTGGGTATAGATGCATTTTAATATGGCTGCCATGAAAATTACAAGCTGCAATATGTCGACATATTACCGCCAGGTAGATTTTGAAGTCTAATGGAATTAACATGTTTTATTTTATCATTTTTCGTTTTTGTTTAAAGTGGTTGGTATCAATAAATTGATCCTCGTCAAGTGTTAGAAAGTCATTTTTTCACACTTTACATAATACTAGCTGTGCTCTCAGGACTGCCCGTGTGATAAGATTTCTATGATGACGAGATGATATGACTTTGACTCTTCAAGAAACTGACTTCTGCTGGTACGACACCCTTTCTGTGTAAGTCCGACTCCGACACTTCGCCGTTTCTTTTGTTCGATTAAAGAAATCATTAAAGAAATGACAAATAAGTAGGTACCTAACTTTGGCATTTCATTTATTAATTCTTCCTTTTATTGTATATTAAATTTGCTTGCAGCCTGCTGAATGGTAATCAAGAGTTAATTCTTTTTTCGACGTAGTCAACACTATTTTATTAGTTAGTAACAAATTTCTATTTAGATTAAACTAATCCACATGATATGGGGACTTGATATAATAGGGCGACATGTACCTACATGTCTTTCTGTTATCTTCAGTATCGACGAGATAAAATAAAACATAAATGGGACTACTTTCAATCCCAAAAAGCAAAGGGATAGGAAAAATATCCGAATGTCTGAATGGATTGATGTGAAACCATTACTGTAATGTGGTTTCGGTGACACAACGTAGATAACAGCACTCTTACCTTCGCCCTCTTCGCCTTATCCTGTCAAGCTGAAGTTTTGATAATGTGTGGGTAAAAATAGATTATCGTCTCATACTAGAATCTCGGCTAGTGACTACAAAATCATGGAACACGAATACGAGTACCTGAGCAGATTTCAGTACGTAAATTACAGTAAACGAGTGGAGTTCCAGTCCTCTTCCCGGAACCCGCTACAAAAAGAATCCAAACTTGACGGATTTACAATCTTGCATAGTCAAGTCATGATGACCACGCAAAAAATTAAGATCCTGTTACAAACTATCTACAAAAGAGTATCCTTATAAATTAAACTCATTTTTAATGACATTTAAACTCATTATTAATGTCTGAATGTATTAATAATTTAAAATACTTAATTAGTATGAGCTTAGTTACAGTAGCGCAAAAATACTAATATCTTGGCTGGTTACTATCTCTTTAGTTGACTGCACTAAATACAGTAGAACAAGGTGGCCCTTAGCTGGAAGACAAAAGATGAGTTACTCCGACTTCTCACTTGTTAAAATACTCTCTATCCCTTACAAAACTGTACTGCTCTTCTCTGCATTGCAGCAAGAGATCATAGGAAGTTTGTGATTATAGTTTGCTAAAGCTGATATTCAATGCTAAATAATATGGAAAAAGCTACAGCGGTTAGCAATTTAAAAGCCATTTACAGGTTATCACTGAATTAATAGTTCTAGTTAGCTAGCTAAGCAAAAATATCGATCAGTCCTCATATTTCTGCAAAGTAACGTATACCAATGATTTTAGACTGTCCATTCTAAAAGGGATTAACAGAACCATCGTGCAAACTATTTATGTTAACACAGTAAGTAACATAACTCTTCTACTTTCATATTAAGTTTATAGCCTTACACGTATTACGTTAGCTGAACGTGACAAGAAACGGTATTAACGCGACTCTGTCGTATCACTAGGGCTTCTGCTCACTTAGCGAACACAGGGAGCGTGACGATACATAATTGTACGTCACACTCATTTTCTATAACCGAATTGTCTGTCCCACCTCATAAGCCTGCTCCCATGCTCTCAAAATGTCAACAATTTGAAAATGTTCTTCGCCCCGTGGGCCGTAAAAAGTTAATTTCATTACTTTTTCGTTGTTTGTTATTGCGTTTAGGTACAGCGAGTGTCGGTCAACTGAATGTCAACGTACTTATAGCGAAACTCGCGAAATAAATAACACCCTTCCAGGAAAGCGATACGCATTCGGGAAGCGCGCACAATAACGCGCACAGCGACACATAAGTATAAAGATAAAACCAAATGGTTTGTGCATTTTAATTAAACGTTTAATCGACCTTCATTTAGCTGAACACGTAAGGGTACGGAAAAGTAAATAACATAAGTAAATACTGTTTACAGAATGGAAGCTAATGGGGGCGGGAAATGTTTGTGGAAAGGAGGGAGCCATTTAGACTCACAGATTTTGCGTCTTGTATTACGTAACGCAATTGTTGCCACGGAATTTTAAAGTGGTTGCCGAGAACCAGTCTCAAACGAAATCATAGTAATACGTTTTTGTTTTGTTTCATTAAACCAATTTAAAAATTAATTCGGGTTCGCATTTATTTTGAAAACAGCAAATAAAATATTATGGACGATGTACCTTTATTCGTGTTAAGGCGCTCCCTCACCGGGAGCATTCGCTTGTAATGTAACAATCCAAGATTCGATTTTGTACAGAAACAAGTGAACGTAATGCTCAAAATCGAATCTTGCATTTGTTACATTACAGGCGAATGCTCCCGGTGAGGGAGCATCTTTATAAATATTCTAAATTCTAAAAAAATTGCTGATTCAAAAGATGAGTCAGCGAATCCACCCTAGGTTGAATATAAGGTAAATGGTGTTATCGGTCGGGGCAAGACATTGATGCATGTTGAGACGTGCAAGGCCTAGGGCGCAACTAGAGGTCGTCAGTAACAGACGGCACGCATTGCATGCAACTTGCACCAACCAGACTGCTTGTTCATGGATTAGAAGTTTTATTCTTTGGAGAAACGATTTTAGATTTGTTTTTTTAATTTTTTTTTACACTACAATACCCGCAGTGTCAAAAGTACTGGAATGCACATAATTATTCTTTAAAATGATCCTAAAAACGACGAAAATTGGACTTTTTCTCATCTGGATGAAATTCTTGTCAGTCGTTGTAGACTGTGTCCATTCTGAAACACCCTTTGGGTGATCGTTATCATTTTGTACTAAAATTTAGTTCAATTTAGTTCGCATCATTATGAATTTTCTGTTCACCCAATATTTTTAGATTGTCTGGCTAAAATATTTACAACGGATATATTTTAGCTGCCTAAAGTTTTCAGGAACTATTATAACTAACTTAAGCATATTGTTAGTATTGTTCGTTTGAAATCAGAAGTCAGTGGAAATGTGAAAGTATATATCTATTTTAGTATTTGCTTAATGCACAATTCTTATGCAATAACATTATCTATTACGTTATCACATCTGTAACTACTACAAGCAGACTGATCCAGTATGTGTTTACCTTTAGTATCTATATATGAGATTAATTTGCTATCAGACGGTGCAATCCACGTCAGAACTATTTACTTTAGGAAGTGGAGAACGAAAGATAATTGTAACAAGTATGAGTTAGTGCCTTGTTTACCTGTAACTACGGGTACTAAAATTGTGACTGGCCAAGTTCAAATTGCAATTTCCTTTTTCATAAATTGCCAATTAATCGAATGATAAAATAAAATTCATTAACGTGCAGATATTTGTACATGATTAAAATAATTATGAAGATAGTATCAGTCGCTCGTCGTCGTCGTCTTTACCAGACTTCTACTTACAATGAGCGATCACCGAAAATATTGTGGTATGAAATCAGATTAGTTATCAGTGTTGTTTTTCTTTTATTCGACGTTATGAAGCTCAAGCTATGATAACGTTTAATTACACCTAAAAAATGTATGTTATTTCATCAATCGCTTCAGGAAAGATACCCACTCTGGTTGGGTACAATTTCATAAATTGAGTTCTTGAAACATCTTGTTTTGAAAAGAACCTTACTCGCTCTTTATAATTATTTTCCTTTTTAATAATATTACATTTGCCCCTCCCGGCTTAAAAAAATATATCCACTTTACTTGTCTTAACAGATCTTTCTTATAATATCTAACATACATTGAAGTATATGAAGTTTATCTAACAATGTTTGCAGAGAAAACAGCTCATATAATATGGGAGTGAGTATGAGTGTAATTGAACTCAGTGACCCGTGAAGACTCTCGTTGTTGTTAGGTATCTACATAACATGCCCCAGGGATGCGCCTTAACAGGCGTTACACAGAGGGGGCTCCGGACAGATCTTTAAAGAGAAAACGGTGAAAAAAAAAAAAACAAGGTATCTACATAACATAAATAACTTCACGCCCGCAATCACCAAAGGGCCAGGTGTACAGACTAGTACCTACACCCACATGTCAGTTTGATTTAAAGTCCCATGTAATAGGGGCCGGGCCTACTGCCATCAACCATGCACAAATCCAGACTCTGTGGCTACTACTGACAAAAACCTATTTTTTTTTTTTGTTTGCTCTCTTTACCTTCATATAATTATAACTTAAATACTTTTTTGTGTCTGTCTGTGTGACCACATTGTTCCTCTAAACTATTTAACGGATTTTGACGTAGTTTTTGACAATTCAGTCAGCACTTGAAAAATTATGGAAGGCAAACCTTTGTATTTAGGTGGTACAAAAATAATGAACTTATTACAAAAACCTCGATGTTTTATCAAGTCGTAAAAACCAAGCGAGGAGGAGGAGCGGGTCGCTTGTGGTGTATAAAAACAAGATCCCACTTGAAATACTTATGCTCGAAAAGAAGCTCCATTTGGTTAGGCAAACAGAAATGTAGCAGCACTGCAGACCCACCGTACCCCTGGCCGTACCCCTGGTGGTATGGTGGGTGTTTTAAAGTTAAACGATACCACCAGGTAATAGTGTTGTAACACTAGTTAAAACCACTTCTGACAACAACAATTTTATTTAATCACTTAATTCATAATTTTTACTGAACAAATCTTAAATACAACATTAACCAACTCTATAAACTTAAAACATGCATTATAATACATAAAATAATAACGCAAGACACACGTTCGCAACTTTAAAAAGAAAACTTACACATATAACGCAAGACGACAAGACAAAATTGAATTAAGAAAACCTAGAACTAACTATCGTTGGAAAAATATACGTTATAAGGTTTTTATACCTAATGAAATACCTGATGATGAATAACTAATGAATGACTCATTAATATGTGCGAGATAAATGTTTATCATTTTCTGTCCGTCTAGTATCTTCATCAGCACAGCACTACGTTCTCTTCATACAGTGGTATCGTTTAACTTTAAAAAACACACCGTACCACCAGGGGTACGGTGGGTCTGCAGTGTGTAGCAACATAGATATGACAATGAAAATCATTACAACTTGATGTTTTGCAAAACCTAGCTTTGATTATTTGGTGTATTCCCGTTCACCCCACCGCCCTAGGCCCACTGGTGGGGTCAGCGGGAATAAAATTGCAGACTTCCCGCTGACCCCACCAATGGGGCGGGGCAGTGGGGCCAACAAAACGACGGTTTTAATTTTTCCCATTGACCCCACCAGTGGAGCAATGCCAGTGGGGTCAACGGGAATAAACTCACGCCATTTTCCCATGGGGGGAGGGCAGACACCACAGAAAGCCGCCTGCTACAACTGTGTGTCTATTTATTTATTGCGATTTGTTGCAAATTAATAAGTATTCAAGTAAAGGAATTCTTTCAGAAAGTTTAAGTTTATACCTAACAAAAAGAAAATTCTCGAATGTGATTTTTATTTACTACAAAAACATCGTTAAATTCAACGTTGAAATGCCGAAAGCTTCGCGACAATATTTTGCCTGCATTGCTTAAATTTGTCGTCACTGTAAGCTTGAATTATGTGTCACAGCTTTGAATGGGTATCGGTGGTGATTGAGAAATATTTGCTGTTATTTACTTAATGGTTTCAGTTTCAAATGACTTGGGATAATAATTATTTTCAAATGATTTTTACGTCTATATTGACTGGCAAATACAAACTTACGATAAAAAGATATGCATTTTATTTATTTGTCTAACCACTTATACTAATAAGTTTATATTTCCATGTTTTCTCTAGATAGATTTATTTTTATACTAGACTGAACGCATACGAAAAAATAAGCTGAAAGCCTACAAATGCTTTACTCGTAAAAAATACATAACACTCATGCAAGTTACAAGGTAGGTATGTGCTAACATTTTTATTGCGGTATAAGAAAGTAGTCGTCAACGAAACTTCTCAATGAAAAGAAAATATCAATAAAGAAGAAGGGGAAAAAAGCTCGGTGTGCTATTTCACGCAGGGTCAATCAAGCCAGTCATTGTTTTCCATTTAACACAAATGTTCAACATCCGTCCATCATTGACCTAATAAATCCTTTTAGTGGAGAAAATATAATGTGGGGCAAGGTCGTCTGTCAATAATAAAGGATGGTGCGTATCGGAGGTATGGTGGTCGGCGATGGTGAGGCGGTGCGAGCGGGTCGAGCAGAGTGCGGGCATGCGGCGCGGCCGGGCCGGGGGGCGGCCGCTCCGCCGCGCGCCGCAGTGTGACGCGGCCCGCGAGTCGCCCGCCCGCGCCCGAGCCGCCTGCCGCCGACCGACCCGCGCGTTACCTGCACCGCGACACCCGACACGATGTTAACAAACTGCATCCCCTACTAAACATATATCATGTGTCCTAAAACAATCGTGCCTTTCAATTTAAAAATTAAAATCGTTAGGTAATTATTTAAAGTACCTATCGATGCGAAAACTTTTCGTGAAAGTGAATGTTCATCAGAGGAGTTTGAAAGACTAATCAAATTATAAAACTTGAACTGGAATGTCGCAAACTGTCTTAAGACACTCTATAAATCGTTGTCTCATATTTTTGTCGAAGTGATTTAACGAACAAAGAAATTTGTTTACAAAGAAAAGTAACGTAGCAACGGATGTCATATTAATATCAGTAAAATTATGTAACGTCTTTAATTAATTCAGCATGGCGTATTATTAAAGGAAGAGTTCGCGTAGAACGTTAAAAACCAAAATTATGGGAATGTTTCATGTGTAACTGGCAAGCTAACTCAATGTAGGTTACGAACTACTACAAGTTATGATGCTATTGTTTGTCTACTTTGTTTTATGACAGATTTGTGTAATAAACATTTAGTAAGTTAAATAGTAATTCTTACTAATATTATTACAATACTTGTGAGTATATTGTGTGTGACTATTACTAGTATAATGTAATTAAGTATTAACTTTCAATCTTTATCAAAATCATTATTGATATTTGTTAAAATTCTTAGGTATATAAAAACGAATAACAAATAATATTAAACATAAAAATCTAAAAGTTATCAGTCAATTTACTCATATTTCAATTTTAGGTCCAATAAAATGTAAAATAGTAATTACTGACAATCAAAACCAAATATCAGTAACTTAAAATAAACTTATCCAATAATTATAAGCAATGTTAGAAACATAAGGACGATGTGTAATATAATATCACTGAACATATGTAAATATTGTAAAAATGTATGGTAAATGAGGACAAATAGTGTTAAAGTTATTGTTAAACACGACGATCAGTTGTGGTCATGGAAAACGGTGCCTTAAAATATGGGAGCAACAACAACAACAATGACATCATTGAGGAGAAGGTGGTGAGTACTTCGTTAGCTTCACTCTTAGACCCTCTTCAGTTCTACAGCCGCGCTTTTCAACTTGTACTTCATACATTTGTATGTCGCCAAATATTCTTTATTTTTGGACAGCAGATAGGTACTGCGACGGTTTGCTACGGAGTTTCAGGATGCACTGGTTTTTTTACAATGCATGCATGAAGGCACGCAACAACAAAGATTTTTTTAAACTTAGAACTGTTTTTAACTTGAATGTAATCGATACTTAATTATCTAACTGTCCAAGTCTTTGTTAATACACAATTATTTTATTATTTCGTTAATAGTTAAACATGTCTTAAAACGTATAATTGGATTTTATTGAATAAATGTGTAAGATATTCAATAAGATGTATATTTGCTAATTACGTTGTTTCATCTTACAATTTTATAAATAAACGATTTATTGGAGAATGGGATCTATAATTCTATAGATTTACATTAGATTTATTTTGTTGGGTTACGCAGGATATGAAAATGAAACTCGTGATGAGGTTGAGTATGGAATTTATTTATTTCCAAAAGAAGGTTCCTTTTATACAAAATCTGTTCTTAATATTAATAAATATTGCGTATATATAAAAATTAGTAGAACACAATATTGACAGTATACCCTACGTGCGGTACTAAATCTATGAGGAATATTCCGCTACAATTTCATCTTTTTAAAATATATATTCTTCGTATATTTGTACACAATTGTATCAATCGATTCTCGAGAAACCAAGCGATCAATAAGTATCACAATAACGCACGCAAAATACGCACTTGGACGTGGAGTCGCGGACACCAGCCCGTTATACAATACAATACAAGTATCATAATAATCACAATCATTTCTAGAACAAGTACCTTCGTACTTAACATTACTGTTTACCTTTAATTTGTTAATGCCATGCTTTCAAAATTATGTAAGTATCTGTCTTTGCTTCTTGAATATATGAATTTACTCGAAACTATTAAAATAAAATTCATGGAACAAATGTTCATACAATAACGAGAAATAATATTGCTTGGCATACGATGCTACGGCTAACGCGCAAATGTACTGAAAACGATGAACTTATGAACCCGCGTAGACCCTGCTACGGTCGTAGCGATGCGCCTACGCTCGTAGCCGCGTTTATGTTTTCTTGCCAAATATGCAATTCTGCATACAGTGCTTGTCAAAACATGCGTGATCATTATTTTCCCTAGCATTCTGTTTTAAACAATTTTTAAAATACATTTTTTTTAAACTAAAACTCGACTACTGAAAAATCGCGCTCTGAAAAATATGAAACAAGAAAATATCCGCGACTGAAATTATTATGTACCTATAAACCATTCAATTTATCAAAATTTATCTTCTATTATATCAACAATTAACACGTTATGTATTTTAATGTATTTAATAAATATTCATAGTGATGTTCAGAGGATAACCGTGGTCGTATGCCATTTAGCCCTAAAGTTTATGATCCCTTACTACCTACTGTTAGAATTTATTGTTTTTTTAAGGTAGGTGGCATACGACCACGGTTATCCTATGAATATTTATTAAATACATTAAAAAATATAGGGTGGAAGGGACACCGACACGAACACGATTACCGCGTATTCAGTACATCATTCTGAGTCCCCCCCCCACATAGAAATTTTTCATCTTGTTTTTAGTATTAAGTAATTTTTACCCGACTACGGAAGCAAAAATGAGGGTTGGAAGGGACACCGACGCGAAAACGGTTACCACGTATTCAGTACATCATTCTGAGCCACATAGAAATTTTTGATCGGTTATAAAAAAACAGCTGTTCCATACATTTTGAATGTGTAGGTGTTGCACTTTTGTAGGAAACAGCTGTTTTTTTGTCGGTGTCCCTTCCAACCCTCAGTTTTGCTTCCGTAGTCGGGTAAAAATTACTAATACTATAAACAACAAGATGAAAAATTTATATGTGGGGGGGAGGGGGCTCAGAATGATGTAATGAATACGTGGTAATCGTGTCATTTTTGCTTCCGTAGTCGGGTAAAAATTACATAATACTATTAAACAACACATGCAAAAATTTATAATACGTGTAAATACACGACCATTACATCTACGTACCCCACGGTAGTTCAAGAGGATGATGACCTGAAGCACGTTCTCTCTCCCGTATAAAAATACCCTCACATTCAACTGTGTACTTTAAAACCAAATCACATTACAGCTGTCGCGCGGGACTTTATGCGCAGCTGATGCAGTTACTAGCCGGTATTCCATTTACTTAGTACGTTATCCTCTTCTTTTATTACTCTCCTTCTTTTATTTATAATGTGCTGCACAGTACTCGTTCAGTGATAAAAATAAGAATTACGTTCCGAATTTTTTATTCAGGAATATAAAGGATGTAAATAGACCCTTAACATATACGAAAGGCACTTGTTCTCGTCTTTGCGATCATTTTTTTGTTATAGACCATACCTTAAAGTTACGGAGATATTGGGGGTCAAAGTTCCAACTTTTTCACAAGTTTTTTTTTAAATACATGTTTTTAATGTAAGATTTTTACTTTACACATCTCCACGGCCCTCGTACTATTCAATCCATCCATCAGCACAATGTTTTGGGTGGTTTCCATCGAGTCCTACCGTAAAACGTGATTTTTCACCCAAAAAAAAAGACGATTCCAAGCAATAATTTTTGCGTAAAGTTACTTAGTTTGATGTACAGAATGCTTGGTTGACGGCTATGTGAAGGATCTGTTTACACCCTGTATGTGGATAGGCCAGTAGCCCGTTATTTAGATGTCACCGTGAAATGAGATAAATAAATTTGTTGGTGATTAAAGTGGATGTACTATTAGCTACAGCTCTGCCTACCCCTTCGGAGATATACAGGCGTGATATTAAGTTATGGAAGCACTATGATAAGGGAAGAAACTTAGTTTGTAAATAAACATAAACTATTTAGTTTATAGCACAATATTATTTCAATTAAAACTGCTTTCATAAGTTATGCCAATCTTTTTTAGATCAGCATATTTCTGTTTAGAGCCACAAACCACAAACTATAAAAGAAGGGTAACGGACACAAGTACATACTCCTGTGGATTATGACATTTTGTCGCCGGTCCCTAAGGAGTCACGACCATCAAGTTTAAGACTCCAAGAACGGCAGCTTGTAACATAAACATTATGTCATTGTCGCCGTTTCCGATATAAAAGTACAATACGCGCCAAACCGTTAAAGTGCGGATTATCTGGATAAATGGATGATTATAAATACTATAGTAGACGCAAGACAGACCCGGTAATGTGTCACGTAGTTCTTATGGGCCTTTAAACTTGCTTCTGTCAAAGATCGCTCGATTGTCGTTCAACAAGGATGACATAACTCAAAAATTTATCCTTTTCGATATTGTTTGTAGTTGAATATAAAAGTAAGTATTAAATGAAGTAACGAAATACGTAAAATAAACCTTTTATCTTTTGATAAAAAACAAAATTATTGGCAATATAATGAAAATATTTTTACTCTAACTTAAAAAAAAACGCTGTCCTGTATTTCTTATTTTTCGAGTTATGTCATTATTGTCGCAAACAAGCTATGTGCTCTTTCAGATGTCATTTTTACATGACAACGACGTTGAACAAAATTGGTAGATGTTAAAATAACTGAAACTGATACGGAACAGCCGCTAGTAAAAAGTTATGCTGACTTTCACCTCATTTTCAAGAAAACGTGTTTAGTGCTTCAAAAATAAATCTGAACCAAACATGATAAACGACAGACACAATTTACACATCATTCATCATTCAAGAGAATTTCCAGTGATCCAAAGAGCAACATTTTCCTTTCAGCCCGTATTATGATGTGAAGTTTCCTTAGGAAGACAACCTAGCGTAAAAGCAGTTTATACCTATTTGATTAAGAAAAACAGCTGCTGATAATGTACTTTTCTTCAGCACGTAATCCACTACGACACAAGAAGACTTAGAAATATAGCGTACTGTCATGAATTGAAGGGATGCAGGCTTACCTATTACAATTTAGCCTGTTCCAAATACTACAGAAACTGTAACTGTCACAAATACATATCATCATCTGCCTAGCCTTTTCCCAACTATATTGGGGTCGGCTTCCAGCTTAACCGGATGCAGCTGAATACCAGTATTTTACATGGAACGACTGCCTATTTGACCTCCACGACCCAGTTAGTACTGGTTAATACGATACCCCTTGGTAAGACTGGTTGTCTGACTTTTTGGGCCACTGACTACCTGTAACGACTGTCAAAGATCTAGAAATGACAGCTGGGACGCCTGGGACCAAAGGCTTAACGTGCTTTCCGAGGCACGGAGGAAACTCTGTATGTAATGGGCGGTCACCCATCCACAGACCAACCTAAGCAAGCATGGTTTAACCTAAAGATCGATCTGAGCGGCTGTTATTATTTAGCCACAAGCTCCTCCTCCAATTTTATACTTTTCTAACCTACACAATTTCTTAGTCATTCATCAACACCGATTGTATTAATCACTAGCTTTCACTCTCTCCTGCGGCCGTGTGGTTATTGTGGTTACCAGTTTCACCCCTTTTCACCCCGTTCTAGGCCGTATTTCCAATCATCCCTCCTTACATTATACAAGCAATTTACACGGTTCTGCCGCTTAGATTGGGAGTTTATATGTCAATCAGGCGTTCAATCAATCAACTTAGACCATGGACTTAGTGTGCAAATATTAAGTCCATGACTTAGACCTACCTACACTAGATTAGTATTAATTAATAAATTCAATCAACCAGGTAAACTTAAAAGTACACGATTTTTAGGGTTCCGTACCTCAGTCGACAAAAATGGAACCCTTATAGGATCATTTTGTTGTCCGTCTGTCAAGACCCTTTTTCTCAGGAACACGTGGAGGTATCAAGCTAAAATTATTTTTTAAATACTCAGGTGCGCTACCCGTTTAAGTCGCATATTAAGCGATTTCACAAGGGATTCAAAACCTATAGGGTACTTCCCGTTGACCTAGAATCATTTAATTTGGCAAGAAGCAATGTCTTACAGCACGTATTATCAAAAATATCTAAAAACCGTAAATATGAAGTTTAATAACAAAATACCCACAAGTTTATACGGGACCCTCTATGCGTGAGCACGAATCGTGGCCGATTTTTTACATATAAACCCTAACAGAGCTATAGCGTTCATCGTTTGCATCATAAAATTTATGCTCATTACTGACCTATGAAATAAAAGTGGACAAAAATATTCCGAAAACATTTAGTTGTATTAACGTAACGTTAGCCTTGGGGTAACTGTCAAAATGCGTGTTAATATCAAACCTTTTCATGTAGTTCCAATGTTACTTTGTTTTTTAGGGTTACGTACCTCTGTTGGCAAAAACGGAACCCTAAAAAACAAAGTAACATTGGAACTACATGAAAAGGTTTGATATTAACACCCTAGGATAACTTTGTTGTCCGTCTGTCTGTCAAGACCTTATTTCTCAGGAACGCGTGGAGGTATGAAATTAATATCAAATACTCAGGTCTGCTACCCCTTGGAGCAGTGAAAATATCAAACTTGTAAGTCAACGCGATCAAAAGATATGACCGCTTATGTCGCATATTTTGCGATTTCACAAGGAAATCAAGCCCTAAGGGTACTTCCCGTTGACCTAGAATCATGAAATTTAACAAGAAGCAATGTCTTACAGCACATGTAAAGGAAAAAATATGAAAACCGTAAATATGTAGTTTAGTAACAAAATACCTACAAGTTTATATACGACACCCGCGCCTCGGTGCGCGAGTCCAACCCGCACTTGGCCGGTTTTTTTGTTTGCCTTCTGTTGTTACGGTAAGGATATCAGTCAGTTATTTAATTGTACAGTTTTTACTAATTACTGCACTATCCCCATGAAGCGATAAGCGGCTGGGTGATAAGAAATTCTGCATTGATACTTAGTTTAAAAACTGTTATTCCATAATTTTAACGAATCGTTAAGATCGTGTGCCGTCTTAAGACAAAGTCTTCAAACAATGCAATTTAATATGTTATACCACCAATAGGTGTCGTAGGGGCTCGTACACACACGTGGCATCGTGCTACGACGCGACGTCGTATCGTGTTTATGTGTACGAGCCCTAAGGTAGGCAAACTTACTTTGTTTGTGTTGAGTGTCTGTGAGCAGCTGCAAATGTTGCGTCGTTGGAGTTGTGGTCGCTGGCGCTACTGCTACGATTATAGGGTTTTTCAATCAGAAATTTCTAAGTAGCAGCCCCAAATTGTGCCCGGTTGAAGGGAAAAGGCTCGCCTTCTATTGCATGGGACTAAACTATCCAAATATCAGTTCACTATTAGCTAACCCCTGCCTAACCCATCTAGTCTTCTTTTTCGTGTGGTTAGTGCCTAACCTGGTGACAGAGTTTTTATGGGGCCTCGGACTTGGCTTTACATGCCATCGACAAATATCTCTCAGGCATGTTGGATTCCTCACGATGTTTTCCTTCACCGAAGCTGTAAACTGATAATTATACAATACGCACATGAATACGAAAAATCAGAGGTGCGTGTCTTGGGTTTGAACTCGAGACCTATGAGTTGGCAGTCCGACGGTCACACCACTAGGCTAGCACTGCTTAAGCTTCGAGTAAAAGTTTAAGTTACTGTTTATGATCATGTTACACATTTTTGGTCATGCCCCTACTTAATTATACAGGGTTATTTGTAAAACACCAACAACCTCGCAGGAGTAGATTACTAAGATCATAAACAACAACATTTGTTCTACGACTTTTCCGAAAACAGACAAATCAAATTCAACTCTCCATACATACTCGTATGTCCGAACAGCTGATCGAGTTTTGTATAAAAAGACGTTTTTTTTTGTCTGTTTTCGGAAAAGTCGTAGAACAAATGTTGTTGTTTATGATGTTAGTAATCTACTCCTGCGAGATTGTTGGTGTTTTACAAATAACCCTGTATTCAGTTGTATACTTACTTATTGCCAATACACATAGTACATTCGCGAAATTGAGTAGTTTCCAGACAGGCAAATAGAATGTGACTACAAAACTTGTTTGCTGGCAAAGTTTCGCCAAGTTATACGAACTATGCCTTCTAAGGTTCTTTTATCTGTTCTTTGAAGATTGATTCGACCGTGACTTTGTGTCATGTTTAATCTTCTATACTACTTATAATAAATCTGTAGAGAGGTCAATTCTGTACATGAAATATATTTCCAAAATAACTGTCAGGGGGTGATTAGGGATCGATACTGATGCCAAAAATGCAATCAGTAAAATTTTTGTCTGTCTGTCTGTCTGTCTGTCTGTCTGTCTGTCTGTATAACCGTTATAGAAACAAAAACTACTGGACGGATTTTAACGAAACTTGGTACAATTATTTTTCATACTCCTGAGTTGGTTATAGTATACTTTACATCACGCTACAATCAATAGGAGCAGAGCAGTGAAGGGAAATGTTGGGAAAACGGGAGAAGTTACTCCATTTTTTAAGCTTCCGTCGCGTGTGCAACCTTAATGGTTAAAGCTACACAGAAATCATGTATGACGGAAATGTTCTCCTTAAAACTATATAAAAAATATCCCACGACAGCATATGTCTATCTTTTATGGTTGACTCACAATATCACGTGTAACTCCCGATAGCTTAGCAGTTCGAAGCTTTCTGATTATATTTGTCTACTCTTACGTTTATAACACTCTCAGTCATCCCTAATTAAAAAAGTTAACATTATTAACTATTCCATAAAAAATAATCATAGAAATCGGTATAGAAACACCAAAGTTATACATGAAATACACTAATAATATTTATTTATTTTTATTTGCCTGCATCAATGCCACCTAAAAAACGATTATCTTTATCTCGAAATTCGAGAGAAGCTAAGAGAATGAGAAATAGGCGTTCTCAAGAATCGGCAGAGGAAAGAGCACATCGGTTAAACTTATTGTTATTTTTATCTCAATAAAAGTTTATAAAGATATCTTCGGATTCACTTTAAATGATGCTGATTTTTGTATTACATAACCATCTATATAAATAAAATGGTAAACTGACTGACTGACTAGGTGATATCAACACACAGCCCAAACCGCTGGTCTTAGAGACATGAAACTTGGAGGGTGTGTTCTTTGTGAAGAGTAAGTATCCACTAAGAAAGGATTTTTGGGAATTCCACCCATAAAGGGGTAAAATAGGGGATGGAAGTTTATATGAAAGTCCGTCAGTTTTGAAGTTAGGATATTCAAATTTTGTGTTTAGGCTGGCAATTGAAAATTAATTTAAACGTGTCTCAGCGGATGAAGGTAAGTAACGATGTTTGTTCGGGTGGGATATTTTTCGACATCCACGTGGGCGAAGCCGCTGGCAGAAGCTAGTAATAAATAAAGGAGAGTACTTGCATGGACACAACCTTGTAGCCAGGATTTTCCATCAGCAACATGCTATAAAATACAACCTTGTGGAATCGGAAGTGCCGTACTATAGGTATGTGCCCGACCCAGTTCTCGAAAATGATAGTATTATTGTACTGGGGTCAATCCATCATCACTGACAGGACTATTGTAGCCAATAAGCCTGGTGGATTGTTGACATAACGGTCACTCCCTAGAACCTCGTGAAAGCCGAGAAAGATAAGCAAATCATGTATCTTGACTTGACTCGCGAGTTGTCGACTTGTGGGACGTGGCCTCAGCGATCATTGTGCCAATAGTCGTATCAGCCCATGGCTTAGTTGCCAAAAGCCTCTATCAATACCTGAGGAGGCTCTCGTTAGGCAGCTGGATCAAGGGCTTGATTCAGAAAGCGATACTCCTGAATACGGCTCGTATTGTTAGGAGGTTCCTCTCTCTGAAGCCCTGACCGCTGATAGCTTGGACCCTGTTCCCGATACCGGTGGGCTACATTTTATTTTAATTAAATGTTTTATATTTTTTTTTATTTTATTTGAAAATGTAATTAATTTGTAAAAAGATGTATAAAGGAAATAATAACTTTAAATAAAAACTTGATTTATTTAATATTCATTTAATTGATTGTTTATTTTATTAGTATAAAATCCTAAAAAGATCCATTAAACCTTTTCTTTTCAAGAAAGGAAACCTGTAAACACAGAATTTGTTTTTTATTAATATTAATTTATCAGCCTTCATATTCAAACATTTATTAGCTTTATAATAACTATTTATTTGGCTAATAAGGCTGCTATGCATCTTACACAGTTTATGTAAAATAATTAATTTTACGCCCTTCAATCCCTTCTTAACAGTCAGAATAATTTATTATTATTGAACTAACACTGTCACTTACGGGATATCTTCCGTGATTTTCAACAATTGGGAGCTCGCAAGTGTAAGTTTATTTATAAACCGTGTAAGCCTAAAACAGTGTTATTATTATTGATACCAAAAAGTTGTTTTGAATAATGAAGACATTTCCGTACGAATTTAATGTAATAATTTTAGGATAACGGTAGGAACGCAGGCACGCATATTAATTGAAGTGAAAACACTAAGCTAAAGAACTAATCGTTCTTTGGTTTTTATCTTCTATCTATCTATATATACTTATAATAAATCTGTAGAGAGGTCAATTCTGTACATGAAATATATTTCCAAAATAACTATCAGGGGGTGATTAGGGATCGATACGGATGCCAAAAATGCAATCAGTAAAATTTTTGTCTGTCTGTCTGTCTGTCTGTCTGTCTGTATAACCGTTATAGAAACAAAAACTACTCGACGGATTTTAACGAAACTTGGTACAAATATTTTTCATACTCCTGAGTTGGTTATAGTATACTTTTCATCACGCTACAATCAATAGGAGCAGAGCAGTGAAGGGAAATGTTGGGAAAACGGGTGAAGTTACTCCATTTTTTAAGCTTCCGTCGCGTGTGCCACCTTAATGGTTAAAGCTACACAGAAATCATGTATGACGGAAATGTTCTCCTTAAAATTATATAAAAAATATCCCACGACAGCATATGTCTATCTTTTATGGTTGACTCACAATATCACGTGTAACTCCCGATAGCTTAGCAGTTCGAAGCTTTCTGATTATATTTGCCTACTCTTACGTTTATAACACTCTCAGTCATCCCTAATTAAAAAAGTTAACATTATTAATCATATATTTTTTATTAATCATATATAATAAACTAGCTGTGCCCGCGGCTTCGCTCACGTGAGCGCGTATTATTTTGGCATTATTAGGGAACTATACATGGGAATGTGAAGTCGTAGTATATTCATAATATCCTCTACAAAATAATCCATTTTATATAATATTATAAAAGCGAAAGTAACTCTGTGTGTTTGTTACGTTTTCATGACTAAACAGCTGATTGGATCGTAATGAAAGGCAAGGAGATAGATTATATTCTGAGGAATGATATAGGTTATCGTATTTTTCTCACACATATTCATCAAAATTTCCACGCGAACGAAGTCGCGGGCAAAAGCTAGTTATGAATAAAATTTCAATAAGTAGATTCTACCGCAAGTTACGTTTTTGGTTAGAAAAAGCAAGTTTTATCCCTCAAAGGAGTCGTTATGAATGATAATTCGGAGCCTCCAACTGCTTGTCAATTTCGATAGATTGTGTAATAAAGTTACTCTTTTTCCCCCAGGAAACGTTCCCAACTTTTCAGATAACTTTCTACTTTCAGATCATTCCATTACGTTTTGTTTCTCCTCTTCAGTTACCGAACTTAAATGAACAGCAAAGAGAAACCTGTTTTGTTTGTGAGTTTAACTAAAACTGCAATTCAGCTAAAACCAGTGCCTATGGCGAAAGCAAAGCAAAATAAGCAATATAAAATGTATCGATCCATCTATTTACGAGCTGATTTCGCCTTCGAGTCACGTTGCTAAGATATCGTGCGCCCGTCACAATAGTTTATCAATAATAAACAAACAGTTGGCGGTAACAGTGTGCCTAACATACAACAGCAGATATCCGAAAGTCATGATTATAAGAATGTGGTATAAAACATCAAACTGAACCAATTTCTCAATGGGACCATCATCGTAATGGCGAAAAAAACCTGCTGTCCCATTCATTTGCGTCAAGTAGCTATTGAAACTTATAACAGCTGAAAACTTTTTCGCGGTAGAACGGTGTCATTAAATATTAAACATGTTTCTGATACCTCATCATCTGCCAAGCCTTTTCCCAACTATGTCGACCCTAAGGTCGACTTCCAGTCTAACCGGATGCAGCTGAATTCCAGTATTTTACATGGAGCGACTGCCTAACTGACCTCCACAACCCAGTTAGTACTAGGTAATGCGATACCCCTTGATTAGACTGGTTGTCAGACTTTTTGGGCCACTGACTACCTTTAACGACTGTCAAAGATTTACAAATGACAGCCGGGACCAACGGCTTAACGTACTTTCCGAGCCACGGAGGAAACTCGGTAATGGGTGGTCACCCATCCACAGACCAACCAAGGCAAGCACGGCTTAACCTAAAGATCGACCCGAGCAGCTGTTATTATTTAGCCACGAGCTCCTCTCTCTAATACCCACAAACTTTAAATTATTAGAACACCGCAACGCGAGGCAGATGTCAGTAACATGTCAAATTGAGACCATTTTAATCCAGTTCGATATTTCACCGCTTGTCGAGATATACTGGGCAATCTGGTCGTGTTCCAGTGAGCAGTTGAGCACTTTTATTGTCGTTTGTGATTAGTTGTGATAGGCGACGATATAAATGGCGCAGAATTAAACAGACAAAAGCTTATTTTATGCTTTATTTTGGTAAAAAAATTCGTGACATTGTTGTTCGCCTGAATTTTGAATATAAAATGCCTGAACATAGGTAATTGCTGTATACGAATTTTGAATTAATATTTTTATTGTATTTCAAGGGAGGTTATAAACCAATTGCAATAGTATTTTTTAAGGTCCGTAGTCAGGAAAACTCTTGACTTTGAAGGCCTTTGATGTACATCTGAAGACTCTTTAAATATTCAATTTATGTTTTTAAAAGCTCCTTTCTTACTCTTTGTCTTATCTCAAGAATTCATAAATTCATTTCTAAAGGTCGTTTCAAGTTTCTGACTTCACGATAGCCATTTTTAATGTATTTCTCAGGAAAAAACGGCTATATAAATAGGATGCTATGTGGCGTGCCTAGGGGCTAACAATAAATTCCCACAAGGCAAGCAGACTGTTCAGAAACCATGAAGAGTAGTAGGTTATAAGGGTAAGCCAAGATTAAAGGCTTGTATGAAACTACCGCCACTTAGAGACACTATTCATTAGAAAATGATAATAAATGCGTGGAAAAATATATTCTGAGTAAACACTAGTCATTAATTGCGTACTTAGAACTAAGGAAAGCGTAAGTAGATATAAGTTGATATTAGAAAAACTTCTTGAGTAGTAGTTTGCTAAGTAGTTCACGGTTTTCTGCAAGAGAGTGTTTTTTCTACGCGATCACTCGAAGTAGTTATAAGAAGCTTATGTTGATAGAAAATGTTTTTCTAAAGAAGTTGGCGTCTATGGTTTTGGCTCTTCATCCAAGCATCAATTCAAGTACTTGTAAGAAAAAAATAAGACCCCATAACCTTTTTTTTACTAATACTTAAGGTTTGAAATCTGGAGTTATTTGCCGTAATATAACTACTATTACTGCTTGCCAAAATGCCTACCCGTAATCAGACTGACTAAATTGACTTTACTGCTTTACCAACCTTACTGCATTTTTTTTTTTTCGGATTTGAAATCTTCAAATGAACCCCCCCCCCCCACTCTGGGAGGAGCGGAAGGGAGTGTCAGACTTGTACTGACTAAAACCCATCCATTTTCCTTCTTTGCCCTTTGTGTTCCAGGGCCACGGTATCTCTTTCGAACAGTCCCTAGGCAACTTTACTGCATTAAGAAGTTTTCTATCACTCACTGCAATTAGTTTACCTCTAGTATTATGAGATAAGATATTTTATGAAATATTACCGTTATTTGTCAAACATCATCAACATTCCAGTTAAAAAGACGATCTAAGCTGGACATTAGTCCCCCAAACATCTCCACTACAACCAGGCCTGTGCTTCCCGAATTCAACGACACCCGCGACCTTCACCTGGTCTTCAGTCTACCTTGACAAACATAGATATTGATTATTCCTCTTTCCTTAGTAACTTGCTTTGCTTACCTTGCGAGTACAAAATGTTATCTCAGATCTAGAACTCCGATTACCATAACCAATGCATTGAATCAACTGTAACCTACTTCTCCATAGAGGAGCAATTTAAGGTTATTGCTAAATAATAACAGCTGTACAGGTCGGTCTTCAAGGTTAAGCAGTGCTTCCGAGCTTTATCCGTGGATGGGTGATATCTATTACGAGTTCTCTCCGTTGCTCAGAAAGCACGATAAGCCGCTGGTTTCGGCTGTATTTTCCAGTTCTCGGTTGTTGACACTCGTAACGAGTAGTCAGAGCCCAAAAGTCTGAGAGCAAGTCTTATCAAAGGGTAGGCTTATCAGATAGGCCGACGCTCCGTGCAAAATACTGGTATTCAGCTGCATCGGGTTAGACTGGAAGCCAACCCCAACATATGCATAGTTGAGAAAAGGTAAGAGAGATGATGATGATTATCGACTTCTAAATTGAATTTTCAATTGTATGGTATTTACGGTGGCTACGGAGTACGATAATTGTCTCACGGGATCAGACTACCGGGATAAAAAGTATCCTATGTGTTAATCCAGGTTATAAGCTATCTGTGGGCTTTTCATCCAAATCCGTTCAGTAGTTTTTGCGTAAAAGAGTAGCAAACATCCATACATCCTCACAAACTTTCGCATTTATAATATTATAAGTAGGATTGAATGCAAAAAATTAACTACAGAAACATCAGGGTATGCCTCATGGTTTTTTGTAGATTAAAAAATTAAGAAGTTTCTCAGCGTATTCTTAATATCAAAATATAGTTGGCCGTTCGGAACCAAACTCATTACAGGTTGATTACGTGTAGCAAGGTTCTTATTAATCTTTTTCAAAACTACGGTACCGAAGATGGTTCCAAAAGTGACAGTAGCTACTGCTCAGTTTGAAACAATCCATTAACAGCCTAGATCTCTGTTACATGTAGTTGAAGACACCTAAAGGACTTGTAATATGCATCTTACTCAGCTTTGCTCAAGCTGTGGATTGATTGCGAGTAAAATACAATGAAAAACACAAACTATTGATTATTTTGCACAAAAGTCCTTATTTCTCAAATGAGATTGATATTTATAACTGGCCAGTATAAGCCAGTGGGAGCCATCATTAAAATTAAGAAGTCTTTTTTATACTGCACCATGAAACTTTTTGCTCTACTTATGTAAAGTGGAACAAGGATCTGCTGGCGCTCGAATGACGTTGACAGATGGTTATTTGAAAAGAGAACAAAAAACAAGATGGCGGTGATAGTTCCGATTTTGGCCCACGCAAACAGTTTCTTGTACTAACAAGCTTATTACAAGTGTAGCGCGTGGATCACGTCCATCACGTCCGTCCACAGAGGATGTGTCCTACGTGTTAACGTGACACATTGCGCCCATCGTTCAGAGGGAAAGTTGAAAAGTTTCTTGTGCTTGTTATATTATTTTGAGAACGGTATCTACGTGTGCAATATCATTTCAGTCTCCCAAAGGAATAAGTTATTTACAAACTGATTCTGCATATTTATACTGTACATGATCAATTGGAACTCCTCTCATTGCCCACTCGAAGTCCCAGCAGTGGGCCAAAATGTATCACTTGTGCTTTTGGGTAGAACGGGATAATTATAATATGTGCTAGTAGTCATATATGTGGTGTCTAGTAGTCAGGAACTAATAAACAACTCCGAATCCGAACGACTTCTTTGATTGTCGAAACCTATGCGCACCTACTCAACAGAGCTGAAAACGTTATGGTGTCTGTCACAAATATCTTCGCATTTTAATGGTTTCCTTCAAGCTTTTTGATTAAAGGTTATTTATGGATAGCTTCACCTGGGTATTACTAGTCTCATGATGGGAATAGAGTCGTGTGTGCACGCAGGAATTCATGCATAAATTCAATTCCGCCGAGTCGTATTCATGCTGCGTCAAGACGACGTACGCTGTAGGTGCTTAATCATACATATTTCATTAGAAATTGATGACATTCAGCCACTGAGATACTGAGAAACATAATATTGAATTCGATAAATATTATAGATATAATAATAATAATTAGTGCAATAGTCTCAATATTGTTAATAATTAAGGGAAAGAGCGAGATAGCCCAAACACAAGTATTATCAATTACTGGGGATGTCATATTTATAATCTATGTAACTGCTTTTGGGACAAATAAACATTTTTTTTTTTTTAATAAATATCGCCTATTCCAAAAACGACTAGTTACTGTTCAAATACCTTCATTCGAAATCTTCACAACTATTTGTCTCGCTTATTTGTTGAGTCAGAGACTTACTATGGTAGAAGCCATTGTTTGCCGACGACAGTAATAATGGCGAGCAAACCAGTAGCTCAGTGATGGGGTTACAAAACTATTTCTATCATGATAGTTAACAGTTCCATACTTCTCTAAACTCGTAATAGGTACTCGGAGACAATCTAGAACTGTAGTTCTGTAATGCGGCTTTTACGCTTGTGACGCATTCCGTTTTAGATTACCTACTCAAAGACAAAACTTTACAAATGTTTTTCACAAGTTTTTTTTTTTAATACCTGTTTTTAATGTAAGATTTTTATTTTAAACACCTCCACGACCCCCGTACTATTCAATGCATCCTAGTACAATGTTTTGAGTGCGTTACATTGAGTCCTACCGTAAAACATGATTTTTCACCCCAAAAAAAAGTCGTTTCCCAGCAATAATTTTTGCGTAAAGTTACTTAGTTTGATGTACAGAATGCTTAGTTGACGGCTTCGTTAAGGATCTTGTTACACCCTGTATACAACCAAAGTAGGAAACAATTTATCATGTGGTTTTCGAACGGTTTATTTGCCTCGTAAAATAATAATGTTGACAGTTGAACCAATTAAAACAGACTGCCAGAAAACATTTAATGTTGTAATAATACACTGATAATTAATCCACCATCCTTTATTTGTGTAAACTTTTACAATTTGCTGCTATTTATTTATTTTTACTATAGTTTATTTGTCAAACAAACACTCGGTTGCAATCCTGCTAGTAACAAAACTAGTTTTATATTTTCAAAAGCTAACACTAACAGCCTCGAAGCCACACCGTCGTGTTCCCACGCCAGTGAATCTGAAAGGTTAGTTGCGCAACGTGAAGGAGTTATCTATGCTACGAAACCAACATATCTTGAGATCTGGTGGAATTTAGAACTGCGTCTGAAATGTACTGAATTTGACAGGTGTATGTCGTTTTCCTTTGCAAGCAGCGCCACCCCAATGTCTCAAGTTATGTTGGTCAATGTATACGTGCTGCGGGTGGCTATCTTTTGTGTATCGAGTCCTTGAACTATCGCGTGCTAATCGGCGAGGCCGGTTCGCAGCCCTCGCCAATCTAACGCCCATCTTCCCCGTCACGCAGTTACATCGTCTACTTACATACCTAGATTATTGCAACACTTTCACTAACTAACGAAGAAAGTGAGTTTGACCTTCGGTTTCTGACAGCGAATTTAATCTGCTGTCAAATTGTAGTGAATGATTTGATTGTGAACCCCAACGAGTTTGACAGAGGCGTACTGGTGGTTCACCCACATTTTGCCAGTTATGTTTAAGTCTCGTGCATGTTATAGGGCGCGAACCTAATGCTACCTACCAGGCACAAACCCAGCATTCGGAATCCTGATAGATAGATATATACACCCAATAAAACTTTGTCAGATCTGGGAAACGAATCCCAGACCCCATACTCAGCAGTAGTGCTGTTATTGGGTAATTGGGTAGTGTGTTGTTATTGGGTATTTTCATCAGGAATTTCTCAGTAGTAGCCACGGGGTCTGGATCTGTGCTCGGTTGATAGCAATAGGCTCACCCCCTATGACATGGGACTTAAACATAACTGGCAAAATTCGGATGTACTATTAGGTACTCCTCTGCCTAACTCTTCGAGGATTACAGGAGTGTCATTGTGTTTAAAAAAAAAAAAAGTGTAATGGTGTCACTCTCCAAGAGCTAAGGCTTCATAAACCTTTAACCTTTACGTCCATTTCTTAAAAACTACTAAACTGATTTTGACGAATCTTGCACTAAATACTTCATCACCATCAGCCCACAGCAGTCCACTGCTGGACATAACCCTCTTCAGTTGCACGCCACTGAACTGCATTCTCGGCAACTCTCATTCAGTTGCTACCAGTCACCCTGCGAAGATCGTCACTCCACCTAGCCTGAGGGCGTCCCCTCCCACCTTACGATGTTGATGTGTGTTTTCATTTATTGTCGTATTATTGGGGCCACCTTGTCTGTTATGTTTGTAAACGCTAATCTCCGGAACCACCCAAACGATTTCAATGAAATTTTGTGAATGTGTTCGGTTGGTTCCAGTTTGAAAGCTAGGGTAGTTTTTCGAAGCAGAGGTGGGTCGCTAGTTATCTTATAAAAAAGAAACACGTTTATTGGCACTTTTTACGTGAATGTAATACCGTTTTTCTTAATTTTAATTCATGAAAACAAAATATGTCTTTTAGCGCCATCTCGCGGTAATTTCGGGAATCGGGAGTAATTCTAACCATTTTTGATAACAATAAGTATGGCCACTGGCCACGTTGGAAAACCCTTTGTTAGAATCGAAGCGATGCTAAGCGTAACGTTCGCTTCGTCTACGCAAGCTTTGCAAAATGCTACGCGGGTGCTACGAGGCTGCTACGCTGTTGCTACGCGGCTGCTACGCTGTTGCTACGCGGCTGCTACGCTGTTGCTACGCGGCTGCTACGCTGTTGCTACGCGGCTGCTACGCTGTTGCTACACGGGTGTCACGCGGGAGCTACGCGGGTGCTACGTGGGTGCTCCACGTGTTTCGAACTGCACACAACTCCTTTTGCTGCACATTAAGAAAACCTTGTTAAATCTGAATTTATTTTATTTCGCGAAACTAGTCAAAGCATCTTTTCAAACAATAATTTATTTTTATTTTATTATGGTTTGGTGGACTGCTTCGTTGGACTTGTGGTTGTGGTCGCAAGCGCGACTGCTGAGCATGACGTCTTGGGTTCGATCCCGGGTAGTAGTCGGGCATAGTGTTATTGATTATTTCCATCAATAATTTCTTAGTAGCAGCCACGGAGACTGGTTTGTGCCGAGTTGATGGCAATAGGCTCTCCCCCTATTACATATGACTTAAACATAACAAACATACTCTACACCTCAGCCTAACCCTTCGGGGATTACAGGCTTGATGTTATGTATGTGTAATGGTTAAACCTCTTAGTTAGTAGTTATAGGTAGCACAAAACTAGTACTCCTGTTAAACTTACCTCTTTTGAAAGTACTTCGGACCCTGTTTTTTTGTTCAAATATTTAATTACTACTTATAAAAAATATAACGTCTGGACCTTTTTCTGAGCCAGTGAGTGTACACATAATTATAGTCATAGTTTTTTTTTTTTTGGTTTTAATCCGTGGTTAAATTTTTTCTTTAACTTTCGAATTACTTTTAACGCAAATACACAAAGGCATGGTTGTGAGTTTTTTTTTAGTATTAAAGAAAACTCATTTTAAAATTAAAAAACTTTAATACTTTTCCCGGTCCAGGTATCGAATCGAGAACCCCCACGCTCATGAGTCCGACTTAGGGACAATACATTTTTATGATCATTTTGGTCATAAAATGCTTCACCATTGTCTGCAGCGATGACCCATTTGTGAGTAAATTCGGTTGTCACAGTATGGTTGATAAGGACGAATTTGAAACATGTCTTGAGAAAAGTAAAATGATTGGGTCTTCCCTCTTCTGAGTAGCAGCACAGTAGAGGAAAACCATAGAAACGAAGGATGGATTGTGTGCCTGCTGCGATGACCGCTAATAAGAAAAAAACACATGTTGATCTGACTTCAAATAAATTAAAATTCATGTCTATTTACGTCAAAAGAAAACATCGAGATGGAATCCGTCTTGAAATTAAAAAATCGTGAACGTGGTCACTGACGGTGGACTACTTTTCACCGTTATGCCCTGAGTATTAAGGTTGAAAAGTGGTCGACCGTCAGTGAGCGCGGTTTTAAATTCCTTATATTAAAGAGCTTTCTTTCATGTGAAGAAAGATTTTTCCTTTTCGAACAATAAAAATAAACCAGGTCGTAATCATTACTGTGTTCCCCGAAATATCAGGAAAAGGCAAGTACCTTAAGTAAGTTACTACTACACAAACAAACACTTTAAAATTAAATTATAATAAAATACTAAAAAATCGATTACTTTCCGTTTGTAAACAGCTTATGATAATAAATGTAAACTTTGCCATGAATCAATAAATAGGTAGGTACGTTACAAAACGAACGCCTGCAGCATCGTAAAGTAAATTAAATAATTTGTTGGGAATGTGTCAGCTCTGGGGGCCTAATATCGACGTGTCACGTGAGCGCGGGCCGCAGCGACACGGCGCGGCACGGCGACACCGTGCCTTTCAGCTGAAATATCCGATGGTAGAAGGGGAGGTTGTGCGAGGTCACGCCTGTGCTCGGCTGTCTCCGGCCGCGTCCGTCGCCACTCGGTCGAGCTCTGGCTCCGCGACGCGCGCACAGCGACCTCTTGCGTGCGCCGCTACAGTGCCCCATCGAGTTTACGTCCAGCGACCACGCTGCGGACTCTGCCGCTTCTCACACTGCCATCGAATTGTTATCTTAATATCGTTCCTAGGCGACTCGCCTTTAGCGAACGACCGCCGCGAATCAAAGCTAAAACGTATAATTGCAACACGACACACCAAAACTAACGCATTTCTCACAAAACGATCCGTTCGTGCTGTAAACGAGTCGAGCGCTTAATCGATCGACTGCATTAAAAAGTAAAAATTATTATTATCGTTTTGCAGTCGACCTTTGCAGATTTTGTTGCGCTGCCATAGGTGTTCTTTAGTTAAATTTTACACACAAGCTAAAAGTGGTCAAATATCGCTTAGGCTTATTGAGTAGTCCATAATAACGTGTGGTGCCGACCTGTGCTTAGTTTGCTCAGTGAACATCAGTGCGTCAAAATTGTCGAGGTGTTTTTCTTCGTTCGTTTCGTTGCGGGCTTATTGTTATATATTCTTTCGGTTGGTTCTTGCTTTGTTTTGTTATTCTTGTGGGGAAAAACGCGATCCATGCTTGGAGTTATGACTACCATGGTATGGTTTCCTTTGTCTAAGTTATTTATCTACTTTTTCTCTTCTTAGTAAAAGAAGTTAGATCACATACATTATCACATGTTGATGCTTTTAGATTGAACGAATGTTACAACATTTTATGAAAGACCATCGAACCATTCTTCTTTCATAATTTCTTGTAGGGTTTGTTGGTTCTGACTGAGTAGTTTATATCTAGCCATTATCTAGTTATTTTGTATTTTATTTAGTCGTTTACATTGTATTTCTATAATAAAGCCGTGCTTCTCGCTTTGGAAGCTTCATTGTAACGAGAGTTACACTCGCTATATTGTACCTATCTATATTCATGGTATGGCGGCGATTCTATTGTAAAAACTATGCAGAGCATGCTGCCCCTCCCACAAGTTCACATTCTGGAAGGATTCCCAGGGGTTCAGTACAGGCTTGAGCCGCGCTACATACAATACCCATCAAAACTCGCATTGTTGGCGTAACGCACAGCTTTAATTCATCTGTAGCCACATCAGTTCGTTTTGCTACTGGACACTATTACATAACGTTATATATTTAAGTCGTTTGTTGTACGTGACATATTTCGCCATTTATTGCTACATTATCGTTTTAAATCGCAAATGACAGTGACAGCTGCAGAGGTCGTTTCGTTTCTCTATATTAATTTCATAACACTGGCAACTTATAATAATTCGTTATATATTGTTACATAGTTGAAGAAGAAAATTCTACTCAACTAACACCAGAACACATTATCACTACGTACATTACCCAAAATGTTAAATTAACTTTCATATTCTTTGCGCTAGTAAAACAAAACGATGTTGAAATAAAGAAATACAGTCGTAAAAAAAAACTTTATGATTTACCTCTATTCTTGCAAATACCAGTCGGCATTCCAGTTATTCTATTCTCGTAAAAGTTCTCTGAATTGGCATTATCAACGGAAATCTGAGACGAAGAGCTTGCGGCGTTATTAAGTTAGAGTTTCTAAGAAGAGGATGAGGTGTTTTGTTATAAACAAAGAGTCTTCATAATTTATGAATTATGTATGTGTATATTATCGCGGTGCCTGTGAGAACGTGTGCATAGATATTATGTATGCTTCAAGTTCGCAGCTCGTCCCCTGGGCCTCGTAAAGCTAGTTTACGTAATATGCCACTCAATGCCACACATCTCTGACACTGAGTGTAGGCAAGCTGCTAAGCTCCATCAGACTTCGTCTTATATAGTCATACTGGGGTATTTTCATAGGTATATTCAAAATAAATGGAGTTTTCAATAGATGTGAAAATAATAGTGAATTATTTAATTAACTATTCCTGCATAAGTCAGTATTTTAATTTTATGAATTTCAATGTTTTGAAAGGAAATCCTCGAGGAGTTGTACTTTGTATATTTGACACATAATCAATTTCAATTGTTTACTACTAGGGAAACTATTCCTCAACAATTAGTAAACCAAATTATACTGCCATCATTTGATACATTAATAATTACATAATCGCTCAGCTTTGCTAACACTAGCTACGCAGCTTTTTCAAAATTACTCGTAAATCAGTCATCATACTTCCACACTACCTACACAGGCCCAAGCCTTATTAAAGTAGAAGATAACACCAACAGAACGACACACAAATTGGCTAAGGTATCAGTTTGTATAAAGCTGAGATCACAATGGCAGCACGGGTTGGTTTAACAAGACGTTTCATTCGATATTCGTATTGTATTGTCGTTCAATGTCAGTTTCCTCGTGTCCGTCATTATTCTCGAGCTCCGACAACGGAGAGAAACGTCTTGCGCACATTGAACATGTGCACAAAAAGATGAAAAGAACCGCCTCCCCATTGACACAGTGTCTTGAATGAGGCCCGGCCTCGTTCTCCGCTTTCAGGCGCTCGTAGCTGTATGCCTATTAGTCGTGCTCTATACACTTGAACTACTGTCTTAGCCGACATTTGTGGAAACTTAAGCTGGTGCTTCCGAATACTTATACGAAATAGTTGTGTTTCCTTTTGACCATTCTTATACCATTTCGCTGTTATAATAAAATATACAAAACCATACCATCGTAAAACTATCGTGAACACTACCATGCAGTAACTGAGATTGTTTACTAATACATACATACGATTACCGGGTTAGAAGAGTACGAGGGTTCAGAAGTGTACGTGGGGATAGATCGATCATCTATGCAAAACACGGCAATCGCACTCCTGGAGTCGGCGTCGGCGTTCGAGCGGGCCGTGCTGGAATGTGAGCACCTGGAGGCGTCGGAGCACGGTGGGTTCCGGTGAGGACGTTGGCGCGGCAGCGGCATGGAGGAGCGCGCGCCGCCGGACGTGCCGCTGATCGTGTCGCCGCCATGCGCCGGCGCCGGCGCTGCGCTCACCACCTCGCGGCGCGCCTTGTCCGCGCGCGGATCCCGCGACGACCAGCCGCCCTCCACGTGGCGCTCCTCGGTGCGCGTACGTGACACCGGTTTCCGCGGCTCACGCAAGAGTGTCGTTCGCCTCGAACCGCCCTGTAATGGCCTCAACGGGTTGCCCGCCATCGGCAAGGAGGTAATTCATTTATCTCTTTGCCAGATATTGTGATACGATGATTGTTATTTACATTTAAATTTAAGCGATCTGAAAATGCCAGGGGTCATTTGTCGATTCACCGTTGTTATTACCTAGGATATTGCGCTGGTTTCTGATTTTTACAATAATTTGGAAGATCAATGTTTTCTTCTGCGACAGACGGACTGCAATGGGGAGAAAACTTACGTATTTCTTCAAATAATTAATTTAGCCCATGCGGCGCGATGTGCCGAATGAACATGTTTGTGATCTCTGCAACCTGCAATTGAATATAAACCATTCCGATAAACATTACTATTCCTAATCATTGTTCATTCAATAAAAATATTGAAGTAGTACTACATTTTTGTTTTGAAATAGGAACGTAAAACTCCAGAGAACCTAAGCATTTCAAAACTATTTTCAATAGATCTGTTATTAAATTATTAGAAAGGATTAGTGAACATTATTACACAGAATTTTAAGATCGACTTGAACCACAAATTGTCACTAGTCTGCAACTCTGCATACATACTCGTACATACACGAATACTTCATCCATTAATTTTTCATAGTAATAAATCTTAGCTTTTGAGAATGGATTTTGTTTCCTCATTTCATCGGGAATGCCTTCGCTGACGTACGTAATGCATCCTACTTATCTTAAACATATAACTTAAACTTACTTGTAGAACGTATGACCTAGCACCTGTTCTAGTAGTTTTAAACTATACTCGTACGAATTATGTGATTTCGTGTAAAAACAATTCGAAAAAAAAAAGTAACTAAACATAAACTTTGCGTACAAACTTTTATTTTGTTTTATAACTGACGGCTGCGAGGCAAATTGTGTGTCATTAAAATACCCAAAAGGTTATGTTTTTTATGCAAATCAAGTAACTCTTTGTTTAAATAATGCGTAGCTTCGACAAAGTTATAAGGTTTTTAAAAAAAGTGCAAATCTAACAATAATTAAATTTTCAGCAACGCTATACGTAACATTATAAGTATTTCCGAGTATTTTCCTGAATGCGTGTGTTGTCTGTTACATTTCACACACGCCAGTCGCCAGCTACCATACTCGTAGGCTCTCATAAACAATGGTGACGTCATTGTCCGCAGGTACTGTCTCTGGGCGCGACGGGCGGCCACAAGGGAACCACGCAGCCTTCTCACCCCTGCACTATCCTCCACCATTCTCCTTACAAGGTAAGAAATGTATCTACGTCAGACTCAGCACATTCATTTACAAGAATAACATTCCAAATGTTAAAACAACGATTATTCAATTCTCCTTCACAAATCTAATCTACCCTGTAATTATTTAATAACTACAGTGTAGCGTTTGAATTGTTCGTACTATAGTTTGCACATAAGAAAAGTATAAATTATATTCGTCGCATTGACCTCGCTCTACTCGACACCACGACACGCAACACGCTACAATTCCAAATAGTTTTGTTGTAAAATATTTAAATCGTAAGCTGTAGTCTATTAATTTTGCACAAACTTGTTTTACAGGCCGCTTGGGATTGGTTGATTCTTATATTGGTGATCTACACGGCGATATTTACTCCTTACGTGGCCGCCTTTCAACTGAACGAGCCTGACTTTGATAAACGTTCCCGTAGCTTCGGCGAAGACCCCATAGTAGTCATCGACATGATCGGTAATATTCATATCTAGAACAAATAAATTAAACGCCAGACAGCGGCATACTTTGGCTCTTAAACTAGAGCTTTTGAATTTATGGACAGTAGCCAGGAAAAGGTCAAAACCTTGGGCTCTGCGTCAATTCCATACAATCCCGTCTACGACCTAAAATCTTATTCCAATTAATAAGTAAAATATTCTCACTGTTCATTTTATTCCAAGTATCAACAGTAATTTGTACATATCTATGCATAATCAGTGTAATTATAACAGTAAAATTTAACGCAGAACGTTTTAATTCCAGTGGACGTCACATTCATAATAGACATCCTAATAAACTTCCGCACCACGTACGTGAACGTGGCCGACGAAGTGGAGTCGGACCCCGCCAAGATCGCCATGCACTACCTGCGCGGCTGGTTCCTCATCGACCTGGTCGCCGCCATCCCCTTCGACCTGCTGCTCTTCGGCACCGACACCGACGAAGTGAGCTGCTTTACCACCTACATACACCACATTTGGTTTCATCTCACATACGATACCTACACAAACTTAATTTTAGAATTAGACAACAAAAAGGAATGGCTGAATAGAAGACAAAAACACCAACGGCCTTACCGTGATTCGCAAACTTGTACCGATAGTCACTCGCCAAACAGCGACAATCGATTGAAAACGTTTTTGGAGCGTGTACTAAGTAAGTTTGCATTTCACGGTAGATATCCAGACGATCAGTTGTCCGAAACGGTGTCACAGCTCTCGGAATCCCGAACTTAATACACTGAGAGTTCACAAAATATCGATGCAGTTAAACTAGAATATAAAAATAACACAGTGGTCACAAGTGGAGGCCATACAGTACAACAAGATTAGGGTGGCGAAGCACGATACATTCCGCATTGTGAAGGGTAAAATAGGTCATAAGAATATGAAAGCGAACTAGGTCAAGTTAGGGTTGACGATAAACATTTCAAGACGAAACAATAAGTACTTACAGAGTGTTTGAACAGTAATAGATTGTTTCGTTCGGGATGAACGGTTCTTTCGGACAAATGAAGTTCTGGTTATTTCTAGCGAGTCACGTAGTTGTGGAATGCAGTCAATGCAACTTTCACTATCGATTAGGTTACCACAGCCGATCATTTAAAGATCCCACTTTATATTTGAATCAACCAGCTATTCATAGTAAACTATTTTAAAACAATCAAACTGTGTAAACCGACTAAAATCATATCATCCAGTATGTTTTGTTCGTAAGCAAAGTTGATTTGTGATTTTATTTTGATTTAAGACAACTACTTATTACCTGTTGATTTTGTTGACTATTAGTAACCAATCGTGATTTATTTTATCATTTGTTAAATAGTCACGTTGTGGAGAATGCCCGAAGGTGGGTGCGTATTGAATTTGTAATACCATTTCTTGTTACAGCAGGGGCTGGAAAGTGATGAGGTATACCATCTTTGTGAACTATTTTTATGTTGCTGCCACTCAATTTTATTATATTTTTAGTTGACATATTTTATTCATTAATTTCCACTAGCCATTTTGAATCCACTAAGTGAATGCGTTAATGGAAGATATGGACGCTTCCCATGAGCAAAAATGTCAATCATTATAAGTCGTACACCGTTCCCGACATGTTCCGAGCTCACTAGTTGTCACGAGCTTGCGCCGCAGAGTACCGACATGTACTCAGACCTCCATGCTCCATGGCTAGATCCGAGCAGGACATCGCTCTGCGTAGCGTTTATTTAATAAATCATATGAAATATGCGTAAGTCTCAGTGGTCGGTCCTTCCAACTGAATTCAAGCTTCAAAGAGTCGAGTTTGAATAGTTTTACAAAGTACCACATACTGGTGGCGTTAGATGCGTCTTGGTAATCAGAAAATGTATCATCTTTTTTTATATTTGAGCATAATATTTTAGCTTTATTAGCACATACCAGTTACATTATATACTTAGATTTGTAATGATATACTACTTGCATAATTACTTACTGATATAGTTGAGAACCTCATATGTACGTACTATTTAGTACCACTAACTAGATTCACTAAAATAGCATCAAGGACGAAAATTATTTTAGAAGGCATCAAGTAGGTCTTTAGTTAGATGTTGAAAAGAAACATTAAAAAAAAAAATTGTCATGCGGATATGATTTCATAGAGAAAATACATTGGTGGAACATTTTTCATTGGCTTTTCTTAGTAAAAGTACGTACAAGAGTCACGAAATGCACAGAGCTTGGTAGCAATTACGCTCACACTTCCCAGACTTTATGTACCGATCAATAGATCGCCTTTATTCACGACAAGAAGCACCAAGTTATAGTGTCCGTCCCGAACTTACATAACTACTTAAAGCACCCACCTTACATCAAGCAATATATCAATATATTGATGTACTATACTGAATCCGCCACTGATCTGTATACCCACTTACATTTATTTACTCATCGTTATTTGTGTTTGTTAAAATTTACTAATTGGTTTAAATGATCATCTACATTGTTATTTATTTTCTTACATACATAAGGATTACCTATTTTTATTTAAATTTAAATAAATTGTTTTGAAACGATTTAATTTTTTTTGTTTTTCCTTTTTTCCAAATCCAAACCTAATAAAACTAAATCAAATGTAAAACAACCCGCAGTGCACGGTTCGAACCATTCGAAGTAAGAACCCATGAGAGATCGGCGGTACGTTTCAAAACTTATACTTTGAGTCACTCATCGAGAGCAATCCATCGACAAACAGCATCAGCTTCACAAGCAAAGCTTCCCATGACAAATACAGCACAAAACGACTACACGTGTGAATGTCACAACTATTAACAGTACTTAAAAATTAATATTACTATAAAATTAACTCAAATCTGTTTGTGTGCCCTTTATTACGTAGCCGTTGAACTAAAGCTTTTAAATAACTACAACTTTTCTAAATTTTTAAACACCTCTGCTAATTTTTATATAATTCTAATACGTAATTTTAATGATTTCTTAAGAACTCTTCTTTTACCTATGACATAATAAATAAATTCAATTAATACGAAATCCTTTAGGTAATACTTTGTTGTGGTATAGACAAGCGACGAAAATGTTGATAACTTTAGGTAAGTCCACAAAATCTCTAAATTCGGATATTTGCAAAACATTTCTGCCAAGAGTTTTTTAAATGCACCGAGTATTATGAAAATTACTAATCTTTGTATATATTTCTAATTATTGTATACGCTTAAAATTTAAACTCACACGACCATTAAACATTCACAACAACACCACGGTGTAGGCGCTGAGGTCAGATATACTTAGAGGGACTATGTAATTGGCAGAGAACTAATATCAGTAATCAAACAGTATTATGCACCGCATTATGTACGAAGCCAGCTAATTTTATAGTTTTAAAATAATCGCTTTTAATTCTGCAAACTACATACATATATCTAAGTTTGAGCTCAGCAGCATTCATAGGCCAGTTTTTGCTTAGTTAGCGTGGTTTTCGCAGCGAGGCCTCGTTGATGCTATTTAGTTTTAAGCGAAAATTTCATATAACGCTTGAGTTGGGTTTGCGGCTAAGTTTCGTTGCACAGCGGTCACGGATCGTTCTGAGGTGTGGTTGTGGTGCTTGCAGACCACGACTCTCATCGGTCTGCTGAAGACGGCGCGCTTGCTGCGGCTCGTGCGGGTCGCGCGCAAAATTGACAGATACTCCGAATATGGCACCGCCGTACTGCTCCTACTTATGGCCACTTTTGTCCTTATTGCTCATTGGTTGGCCTGCTTATGGTGAGTTTTTAATAATACTTGCACAATAAGGACAATTCATCACAACTTAAATTCAAATCAATCTTACTCAAAATAACTTTATTGTAATTTAATAGCCCCAATTCTGAAATAACTTGAAAACATAAAAATCCCATAGCTAAGGGCAAGTGATACAAGCCCATAGTTCAATAAGTTTCAATTCAAATGTTCTTTAGCTTACTTGCACCTGTTCACCTGTACTACTAAACTCGTCTTGTCATTCAGGTATGCTATCGGTAGTTGGGAACGCCCTCAGCTCCACGCGCCAATAGGATGGCTGGATGCCCTCGCCAATGATGTCCAAGCTTCTTATGACAACTCCACTGGTCCATCCATGAGGTAATGTACAAAAAATACGTTAGAATAAACAATCAAAATATCACACTAATATGAAATATTGCTTTTCAGATCTAGATATATAACCGCTTTATACTTTACGTGCACGTCGCTTACAAGCGTTGGGTTTGGGAACGTTGCGCCGAACACTGACATGGAGAAAGGGTTCACGATATTTGTTATGCTGGTTGGCTGTAAGTATTCTTGGCAACTTACCACTGTATCTTAAAATAATTGAAAAACTGGCTCTTATCGCACTCGTCAGTATTAGGTTCAGAATGCATTCTGTATTTCACAGTCTTGATTTTTTTTTTTCATTTATTTCTACTAATGTTTCATTTTCACATAAACTTATGTTCAATTCCTATAGTCGTCGATGACTGTTTTGTTTAGTCTCAGCAAAGAAGCGCATGTTTTTAATGCTTGAATATATTATGAATATTAGAATATCTAAGTTGTGTTTATAAATAGAATATCATAAATTAACATAACTACAAATATAAGTATTTGCTTTTATCAACAAATTAACATTTGTGTTCTAAATCCAAAAATATTTAATTTTCTATTTATATTAAAAAAGCAAACTAAATAATAGTTTCATAATGATTAATTCACTGCAGTTCTCGGCTGCATAACATAGCAACCTCGCCAAAGTTTCCCCACTTGAATCAAAATGTACTACTTCTGACCTAATGTTCACGTTGTCAATTAACAGGCCCTTGGTAGCCCGGAGCTTTGACGATATTTGTACTAGAAATAATTTTACATAATTTGAAAAAAACATTTGCATTTGATCAAGGCAGGCGGCTGTCTGCTTAAACATTGGTTTAAAAATTATAACACTCACATCACGTGATATCAATGATCACTCCTTCTCTACATGAATATAAGTTCTTTCGTGAATTGGGAGAATTTAAAGCTCATTTCATTATTACTACGGTATCTATAAATTAATGCGACGGCACTACGGCAAAGACTACACCGAGACAGAAAATTAGTTACCATTGCGCTAGAAAAAGAACATGACAATATCACATTAATCATTTCTTCTTGCAGCTCTCATGTACGCCAGTATCTTCGGTAACGTATCGGCTATTATACAAAGACTTTACTCTGGGACGGCTCGTTATCATACACAGATATTGAGAGTACGAGAATTTATTCGCTTTCATCAGGTACGACACCACTATTTTCAACTTATAAATACCCACAAAAAGTTGATTTTTCAGTAATGGTACTCATGATAAGTAGCCTCTTATCATTCGCCCTCTTTTCAGCTGCTCTAATCAGATGAAAAGCGCTTTTTTCTCTAAATAATCTATCACGAAAACAATTGATTTAAAACCTTGTTCATTGTTTTTGTAGATAGGGAATCCTTTAAGACAAAGACTGGAGGAATACTTCCAACACGCCTGGAGCTACACGAACGGAATCGATACGTCCAGCTTACTCAAGGGATTTCCGGAGTGCCTCCAGGCAGACATCTGTCTTCATCTCAATAGAAACTTACTCGCTAATTGCTCAGCATTTGATGGTGCTAGTCCTGGGTGCTTAAGGTAATTTATTGATTTTTTAAAACTAAACTAAGAATATTAATACTAAACTAATAAGAAACTGTTTTTTTTTGTAATAGTTACTAGAACTAGATAGATATAGATACTGTATTATAGATTAGATAGATATTGTAAATTAAGTATATTATAGTAGAGATATAGATACTGTGATACTACAAGAAATAAAAGGCTTTTTGTTATTATTGGTATGTAATATGATTATCGAATTTATGTATATTAACTACGCGAATTATACACAAACATCCTTAATATTACTTAATGCCAGTGAAAAAAAAGTACATTTATTTATTCACGATTGAATTTGATCATTAAAATAGTAAATTCAACTTTAAAACGCCTACAACAAATAAATTGTTTTTTTTTTAACCCTAAAAAAAACAATTTTTAAACCGAGTTTCGACGCAGTGTCACATATAACGTTTTTCTTTCGTTTCTAGAGCCCTCTCGCTGCGGTTCAAGACGACGCACGCGCCCCCTGGCGAGACGTTGGTACATCGAGGCGATGTCCTCACCTCCCTCTATTTTATATCCCGAGGCTCTATAGAAATCCTGAAGGACGACATTGTTATGGCTATTTTAGGTAAGTTATTATTATTAAATCGCTAAAAAAAGCAATCAATTTCTCAGTCTAGCCCACCTTTTCTGGTTCTAATGATTTGATGGAAAAGTTCGCAGCTCGTTATGATTTTACGCAGGTTCAAAATCAAATAATTGATTTGTATTAATATTTGTAAGTCAGATGCACACCGTTCAACTATTCGTCAGATATTTTCATTTTATTTTTATTACCTTAGAAAAAAGCCTCAGGCGATGCGCTTGTATCGCAGCTTGCGTCAAGTAACACGTATGCGTGTTAGATAATTTTTCGTCTGTTGCGACTTGTGTCATTCTCTAACTTAAGACTTCTTTCATTTGTTTTGACCGCATTCACTGTCACAACACTCGAGGGTGTAGTTCGCGGCCACTGAATTAAACATGTTTATTTAAGTAATCAATCTCACCGATTTTACGCTTATTTTGCCCAGGTAAGGACGATATATTCGGCGAGAACCCGTGCATCTACGGCACGGTGGGGCGCAGCAACTGCCGCGTGCGCGCGCTCACCTACTGCGACCTTCACCGCGTGCATCGAGACGATCTGCTCGACGTGCTCGACTTCTACCCCGAGTTTCGCTCCTCTTTCGTCAACAATCTCGAGATAACCTACAACATGAGGGACGTAAGTAAAAAATAAAATACGGCCGAAGCATAATAATTTTCAAGTCATGTCAGTATAAAAATAATGAGAAAACATGTAAAGGAATTGTGTTATTATGATACGACTGCGCTTCAATGATTTCCCACGAAGATAATTAAACAACTGGCAGTAGGAAATCGTAGCCAGAGGATGCGCTACGAGTTTTGCTACGAGGCTACGACCGTAGCACCTCTACGACGGCGTAGTCACTTCGTAGCAAGGAAAAACTACTGATAAAGACATGTCTATAATAGACTATTTTTTTTTAGAAACAAACTATTATTTGTATAATTGTATCTTGTCTACGAAGCTACAATCGTAGCACGTCTACGACGTAGACATTTCGTAGCACGAGGAAAGCTCCTGTTAAAAGACAGAAACGTGATGTTTATTTTTGTACATGTTGCAGGAAGAACTGGGTGGTATAGAGCCAAAGCGTCGTATGCGCTATGAAAACCCGTGCGATGCGCGTTTGTTGCGGGAAGCCTACGCGCGCACAACGCGTCGGCCACACACTGAGACTTTCGCAGAGAAAGTGGTGAGTTGAACATTTTTTTCTTCTTAAAAAGTTCGCTCTTAGCAATAAGACTGCCCATTGTGTCACACGTAAAAAGTCTACTTTTTCATACCTGTAGTTTGCATGGTGTACATAAAAAAGAGTATTAATATCTTTTTTTTTTCGAATAGTCTTTACTTAGAGCTAACATATGATAGGTCACGAATTAGGTTGTGATTTTTTTTAAGTTGAATTTTTAACCGAAATATGAAATAATAAACGATATATTCAAAATTACACTTTTTCCATCAAAAACGGTTGTCAAAGAAATGCATGCTTGCAATCATAATTTACTCATCAGTTACACGAAGTAAGCATCTGCCTAGCCTTTTCTTAACTATGTTGGGGTCGGCTTCCAGTCAACTGGATGCAGCTGAATACCAGTATTTTAGCGACTGCCTATCTGACCTCCATAACCCAGTTAGTACTGGGTAATATGATACCCCTTGGTCAGTTATATATCAGTTACACGAAGTACCAACCCACTTTGACAGGACTCTCAGTGCAGCGACGACGACACGGAGTCTCCGGCCAGTCGCGGCATCCTCGAGTTCTCCGCAGACAAGGCAGGGCAGGACGTCACCCCGCTCAACTTCAACTTTAGCAAGCAGCGCTCCACCACGCTCAACTCCATCACAGGTAAGCACACGCACGCACACAAGGAATGAACCCTTTTGTTTCTTCAATATTAACGACCACAAACGCCCGTCTAAAGTCACAGAAACCACGGGTGGCATGTCGTGGTACCTCCCTTTCTCTATTCATAGAGTAGATGAACCTACACATTATAGTAAATGGATGACCAATTGCATTTCCCTTCGCCATGTTTAAGTCTCTTCTTTCAATAATACCTTGTGATCCGTTACAATTTCAATTTATTTTTCTGTTTGATTCGTTGAGGGAGTTACGTTTTTGTCTTGGGATATTTTAATAATTTCAATCATTAATTTTTATATTTTGCAAAAAGTTTTCATAAGTTAAGTTTTATTGGTATCAATTATACGGGCACCGCGGGTGTTTAATTCGTTTTTAACTTTTTGCAAAATTTCTACAAATGTACAAATATCATTGTAATCAATTAATTTGGACATGAATATTTGAAAAATACGTATATGACGTTTAAGTAATAGCGACTAATTAAAGTTTATTTAATTTAGGGCAGCATGTGTTATGCTTGTTTCCTTATTTATTTATATTCCTATTTACTGGTGACGTGGGAGGGGATGCGGTGTGGCTAACACGTAGTATCGGCACTGTGACGAGCCGACTGTGGCCGCTAGTGGCCGACAGTGGCCGCCAGTGGTTCGGATAGGCGAGAGTTCCGTGATGACGCGTAGCTCTCGACCCTGGCGGCCCGCACACCCCGCACCCCCGGTACCGCCCGCCCCGCTCTGAGCGCGGCCCTTGTGTGCAGGCATGCTAGCGCAACTTAAACGGAGCTTCCCAGACCTCTACCATCATAAAACACATCAGCCACTGCACAACAAGTACTGTAAGTATGCATATTATACTACTTTGTAGTGCATGAATCAACATCAAAAATGGTTTATGAAAATCAAATTAGTTACACCAAAGTACCGGTTGAATGGTTTCCATGTAAAATATTCATCTGTACAATATGGGCATGCAACTGTCAACCGGAACTTTCACCCAAAATTACAACTGAATTGGTTATATAAAATTATTTGGAACAATTTTATTACACAGCAACACCAAGTTTAAAAATATGCATCATAATACGGTATTTACCATCCAACCATAATTTCAAATGAGAAAAAAATTAATTAATAGGCTAAATTATTCGTACTCATACCATAATATTATTCGTTGAATTACGTTCATATCCCGAGCTGGTAACAGTTAATATAAATTACTATACACATGCAAAATTTCCAGCGCAATCCACGCCTCAAACGTATAGAAGTCGCGCGGGCGTGCGGCGCCAGTCGTCGGCGGGCCCGCTCAACGATACGTCGCCACTGACGTGTGCGGCGGCGGGTGAGCCGGCCGTGAGCACTCCCGCGCACAGCGCCACGCTGCCCGTGTCCAGCCTCAGCACCAACCCCAGCTCGTACTACACGAACGCGTCGCCGTCGCCGCCCGCGCCCGCGCACCAGCACGTGTCGTGCGACGACATCCTCGCCCCAGCCGCCCCACAGCCCGCGCGCACCCCCTCGTGCCGCTCCGCGCCTCACTCCGCCGTCAACCTGCATCAGGCCTCCTGCAACGGCCGCCCCGCCGCACTCGTTCTGTCCCATGAGAAAGCTCAAAATGCTGTAACCGCACAGGTAAACATTGAGACATACGAAACTTTTTAAATCAAGGAACGGCTCCGTACCAACTAAGGCTAACCGTGTTACAGGATAGCATGTCGCCACAGTACCAGAACGTAGGAGCCGCTGCGACGGCAGCATCGGTTGCGACCGTACTTACAAGACTAGAAGAGTTAAGTCGTCGTGTAGCCGTGCTGGAGTCCGGGCTCACCGCTGACGTGCGACGGATCCTGCAGCTGCTGCAGGCGCGCGAGGTCCCTCCGCACCACAATGCGCAGCCAGCGCACACCCCATCGACAGTGCTACCCCCCAAAGCCTCTCTGTCGGTGCCTCAAACGAATGAGGTGACGTCCACCACCTGTAACAAATACCTAAGTTATATAATAAATAGTCAATAATGCGTTATTTATGTCGCTAGTGGGAGTGGAACTGGAACGGGGAGCGCGAGCGCGAACGCGGCGGACGGTGCGGGCGCGGTGAGCGCGGCGAGCGCACGCCGGGCGTGCAGCGCTCGGCGTCGGAGCCGCACGCACCGCTGCCACCCGCGCTGCCGCCGCCGCCGCACTCGCACTCGTTCTACAGGTAGTGTGAGGCGCGCGAGCCGAGCGCCCCCCGCTCCCGGCCGTCGACGCGCTCGCTCGCCGAGTCATCGTGCGGCTCGCCGAGCTCGCCGGGGGAGGCGCCCGGCGGCACGCGCCCGTGCCCGCCGAGCCCGCCACGCGCGCGCTTCCACTTCTGCCGGCGCATCGCGCGTTGCCGGCCCCACGATGTTCGGGGCTTCCTCTGACGCGGCCCTCACCCGACGCATGGACCAATTTTGTACTTCCGTTAACGCCTAAATAAACACGTCCTCGCGATCTCGCGAGCGGGCGGCCTCTCCCGCCCGTGCCGAGTCCATTTGTAATAAATTTCAATAATGTTCGCTTTAGTAAAACTTTAAGATTGTCCAGCGGGCCGGATTCGGTTGATTCGACGAACAGACACGAAGCCGTTTCACCTTATAATGGTAGTGTACGACTACACGAGTGGTTAGAAATGCAATAAGTGGTGGATATATTGGGTGCTTTAATTTTATGTATGTAATTTACAGGCTTTTAAGAGAAGTAAATTTTTACATGATGTATGGGTATGTGTACAATAGTACTATCTGACCGTATTGTTCATCAACCCTTCCGGTTAATGTGTTTAAGTTAATGAATCCAAATAAACAGGATGTATCAGAAAGGTGTGGTCATATTTAAGGGTGTGGGACAGAACATTAAACAGGACAACTTCCTTCAGAGGACCAACATCGTAATCGTGAAAAAATTAAAGCTGCCTCGTATAAAACCTCAATACCTACTCGATCCAAATTTAACATCTGGCAGCTCATGACTTTTTCGTGGTTACTATTTTAGTCCCATAAAGAAAGTTGTTCAAATTGTTCTGTACCACACCCTTAAATATGACCACACGTTTCTGAAACACACTGTATTATCCAAATTGACTTATTAATGTATCTACGTAATTATTCTATTCTAGACTTCAGCTAATTCAGAATGAGGCTTATAAGACTGAGAGACTACGTAAATACCGTGAACTGTATTTCCAGAAGCGAGTACCTAAACGATAACGCTTTCTACCCGTCCTTGCTCCTTGCCTTTACATAGTAGCTAGGTATGTGTAACACTACTCGTACTATGAACGACATGAACTGCTCCTTGTGGAAGTGCGTTTCTGAGGTCTCACTCAACACACGACACACATTAGTTGCCGCATTGTCTTCAATAATGCATAACTACATAAATATTTAATTAAACTACTTTCGATTTCTTGTATTTGTTTACTAAAGTATTTATGACTCACAGGTACAAGTACTCCGCTTTCTGACGACGAGTGATTACGAACATTCAGACCCAGTTCAATACTCATACTTAATATTAAAATCCTCGTCTCATTTCTGACTTTACTTTAATTACTCTAATTGTGGCTCAAATTATTAACTTTATGTTGTAATGTGTATCCTAGTTACGGAGTAAGAGATTTCGCCAATATATCATTATAAGCAATAATAAAGCCCAGCGTATGTTTAGGACGTACATCGTGATTATTACGTAAGTGGTTACAAACTAATACCCAAAGTTAGGTGTACAGTGTTACCAGGTAGAGCTACAGTTTGTCGCCGCTATTTGGATTCTCAAGTATACTATCGTTTCCGTAATCATCATATCGTACTGCGTCATATCATTCTTTGACCATTTCATATTACTTCCAATAAATTCAATTCAAATGTTATCTACTTATTATTCAAATAAGAGTTTTTACTGAACATTTCAATCATTTCTGCTAGGCGTATTTATGATTAACTGAAAGTTTGCTTTTGAAATTCCGGTCAATTAAATTAAAATAATAATTCGTAATTTGTACTTGCACCATATTTTACAGCAAACAATTCTTAACAAATCTTCCTGATATGCTCTCTGATGTCTTTTGTAGACTGCCGCTTTCAACCCAGTAGTACTTAATAATAATCTTACCCACCATACTTACCGTATAACTATTTACATAGTATATATAGACTTGTTTTGAACGCCTTTACCGTTCCGTTTTAATTCGAAATAAAAAGTATGATATTCTCTGATAAAATGGAAATTCTGTTTTCACCAGATTTCGTTGAATTATGGCTCATCATCAATCTTCTAGCTAATTTATAAATTTTAAAACACAGCAGTGGCGAAGGTTCCATACAACTCGATTGTCAGCATTCTAAAGACAAATAATAAAGTCACTTCGCTGCTGGTACACAGTTCTATATTTTCGTGAATTCATTACTTTTAAACAATTACAATCATCGAAGAAAAGCGGTAGTAACATAGTTGTGAAATGAAAACTGCCAAATTGATCACTTTACATGATTACATATTCCAAACGTAGTTATTTCATTCAAAATCTATGTTAACACAAAAACGCTTAACGTTACGTTTTATTGATAAACTTTAGACAATAACAGTCCAGCAAATGCGTTTTAAACTAGTGGAAAATGCACGCATTTGTAAACTATCAAAGAACATACTTATTGTTTAACCTGACCTTAAATGCTAGGTACTGCTTTAATTTCAAAAGAAGTAATGGTAACATTTAGTAAAAGAAAGTTCAGTGGTTGACTTTTAAACGATAGATAAAAATTACATTACATTCGATTTTGAAAAGAGTATGGAACATCGCACATTAGTTTTACGGTTGATTTTCTGCGCGTAGTAGGTTGTATTGAATGTAAATAATTAGATATGGTAGACTTAGATTTGTAAATTGGTCAATTCCCAGAAGTTATACTTATTCTTCAATCTATCTAGTATATCAAAATTAATAGCTTTGCTTTATATTACTATCATTATATGCCGAGCATTCTAGATCTACATTTAGGCATTGTTATTTGCTTTAGTAGTTAGAGAATTACAATTTGCCCGAATGTCACTTAATTAAAATAGTTATCAATAAAGTATATACCATTATGTATATTAAATAACAAATATTAAAATTAGATCATTAGTGGAACTCAGATCTTATCTGTCGTCATTGCAACCAGCTGATATAAGATTCCATACATGAACAAGCATGTGGCAGGTCTCGTTCATATATACTCTATTATGTTTGTACTTTGAAGTATACCTACTTGAAAGTATAAACATAAATAGAATATAGAGAGATATATAAAATAAATGAAAATAATATACACCAAGTTTAAAATGTATTTACAAATAAAAACAGTTGCTGCTAAATATGTACGTTCGTTATTTATTAAACTACAGATTCCTTTAGAAGAACTGCATAGCTATAACAATACCAGACCGACTTTATTATTATTATAGGTAAGCACTATGAATAACAAAAAACCGAGTGAAATTAGATTAATATTATGAGTACAACAAGTCCTTTAAATAAGAGCAAAGAGCAATTAAAGTCTATCCAAAATAAGAGAATCAAAACAATTTTGAATGAACACGTGGTTGAGGTACTATAGTAACAAGTCTGCTACGCCAACACATACCTGTTTTACTTGCTCACTTCTACGTTATGAAATACTATATTCACAACGAATTTTGTTTTTATTCTCTCCTAATGCCTTTTTCTTTTTTCCTTTTACACTTTTTCCAAAAATAATACACAACCGAGTTCATAAAATCATAAATGCACACTTTACAAATCCTGCCTCGCGAACATCATTTGCTATTGTCGTTGTTTTTGTTAAAAGCTAAGGCTAGAGACCCTTCAATGTATTCTAAACCTTGTTAGAACCGTCACAAGTGTACATTTCAAACACGCTAGAATGATTTAGAAGTTTGACTTTTAGCGCTTAAGCACAGGGTGTAATTTTGTTTGTAAGTCATAATGATAACTTAAGATCCTAGATAATACTAAAATAATATTATTACTTACCATCGATAAATTTAACGTAGGTATCTATTGTCTATATAAATGTTGATTAACGTAGTTTCGAACGCTTAGTATGTTTGCCACAGGTGACCGACTCTTTAGACGGGGCACTTGTGTTACCTTTTTATAGTCTATTCGTATTGCGCACTGGTCATTTTCTCCGACATAGGTATTTCTATCACATTTCAAATGAATTTTTGCTGCTTCAACTTGACATGTGCGTAGATTAGAACTTAAGCTATTTATCATTTGTTACGAGCACTACCCAAAATCATCTTAAAGGCCTAGTACTGCTGAAGCGATGGAGTCGTAGTTACCCGTCTCCAAGTATATTGTACGCAGAATGGTAATATTCTTATACGCGACACATGTCATGCGCAGACGCTTCTGGTTAATTATTTAATGCATTACTTACAACTTTGTGAATCTACACAGAACTGACTTCAGCGACACTTAATATCTTTCAGCCACTAATTAACTCATTATAACCAAGTCGGTAGCGCTCTTGGCTACAAAACAAGACGTCATTATGAGTAACTGCGGTACTGTCTCCACTGAGAAAGACATTAACTTGTCGCAAATAAACTTTAAAAAAATAAATAAAGCAATTTGGAGCCGCGTTATACTAGTAGACACTATTATTTATTCTGTGACTATATGTATTACGTAATATAATGAATTGTTGTATAAACATAGCATGTAGGTGCCACGGTTTTAGCTGAGAACGCTCTTCAGAATTACATAGCCATAAGTGTAATTTAAGTCGTCACCTTGCGAAAAGATGTTCGCTTAATCATTTAAAAATTGTTGCCTTGAAATATTTTAGTCACAGAAAACTGGTTGTTTCAGCTTTGAATAATCTCACAATTATATTAGAATATTGTAACGATAAGTTAAGTATTTTATATTTCAAGAACAAAGCGCAAAGTTAACGCGTGCATTGTATTATGTAATTTTGTCTGTGATCGAAATTTTATATTGTTAAGCTGAAAATTAAGCGCACGTATAATTATTTTGAAATGCTAAACGTATTGCGTCATACATTCTGTGTGCTTAGCTAGTCATCCGTTTTTCAAGATAGTAAGTTGACTTGCCGTCTTCTTATAAAATATAGGTACCTGCAGTGATTATTGTACCTTTGTTGATATTGCAGATGACCTCCTGTCTTATTTTTGTGGGTTTCAATATGTTATGTTTGTTCCTTCTACCCTTACCTACCTAACTTATTAAATACGTCGATAGGTACAATGTTATGACCATCCATTCCATACATAAACGGTGCCTACCTACCTAGACAATTTGTCATTCTCATCACGCCTCATTAGCATTATATTATAGGAATCGAATAAAGATAAACCAATCAAATTTTGAAAAAGATAATTATTAAATAGGTACCCTAGTTAGGTATCTACTCGAAAATATCGACAATAAAGTCTCCTTGCCTTCATACTCGTAAAATTTCATATGTTTGTACCTAAGTCCCTTTGAATTAATTGATGCATATAAAGCATTACAGAATGTATGAGTGAATACAAATAGGGACACGTGTATAATATCTCCTAACCTTTCAGATATCTTATTGTTATTAAATATCTCACTAATTATATGAAAAGTGTACATTTAATTATGTATAAACAAGTTCTGTTATTGACAAAACATTATTCTAAAGCATGTTGCGTGTCTACCGAATCGTGACAACTATAGTATTAGATAAGCTATAAATGTACTTTCAATACTTGTTGAGTTGAGTGAGTTTGCTGTTTTGAAAAATGTGTGAACTGTTGTGTAAGATCTATCAAGAATGGATAGGTAGTAAGTCAATGCCTATTTATGTGAGTCTGCCGTTAATTATAAATGATTGTGTTCGGAATGTAAGAGAGTCGTTCTATGAAATACCTACCAGACAGGTGATAAAGATGTTTTTTTTTTTTGCATCTACTTTTCCTTATGGTTCTAGGAATAGACCTGTGGAGTGTTAAGGAACTGATTGCGAATAACTGGAAGTGTAATTACTTTTATTATTTAAAACTCTAATTAAAGTTTTTGTATCCTATGGATAAGTTTATCAACAGTCTGGGCATGTATATAAAGATAATTAATTTATCTTCACATCAACAACTTAAGTTTAGATACGAACTAATTTTATTAGTGATAACTCTAAAGAATTCTTATGTTCAACTGATAATAAAGTGGCATGTGGAAATAGAAAACGGAAAAGTAGGATATTTGTTTGATTGACTTATTGTAATAACTTAAAATTAAGACGCTTTTGATTCCAATTATTTTTATTTCAAGCCCGGAAGCACGTCTATTGCCGCAATCATAAATAAATAGGTTGTACTAAATATAGTAACCTAAATACATATAATATTTAAAAAAGTATTCATACCTGCAGCCCTTTCTATATAATGAAACAGGATTATAGCTTGCCCAGCCAGTATCTACAGATTCCATTTTATACTTATAACTAAATTTTCAGTGTATATAGTGTAATAACCGGCATGAAACGCATCGCCTATGGATCTTCACTCCCATAGCAACTATTTATTTTGTGCACCCAATAATGATAGTGACAACGATCAATATTTTATTTACATCTACGTTATTCTAAGCACTGACTGGAACGATATTATGACAGTTAATTTATAAGCCACAAATTTTTGCTTTAGGTATACTTTTTATACAAATTATTGAACGTTTGTTCATTATTGTTATAATAATACGCGTAAACAGTACATGTTAAATACTTACGTGTACGTACTTAGAGCATTATAAACAGAGCACATTAGTCACATAGTTAATCAAAAGTTTGCATTCATTGAACAGCGCAAAATTCTCGTGGAATAAGTTCAGTGGAATAAAATATCACGCACATGCGACATATTGTTTTATTTCAACGATTGCCTTCCCTCAAGCTTAGGTAGGTGACTACTGACTACTGGTTAGGATAGGAAGCTACCTATAAATCTGATATCAATGTTACGGACTAAGTGATAAATGAGGGTATTACCTATATGTACTTAATGCCCTCGCACTCGCCGGCTGCTGTCGCGGCAACTCTCGTTGCGCTCGCTCGGCTCGCGCATGTTTGCTCACAGTTCTAGCCTAACCTAACCCTTTTACCTGGGGGTGCCCTATAATCATCTATTTGTGATGAGTGCTAGTCTAAAACCCTTTCAATTATGAGTCTGATTATTCAATTTGCGATTTATGTTAGTCATTCTCATACGTACCTAATAAACATTTCGATTTCATGTTAAACAATAAAACATGTTCTTAGGTCCTGCCCAACATATGTGATGAACATTATTCAGTAAGGACAAATTAATTATTTCAACAGCTGCTATAATCAAATTGCTCTCTCAAATTAGGCACTTCTCATCAGATTCGCCGGATGAAATTGTATCAAACGACGTTTGATTATAATTGTATTAGAGATGAAACGGATATTAATTTGGTCGGATAATGGATACCGGATATTTTGCAAGCTTCCAGGCCCCGGCTGCGGATATTCGGCCCTTTGTCGCGTCACATTTTGTGACAAGATTGATATGAGTTAACGCTACTGTTAAGTAACACGTATAAAGTTACAGAATTATAATCATTAACATCACCAATACAACAGAACTCTCATTCTACAAACTTATACTGTCACTTACGGATTATCTTCCGTGATTGTTCATTATTTTGAGCTCCCGATATTTCGACGCTGTTGCAAGTGCCATGATCGCGGTTTGACTGACAGTAAAAGTTTAGTTGTAAACCATGAAAGCATAAAGCAGAACTCTCATTATTCATTAAACCCCATTCAATAACCATTTTATAAAAAAAAAAGCTATTATATGTGGTTAAATGAACTTAGTTAGAGGGTTGTATTGATAATTTTAATGATTATAATTCTGTTACTACACACGTCGTGTCACTTGCGCGATTCATATTTTCATCAAAATACAACCTGTCACTGACCTGGAAATTGCAGAAAACTTAAGAAAATTTAGATTTCGCGGGCTACCCTGGCGCTTCCACCTAAGGATTAAAGAAAATGCCCCCAGAAACTTATTACAGTGTTGCAACTTTACAGGGGAACGTTCTTAAACACTTGCCAATTACAAATCACCCGACGCCATTTCATATAACTTAATGCTAGTTAAACACGCAGCTACTATTAACGGGGATGGCATCATTGCTGGTTCCAAACATCGTCATTGGTTGAACATCCGGTAATGTCATTTTAAATTTCAAAACAGCCAGATTGAAACCTAGCTACGGTCGCGCCATCTACAATTAAATTTTAACGGTCATCCCTATTGAGTGCGATTTGCTAACGACGACGTCAAAATCCACGGTCGCCAAGCGTTCACACTAAAACTTTGAAAGCTAAATTGATCCTCGCGATTTCTGAATCTGTATATGGACATAATTATGAATAAGGTGCGTATTTGTTTCGCAACAAAACGCAACCCGCAACAAATAGCCGCATAGCTCACCCACGCTCCACAAAGCAAGGCACGGAATAAAAAAAATGAACGCACCCCGTGTGTCACTGTCATGCATGAATGTCAATGTCAAATAGTTGTCCGATGTCAGAGCCGAGTTACCGAAAAGCCATGTGAATGAAATCAATGTTTCCTTTAAATTCGTTTTCTAATTAGTATAACTGTATAAAGTTATTACCTTTATATAAGCCTCCCTACAATCTGCTAAGAAACTATTAGTTAGCAATGAAATATGAGTTCACAAGCTATAAAGTGCCACAAATGCCGCCACACATTATTTGATGAAACTTGCATCCTGAACAGTTCTCTTACCTGTGATCCTACAAAATGTGAAAGTTATGATATAAAGAGGTTTATATACGTCAGTGAGGACAAAGTACCTGAATGGATTAGAGAGAAAATCGAAACTGAGGAGTGGACTAAGGGAAAACTGCACTGTCAGAAATGTAACAATAGAATTGGCTCCTTTGACTACATATCAGGGCGAAAATGTGACTGTGGGTCTTCAGTTATACCACCTGTACATTTGGTGACCAGTCAAATTGATAGGCCAATAAAAATTCAAAATATTAACCATTCACGGATGTAATTTTATGAACTGATACAGTACAATGTTTCCTTGTTAATAAATAATAAGGTAAATAAAACAGATTTATTATAATTTGTATTTTATTTAATTTAAAATTAACATTTTTATTCAACCACCATAGCACTTGTCACTGATTCATTTACTTCAATATCTCGACACTTAGCAGCTTGTAATTCCCTTCGGATCTGTGAATATGAAATAAAACATCATCAGAAGCTATTAAACTTAAAACAATTTAACATTTGCAGATAGATGCAGTGATATAATAATAGATAATTATCTATTATTCATTAACGTTTTATGATTCATTTTAATTTACCTCTGGCGTGATGGTAATATGAGACTGTTTCCTGAGTAATTCCAAAAGCGCATCTCTCTGTTCCGAAGATATATCAGCCTTATAACGCTGAACAAATGTTAACAGGGACTGGTGCCACAGAACTGGCAAATTGCGACGTTCACTTTGGAATCTGTAAAGACAAGTTTGTGGAATTATACACACAGCTAATAACTTGTTACAAGCCTAATACTATTGAACACCAATAACATGCATGTTTATCTCCATTGGACAATTAGAACTGCTCTGTTGTTAAACCCAAATAATAGTGCAATGCGTTTTGGAGAAGTGTCCTTATATTCTGGTTTAGATAAGTTATAATTATCAAGTACAATTCCCCTTGAACTGCTCCGATCAGTTTCAAGCAAAAATAAAACAATTCAAATAATGTGTCCTCACCTTATAAAGTGGAAAACAACGGAATCAACAACTCTGTACGGCAGTGCATACTTTTTGTCAAAAAGTATTCTTAAAAATATGGAGTTGGCTCCAGTGTAATCCATTTCTGCTATCTTTAACATAGCTGCACTAGAATGCAACACTGGTACAGAGTTACGTGCCAACACTGAGCCCACTATGATGGCTTCACGAAGTGTGCAGTCTCCTGCCTAGAAAACACCACAATAAAAATTTGTCAACAGAGAGTTTTCATTCATAAAGCGAAAGCGTCAGCCTGCGAGTTATAATCAGAATTTCCTAAGTTGTTTATGACCTTAGCTTATTTTGTCCCACTGTTGGGCAAAGACCACTCCTACAGCCATCAACCGCCTTCCTTCTGTCCGTGCGGTTTTCTCCAGCCAATCTCTTACAAACGCCTCTAAGTTGTCACACCAGGCCTCCCTTGGCGACAACCTATTGTCATGATTTTATGAAATATTTATTTTTAAGGGTGATAGGATCTTATTAAAATTATAATTTGGTAAACACATTTGTTGACGGTCGTAAATCAATCGTAAACAAGCAACTTGATAATGATCTACACTGTTACAAGAAAAGTAAGAAATTTTCACTGGCTGCCCTGATGCTTTCAACATTAAGAACAAACACAAATTATAAGTTACCTCCAGTAAGGGCAATAGTATACCCTTCATAAAAGCACCAGGCTTGAAGAGTGATTTCCGTAATGCCTGGTATAAATGAAAGTTCAATCTTTTATATTCAGCAAGGTCATCTCGCACACGAGGCAGTAATACTAAATTGTAAAATCGTTGTGCCATCTTCTCTTTCAAGTTTGAGGCGAAGATTCTGGTAGCCTAAAAAAAAATAAAAAATGGTCAGTGAACAGAAAGGTGCTAGAAAATGATTGTGAACAAGTTATAAATATGTATAGATAGATTGCCTTGGCTAGAAATACTGTGTGGATTACCTATGTTTGCTGTTCAAAGCAATGTAGAAACATTTCTAGTAAAAAAAACAATTTCATAACATACCTGGTACATAGCTGCCGCAGACCAGGTGGTTGGCTCTGTGATGTACAATATTTGTTCCCAGTTCTGTAAGTGGGGAACCATTTTGAATGCCTTTGGCAGTTTTCCTGATCTGTACTTTTGCAATACATCTCTGACACCTTCATACATTGTTTTTATTCTGGAAAATGTAATATCAATTAATTAGTAAAAAACTGTCTTTCGTATAAGTAATAAAGAAGCACCAAATCAAACAACATTCTTTTAATACATATTTTCTTAAGGAATCAATATTGCTCTTCATAATGGAACCTACCTGGGATCGATGTTTTGTAACTTTAATGTTTCAACATCAGAGAACTGAGTCTGAAGCTCCGTATGTTTGTCAGTGATCTTTTCTTTTATTATATCTGCCAAGGTGCGAGTCCTCTCTGGTTTAGCTGACATGAACATTTTAAGTGCTTCTTCATCTTCTTCATTAATTTCTACATTATCATAATAAGTGTCTGGCTCCAAGTCATCTCTATCTGATCCAGTATCATCATCAGAGTCTGCATCTGTGTAGAGAAATTATTTTACTATTTTTTTTATCAACAGAACTAAATAGATAACTATTGTGATATACTAGAAAGCAACATTATTTTATTTTTCAAAATATTGATTTCTAAAAGAACCTAAATTGTCTTAAACCTAGCTCACCTTTGAATGTTGCAGGAAGAGTCACATGTTTTGCAGGAGACGGGCCTTCTTCAGCATCTCCTAATTCAGCTTGTTGTCTCCTTGCAGCTTTTAAGATTTTCTTGGACAAGTCTGCATTTACGAACTGATGAATAAAAAAATACCATTACAGATCAAACAAAGGATTATGATACTTTGATGAACTGTTTGTTATGTTAAAGACTCTTACTTCTTCGTCATCATCTTGCCTGTTCCTTTCTTTGATTCTGTTTTTATTTTTCACAGAGTTTACAGACTCGATTTGATCTGCTAACGCTAAATTCTTCCCTACTTGAGAGGGTTTAAACTTTTTAGCCTTTCCCATTATAACACAAACTTAACCACAAAGAGAGGACTTTTTGGTTAATTATTATGTTGAAAATAATGGGTAATTTGCTTTAAAATGTAATACAATCCTACGAATGCAATGAAATAATAACATGTGCACATTTGACACTAAAAATCTGTCTGAGTTATGACAGCGGCATGGCAGTAGAAATTATCTTACGTTCAGAAATTATCGGAATAAACTCTGAGTTTCTGACTGACACTCTCTACATATCTACAGAAGGGTATTTGGTTGTATGATTATATCGTTGGTTTCTCCTCACGGTACTTGGCGACGCCGTACTGCAATAATTTTATTATGTGGACTCTGGCGATCATTAGGCGGTGTAGCGTCGCAACGTTATTGCTACGGCGCTACAAAGGCTCGGTGGTGTGGTGTTTGTTCTTCATTTCGCCACCAAAGAGTAGAATACTCGGACCAAACCAAATAGGTACCAAACGTTTGCCACGGCGCACAGTGTTCTGAAAATCAAGCTCCATACTCATAGAAACTCAAAGTCAGGAATTTAAAAAAAAATGGCATGGCTCTGGTATATCTCCCTTGACGTCATATTAACGTATGGATGGTATGAGTAGCTCCACGCGTGAGAAAAAAAAGTTTTGTGTTTTTTTGCATGGGAGAAAACACTTAAAGTACCTACATTTTTTTAACTGAATGGAACTAAAGAGCTGGTGCTCACACGAGCTATTGTACCAGTCACGGCGATCAAGATGACAATCATCTATGCACTTTTCGGTGCCGCTTCGCACGCAGCAATTTTTTTAAATTACGAATTTTTGATATGTAACTTTTCAAATCTTTGACGTGGTTAAATGAAGTTGCCGATCGATTTACTTATACTATCGTTAGTTTAGAGTTAGAGCCTGCTAATGACTTTTATGATGATGCTAAGACTTTTCTCCAACTTATTCATTTCCGAAGGAGTAGCTTTGCACATATCACAAGTTTGAGATGAGGTATTCGATAGCTGTGAAGTGATTTTGCCATCTATCATAGTCATAAGCATAGAGTGCTTAACAGCATGGCTTCCCATAATAGAAGGCTGCAGTGCTGTAATCTCAGCTTCAATCAGAGCCTGTTCTTCCACGATGTTTAACTTGTTTCCGATTGAAAACTTAAATAAATTGGTCTGCAGAACATTGTTAAGATGGCTTTGGATTCTCCCATACCTTTTCTCGATTTCCAGATCACTGTGCGGCGTGACGTCATTGAAGAAGCCATGACAGTATAAAGCGTTTTTCACGATTTTATAATGGGTTTTTAAAATGTAATGTTTTCTTTAGTCAACTAGCCTATTTTTTCCATCATACTAATTTTATCTTGGCAAACACCAAGATCAACTTTTCAAAATACATAATATTTTACTAGCTGTTGCCCGCGACCTTCGTTCGCGTGAAATTTTATTACTATAAAAAAATGTAACTTCCTTTTTTGAATCGAGTTTTGTTAGGTACCAACTTCAAGGGTTTTAATTTTTTGGCACGGAACCCTAATTACATTTTCTAAAATAAAAGTACCTAGCATAAACTACCATAACAGAAATATATTGGCAGATAGCTGATGTTATAAGATCTAACTAAATCTTATCAAACAGACAGACAAAAACTGAAAAAAATGTATCTAAATATATAAAACGGTAAACTGACTGACTGACTGACTGACTGGGTGATATATCAACACACAGCCCAAACCGCTGGTCCTAGAGACATGGAACTTGGAGGGTGTGTTCTTTGTGAAGAGTAAGTATACACTAAGAAAGGATTTTTGGGAATTCCACCCCTAAAGGGGTAAAATAGGGGATGGAAGTTTATATGAAAGTCCGTCAGTTTTGAAGTTAGGATCTTCACATTTTGTGTTTATACTGACAATTGAAAATTAATTTATACGTGTCTCAGAGTTTTTGATAATTCTACCCCCAAAGGGTTAAAAAGGGGGATGAAGGTAAGTAACTATGTTTGTTCGGGTGGGATATTTTTCAACATCCACGCGGGCGAAGCCGCGGGCAAAAGCTATTTTTTTGTTATAAATGCCGTATATATTTTCATATGCACTCAGTTAAAAGCTGTTATATTGATATTACAAGTGTCTAATTGAAAATATCAATATAACAGCCAATTTAATTTATATGTATAGATAATAATTTCACGCGAACGAAGGTCGCGGGCAACAGCTAGTAAAATATGTATTTTGAAAAGTTGTTCTTGGTTCTGTTATTTCTGCCTACTCTCACTAAAAGTATATAGAGTATAAGTATGTGTGAAATCTGTTGATTCTGCCAAAATAATGATATTTTTTTCTTTTATCCCCGCATCTCTCGAAATATCATTAATTGTTTTATCATTTATTGTGGGTCAATGTACGGTAGATTTATTAAAATATATGTAAACATTCTCAGAAAATTGTGTAATTCTTAATAATTATAATATCAGCATCGTTATCTTAGGTAGTAGGTAGCTAGGTACATTTTTATACCAGGAAAACAAATCAGTGACCAACTAATTTCTCGCTTCAAGATTTTTGATTACTTCTTTGACACTGGAATTAATAGAATCGATTTCATCTTGAACAGCATTCCTGATGTTGATTTCCACAATCTTGATGATGATGGTGTCGAAGATTCTGAGGAACACGTTGAGTACAGGGTTCACTAGCCAGTCAGTCAAAATGTTCCCAGTGAAACGCACGCGGAGACGGCTGAGGAAAAAAAAATATACGTCATTTCTATACTTATTTATATTAAATATTATTCCGGTTAATTTATTAAAGTGCAGTACCATTAAGCCTTCTTCATCAAACTAATTTAGATGTGAAATTAGGCCGTCTTCCAGAGGTTTAGTACATTAAATTGGCCTTACTACCTTAGAAAACGCCATGACCACCGGACCGGCCGACGAGACCATAAGCACACACTGTAGCATTAGCAGCGTACCATTTTTCTGCTACTGTTACAGGCTTCCTCTTTGTAAAAAGGCTGTAATCCATGCACTACTCGGGCGCAGCGCGGTCCCATTGATTACGCCTTAAGTGTACCTTTTTAAATCGATACAATTAAAATTTAAAGAGTACAAACCCGAGATCGGTGAGTCTGAACTGTTGAAGTTGAATCTCGTCGTTGTTAAAGTCAATCAGTATGTCGACGATGACTACGAAGCGGCTGAGGGAGGCAATGATGCCACCTGTCGGTCCTAGGTTCATCACTTTCACCAAGTATTTGTAAATGAACTGGAATGAATAAAACACAAATGATTTAACAAAGTTTTAGTTACTCAACTGAGGTACCAGTTGGCCTCTAGTCCACACAGGTTTTTTCTCTTGAAAAAATCTACGGTTGATTCCAGTTGGTTTAGTTGGTTGAGGACAAGAAGCCTTAAAGTAGGTACCTACTTCAAAAATAAATGAAACTAACCTTCAGATCAGTGAACTGCAGCTGCACGCGTACGCGCAACATCTTTGCGAAGTAGTGAACTTCCTGGTTGCCGGAGCGAGACACATTCACGAGACCGGTCATGTATCCATCGTGGATCTTCAACCACGCGCTGTATGTAACCAGCAGGGGTCTCTAAAACAATACCGGAAGAAAAACATTGGTCAAATTGATACATCGTCATTCTCCTGCCCTTATCCCAATTTATTTGGGGACGGCGCGGCATGTCTTCTTCTTACATAGTTCTCTATTACTCGTCATATCAGAGCCACCTCGTTTCTAGCCATATCATCCTTCACACAGTCCATCTATCGTTTATTTGTCTACCTCTACTCTTTAACACCATTCATGCTCATCATAACTTTCCAAACGACATTTTCTTGATTTTCTTCATTAATGTAATTATCATTGACTACTATTAAAAAATTTCCGGCCAGTAATTTGCTACCTGAGCAGCTCTGTCATTAGTCTCATTATGTGGCTTTGCATTTAGTGGCAGAAAAGAAGATGATGCTTGTCTTCAACTTAGGCCTAGCCATAGCCAACTCTCCCTAGCTGGACCACGAATCAGTTCGCCTTCCCAAAAATACTTACCACTTCAAAGCCCTCGATAACGTCCGGTAGATCCATGGGGTCCAGGCCATGCTTCTCAATGAGGGGTATGAGCATACCAATCGTGTTGTCCACATAGTCGTTCACGGTAGCAGTTTGTCCGAGATCACCCCAATTACGGCTGCAAGAATATTAATAAATTAACATAAGGCAAAGTATAGTATCTGTCTAAAAACGTCCACTAGTTTCAGGGTTGTTTGGATGGGCCAGTTGACATCACGTTCTTGGCAGAACACCGAGTCAGGGCGACCAGAGCACAAGAGGGTCCTGACCCCAACTTGTGTAGGTAGATCAAAGTCAAACCACTTATTTCAATAAGGCCATTAAAAAGCACTTTTGAACGTAAAACTGTACAACAAAGGAAATAGATTTGATTCTACACCTATTTGCTAGTTTCGTAAGAAAAAGAACGGAGAAGAAACTTCATCGTTACTCTTTTAAAATGTTTAACAATATTTTGCAGAGGTGCCATACTATTAATTGAATTATAAAATTAAATGTATATTGTACCCAGAAAAAAAATCTAAAGTCATATAAATTATTTAAAACTGCGCATTATGAGGTAAGCACCTTAGAGATACCTACCTATATATTTTAGTAGACAGCGCGCTTTATCGAGGAGCCGGTACCACAGTACAGACCAACATAGCAAAATTAAGCACACATAAATTACGCAGACAAAATTTGAAAATTTACTAAAGAATAAAAATCCTACTTATGAAACGAAAATTGAGTCAGTAAAAAAACCTCAACGTATAGTTCTGTTCAAAGTTTATGGCGGCTCGGAAGTTAGCTGCGAGTGACGGACAGCGCAGGTATAACGGTTCAAACTTTATTGCGACTCGGAACATGCTACGCAGAACACAATTTAGGTATCACAGAACATAATATGTTACCGTTAGGCAGTGGCGTGCCTTCCATACAAGCCCAGAAGCATGGCTTGCCTAACAATCAGCCTATTAATAAACAAGAAAAAAAACGTTCCATAATAGCAATCATTTATAAATATCAAAATAATAATAACATTAAAATCCGAGCGCCGAGCGCCGAACGCAACGTCATCCGTCGCGCGATTTCACAAGTTGCCAAATATTATCTGTTTCATTCATAATTATCGGAATACTATTTAAATTTCGCGTGCATTCATCATGCAGCGACACGACCAAACCTACGCCAGCCGTAAATGCGACCTCGCTCTAACGCAATACACTAAGCGTTGAAGTGCGCCGTCTCTCTCGCACTTGTTGGCTTCGCCATTTGGCTTAATATTTGTATAGAAATGTTAAAATTTCATTGATAAATTCGGAGACGATTTTTGACCATTTCTATGGGAGCCACAAGCCGCGAGAAGCCCGGCTTTTCTGTGGTATTAAGTTCGCTCAAATCAGCGTCCGCGTTGACCGGCCTGAAGTGAGTTGATAATGCCAGTAGCACGCGTCAATTAATACGAATGAATGCTGTTTTGAAAATTTTGAGAACAATATTCTAAAGTTAGGTTTTGTTTTGTTATTGTAATTGTGTGAAAGTTATTAGCACGATGTGATTTATACCTCCACCACGATGTGATGTGACCTATGATTTTGCAAGTGATTAATTGTTTGTTATACAGTGGTCTGATTATTAAAATGTGAATTCGGATATTACCGTCGAAAAGGTATGTAAATACGTTGAGTTAGCTCTTTACTTCACTGTTAAAGAAGTCTTAATGATAGTTTTTCTCGGCAATGTATTTTTGTCGCTTTTCGCATACCATTTTGTAGTTATTTGATAAAGTTCTTCCAAATAAAGAACCATCATCGTAATATTATATCTCTTTGAAATAAGAAAATACAATACCCAATGATTTTATCGAAGAGTTTAGGTACTTAAAGAGTTGTTCTGAATATTAGAATAAGTAAATAAAAGTGGCTATTATTCATTAGTGATTTATAATGATTTTGTGAGATCATTAATATTTATGTAATAATTATCAAATATTATAGTTTTAATCGACACTATATTGAATTAATAAAATAGTGTGTACGGCAATAAAATAACAAATCAATAGTGTAAATGCCATCTAGTGGCTATTTTGAATGAAATATTTTGCACGTCTGAATTGTAAACAGTAGCGTAGCGAACTTACTTTGGTGTCACGATTCGTACGTATAGATGGCGCCTTTGTCAATTATGCAAGCGTATTATGATATCGAGACTAGAAATTAATTGAAAAACTATAATTTATAAAATTATTTCCCAACATATCGGTAGCTGACTAACTGGGCTTGCCTCCATTCTGACCTAGCGGCACGCCACTGCCGTTAGGGTATATATTATATACCCTAACGGTTTAGGTATCAGCGGGGCGCAGAAGACGTATCGTCTTGACTGTATAATGCGCAGACCGTCACTCGCAGTAACCTCGCACACCTGCGCAACGTGATCCGCACGCACTTGGCCTGTGTTTTTCTTTGACCCTCGAATCTCAGTATGAGGACCGCTCATCTCAATGGACTATCGCGCCATCGCGAACCTAGATTTAATTAAAAGACACTGCAGTTTGTGACAAGACAGATAGTGCCAAGAGATAGGTATAAATCGAGATTCGCATGCTGTGGTTAAAAAAAAGTCCACGGTGGTAATGCATATCTAGTCAAGTATGGCCAAACTATACACCGTGACTTTTTAGTCGTCTTACAACGGCAGCCCACTTCATGTATCCAATGACTACTAAACATTCATAAAATAAAAAATAGGTATTTTTGAGATTTTAATAATTTAAAAATAAAATATTGTTCAGTGTTATGAGTATGACGTATGACGTCCTAGTTAAGACACCCTGTTGCGAGCGATGATCTACTGGACTCGAGCGCTGGGTAGGTATGTTCTCCCGTTTGACACGTAAAAATCATTAACAGGATGTTTCATAATATTATTCTAATGTATTATTTTATTTTTCATTGTGCTTATTATGGTAGGTAAAAAATAAAATCGCGCCTAGAGCTATTTTATGTCGGGTTTGAGTGGACCACCTTTGTAAGACGACTAAAAAGTCACGGTGTTTAGATAAACTGTGCCTTGATGTAGATACTGCATCTCTTTAAAGCATTGCCAAAAAAATAACTTACTCATCTTCCAACAGCTTCGATGGTGGCAGAGTCTTCTGGATGATAGAGTTGGCATCTGCCGCAACTACCAAAAAGACTAGCGCCAAAGCTGTATATTTTTTGTTCATGGTGCTCCGAGGACGACTTAACGACTGTGATTTTGTTAATAATCTGTATATTTTAATAGACCCAAGCTAGGTAAGAAGATAAGGAGATTACTAAATAGCTACTTAAATTATGTACCAAAGTCTTTATTACAAATCAATGCCGATAATACATTGCAGATATAGATCATAATTGATGAGGTTTACGCTATTATAATCTGTTTGTTCATATGTTATCAACAATAACAATCCACTAATTATGATCCTGAAATGTTTGAGTTTATTGAATAAGTACTACTAGTATTTCGGCGGCAACAGGGTATACAGGGTGAACAGAAAGGGTATACAGGGTGAACAGAAAGGGTATACAGGGTGAACAGAAAGGGTATACAGGGTGAACAGAAAGGGTATACAGGGTGAACAGAAAGGGTATAGTCAAATGAAAGAATATGCTGCAGACCATCAAACTGAACAACTTCCTCCATGGGTCCAATTTCGTAAATGCTGTCCCATACATTTGGGTCGAGTAGGTTTTGAAATTTAGTATGGGACAACTGATAATTTTTTCGCATTTACGATATCGGACCCATAGAGGAAGTTCTTCAGTTTGATGGTCTGCAGTATATCCTTTCATATGACTATAACCTTTCTGGTACACCCAGTAGGTATAATAGTTACATAGGTACGTACATTGGATAATGCACTTATCAGTTTTGTGTAGATAGGTATCTAAGTACGTACATTATAATCGCTCATTGTTACATTATGTCGTAGTGTCGCACCTGGAATTCATAATTGATAGAATCGTTTAGGCAACCATGTGCGCATTCCATTCCATTTCTTAAGATACTGACTATTAATCCAGTGTTACCTGCAGCCACTAAACTGTTTCTGTCGCGTCTACTGTAGATATAGGATAGTTTTGTTTGTAGAAATAGTGTTTTGGTATTGACAGTGTCGTTTCTTGATGTGAACGGCGTGTAGAGTTAGAAGCTTGGCTCTACATGAGATCTGATAACTTTTTCACATTTGGCACGAGCCATTATGGTCTCGTCGTCGCTCTCGTCATTTTACAGATAAATATTTTTGGTGGGATATTACTTCTTTTTGTAAGTTGCTCTAATTTAAAGGGTGAGGGGGTGATTTGCTAAAAATCCTGAAATATCTATTTTATTATTTATAACAAGGAGTCCGTATAGGTATCCATTTTCAGACCACCAACATCAAAATTTGCAGTCTCATACAAACTTCCATGCCTTAGTTTAAGGGGATGGGGGTAAACTTCCAAGTTTTAAATTTTTTTGGTTGTTTGAGTACTAATACTAGCTTACATACCAAATTTCAGCTTTCTGGGACTTCAGGGAGTACCCTAAGAATTTTGATGAAATCGGGGTTTTTTAGATATCAATAAAATCTAAAGTATAAGAGCTATGCAATTCAAACATTATAATATTTAATAAGTCCGCTATTGACATCATATCCCGAGAACTTGATCTGGTATAATCCAAACCCAAGTTATGAGGGTCCAAAAAAACGACGAAGCGCTTCGAGAAAAGGTAGGTAGTGCCCTTGCGCTTCGCTTGGCTCGTCTTGGCGGGGGCACTACCGTGCCCCCAGATGTGGCCACTTAGTCGCGGATAGATGAGCACGAAGGGGAGGGGGGCAGTTCCGCTTTCTTCAGTGGGGCTCCGCCGCGCCGGTTCACCATTCAGTTTAGCATGAAATGTAGTTAATGTTATACCTTTCTACATAAATCACTATTTTCAATTGTTTGGTTTCAGGCTATCGAGAACTTGCAGGTAGCATACCCCAAGGTAGCGTTTGTTTTTTGAGGTTATATGTTAAATTTTCAATTTACTATGTAGAGGGGCCGTCACAAAAAAACTAAAGCAATAAAAATTCGTTTCAGTCTCTTCACTAAATCTTTATTCAGTAACGGTTTCTCTAAGGTCCTCAGTTATGGAGATTCAGGTTGGCCGAACGTTCTGATATCAGGTCGTTCGGCCATAAATAAATGCTTCTAACTTTCGAACTGTTCTGTCACAAATTCTTTGGCTGGCATCTTGATGCGTCACATAATCGTCACTAAAAACTGGAATAGTAGCCAGCTCCCTATCTCGACTGGCCGAACGTTCTGATATACATCGTTTTAGGACACTTTTTCTTTTGATATTACTCCGGATTTGACTGGTGATCAGTGTGATCCCAGAACTCAAATCCACTTTTTTGTCATAAACTAAATCTTGTGAAAGTGTCCGTCGTGTACCTACCTATAAGCTAAAATGCCTCGACAATCGAAATAATATTTGAACACCAAATTTAGAAATAAAACGACTATAAATAGTTTGTAGAAATAAGTTTATTATTATTAGTATTTCATTGCCCATAACCCAAACGACCATAAATAAATTAAATAGTAATCTATGTCCCAGCCCAGCGTTTTAATAAGTTAAACCTAAACGCTATTCTCATAATATGCCTACATTTACCTAAGGAATGCAATGCATCAATTCGAGTATTCTTTAAACGCTCGTTGAGAAAGCAGGAATAAATTATTGTGGCAATAAGAATGTATTCATGCTTGCTTAGTGATAAAATGCTTGCTCAAAATAATAATATTCGAATAATTCAAATGAACTTGAACTTACGTGCCGTACGAAACGATTTTACAAATCCTTCGATTGATTATTTTGAAAACGTTTATACTAATCGACACGGTGTACCTATCAGCTTCTTATGCGTGCTATGCATTATCAGTACAGATATGAACGAAATACGCAAATGCGATGCTGTTATTGCGATCAGGTGACCGAAGCCTTCAGCAAAATGCCTTTCTTGCGACGTTTTCAATGTAGACGTATTCAAAGGGGCAACTATCCCAAAAGGGCACTTGTTATATAAATGAAAATAAAGACCTAGGTGCGTAATATATAACTCATCAATGTGATAAGTGAGATTAAAATTATTACAAGTCATTATTTTGATTTCTTTGCGTCTTTGCCGAGCATTTTCCTTCTCTGAGCCAACATGTGACCGTATAAGAAGGGGAAAATGGGGATATATAAGAACATGTAGAAGACTAAGAAGTAATAGTAATTAAAGGCTACGTTCCACGCGTTGGGCATAGAAATTGTAAGAAGTTGTTTCGCATCGATCTCTTCCAAAGAGTGGTACATGCACAAGAGCTCTCCTGTGATTCCGATTGGGTAGAGTACTAAGAATGTGGAATATCTGCAAACAAAAAACAATATCTATTAGGTAATTACTTCTTTTTGTTTTTGCGATTGCGGCATAGGTACGTATTAAACAGTTTCACAAAGCTTTTTAGGGTTTCGCAAAGTAAGTATAAAACAGTATATTACCTAAGGAACAGCAGCGGCTCTGGGACACTGTTGATCAAATTGAGTGTGTAGTAGGCGTATCTTATAATTTCCGTGATAGACCAGGCAAGGATACACAGCGGTAGGCCGGGGCTGACAGCAGCAGCGTCTGTGGCTAGTAGGCATCCACATACTAGGAAGACTCGCGAATACACTTGTGGCAACACCACGGCTACTCCAGAAGGTACTAGGCCTATTAAAGAGTGCACCACCTGAAAAGAATTAAGTTAAAACCGTTAAATCACATATTAACGTTACTATCGGAGTTTTATTAGGATCCGAAAATAGTATCAGTAGATATCGATATCTATTCGATTCGTGTAAGTCTTGTCGATTAACCGATTATTATAATCGATTGTTAGGTACCTATATTGTTTTGATAATGGTGTATACCAATGTGAGGTATAACCTCTCTCTCTTTGGTTCCATATTTTTTTCTCACACTCCGTCTCACTGTTATTTTCTTTTACCTCGGACATTGCATCACTCTGACACTTCTACCAACTTATCTGTGCAGAACGGAAAAAAATAGAACTAAAATAAATATACCAAGTTTGACATAACGATGCAAATTTTCTTGACAAGCAACACTAGCTTGAACTGTACAGTTAAAGTGGTCACGATACAAGGATATACAGGGGGAAAGAGACACCGACACACTGTGTCACACAGGGACACTGTACCACGTAATCAGTAGAGATCGGTATTTTATTTTTAAATCAGCTGGTCCAGCTGCTGGTCTGCGTTTTGTAGGAAACAGCAGACCAGTCAACCAGCAACGGGCAGCCTACTGAATACGTGATAACCGTTTGTGGGTCGGTGTCCCTTCCACCCTGTATATTGGTGGTGCATTATTGGTGGTCACAAGCGCGTCTCCTGAGGGTGGTGTTCTGAGAGTGATTTTATTGAATGTAAGTCGGCTTGTCCTTCAGCACGGGACTTATAACTGGCGAAACATGGCGGCATAATTCCTTCGCCTACTTGTAGGTAATATTTGAAGCCGCCTTTGACATCTCAAATTGTGTCTCTATTTTTTGTAACACAAAGTTGGAAGTAGTTCGGTATTTACAAACGTAGCAGTACTAAAATTGCGGAGCCTGGGGTTAATTATGCTCAATTAAATATTACTTGTAGACGACCCTACAAACATACAGTGACATACTTGAAGTTGTTTAACAATTAGTAAGTAGGTATGTGTCTATGTAAATTACGTGTAGATATATAATTATATTTTACGACTTTTTCTATCGCATGAACCACTTCATAATCTGCCTAGCCTTTTCGCAACTATGTTGGGGTCGGCTTCCAGTCTAAATGGATGCAACTGAATACCAGTAAAAAACATGGAGCGACTGCCTATCTAACCTCCACAACCCAGTTAGTACTGGGTAATACGATACCCCTTGGTAAGGCTGGTTGTCAGACTTTCAGACCACTGACTACCTGTACCGACTGTCAAAGATCTACAAATGATAGCCCGGGCCAACGGTTTAACGTGCTTTCCGAAGCACGGGGAAAACTCGGTATGTAATGGATGGTCACCCAACCACAGACCAACCTAGACAAGCGCGGCTTGACCTGAAGATTGATCTGAGCGGCTGTTATTATTTAGCCACGAGCTCCTCATGCAAAACTTCATGTTCAACCCAGCAGATGAAATTAAGGCATTTGGGGATCATGGGTAGCTAAGATATGATTACGGGAATGTTTAGGAAGGAAGGTAGAAAGAATGTTTTTCTTTTTTTTTTTCGGATGGGAAATCATCAAATGAGAGTGCGGAAGGGAGTGTCAGACATGTTCCTTCTTTGCCCTTTGTGTTCCAGAGCCACGGTATGTCTTTCGAACAGTTCCGCAGCCCTGGCAGAGAAGGTTTCAACATTGTAGCAAGCATTGGTACTCCCGCGCTCACTGACGGACGACCACTTTTAACCCTTATGCCCTGAGTAGTTAGTACTTAAGGTGGAAACGTCAGGGTAGCCCGCGAAATTCAAATTTTCTTACGTTTTTGTGTTATGTTGATTAAAAATGAGTCGCGCAAGTAACAAGTATCAGAATAAAATGAGGATGAATGAAATGAGGATGTGGATAAATGAGTATAGAATGAGTTTCAGAATTATAATCATTATGACAAGCCTTTAAGTACATTGAACCCCATTTAATAACTATTTCATGAAAAAGAACCTTCAATACAACCCTCTAAGTTCAGGGTTAAATGAACTAAGAGGGTTGTATTGATGATTATAATTCTGTAACTAAATACTGGGGCTTCCACCTTACAACCCGGTACTACTTACTTAGACATTTTGAACCAGTAGCTGTTGGCCAGACGTACGTCACTTGAACTCTAACGTGAACTTTAACATTTACTTGATTAAATACATAAGTGAGCATTAATACATGTCAAAGCCAATAGCTGATGAATACCTACCTAATGTTAACACAAAAAATATCGCACATTAAAAAGAGATGGATGTCGTGTTTTTTGTGCTAAACGCGTTATGCGAAACTAGTTTTTGGATAAAAGGTTACTTTTCTTGTATTGTACGTTTTTGTCAAAAACTTCGCATTCAACATAATCACTTTGTAAATATGTACCGGTACTTATTATTTTTAGTTTCTTTCATTAACACAATCGCGCGAACGGCGAGGCGAGTGGCGACGAGGGCAAGATGTTTACATGTTTGATGAAGGGACTGACGATGACGGCGCAAATTCATGTTTTATAACGTTTTTTATTCAACAGGAAAAGTTTACTATGTATTTTATTACACGCAATCACGCAAGTCTTTGCAAAGGTTGTTTTATAAATAACATCACGCCTGTAATCCCCAGCTAAGGTAGAGGTGTACTCTTATTATAGTACACCCACATTTCGCCAGTTATGCTTAAGTTCCATGTGATAGGGGGCGAGCCCATTGCCTTCAACCAGGCAAAAATCCAGACTCCGTGCCTGCCACTGAGATAATTCCTGGTGGAAAAACCCAATAACACTTTTGTCCGACCCGGGGAATCAACCCCAGGACCTCACGCTCAGCAGTCGCGCTTGCGACCACTCGACTATAGAGGTAGTTCATGTTATTTATTTGTTATCCCGCTGCAGGGCAAAGGCCTCTTTTCTTCTCTATTTTGAGCTAGACTGGAACTATCCTATCCGTAGGTGTCAACTTTGTTCTACCATATGTCCATTTTATTTTTAATAAGTATGAGTACATACCTATCATATTCTGTAAAACTATACACATCTTGTATAGTTTTACAGAATATGATGACTGTTGGACAAAGAATGATGATAATTTCTTTATAAGCCTGTCTGCGGGGTTGCTGTAGACCAGTTTATTTACCCATGAAGGTAGCTTGCCACATATTATTGCTACAATTTCACTTTTAAATCAGCCTTTGCCTAAAATGCACTTTGATACTTAGAATATAAATATTTATAATTGTAAATAATTATAATGATTTTAAATACAATGACAAGACAGTTACGACAAACATAGTAGGTACCTAAACAGTAATATATATTATTATTTAAGTGATTAAATGGTGTGTAAAATAATAAGCCATTTTCAACTCCTTTGTTACCCTCTCCCATTTTCAAAGACCTGTCTCAGTTTTTGAGGAATATGTGTGTTTTAGATTTGGATGTTATTTATTGTAATCAATTAAATGCCTAAAATGCACTTTGATACTTAGAATATAAATATTTATAATTGTAAATAATTATAATGATTTTAAATACAATGACAAGACAGTTACGACAAACATAGTAGGTACCTAAACAGTAATATATATTATTATTTAAGTGATTAAATGGTGTGTAAAATAATAAGCCATTTTCAACTCCTTTGTTACCCTCTCCCATTTTCAAAGACCTGTCTCAGTTTTTGAGGAATATGTGTGTTTTAGATTTGGATGTTATTTATTGTAATCAATTAAATGCCTATTACTTACTGAAAATGGTATCAGTTTTATTTACAATATGTAAACAAAACACGAGTAATCCCTGAAGGGTTAGGCAGAGATGTACTTAATATTACATGTACATTTTGCCAGTTTGCTTAAGTCCCATGTAATAGGGGGCAAGCCTATTGTCATCAACAGTGCACAATTCAGTCTCTGTGGCTGCTACTGAAAAATTCCTGAAGAAAACGGCCAATAAAATCTACCTGAACTAGGAATTGACCTCAGAACCTATTTCTCTTTAAGTACTAGATCTACCACAGTATATTTTTCATATTAATACGTTTTTAATTGTAAGCTTACAATTAAAACATATTGCTTTTACTTCCACAGCTTGTTATACACAACATGAATGATGTAACCAAGGTTTTGTAAAAGTATTCTGATTTAAAAGAGTATCTATGGAGTTTCTTGCCCGTTCTTCTCCATAGAGATTTACATTAGGGAATGGGCAACTACAGTACTTTCGCAGTTTTTATGCCTTGTGACTGGGACTGTAGCTACATTTCATTGTTGTCTTTGTTTTGACACTTCAAAAGTGCCTGTAACTGGCCTACTTGAAATAAATGCTTTGATTTGATTTGATTTGATATATTCCTGCCACATACCATCATTAGATGCTAATTTACTACAAATTATGTATTAACATTTACCTCAAGAACTGCAGCATTTTGGAATACAACCACAGTTGTTTTAATTAAGGGCCAGAAGGTATCCAAACTTCCACGGTTTAGGAAATGTGATAGTGTTTGCAACAGCATATATGACCAACTGAAACGAAGATTAGTTATGTTAGATATATTTTACTGAGTACCTATTTCCTCTGACACAGATATGGTAATGGAGAATGGTGGAAAATACTGTTATTCTGTATTTTTTTTTTATAATTTTTCAATATTTGGGACCCAATTCGCTGCAGGTATGGAAGGTTTATAGTGTAGAAGCTGAAGCCAATTAGTACAGCCCTGAACATAGACCTGCCTAAATTAAATAAATAATTAATAAAAAAAAGAAAATGAGCAAATATACAAGCAATTGAACCTTATTGTTCATCATCATCATCATCATTTCAGCCGAAAGACGTCCACTGCTGGACATAGGCCTCCCCCAAGTGTCGCCACATTGACCGGTCCCGTGCGTCTCGCATCCAGCGGATCCCTGCAACCTTTACGAGGTCATCGGTCCACCTAGTGGGAGGCCTTCCAACACAGCGTCTTCCGGTTCGCGGTCGCCACTCCAGAACTTTTCGGCCCCATCGGCCATCCGTTCTGCGAGCAATGTGCCCTGCCCACTGCCACTTAAGTTTGGCTATTCTTCTTACCTTATTGTTACTTTATGTAAATATGATGGTGACAAATTCTGTTAGAGGATTTTCTTTTAATTCACCGACTTGATTAGAAAGCTATAAGCTGATAAGTTGTTTATTACATAAATAAAATGTTTAACAGTACTACATCCAGTTAAGTAACAGAAACATTTTCTCTTGCACTTTGGATTTTAAGAATTACTTTTGGATACTCTACCAATACATTTGTTAAACATATTTTGTTTAAAGGTAGGAATTACTTAAACTTTGAACTTACCCCAAAGTTTGTATACCATTGTATGCTAAAAGGTAGAATTTTCCTATTGCCGAAGGTCCAGAACTTTTTACTCTCTTTGCACTTTTTTCAGCCATGTTATCAAAAAGTGGCTTAACTATTTAATAAGAGGTCCTTTTTATTGATAATTACTTAAATAATAGAGCACAACTTTCTTCAACATTCACCAATGAGCAATGACGAGTGACGTGAGTGAATGACGTGAATCTGTCTGACAGATATTGGCGATGACGTTTACTGGATGACGTTTCCCTTGTCACGTCTTCTTTCATGTAATGCCGGTTTTCACAAAGGCAACTTTTGAGTGATCAAATTCAAAATTATTGATTCACGTTAAGCGGAGTTTTTCAGACGCCAGCACATCAAGCTACCCGAAACCGTCAAATTTTCCCAATCAACCTTGAACCTAATACTTTAGCGATAAAGTTGAAAGTCAGATAGTAATAGCTTGATGTGCTGGGGTCTGTACAAATTGGTAGTGAAATTACACCTTTTACCATAATAATATTGGCATAAACCAGATTACATACGCTTTCCACCAAACAGACCCGACGGACTGCTGCAGTCGTCTATTATTCTATCCAATGGCACGCAGCATTATATGGCGCCACACAGGCGCCACTCATTACGACTACGAGCATAATGCACAGTATTACACTTACTATTTCTATGCAAAACAGTCATAAAACCTTTTGGTAAGAGTGGTTGTCAGACTTTCGGGCCGCTGACTACCTGTAACAATTGTCAAAGATCTATAAATGACAAACACAACCAATGGCTTAACGTGCTTTCCAATGCACGGAGGAATTTCGGTTTGTAATGGATGGTCAGCCATCTGCGGTACCAACCTAGGCAAGCGCGGCGGCTGTTATTATTTAGACATGAGCTCCTTCCATGCAAAACAGTCCTTGTCATAAATTATCTGTGCTTCGTTCGGTCAATCATTCCAAATAGTTCATTCATAGATAAAATAACTCATTCCCTGTGTTTCGTTACATTCGTTCTTTTCCTTTGCAACGCGTATTTACGAGAGGTGCGTTGGATTATACTTCCTTCTAAATAATTATTAATCTTTGGAATCTTGGAATATTTTAAGTGTTTGCATTTTCAAAGAAAAACCTTATTTTTCCTTTTATATTTCAGTAATCCGTGGTTACAACAAAATACACAATGGTTGCGGCCAAGAAACAGGTTAGTGTTCTACACGTGTTTGAAAATTGTTGGACTTGAACGGGAATATTTGATATCTCTTTATTTAATAATCCTAAATAAATTATGGTCCTAGATCAAGTGATACAAGATAGGCTTGCTTATTTTATAATTTGTAAGGTTGAGAACGTATCAAACATGATTTTTTGGCAATTTGTAGGTTAGGTTAGTATTAGGCACATTAATGGAAAATCTTGTACTAATATCAATACGTATGGCAGTAGCAAGGCTATTACAGCCGCCGATGATTTAAAAAAAATACGTTTTTATCCTAATCCGTAATGTAGATGAGGCGTTATCATTCATTCTAACATGTCCAGTAATATAATGGCTTCTTTTTTGTTTTTCAGAAAAAGACCATCGAGTCTATCAACTCCCGCTTAGCCCTGGTAATGAAATCGGGCAAGTACTGTCTTGGCTACAAGCAGACACTAAAGACTCTCCGCCAGGGCAAAGCTAAGCTGGTCATCATCGCCAAGAATGCTCCTCCCCTAAGGTGAGACTACTGAGAAGTAGAGTTTCCCAATATTGTGTCTGTCATAGGGAAGCATATGGAGTCTTTGGACTAAGAAGTATGGATTCCCTCATAGTGGTTCATGAGGCAGTCATGTTGAAATTATGAAAGTATTTAATGAGTACATAATCATGTAGTGCATGTGCACCAGTATGCCACAATGAGACATAAAAATTGCCGCTATCTTGCACAGATCTTAGACAACAAGTTAATAAAGTTAGGGTATTTCAATGGAAATTAAAATGAAATGAAAAAAATACATGACTGTTTCTGATCCACATGGGAAACCTATGGAGTAGTCATAACCCATTTGCTGAACTTTGACAGGTGAGAAACTTCACATCTCAATAAGTTTTTTTTATTAATACCAGTTCAAAAAATATGTATGATAAGATGTCTCCCAGTAACCGATTTGTGGACATCAAATAGGTTCAGCTGCAACCATTTATACAGGAAGACAAACCTGACATAGTTGGGAAAAACCTAGGCAGATGTTGGTGATGATTGCCTAATTGTATACTTTTCCTGTGAGATGTATATGTAATGTGATGATAATGTTCCTACTTTGTTATAGGAAATCGGAAATCGAGTATTACGCACTCCTGGCTAAAACCGGCGTCCACCACTACAGTGGAAACAACATTGAGTTGGGCACAGCATGCGGAAAATACTACAGGGTCTGCACACTAGCCATCACAGACCCTGGCGATTCTGACATCATCACCACACTGCCTGAGTCGCAGGTGTAGATGTAACTTTAATATAATTTAAAAAATCATTATGGTGTTTTCTTTTTATCCTATACACCGTCAACCGGATAGCAATACTACTTGTAAATGGCAGACCTACACGCCGTTCCAGTAAGATCCCTAAGTCACAAAAACGTGATGCGTGTTTGTGATGATATCAGTAAATCATTCAGCCTTACTGATAAATAGTACAGCGAAATTCCGCCTCGAATGCAATAATCCCCACTTATTTCAAAATGTACTATTTCAATACACTTGTACACGTGGATTTTTTCATTTATCACTGCGGAAATAAATTTCCACCGATTGTACTTAAAGTCCAAATTGGTTCAATTCCTTTATTAAGTGGTGATTATTTTTATTATTATAAGCCTATATTCACCCACTGCAGGCCAAAAGCCTCCCTTCCCTTCTTCCACTTTTCGCGGTCTAGTGCGATTGTAGGCCAATCCTTTGCGAAAGAGTCCAGCTTATCCCACCATCTCTCCTGGGCCTGCTACTACGTAGCCGTTTATTTGGTATCCACTGAGTGATATTTTTTGACCATAGACATCACTTCATCCTCCGACATGCGGCAGACGTGACCAGCCCAGTTCCACTTCAACCTAAAAGGCCCGCAACAGCTATTTGAAGCTAGGAGCGAAGTATGGAGTTTCTGATGCGGTCCGTAAGTTTGACACCCAGTATACTTCGCTCCATAGCTCGTTGGCAGACCCAAGTGCGGATTTTAGACATTTTGTAAGCGACCACGTTCAGTCTATAGGTGAGGGTGGGGAGAATTCACATGTCCATGATCTTTCGCTTAAGTGCGAGAGGGAGAGATCCCTTCATCAAATGTTTCATCAATCAGTAGCTCTTCCAGGCATTTTAGGTGAGTCGAGCAACTTCTTTATGTTGTCTTGCCTGGAAAGAGACTATCTGGCCGAGGACATGGACATATTCAATCACCAAACCCCCAATTTCTATGTTACGCTCTGTTCTGTTCTGTTCGTCAACAGTTTTGTTTTAGTCATATTCATTGAAAGCCCGACTTGGAGACTGGCGTGGCTGTTGATCGAGCATTAAGCCTAGCTCAGCTGCCGAGGAAGAAAAAAGGACAATGTCGTCAGCGAAACGAAGATTAGTTAACCTCTTTCCGCCGACGACAACACCCTTGTCCTGCCAGTGTGAGTTTATCTCTTGAAAAACTTCTTCCAGCGTATCTGTGAAGAGTTTGGGAATAGCGGGTCGCCTTGCTCGACTCCTCTCTGAATGGGAAAAGTTGGCCCGGTGGTAGTTAGCCGTATGGCTGCTGTGCTGTATATTTTTGCAACAGATGTATATACGTAGGAATGCGAGGTATAACGGTAGATTGAATCCTGGTGTTTTTCGATGATCTGGTTTAAAGACTAGGAGGTCAACAGCCGAAAGGCCAAAGCGGAATCCAGCCTGTTCTGGAGGTTAATGGAGGTTTTATGTTCCTGATATGCGGTTTTCGAGGGTTTTGATGAAAGCTTTGTAAAAATGCGAGACTAAGCTGATAGGATATGTTTGAATGACAGAAGTGACTAGGGAAGATGCTTGTTTGGGTGTTGGTGACTGTTTTTTTTTTTAATGTAGGCTAAGTGATATCGAGTCTTTACGGCGTAAATATTTTTTTAATATTCAAATTGTGTTTATAATTACAATATCTATATACTTATAATAAATCTGTAGAGAGGTCAATTCTGTACCTACATGAAATATATTTCCAAAATAACTATCAGGGGGTGATTAGGGATCGATACTGATGCCAAAAATGCAATCAGTAAAATTTTTGTCTGTCTGTCTGTCTGTATAACCGTTATAGAAACAAAAACTACTGGACAGATTTTAACGAAACTTGGTACAATTAATTTTCATACTCCTGAGTTGGTTATAGTATACTTTTCATCACGCTACAATCAATAGGAGCAGAGCAGTGAAGGGAAATGTTGGGAAAACGGGAGAAGTTACTCCATTTTTTAAGCTTCCGTCGCGTGTGCAACCTTAATGGTTAAAGCTACACAGAAATCAAGTACGACGGAAATGTTCTCCTTAAAATTATATAAAAAATATCCCATGACAGCATATGTCTATCTTTTATGGTTGACTCACAATATCACGTGTAACTCCCGATAGCTTAGCAGTTCGAAGCTTTCTTCTGATTATATTTGTCTACTCTTACGTTTATAACACTCTCAGTCATCCCTAATTAAAAAAGTTGACATTATTAACTATTCCATAAAAAATAATCATAGAAATCGGTATAGAAACACCAAAGTTATACATGAAATACACTAATAATATTTATTTATTTTTATTTGCCTGCATCAATGCCACCTAAAAAACGATTATCTTTATCTCGAAATTCGAGAGAAGCTAAGAGAATGAGAAATAGGCGTTCTCAAGAATCGGCAGAGGAAAGAGCACATCGGTTAAACTTATTGTTATTCTTATCTCAATAAAAGTTTATAAAGATATCTTCGGATTCACTTTAAGTGATGCTGATTTTTGTATTACATTACCATCTATATAAATAAAATGGTAAACTGACTGACTGACTGGGTGATATCAACACACAGCCCAAACCGCTGGTCTTAGAGACATGAAACTTGGAGGGTGTGTTCTTTGTGAAGAGTAAGTATCCACTAAGAAAGGATTTTTGGGAATTCCACCCATAAAGGGGTAAAATAGGGGATGGAAGTTTACATGAAACTCCGTCAGTTTTGAAGTTAGGATCTTCAAATTTGTGGTTGATAATTCTAACCAAAGGGTTAAAAAGGGGTAAGTAATAAGGTATTTTTTCGACATTCACGCAGGCGTAGCCGCGGGCAAAAGCTAGTCAAAAATAAACATGATACTTTTATGAACAAATTAACATTTATATGTGTTCTAAATTAAAAAATATTTTAATAATTTCCATTTTTCATATTAGGCTGTTTAACGGCTTCATACCTTTGCTTCTTCTTCAGCCTGGAAAGTGCGGAAAAAACGCAAATGAAATAGATTCCTAATAATTCATGAAAAATACTTTTCGTTCTATTATTTCTTCGAAAATGTATTGAAAAACGTCGATTCATACACGTGGGCATCCGTTACTGCAGTTCCCGACACCATAACAACCCCACCTGCGGCTCGGATGTGAATTCCGCCTCGAATGCAATAACAAAGTTTCCCACTAATATCAAAATGTACTACATCATACACATGGGCATTTCTTACTGCAGTTCTCGGTACCATAACAACCTCACCTGCGGCTCGGATGTGAATCCGCCTCGAATGCAATAACAAAATTTCCCCACTTGTATCAAAATGTACTGTAATTATCTTTGACCATTTTATATTGAAAGGCCAATGTGACTCTTCCTACTCATTTAAACTTGTTAATTTGGAAGTCGCAATGAATTTATAAATAAAATTAATGAGACCTTTTTATAGCATTTATTTTAAAACTGATTACGCTGTAACACATCCATGCCGTCTCGCCCCTGAAGCTGCCAACCTGGGAACAACATTAGAAAATGAATATAATGTCCGACAGTTTTCAAGTACTTTCCTTTATTTTGTCGGGAGGTTAGGACACATAAAATAGCTGACAGGTAAGACAGAGCGTGCTGCCTGAAGATGATGATGAGCGACGGAAAAGAATAGGAGCATGGAAAAATGGATTTCTTGCTGACCGATGTGACGCAATCCTAAGGCGATTCTCACACGACACCGCTCGTCAGACGAGCGGAACTCACCACCCCTCCGGGCGGCGCTGCGCGGTTTTTACGGATTCCATACAAGCGATTCTCCTAAGACGATTTACATGGCAGTGAGCCGCGCACTGCCATGTAAATCGTCGCCGCCTTCGTTTAACCGCATGAACAAGCGGTGTCATGTGAGAGACGTCTAAAACCTGGCAATTAATTTCTCTGTCAGGTTCTGTCGAGTGTCCTATTTTTAACTCTGCGGTATCTGCAGACATCCATTTACTTACTTACTTACAAATATTATAAATGCGAAAGTAAGTTTGTTTGTTACCTTTTCACGGCTAAACCACTAAACCGATCATCCTGAAATTCTGCATATACGTTGTCAGGTGTACAGAAACGTCACATAAAAAAATTATTATTCCCGAGGAAAACAACAATAACGTTCCTATGAATTATCATCCGACTATTGTTCCTATGAATTATCTTTCCCGTCGCTCATCAGTGGCGCCATCTATTAAGATGGCGCCACGTGTCTTTCGAATCATGATTGCATTACAAGCAGAGTACAACCCGAATTGATTGTCAAATTCTAAATGAACGCGAGCGGAGCCGCGGGAAAAAGCTAGTCATGTATAATGCTGAGTCGGTAAAGCTCTTACTAACGTGCAATGAACAGACCAAATCTGAATACAATTGCGACTTACCCGATTAGGACGACTTCTCTTCCTCTGCAGTCTTTCAACTGCAGGCTTTCAGCTCTACAGTCTATCATCAACTGCAGGTTTTCAATATTAACAATATCACTTGTTTAAGTGGGTTGATCAATTTCATCCCATTCCTGAAAATTGAGTAAAGAATTAAAATAAAATGAATAACTAATATTAAATACAAATGAAATCTACATCTCAACATAACTGCGGATCATGTGTTCATTTTTATGGAATTACTTTAAAAACTAAAGGTTAATATATTTTTACTGCAGTATTGGTTTTGTCTTGTACTTAGTATGCATGCACACTATGTTGAACCCATGAGAATTTTACGAATTTTATTTTCATTTTTAAGCATAGTGCAAGTTTGTGCAAAGAATAGAAACCAACATCAGCAATTACTATCTCATAGTGTCAACTTGGGAGTGTCAGCATAGTAAAAATTGCCTAAAAAACCTATTTATACTTCCTTTTTATGCCTTTGCAATTTTGTTTATAAAGTATTATCTTCATAATAAGGAAGCACCTTTAGAGTTAAATAATGCACAAGTAATTACTTCTTAGTTCAATCATGGCCTGCAGTAAGTGTTATTACAAAGTAAATTAACTAAAGTTAGTTTTACCTGCTAGAAAACATCTCATTATAAAACGAGATCTAAGTTACTCGTATTTGAACTTTAAGTTCTTAATACAAAAAAATTGACAATTTAGCATTAGAAACTTAAGTAAAGTTCGAAATACAAAAACTGGCGCTCTCATTGGACTCAAATTAGAACTCATTCATAAATTTCATTCAATGAAAAAGAGGTGTATACATTTAAATTAATCAACCATTCGATGTTTTTTTACAAAAACGTAATGACGACTTTTCATAGGATATAGAGCTTTTTTGTGCGACTACTTTCACACATAAAACTACTACTACTTTTCTTTTTTTCATAAGTCTTCATCTTGGCTTAATTTAAGGTTGTACTCAACCATTTCGATTTATATATATTGTGTCTTTATAAAATAACGATGCATTGGGCTTGTTAAAGAAATATGATAACAATTCATATAGGCAATAGGCTCGCCTCTACAACATTATTTTTAGTATATGCGAAACCTGAATATAGTTTGTTCAGAATAAGTAACTGAATCGATTCCAATAATTTTTAAACCATGTTATATTTTTGTCCCAAAAATATTTAAAAAGGGTTGCAAGTTGGACACCGAGCGACACTAAGTACCTATCCGCAATCATACGGCGCGGGCGCACCGCTGGCTCCCGCGCGGGGTAACACAACCCCTTCAGTCTCCCGGATGCTACAGGTTAATGCGCACGTGTCACGCTCCCTGATCGCGACCGCAAGGCTTACAGTACAGTTGTTTCGATTGATCGTATACCTATCGTATGTAAAAAGTATCGTGTAACCATGAGTGTGTAATGATTAAAATTTTTAAACACGCCAAGATGGTTATTTACAGAAATTTACTATTATTGTACCTACAGCCTGCTGTGGTTCAGTAATGTGATTATGTGATGTTTAGCACTTTTCATCCACTTTGAACTTTAAATGGTTGGCATAAGGTGCAACAAATCGCATTGACTACATTTTATCACTTACGGCTGCATTTACAAATAAAGTACATAATAATATCTACATACTTTTGACCATTACGACACTCCAAAGGCTACAAGTGTGATGGAAAATGTTATCACCTGTTAATTACATTACAATCGCCGTACGTGTACCTACTGCCAAATTATTATCAATGAGCGCAAGTTGACGCGGGCGGCGTGGGGGCGCCCGCCGCGCAGTGTGCAATTTTTTATAGGGACAACTAGGTAACAGAACAAGCTTGTAACATGTGATTTTTCAGGACACAGTTTTGAAATATTGTACAAAGATTCTTTACATAAAAATATTAAATACGTGTTTCCGGTTTCGCATATACTAAAACTAATGTTGTTTGTTTTGATTGAGTAAAATGTGTACTCATTTTCATACTCTGTCTACTGTTTCAGATTTAAAAAGTAACATTATCATTATTTTTAAAGTATTCAGCTAGTATGGAATAATCTGCCCTCTCATGAAGGTGAAAACTAATATACTTACTTATGTATAACCTTATAACTATAATAAATTGTGCAAAATCATGGTTTAAGAAAAATATGTTACCTGTTTGTCTTTATTTTGTATTCTTAAAATAAATCTTCAAAACAAAAATAAGAAGAGGCAATTTTCTCTCGTTCTGCCGACTCATATACCTTGTACTAGAGAATATTTACCTATTTAATATTAGTTCATTAAATATAGCCCATATTATGTATATGTTCCATGACAAAGCCCATGATTTTTGTTCTTGATTCATTTCTATTTCATTACTTACTAATTAAATCATTTGAAGCATTCCCCTTAAGAGCTTCCATTTTTTTCAGAATAATTTACATTTCTGTAATTCAAAATATATTTTACACCTTATAAATAAATTTAAAAAGACGTGTTTTGGCTGGTAAGGCGTTTGCTTTTATGGGCATCTTAATTCTGAACTTACGCTTGAATAAAATTACAGGAGTCCCATCCCTATTGTCATGTGAACAGGGTAATAATCTAATATATGAAAAGGGAAACCCCACAACATTTAAAATTTCTTTACAAATCGCCTTGCTCATCCAGTACATTCTCATGTCATCAATTTATTTATTCATTGTCTGAATAATATATAGTCACAAATTGGCACAAACTCATTGGTGATATTAAATCAGTATTCTTTGTTCTGAAGAATCAATTTTGTTATGCTAAACCGACTATTTACCAGCAAAATGGAAACCATTTCCATTTGTACAGTTTGTTTGAACGCAGTCTGAAGTAAAAAAGTTAGTGGTTATTTTCTACCTCAATCTTACTGTTTGGAAGAGGCCTCCCCCAATGACTGCAGCTATTTCGTTCCAGGGTTAACTAATGTGGACAGTTAACATATAAACCTTGAAAACTGAACACTTGAGAGACTGCTGCATAAAAATAGTGGAACATTTTATATCCATGTTATGTATTAAAGAATTGGATGTGTATATCAAATGCAGTAATTGTTTCTTAGGTTTATGACTCATTCAAAGCATGATGAGTATTAAACTATCAGGTAACCATTTCAAAAATTGCAACTTGTCAAAAAAGGTACTAGTGGTATACTTTGTGGAAGTACTCTTAAGTATCTGATATATAAGTACTGTGACTAAGGCTTGCTCAGATGTGTATCAAGTTTGTAGGTTGTGTAGTTACAATTTTAATCTAATTACTAAAATTAAACCTGGTGCCATGCAAGCATGAGCTCGCCCATTTTGGAATAAAGTATACACATTATATTGTTAATTCATATTTTTATTGTGAATAGAGTCCTTAAATCTAAAACATTATGGTACTTGACTATACCATTATTACAAAAAAATGAGCCAAAGAAGAAGTTGCTACCACAGTTAAATATTGTATATAAATATTGCTTGATAAAATGATGAGTCCTAATTATAATAGATTCATTTGTGAGGTCATTTTTTTGTTTAATTGAAACTTACTCTTTTCTAATGAGATCTCTCATTATTTCAAAAACCCCAATATATTTATTATTGTCTCTTCTCAATGGTCTCATTCAGTCATTTACATAATATTTTTCACTGTCCAAACTCTCACCTAACTAAAACGTGATGTATACATCGCAAACTGCATTGTATAGTAGTACATCCATTAGCTTCAATTATTTGATCCAGATACTTTATTTTGAATGTGTACCATAAAGACGTTAATGATATTCTGTATAGTCAAACAGATCACCAGCTGCCTGTAATGCAAACAATTATAATAGACGTCAAAACGTATCCACAATTAAATATACTAAACTTAAAAACTATGTAGCTGTAATCCATTGAAAGTCATCAATAGCATTAAACTTATAAAAAATGCCTTACATGTTGTTTTAAATACTGGTTAATTTTCAATTAATTTTATAGGTAAAAAATGGGATTTACACAACAACACAAAAAATATTTTTAATTGGAAGATTATTACCAAATAATGATGTTTGAAATTATTAATGAGTTTGGCAGTTATTTGCTTTGTTTCTTAATATTTAAGCGGTTGTATGAATTTAATTTTTTTAAACTTCTAAAGTTTTATATGCACACCCATTTTTAATTTAACAATATTAAATAGTGTTGGTACAGAAAAAAAAAGAATAATAGCTTTTCCTTGATTTGATATTTTATCAACATAAATGTTTTAGCCTCCTATAGCTGTCCATCACATCACCATCTCAGGTCCAGATGAAAACCAGTATCGGGCACTAGCTGCTCGGCAGTTTGCTGAACTGCTATTTGGCCCAGCCGTGAAACACACAATATTATCTCTTTTTTTTCTGTTTAGTTTTAAGTTTTCTATTGTGTAGATTTAAGATTTTTATTTGTTTGTGTGCACTTATGGCATGTGCCAAATAAATGTTTTCTTTCTTTCTATATTATTCCCTTTCAAAATCATTAAATACAATTAATAAATTTCAATCAATTATATTTTGTTAATTCCTTAGAGGAAAGGCTACCTACTGGTGCTTAGCCCATACAAACATATTTCCCCGTTTTATCCCTGGAAAATAAAACTAGAGGAAATATTTTTTGTAATGTAATACATCCCTACCATGCCTCTAACGTTTGGCCATATTTTTTCATTTCTTATTAATAATAATAAATTTACCAATATGCTTTCATTAGCTGGTTTATTAATACTTGTTTGGGTTGGTTGTAGCCCTTGCATTCATTACATGTTTATTTATGTCTTAACCTAGTTCTTTCATAAATTACTTATTTACTGCCAAATTGCAAATCTACCTAATATTTTACTCATACTGAACCTTTTTATTTCAGGCATACTAAGTAGCATTATTGTCATTATAGCAAATTTTGGTTGCTTGGTTGATTATAGTGATATAATATAATTCCTTGGATTATTATCTACAATAATGAAAACATAGTAGCAGTAATCCGTCCCACCCTGTCCTAGGTGACTGATTAATGACAGTTATGTGTCAGGTTACATGTTCAGCAAAAATTTCTAATAGTGAAAAGTCCAAAATCATAAAACAAGTCACAAACAAGATGTGACATGGACCAGGTACATCAAGATTTAATTTGTTGTTGCAATTAGTTTATAATATATTTCACTCACCCAGGACAAAGGGTTAAAACACAACAAAATTTTGGATATCTCATATTAAGAGATTTGACTAGAATGTAGAAGAAATAGGCACTTCTACACAGATTCAATAATTCCGGTACTTACCATAGTTATTGTTATACTGCGGCTGCGGTTGCTGATAAGAGTTGTAGGAGGGCTGCGAGTATGAGTCGTAGGCTGGCGCCGGCCCACCGTACGCGGGCTCGGCACCGCCGTAGCCGGCATCTCCCGCACCGCCAGCGCCGCTACCACTGAGGTTAAATGGGAATTCGTTACCATGAAAAAAAAAAAACATTTTCTACCCCCAAATATTCTCTTTTAATCCTTATTTTTATGTTATGATACATCAACTAGATTTATCTTTCTGACTTATTGACTCTGGACTAGAGAAATCAAGACCCTGGTTTAATGCTTTGAGTAATGTTAATTTTGTACTAGTTTGTTATTTTATTTGATAATTCTATTGGAAGCAACACTGAAAAAGATTTAGGCAGGTTTACTAACCTATATCCTTCATTTTCGTAGCTGCCCTGGCCTCCTGTCGAGTACCCGTAACCTGAGCCATAGCTACCAGAATTGTACCCTGAGCTGGGCTGAACCGGAGCTGGCGTTGAGTAACTGCTGCCCTGATAAGAGCTGGTAAAATAAAAACATACATTAGTAATGTGTAGTGTCAAGTAATAATTCTGAAACTGAAGTTATTTCTCAGAATATACATTATCTGCATTTGTGTTTCAGACGGCAATTCCTATCTGCTAGATTTGTTTCATCATAGTTAGAAGTAGTTAGTTTAACACGTTTTTTTACTAAAAATTTTACTTGTTTAATTTTTATATTATTATTATTTATGTACACACAGCGGCACATCAAGCTGTACATAACCAGTATAACCTGACTTCGCTTTGTATGAGCTTCCCGTACGATGAGAGATCAGCTTAATTTGGTTTTGCATAGCTTGATTGGCTGGCGTGCATACACACAAAATACTTTCCTTCCTTTCCTTTTATCTCGATTTCTACTTCTCAAATTTTTCTTACCTAGGCGTGTTATATGAGGGCTGGGCGTAAGGATCGGCTGCAGGCGGCTCGTAAGGTTGATATCCAGTATGTCTGTAAAGATTGTGTAGAGCTCAACAACATGAAATAGGGGAATGCATGAATAATAAACTCTTGTATTATTCAGCATAAAGAAAATCGTCATTTGTGTTTCAGACGGCACATTCCTATCGTTTTCTGGATCATCATTTGTATAACTACAGACAGCTTTAGAAAAAAATCACGACATAATGTTTTAAATACATACGATGGTCCATAGCCATTGTTTTGTTGAGGCACATTGTGCTGCGGGGGGGCTTGCTGGTAGCCGCCTTGCTGGGGAGGACGCCCGCCACCACGAGGACCGTCGAATCTAAACAAAATACAATTAATGTCAATAATCACAATCACTTAAGTTAATTATTAAATGATTTTACTGTGTATTTTAGATCAAATGATATCTGAATGCTCAAACCTTGGTCTCTTAGGTGGTCCTCCAGGTCCTCCATGTGGAGGGCCTCCACCTCTTTTGAAGGCTTGTTGAGGTTGTGACTGTAATGGCGGCGCCGAAGATGCAACGTGGGGAGGCGCGGGCCGCGGGCCAGCCGGGCCCGCCCCCGGGTGTGGTCCGCCCGGACCGCCGGGGGGACCACCTGGTGGCATTCCATGGCCGCCGCGACCACCACGTCCTATAATAGATTTTTTTTGTAATTTCGTCAGTTACAAAACCTTAAGCTTAACTCTGTTAAGCATTTTATCTTATTGAAACTTTAATGAAATTGATTTTTACCATCATAAATTCTACCTCTCATGGGCATACCCCCTCGCCCACCACCCCTGTCACCTCGCTGGCCAAAGTCTCCACGCCCCCTGCCTCCACGGCCTCTCATGGCTCCAGGGCCACCTCGATTGTTGAACCCTCCACCTGTGCACAAAATAAAAACATACACTAAAGCTTCATGATATTATTAGGGAATATGCAAGAAATACAAAACTTTTTTTATTTAAAAAATATGCAATTTTCTAATACAACACTTATTTTACTATTTAATATTTTATGTAGTGTGTTTTTGAACTAAACTTTAATTTGAAAAGTACTTAAAAGACTAAGATTTTATTATAATATTGTTATTGCAATGTTTACTTGAATAAAGCACACACAATTAGTAAAATTAATATATTAAGGGTAAAAAATTTGATGTAAACAAGGCAGATAGAGGTGAATGACGTCACATAACATGAATGAATGGCCACAACAGTCACGGATGTTTGAACTGTCGTAGAAAAGTGTAGGAGTCTTGTTGTTCCGGGTAATCTCCGAAACAGCTGAACCGATATTGACGGGAGTTTTACAGGCTGATAACTGATGTTAAGTCTAACATAGGCTACTTTTATATTAGCACAATAATTAGGGTTTCGTGCAAAAAAAATTAAAATCCTTGGAATTAGTAACAAAATTTGATTCGAAAAGGGAAGTCTTAATTTTTTTTTTTAAGAATTTCACGCAAACGAAGGTCACAGGCAACAGCTAGTTCCTAATAAAATGAGGTGGCATGTTAGGCCAACCAAACCCACACTAACAAATTATACAACTGCACTGGATGTAATAATATCCTCACATTAATCTGCAGAAATGATTAAGTAGTATCGTTCATTTGTCTATGATCTCACTACAAATTTAAAGTTGCAGTAGCCGCAGAATTCCACTAACTAGTTAATTTATTTAAAATTCATGTACGATAGTGGTACATAGGCGGACTTAATGCCACAAGGCATTCTCTACCAGTCAACCTTTAGGTTAATAAAAGAAAACATTGTGATAGGGTTACAAAATAAATAACGTAATGTTTTACCACATAACCACCACATTGTATTTGCAGTATTTCTATTAATTACTCTCTGACGTTGTAATCTAGAGGGCAGTGAGCAAGATTATTCAAAAAACAAAAAACGCAAATGGAGTGTTTGCCAAAGTTTTTTTTTTTCGTCGTTTGTCGGATACTAATGAAAATCGAGTATTTAGTTTTTTCACAATCCTACTAATATTATAAATGCGAAAGTTTGTGGCTATGTATAGATGTTTGTAACTCTTTCGTGCAAAAACTACTGCCCGGATTTGGATGAAATTTGGCACACAGATAGTTTAAAATCAGGATTAACACATATGATACTTTTTATCACGGTATTCCGATCCCATGGGACAATTACCGAACTCCACGCGGACGAAGACGCAGGCATAACTTTACGAGCCATTTCCTCGAAACAGCATTATTTGACTTACTCGATTACCACGGCAACTCTGAGATCCAGTAGCTAACATAACCTCTTTACTAAAAACTTATTGCTAGGAATTAAAGGTCAAATCTTACGCTGTGGTGGTGCTCCACGTGATTCAATAGTGGGCACTGGGTGTGGTCCCGGACCTTGAGGACCTGGAGGAAAACTGCGTCCTCCTCTGTCACCACCACCACCTCTCATAGGGCCGCCACGAAAACCTCGTGGTCCCCCGCGAAACGGAAGACCACCTCGTGGTGGGCCACCTCTGCCTCTCATACCAGGTCCACCCCTAAAACGAATCAATAACTTAATGATGTGGTTATTTATAGACTTAACGGGTCACTTAACCTAAAATTTTAAAATGTATGACTTTTTTGAAAATATGTTAAAAGTTAAATCTTACCGCCCACGCATGTCGAAACCACCTCTTCCTCTTGGATTAAGGCCTGGTGGTCCTCCACGACCACCACCGCGAAAGCCTCGGTTTGGCGGCCCATCCATCTTTGTATTGGGATGCGGTCGCCAAGTGAAACAAACTAAACAGCGATCAGATAACCAGGCTACAATGACCCGGAACTTGTGTACTCTCCCGAGTGAGTCTAATAAATAAATGTAATGTAATTCACGGCTTCACGCAGAAGCGTCAGTACCGGCGGCCATTAATTTGTACATGCGAAACCAAAATGGCGGCAATCATCACTGTCGTCGCTGTCCATTTCCATAGTCGGGGCCCCGGTCCCGGATATTGTGATTTTTCTACTTTTCTAGTCTATGGAAAGCGTTGTGCAGGTTATGCTCATCCATGGAACTGTTAGTTACTATCAATACTATCATGTCATGATTTCAACTGAAGCGACAGTCGACTAACCCAAAGTTGAAACTTGGCTCAAAAGGGCTCATTTACGGAGACATATTAGCGATGTATGAAATTTTAATGCAGCGATACCCACGACAGAGCACGAGGCATCGCACGCGGCGTCCCACGCGTCGCTTCACGCCCCGCGCCTCCGTTAACAACATCTTAAGTCGTACATTGTCATGTTTATGGTTGCGCGTGTGATAATGCGGGCCGCTGCACGCGCCGCTTCTTCATAAACGAAAAAAAACGCACAATGCGCCGCGTCTCCGTAAATAAGCACCAAGAGCACATCCATGAGCGCCGAGAGAGGGGGTGCTCTTGTTTCAAGCTTGCTTCCATGCTATAAATTACATGACATACGTACGAAACATTCTCCTGTTTAATGCTACTTGTATAATCTGCCTAATCTTTTCCCAACTGCGTTAGGGACAGCTTCCAGTCTAGCCGGATGTAGTTGAATACCAGTTTTTTATATGGACCTACTGCTTGTCTGATGTTCAAAACCCCGTTAGTACCCACCGGGTAATAAGCTACCCCTTGATAAGACTGGCTGGACTGTCAAAGACCTAGAAATGACAGCCGGGAACAACGGCTTCACGTGCTTTCCGAGACTTTTGGCCGAAGCCGATTAATCATCAATTGCTATAACCCTTATGAGTTCAAGACCGGTTAAAAGTGAGTAATACAATGTTTTTTTCCATCTTATAAATTAAAAGTTTACGAATAATTTAAATATTGCCATTTGACCAATTTGACAATAACAATACACTTCGAAATGTGTGACCCCCCACCCCCCGTGCATGGCTTCTACTACACAAGGGCGGATCCAAAGGGGAAAATTATAATTTTAATATTCTCTATTTTTTAATATTATTTCCTTTATTTATATTTTTACAAATTTTTAACATTTTTAAATATTCCTTAGAAAAAACAATATAAAAAACATTTAAAAATATAAAAAAAAAAAAAAAAAAAAATTGTAGCCCACCGGTATCGGGAACAGGGTCCAAGCTACCGGCGGTTAGGGCTCCAAAGAGAGGAACCTCCTAACAATACGAGCCGTGTCTAGAAGTACCGCTCTCTGAATCAAGCCCTTGATCCAGCTGCCTAACGAGAGCCTCCTCAGGTATTGGTCGAGGCTCTTGGCAATTAAGCCATGGGCTGATACAACTATCGGCACAATGATCGCTGAGTCCACATCCCACATGTCGACAACCTCGTGAGCCAAGTCAAGATACTTGATTTGCTTATCTTTCTCGGCTTTCACGAGGTTCTCATCATGCGGGACCGTTATGTCAACAATCATTGCGCGCCGCTCTGATCGATCTACCACCACTATATCAGGCTTATTGGCTACAATAGTCCTGTCAGTGATGATGGATCGATCCCAGTACAATGTGATACTGCCATTTTCGAGAACTGGGTCGGGCACATACTTATAGTACGGCACTTCCGATTCCACAAGGTTGTATTTTAGAGCAAGTTGCTGATGTATAATCCTGGCTACAAGGTTGTGTCTATGCAAGTACTCTCCGTTAGCCAGACGAGAACACCCGGAGATAATGTGACGGATTGATTCGCCTGGACGGTGGCATGCCCGACATATGTCAACCGTACCATCCTTCACAATAAATTTCCGGTAGTTATTCGTCATCATAACTTCATCCATAATTGCACAGACAAAACCTTCGGTTTCTCCGAAAAGGTCCCCGGAACGTAGCCAGGCTACGGACGCTGATAGGTCTACATCGGGTCCATGCAAGGCCCGGAAAAAGCGTCCGTGAAGCTCCTTACTCTGCCATACCTCCATGCGGTCGTTAGTGTCAAGCACTACAGGTTTGCGCCAGTTCTCTTTAGCCAAGGAAAGCGGGGTGAGGCCCTTGTCCACCACGACGACATCTCGATGCATCCCCACGTCGGCTTCAAGGAAATATTCCCTGAGATTGCATATCTCGCGATTGTGGAGAGTCTTAGCATTTAAAAAGCCTCGACCCCCACACTTCCGCGGGATATACAATCTCATAACTGAAGAACGCGGGTGATGCATACGATATGCCGTCAACAATGTACGGACCCTCCTATCCAGGGCGTCTAGTTCTGTTTGAGTCCATTTGAGTATGCCGAAAGAGTACATCAAAACCGGCATGACCCAACCGTTGAAGGCACGTACCTTATTTCCGCCTGATAAAAGACTATTAAATACTTTTTTCAGGCGGCCAAAGAAGCGAAAAAAGTATTTATTTATAATTTTTTTTAAAAATTATACTTAATATATTATTAAGTATAATTTTTCTAATCTCATTAATAAAAATACAATGTGTACAATAAATAGAAGAACATCGAGCTTTATGAGTCTCGGAAGCGTTTTGTTTCCTTTGTGCGGAGGAAATCACTGAGGAGTTTAACCAGCTCCAAAAGAACCTTCCCAAGTCACGCAAAAATCGGTGCACAAAATTGAATCAATGCAACAGCGAGTCGAAAATCTTTTTTATATATATATACATTCTTGCTACACTAACAGTTAGTGTAGCGAGCGACGGGAGAAGGGCTTTTCCACTCTCAGAAAGCTCGAAACATGGCTTAGAGCTTCAATGGCAGAAGACCGCCTAACTGGACTGGCTCTTCTCCACGTTCACAAAAGCATACCCATTCAAGTAGACGATGTCATAACTCGTTTAGGGAGAAGACATAAGATTGTAATCGAATTCGAGCCTGTCATGACTAGATTGCAACTATGTGACCCGCCCTTGCTACTACCACGCTCTTGCACATTCGAAACACTTCGTTCATCGGCCCTTGCTGGAAACCATATTACTTTACTCTATGCTAGGAACCTTCGAAGCTTTGGTCGGACACTAAAGAAGGACCAGCATCAGTCAGATTATTTTTTAAAAACCTCATGGAAACTCATGAGCTTAGTATACAAATATACTAAATCCATGTGTAACTAAAAACTATCCCACGGACTACACAGAGAGATACTGAATTTTATTACGGGCTTTACTCTATGGAGATTGATTGACATGTCGTGCCGTTTTTTGAAGAAAATATTAGCATTTAGGCAATATGGTCGAGACTCCTTCGCTTCCCTAATTCCCTTCCGTGTATTTAAAAAAAAAAATGACATTTCGCATTAGAACAGCTGCTGATAGCCTGATACTGAATAATGACTCTGTGACTGCTGATTGTGAATAAACTATGAAGTAAACTGAACTGAAACATCTATCTATGCAGTGAGTTCTGGTTTTTTCATTTGGGTTAAAGCTATTAAAATCAGTATACTAGTATTTTCTTTCCTCTACCTGAACTGCTGATTTGAAGAAAGCATTTGTGTATCGTGTTGCAGAGAATAACAAACAATGCAGGATCAAGAGAATATTCTGAAGTACTTGGTTTCAGTCGAAAAATTAGCGAATGAAATATTATCAGATAAGCGTGAAATTATACTGTTGGACAAAAGAAGGAATCAAAACCGTGAAGCGCTGCGGGACCTTTCAAAGTCGTCTCAAAACAAATGTTGGGTGACTGTAGGATCTGTTTTAATAAAACATAATATCGATGCGACAAAGTCGCTATTAGAAGCTGATCAAAAACAGTTAAATATTGACATAAACAAACTCCGTAGTGATCTTAGAGTTAAAGTTAATAATTTACGAGATCTAGAAATGCAGCCACCTGTACCTGGGTTGATGCTAGTTCCCTTGTCGTCAACAGAAACGAAAGGTCTATCCAGTTCAAACTTGATTCCTTCCTAGTATTTTTATTAAAATAAATGAGCAAATTTAAAGGTATTTTTACTTTGAATCCTACATGTCTGCTCAGTGGAGAAAACGTTAGTTTTATTCACAGCTGTAGTGTAGTAGCTATAGTGTTAAAAGTAGTTTCAATGTTATTATTTACTCCACAGTAACAACTGTTTATCAATCATTGCAAAGTCAATTACCTATAGATACAGATTCTGTATCTAATGGACAACATCAATAAATAAGTTGTTACTCGTTTTCGACAAGTGTATTCCCTCAATCCCTGGCTGGCAAGATATTCAAATAGTAAATAACCTTTTTTTAAAAAAAACAAACAATGTTTTATCAAAATGAAAAGAAGAAAATTTGGTTCATCTATTCACACTGAATGCGTAGACAAAGTTTCGTGTCCTTGCTACAAATGTGTTCCCTGGGTGGCAAGATTCAAATAGTAAATGAACTTATTTAAAAAAAAAAACAAGCTTTTATTAAAATGAACATATTGAATGCGTTAACAAAGTTTCGGTTCCATGCTACTAACCGCCGCCGAGTTCTTTCGTGAGGAGGCGATCCTGGCTGCACGATCAAGTCATTTGTCGTAAAAATGTATTGTCACAAGAACCAAGGTAGTGTGCATTTTAGCTGAATTAGAATTCAGTTGCAAAATTTGGCCAATACAAACTAACAAGACAAGTTAATTAAAATTATGTTGGAATCTGTTTTTCTGATGTATCGACTCGCATTTGCATTGTTAACTCCTGTAATGATTGGTAAATTAATTTCTATTTTCTAGAGACATTATAATGCTAATGCCTGTTAAGGCCGTTTTTTCGATTGTTAACTTTTCGAACTGGAAAATGCAAAACATTTCGGGAGGTGATACACAAAAAGTATAAATATTATAGTAGTCTATGCACAAAAAGCATCTATAGACCGACCGCTTTAATGAGTCCTCGCGAAGGTATCAATTTAAATGGAATATTCTGAAGGTGTGTGCGTTCGCGCAGCGGAATGTTGTTGAATTTAAAGATTTTAATTATGCAGATAATTAGTGTATGACGTCCTATAATTGTGTATGGTAAAAAAAAATTTGTGTATGCAGCCATTGTGGAGAAATTTACCAAAAACTGATTCCGCTGGGCGAACGTTGTCCTGGCGGAACTTTTTTTAATCCATAGACTATAGAAGAAAAGAGATGTGTCCAAAAATTAGTGTGTATTTGTGTGTAATTGTTTATGTATGAATGAAATCAGTGCATTCATAAACTTCGGAGAAATTCAAGTTTCCGCTACGCGAACGTTTGGCCATTAGCTAGTTTTCATATAAAGCGCTTACATAGAGAGCTGTAGATTTTTACATACGTTGTTTTGAATTTGTTTATATTTGTTTAAAAAACAGATTTAGAAAAAGTCGTAGGGTTTAAAAGATAAAAATATAAACGTAAAATACACTTATTAGGTCTTAGTTCTTAAAGTATGCACTTTGGGGTCTAGATTTTCACGTTTACACAAACCTTGTAAGTGTCTGCAACATGTTGCCAAGTATCAATGATGTTCCGTTAGTAATTAAAAAGTTATAGGACAATTTACCATGAATAGATCACTGTTTACAAAGCAGTCGAATATCACGACGTTCTAAAGGAATTGCATGGTAAAATGTATGCCAATAATTTGTTTAATCATTCAACTATTCACATGCAAAATTTCATGTCATTAAATTCAGTAATTAAAGAAAGACAATTATAATACTGACGAAGCATCGAAAACCTACATAATCCGACCAAGTTCGGATAGCTATAAAAAAGCGGCCGTGCAATATATTTAGGTAACATCCCAAAATTTACATTATAATACCGGTATTGAATTGGTACTGGTGATAACACAATTGTTGTTTCGATATAATTGATAGGTCATTTATTTTTCTACACCTACTTTTTTAATGTATTTGACTATGACAGAAAGTAGGTACTAATTATGTAGGTACTTTATTTAAGTATGCGCTTGAGACTTGAGATATAATCTAGATATATTATTTAAGACAAATAATATTCATACAGCTAATTTCTATTGAAGATTTCACGGATCAGGATTCTAGCTATAGACCCCTTAGGGAAATGAAATAATTACCACATGTAAGTACTACTGTTTAGGTACATATTTATCATATTGTAGCTTATTACACTATTTAACCAATGGACTAGGCATGCACGAGCGTTCCACTTTGCAACTTTAGTGGATCAAACAATCTAATAACTTAAAATACGTAGATAGTGGCGTTATTATTAAAAAAATATTTTTCATTCAAGAAATGCAATTGTTTTATTTTTTCCTAACGCTTGTGTACGCAACTGTACCATATTAATAAATACTAATCTTCCAAGTTAAGAACGTTTCTTAGATATATGGCACGGCCGCTTTTTTATAGCTATCCGAACTTGGTCGGATTATGTAGGTTTTCGATGCTTCGTCAGTATTATAATTGTCTTTCTTTAATTACTGAATTTAATGACATGAAATTTTGCATGTGAATAGTTGAATGATTAAACAAATTATTGGCATACATTTTACCATGCAATTCCTTTAGAACGTCGTGATATTCGACTGCTTTGTAAACAGTGATCTATTCATGGTAAATTGTCCTATAACTTTTTAATTACTAACGGAACATCATTGATACTTGGCAACATGTTGCAGACACTTACAAGGTTTGTGTAAACGTGAAAATCTAGACCCCAAAGTGCATACTTTAAGAACTAAGACCTAATAAGTGTATTTTACGTTTATATTTTTATCTTTTAAACCCTACGACTTTTTCTAAATCTGTTTTTTAAACAAATATAAACAAATTCAAAACAACGTATGTAAAAATCTACAGCTCTCTATGTAAGCGCTTTATATGAAAACTAGCTAATGGCCAAACGTTCGCGTAGCGGAAACTTGAATTTCTCCGAAGCTTATGCATGCACTGATTTCATTCATACATAAACAATTACACACAAATACACACTAATTTTTGGACACATCTCTTTTCTTCTAAAGTCTATGGATTAAAAAAAGTTCCGCCAGGACAACGTTCGCCCAGCGGAATCAGTTTTTGGTGAATTTCTCCACAATGGCTGCATACACAATTTTTTTTTTACCATACACAATTATAGGACGTCATACACTAATTATCTGCATAATTAAAATCTTTAAATTCAACAACATTCCGCTGCGCGAACGCACACTCTGAAGGTTGATCACATATTGGTTCAATTAGTATCGTAATACCTACGTGGATTATGGTTATTTTAAAGCAAACAACTTGTGTGGGATATTACTTTGTGGGATGCTTAATGTGCCTTTGATGGGGCAAGATGGAGGACTCATTAGTCGGTTTATCAAATGGGGCATCAACTGACCAAAGTGGATGTAGAACGAAAGTTATACAACTATTTTAATGAACAGAATGCTCAATCGTTCTACTACTAGTAATAATTGGGAACACAGAATTCGCATTTCGATTTCGATTTTCACAAATAAAATGTCACTATTTTTGCATATTTCGATGATTCTATGTTGTATTTAATCCAGTCTTTACTAATTTCTTATTGAAATCTTGAACTTGAATAAATAGATCACAGATCTGTACAAAATACAGTCTGTTTATATTATCAAGTTTCGAGTACCTAGAGACCTGTCTACAGTGTCTACATGTAAATATGTATGTAATGAAATGAATAAATATTCTATGTAACATTTGCAATAAAAGCACTTCAATTATGTTTTTAAATTTTATTGGGCTAAGGTATTTCAAATAAAAGTCGTCAAATATATATTTTCAATATGCACAGTTATATCTTTATACATGTAAATAATATAGTACATAACAAATAAATAATAAATATTACCAAATTTTAAGGATTTATCCATTAATAAAAAATGTAGTTTGGTGTGATAATTATAATACAAAGTGACTTGACTAAATGCCAATTTGTTAAGTTAATGAATTATACAAATGTAAATTGAAGAATAATTTTACATTACCCCTAATTGTGTTTTGTTGAATGTTTGTTATAATAATTATAACCTGTCAGACATGGCATTTTTCTTTGTTAATATCATAAAAATAATTATGTAACCAATTAATAATAATCATCACCCAACTATCTTAACATTATAAACAATATGGCATATATGAATTAATAGTTGATTTCAATTACATTTTCTTTTAGAAATTATCAATTGCAACATAATATAAAACCTAAGCACATTAACTTACTTACGCATAATTGTCAATATCAAAACATTTATCCTAAAGGTTATTGCTTAATAATATATATTCCTTAATAGCTTGTAATGAAAATTATCTTCATCAGTACAAAATGCCACATTTACTAAGAAGGTCCTCGAATACTTGAATGTAATGTTATTTTGTGGATTGTCTTTTGAGCACATATACTAATTTCTGTCACTATCACAAGTCTTTGAATTTCGAGTGGCCAAAGCACATGATTTTGTAATATTGACTTAACTACTGGCATTTTGTTGTACAGTACGGGCATGCACTTGTAAGGGACGCCGTGCGGTTACAATCACAGATGAGCGGCGCGCTCGACGCCTGCCGCGTCCCGCAACTACCAGTTGGCCATGCCGGGTTTATTGAGCGTCATGAAGTATATCTGACAAGAGGAACCACCTTTGGCGGAAGAGAAGAACACTTTATCATTGCGCTCACATAAGAACTTGAGTCGTTGTGCTTTCTTGTGCATAAATACGCCGTCGAGGTGACCAGTTTCTACTGAACGAATTTCGATCGCTTTATTGCCCCAACCCATTATCTGCCCCGTGCCTATGTAGGCTACCGATGTCGGCATTTCACCCCACTGAAAGAAGACCAATATACATCATTTAAAATTTTATTAAAATACCTGTCTCAACTATACGCATGTGGTGGAAATACAAACCTGGAGGACAATATTCTTGCTTACTCGTCCGTACGTGTTCACATAAACTCCTTCATTGTCGTAGCATAACAACAACTGGACTCCATTAGAGTTTGGGAGTGGCACGATGCAGTGTGGGACAATCGCTCCTTGTGTCTATAAACATTCAAAGATGACATAAGTATGGCAGAGACATACTATAAAACCAAGTTTAACATATTAATTAGGCCAGTATAACAGTATTAATGTTGCATTTTGTTAACATTCTCAACTTAGTGTCGATGTCTACCCATACAATTATTTTTAATTAATTACTAGTCTTGCTATCAGTTGGCTGGCTATGAGCAGATAAGATGAATTCAATGAATCTACATTAATAAATAACTAGCTAATATCTGTCCCATCAAAATTTAGTTTTCCAATCTCTATCCTAGAGATCTGTGTGAAAGTTGGGAAGGTGTAATTTACTCACATGCTTTGGAATATAAATATCGTAGACTGTGGCAGTGTCTAAATCAACGGCATGGAAGCCATCTGCTGATCCGTAAATTACTTTCAGTCTTGTGCTGTCTTCTATAGTCAAATCAACTAAAAGAGGCCTGAAAATGAAATATTAATTACTCAGTAAACAATACTATTGGAAAGACAGTAAGTTATCTCCTGCTCATAATGTTTTCGTAAACATACATACCTGTGTTGCAATTCTCCAAAGTTTTTGAAGGCCATGAATTTGTGATATGGTTTGGGCGCCCACGCGTATATCTCGATGGAGTCTTTCAGGGCAATAACAAGAAACTTAATCCTCTCGTATTTGACGATGCGGAAATGAACTGCGCCCTGCAGTTCACCGACGTTAATCCAACCATTCCTCCTTTCTGCTTGCTGTAATTTAAATAACATTGTGATTAAATTCGGGAAAAGAAAAGATAAAAAGTTAAAGGAAAGGATTTTTTGTTTTTTGGAAGCTTATATATAAATTAATTAGGGTTCCAACCCTAATTAATTTAGCAACTAAAATGTTTCCAACATGTTTCTGGAGAGTGCATTTGCAACATTGAAATTCACTATTAGTTGTTAAATAGCAAATTTAGCAACTTACGTCACTAAGTCCATCGGTGCGCAAGATTTTGGACTTGAGCCAGCTAAGGTAGTATACGCGCACACGGTTCTTCTTCCCAGAAACAGTCACAAGAATATTTTGTCCTTCTAACACTTCCATTTGTTGGAAGCGGCGTCGTGAGATCAATTGATAAACTTTTCCTTGACCCGAACGATCCAATAACATTAAACCATTCTCGGTGCCAATAAGTAAATTAACTCCTGCAAGATTAAAGTTATATTAACATACACGGATTACAAGTAAATTACTATACGACAGATGACTACGAGTGCGTATTTGCTTACCCCATAGCGCTGCACAAAGAATTTCCGAATTGAATCTCTTCTTATATTTACGTATTTCGGGTGTGTCGGAGGACAAGTCATGTCCCGTCGGAGTAACATTGACGTTGACGTGGCTCTCACGTCGCGAGGCATTGCCGCCGGAGCCCCCGGTGCCTCCGCTGCCGGTCGAGCCCGCGCCGAACCCGAACGTGAGGAACGAACGCTGCTTCTGTTGCAAGGGAAGGAACTGTTGTTGGGACCCCACAGATGAGTTTGAGGGGGAATGTTGTAAAGGATGCGGTGAAGCGGCGCCCACTATGAAAGATTTGGACGGCGTGGATTGGACTGAGGATGGGGGCGGATGGTGATGATGATGGGAAAGAGGCGTGCCTCCGGCATTTCCGGCAATGGCTTGCCGATACTGGAACAGAGAAAACAGCAAATATTACCTATACGTTTTGCAGTAAAGAGATAACTCAATGATATGTTTGCAGCACATTCCGCCGCAGCATCAACCATGTAAATTAATAAGTGATGGTTAGTCAAATAAGTCCATTTCCCATTGATTAGTTATCATTTCAAATGGAAAGTTATTAGCTTGATGGCTATTATCTACATTCATGACCATAACATAAAACGTGATAATGGACGTGAAATTGCAGCAGGCATGAACTCGCTGTGTATGCTGTAGATATTATGTATGCATTTGTGGAAGACTCGATAAAGACCACTTTGATCATTCCCTTATTGTTTAATAGTCTAATTGTTTTAACACCGATATTAGCTTGTAATTTGAAATTGTATTTAGATTGTTCACAAATTGCTTATACAAAACCTTATCGTTTTGTAGTTAGCTTTACTTATCTTACGATAGTGTGAAATTATTATACTTTAACAAACGTACTTTTTAACTAATTTATACATAGTTTGACGATGAGTTGTATAGCAATTCATTAATCACCCGAAAGACCTCTGCTATAGTTACAACTGTTATTAAGCAGCCCTTTAGTAAATTGGACTACTATAGAAAGCTTTAATAAATGTATCGATCTGCATTCGATGATCAACAAAACATTTTCGAACATAATGAAAGCGTATCTAGAAAATGCATAAATACAAGAAAGAAGTGAGATACAGATCTAACTTTCAACAAACAACAATCTATGAGAACCTTAAGCATTTCCTCTTGCATCAATTCGTTTCGTACTTACGCAGTGTTAACAGGTGTCTGCAAACCGGTCGCGCAGTGGCTCCAGGATGTTTGCATGATTGACAACCATTATCACATTAATACGATAAACCAAAAGCTTGAGACACCACACAGTCATGATCCGGAGCAGGAGCTTCCAACGTACAGCTTACACTCCAATGTTAATTATTAATGTACCTCGGAGATTGTATTAGAAAACGGAGCAAGTATTGTTAAAGATAAAAACAATCTTTGTTGGTTTATCTGACTTTGCAATAATGGTTACTGATAAATTGCAAATTAAAGTATGGGGAATACAGTTTGCATAGATTTACTTATGTATACGAAGCAGCTAGCGTTGGAAGCACCTCAGTAATATTTAATTATGAATATATCATGTCATGTTACTAGAGATCCCATTGTAAATTATTATCCCCTTAAGCACGTGTACGGTGAAATGCCACGCAATCACAACAATTATAGTTAATTTAGATCCACATAGTCTCTGTATATCTCTATGCGGTGAATAAAATCTATTATGGATAATGACAATAGCCACCAGTGTAACACAAAGCAAACCGGGGCTACTTTTCTTCCTATTACGCAAAATTAAAGGATTGCATTTAATATGTAAATTGAATCGCACGAATACAATTTAAATGTGTCGTTAAATGCGTATGAGAGGCTTGTGTATCTTTGTATAAATGCACATGAACATACCTCTTCACTGGTGGACTTGTCGTGGCGCGGCGGCGTGGTCGGCTGTCCCGCCTGGCTCAGCAGGTCGGGGAGCACCGAGCTAGTGCGAGATCCGCTGCCTTCGTTGGCACCGCTCGACCGACCCTACACCCAATTACACATTTTACTATATTCTGGAACATTTCCACATTCATATTTTGATTATAGGTGAGTAATGAGTATTCTGTTATAACATTCAAAATTTCAAATTCATGGACATGGTGGCATTTGATAAGTATCATTTAAAAAATTTAATTATTCCTTCATTTATTAATAGTACTTCATTCATATTTTTATTAAATACCAACAAAATCCGTGCAAACTTTTTTTTATTAATTTATAGTTGTAATCGTATCGAAAGTAACATAAGTTTTACAAATATTTTACACAAAATCATAAACCTATGTTACTATTAACTTAACTCAAACTTAGACAAACTTTTGTATATAGTATAGCAATATTAATATTTGGACAATAACAGAGCTCGACATACAACGGCAGCCAACATGCAGTAGTAAAACACATTCACAAATTGATGATTGTTTCTTGCCAGCTTCTGTGACATGTCGTTAGGCAGCATTCCTAAATGGTTAATTTTCAAGTGTTGATGGCGTAAGTAGGTATCGCATATACTTTGCATGTGTTGATTTCTTGGCAGGAAGACGGTATCGCGTTTAGACAATGAATTAAGGAATAGGTTAGTTAAATTTAATAATGAGTTGCATACACATGTTAGGTGATGAAGCTGTTAAGAGATTGTTAACACTATGATCTCAATTTGTCTACCTTGTTAGAAGTTCTTACTCACTACCTATTTATACCTTTTGTCTTCCCAAACAGATCTCAACTAAGACTAAATAATTCTAATAATAACTAGAAGAGAATTATCACGCCAAAATGTAAGACGTGTGAGCAATATCTAAAACCAATGTTCTCCTTAAGTGATAGACTACAGTAGATATTTTAGTATGAAGACAAACAAGAGCCGTATACCATTCCCATACATTTAAGTACTTGTTATTATTATATGTACCAAAACCACTACAAACAAAATACAAAACATACATTTTTTTTTTTAAAAGCGTTCATATTATATTTTTATGTTGATGTTAGTGAAAACCATGTTAGAAAACCAAACCCTCATACCAAATGTAAGTATAAAATTATTAATCAAACTATCCTGAGCAGGGAGCAATTTACCTGATCCTGAGCGAGTACCGCTTCCTGCCCACAACTTGCCATAAGCTCTGAATGCCGGTTATATTGCGAATTTCTCCGGAAAACTATATCAGATTCAGTCTTTTCTCTGCGTGGTTTCACCACATTGGCTTCATTTACATTATCCGCATTTGATTTATTCTCGTGGGTGTTCGCTGTTAAGTCTGGCGTCCCAGCTTTTTCAAAAGATGTGCTACTAGTGAAGCAAATGCTTGTTGCTGGAGAATCACTATTTACGCTGCTTTGTCGGCTTGGGCCGTTGCTTTCAGTATCTTGTCTGATAAGTGCAGCGACATTTTTGAGTGCGTCAATAGGGTTATTGGCTGCAATTTTTCGATCGGGGGTCCTTTTCTTTTCACTTTTTCTCGCATCACCTTGTACTGCCATTTTTAAACTATCGTTGGTTTTTATGAAATCTGTTAAAATAGGTTCTCCAGCCGATGATTTCATAACTTGTTTGCGCGAATTGTTAAAAATTCCACTTGATCGTAGTTGTTTATTTGCTCCTGCTGGGCTTTCATGTTTCGGAAAGTATATAGCGGAATGACGTGTACTGGGTAGTGGGAAGAGGTCGGAGTTTTCTCTTCTGAAGCCACGGAAAAAGCGGTTAGGAGAATTGACGTCTGAATCAGATTCCTTTTTGTGCTTCAAAATATCGGCTAATTTGTCCTGCGTTGACTTTTCGGTGGGTTTTTGGAATAACTGCTTGTGTCGAGAAGGAGGAGTGGCTATAGCTTTATATTTAGACCACGCATCTTCCATTTCCAATCGTGATTGACGTTGGAGTTGAGCTCGTTTCTGCTCAGATTCTTTCGGTGTATCACGTTTTTCTTCTTTTTCAGAATTCTTCGATGGGAAAAATCGGGCGAAATCCCAATCCTTCAGTAATACTGCTTCATCGACATCAGACTGCCTTTTGTCGTTTTCGGTATTCTCTCTCTGATGTTTGTCAAACATGTCCGATACAAAAAGTACATATAAATGACAAGAACCAAGAAACATACAAATAAAAACGAATTAGCAGTATTTTATGCTCACTGATCTTACTTTGGCGTGAAAACCATTCATGAAAATCCAAATAAAAACACAGTCCATTTCTTTCACATGGGGCTCCATTCTATCAGTTGCTATTTTTGATCAAGCCACACACAATATAGCACAAATGCCACACAAATACTACCAGTTGTAATGAAACAGGCGTTTAATAATAATAGTCAACTTTCGAAACATAAGTTTAGTATTCCATATCATCTTATATTTCGAAAACAAAGTCTATTATAATTATCCATTTCATTTCACTTGGTGTATATTATCCGTAAAAACAGATGTGGTGATAAAATTAATATGTTAACAGATTTAGCAGGAGTAATCAATAGGCTATGTAGGTATGCATATTAGATATCTTAAGCACTGACTAAGTTTTGCTCATGTGAACTTAGCGGGGCCAGGATAGACCTTCACGTTTCTATATCAAACGCTTTTGCAATGTAGTAGAATAGTATGATCGAACGGTGTCTTTGTTAGCATCGGGCGGTACCCCTTGTGGCGGGTGTGTAGGTGTGTACTCACCCGCTTCATGACGAGCGTGCGATCGGCGTGCGTGTCGTCGTCGTCGGGCGTGGGCGGCAGCGGCCGCGTGGGCGCACCGCCGCCCGCGCCGCCGCCGTCCTCCGATACGGCGCTGAGCCCCGGCCTGTAACAGAACTCGGGACTGACAGGCAAACGTAACCGAAAGGGATGGGGAAGGCGAACGAAAATATGGTCCACAAAAAATAAAGGCAAAAAAAAATGTAATAAAAGTAATCATGGTTAGTTGCACGTTTATGAAAACTAATAAAATGCGCAAAAATGTTCATTCAAATGTATAACTCATACGGGTGTTTCTTTATTTAGTTACTTACAGTGGTTTAGGCGGGTCGCTTGCAAGTAAGGTGCCATCATTGCGCACTCGTCCACCACTCTCTTCGTTGTCAGAATCAGTATCGGAGTCCTCAAACGCCGGTTCTGGTTGGTTTCTTTCCACCGGTGGTCCTGCATGTTCAATTTTATGGTTAACTCGCCATGTTTATTTCGAGTTTACCCGACCACTTCCGAATCGAAACCGCGTTAGAGGCTTCCGTTAAGTTATCAGGTAAATTCGAAATATACACTAAGGTAAAACAGTTACCATGAATAGTGTATCTCGGAAGTTATAAGTCAAATGGTTCAGTTATAACTATTGAAATGGGAAAACTAAAGCAAGTACCTTGACCATTAGTGGGAGCGCGAGGTGGCCTGTTCGGCGGCTCGTTACCAGACACGACGCCGAGTTCGTTCAGTTGTGCAGCCAACTTGTCCAAGTCCTGTCGAGTTGTAAATATTGTATCAAGCAACTTTTAACAATAAAATGATCATAGCGATACAATCATCTCAATAATAAACGCAACTCAAATAACCTACCTCTGGCCTTCTCGGTGGAAGCTGCAGTTGCAGATTAAATCGGATGTGCAAAGAAAGTTAACAGCGTGACATGAAAATAAAAAAAAACGAAAAGCTAGTAAAATTAAAGTAACAAAGAAATACATACAATAATAATTTAGCAGTATACACAATCAAGTCATTTTAGTACACTCAGTAAAATATAGCGCGATACAAGTGACAACCGTGAGTACCTATTATTGAAGAGTTATTAGTTTCTCCAAGCTGGATATAAACTGAGGCCAATTAACACAAAGTAATAAAATTCTTTAGCTTCTGTTGGTTGATCTTTCTATGGGATTACTATACTATTGTGAACTACCAAAATTAAAGCTCTGAAACCAGGATTAGTTGCAGTTGTGATCAGTATCAACGCATATTTCCCCGAGTATAATAATACCGGTGGTGGTGGCACACGTACCATGGGTTTGAACATATGTGAGCCGCGCTGCGGAGGCTGCGGTCCGCTGGCCGGCGGCGTGCCGTTGTTGGAGCCCGAGCTGTTTGACGAGCCGGACGACTTTGGTGTTGGTGGTAGAGGCCTGCAATTTGCACTTTTATTAAACTAAGCACACATTTTTGGCACTCAAAATATTTTATTAGACAACTAAACATAATATCAGTTACAAAGCAACACAATAACAGTATACATAGACAATATTTACCTATATCTATTAGGCTGTTGTGCCTGTGGGTCTGGTACAACGATCAGTCTTTGTGGAATAGATGGCCTTGCAGGTGGGCCTGGCTCTGCAGTACCAACAAACAGCACAGTGTTAATGAACATTACACAGTTATTGCAAAATGTCTCATAGAACAGTTAGACAGTTATGTCACCTGGAATTTCCTCACGTTCCTCACGCTTGCTGTTACGTTTCGGGGGCGGCTGGGGTTGAGGCGCTTCGGCGGGTCTGGTTAATTACACAAATGTTAAGTGACAGTAGTTAATAGACAAACAAATTGGATATGAGAGATGACCAACCTAGGTCCTTCCTGGATCTGTTGGAAGTTCCGACGCAGAGTGTCGCCGCCCTGGTGCGCGGCCGCGTTGTGTACGATGGATGACGGCTCGCCGGCCACTGCGTTCTCTTCTTCCTCGCCTTCCGATCCAGAGTACTTGTAGTCCTCCCGTACCGAGTTGTCCTGCTTCCTCTTCTTACACCTGTCTATATGGTCCTTGAGTTGTATCCTCACTTGCCTCTCTGTGGGTTGGTCTCTGTAAAGTATAATTAAAAAAGGTATTTATCAATCCAAGCTTGGCATTTTAAAAACATAACTACGACTATAAATACTGGATATAACATACGATTATTCATTAACATTGTGGTAAGATTCAAAATCTTACCTTATAAATGCATGTTTCAAAAGCTGTTCTGTGTAAGGCCTTTGATGGTAGTCTTTTACAAGCACAGTTTCAATGAAACTATGAAATTTTTTAGCCCATTTCTTTGACTTAAGACGAGGCGGCGGGTTTCTGAAAATTGAAATAACATTTATTCGTTTTTGCTCTAGAAATAACAGGTAGGTGTAAAATGTCAATAAAATTATACCTTGGAATGAGGAAAAGAGCCCTCATCGGGTGAAGATCGCAAAGAGGCGGCTGACTCTCCGCCATTTCGAGAGCAGTTATACCGAGCGACCAAAGGTCAGAGCGATTATCGTATGTTGCATCGGGGTTTTCGTCGCACGCAATCACTTCCGGCGCCATCCAGTAAGGAGTACCAATGAATGTGTTTCTTCTACCTATAGTCCTATCCAGTTGCGCCGACACTCCAAAATCCACTGATAACATAAATGATTGTACAAATTATTCATCATGTTGCAATTTGTGTAACATTTTAAAAGTTTAATTATGTATCTTTTGTAGTGAATAACTTACTACTTAAACACAATGTTATGACAGACTAAGCAAATGACAATGAAAATATCAGAATGTGTGTTATCTAGACATGTTTGTTCTAATACATACCCAGTTTAACTTCAGCATTGTCCGTAAGCAAGACATTTTGTCCCTTGATGTCACGATGAATGACCTTATTGGAGTGTAAATAGCTAAGACCTCTGAGAATTTCTCTACAAATGTAGGAAATCCATTCTTCTTTTAAGGACTGCCCCTTAGTGGACTTCACTAAATCTGTCACAGATCCTAAAAACACGAGCAATGGTAAAATGTGTTTCATTTTTAAAGAGATAAAATGAGTTAGTTCAAGAAACAATCACTATGCTGTAGTAGGTGTATCACATGAAAATAGAAAACTTGTAACATTTCTGTTCATTTACCTGTTCTAAATGAACAGAAATGTTGAGTCACTATGAGAAGGGTATTAATCACATTTAAATAAATCATTAAAAGTATAAGGCACACATACCAGCACCACAGTACTCCATAACCAGCCACAGTTGGTCATCCTTTCCTGGAGGGCTCTTTTTGATAAAAGCTCCATAGTATGTGGCAATGTTGCGGTGATTAGAGTACTTTTTTAGCACATTTATCTCTAGCTTTATCTCTTCCTCTTCATCTTGTGTGACATCCATAACTTTGATGGCGGCAAGTTGCCCTGTTTTTGTGTGACGCCCCTAAAATATGACCATTTATAATTTGACGACTTTAAATAAAATAATATTTTGTTTATACATATTATGTGTAAGTTTCAATCATTTAGGGTGAAGCTTCTGATTTATTTATTAAGTGTATGTAGATGTTGAATCAAAATAAGATGGCTTGTTCTTGTTAATTTGGCCAACTAATAATATCACCTTACATGGATTTGAAAGCATATCATAATAATTTGATCAAGATGATTGTGGCTTCATAGAATAATTATCCCTTTGTTTATTTTAAAGCAATTAGAAAATAAACATCTGATTTAATTATTGCCATGTAATGATGTGAATGTGATAGTTCTCTGTATTATTGCAAAGATTAACCTTCTTTTTTATCTGATTTTCGCAACTAATAACACTATATTTAACTATGAAAATACTTCTTCAAATTCTTCTTTATCATGTGGTTAGTGCCTAACCTGGTGTCAGAGTTTTTATGCGGCCCATGGGCCTGTAACTTGGCTTAGAATTAAAAACCAAATCTTTTTTTTTTATTGTTCATGCATTTAACCACATCTCTATGTTATTGGTATAAATCAATGTTTTTGTTGTTAATGCAAGAATGACTGGACTAACTTCTATGTCTTGCTTTTAATTCTGTAAAAGAGCGTCCTCTGCCTAGCTTTTAACATGATTTGTTACTCATGGAAATGGAACCTGGCTAGTGTATAATAAAAATAGATGATGTTGACACTAGTCAACATAACGGGTTTCATGTAGCATTGTCTTGAGCTAATTATGTTATTCTATTATCACCACATTGTCCAAGTATTGGTGGCGGTACTGCAATATTCTATGAAACTGATAAGTATCCAGTCATGTTTAGCAGTACTGTTTAAAAGGTGATAATATTAAATTATGATATCTCTATATCTAATCACAGTGCTGTAGTATAATGTTTTGAACTACTGTCTCAATCAGATTAATATCTATTAGGACTATGTGAATGTGCCTTGATCTTACAAGCTGTATCCTTTAAAATGTTTTATTAGGTTTAAATTCAAACTTTCTTTATCATTGAAGTGATGATAAAAATATGGTAAAAAACTATTTTGCCCTCTATCCACTCCACCATTCCCAATATTATGTATAAAGCCCCCTCTTGTGTATACTTTTTCTTTCTTTCTTTTAGTGCAGCAGATTGATATTAATCTAAATAAGTATACATCTGTTTTAATTTTTAGTAACATTTTGTAGGTCATGTCATTAACTTTTGAAGCTTATAACATGATTGTGAGTGTGAACAACATACATTTTTTGGAGAACAATAATATACCCTCTAAGATGACCCTCTGACCCACATGAGGTAGTGTATAAATCAGCAAAGCATATTGCTACTCTTATAAATTTATTCATCTATACTTTCTATTACTTGATTAGAGTCAAAAATTGTAATCCAATGTAGAGAACAGACCAAATTATCCTACACTTTAAAATGTAGTGGTACCTATTGAAAGTCCACTGATGGGAACTAATGAAGTTCATTGACATTAATAGACAGTGCTCTTTAATTGTAATGCTTTCATTGGAGCCTATTAAGTTAATTTTTACTAGCATCATGTCATGTATTACAGCTTACAAGTAGACCGTGAGGAGAGATCCAATAAAACCAATCTATTTAATTACTGATATGTGTAGTTATATGTACGGGTATAGTTTATTATTGAGCTACGGTTTTTAATCTAGTTCATACCTTGTATACTTGTCCATAGGTGCCATTTCCGACCACTTCTATGAGTTCGAATATACCAGCAGGATCCTGAAATGACACATAAATTAAATGAAATAGCATAAAAAGATTATTATGCCATTTCAAGTAAACCTTCACTTATGATTCACGCCCTGTGAGATCATTGCCCTTTGATTACTTTTTTTCTGCAAGTTGAGGGAGCCCCTACGTTCTGGATATTCGGGATGTCTAATTAATAATATTAGTTTACTTTAAAAGTTTACCTTTAGTGCGCTGAGGTCAATGTCGTCCAATGAACAATTTACAGACGGTGCCAGTTGATGCGCCATTTTGAGTATATTGTCACACACGAAGACAAAGCACGAGAACCTCACATCAATATAAAAAGCGTATAAAACACCTAAATTACGACATTGGCAATGAGATTAAGGAAATTTTCAATATCGCACGACTAAAGAATTTATTAAACTCATTGTTTACACTTAAAATTAAGTAAATTACAGATACACAATTCGTACGTCGCTCACACACCCGGCAGGGATGCCAGATTAATAAAAAAAAGTGTAGACAGATTATACATCATGAATAAAAATTATTAAATTGCAGTTGCCATATACAATTATTATTATTTTTTAATTATGGAAAGTATAATATTATTTTTATTGAAATTACTAAATCGGTTAGATTTAATGATTAGATAATGATATGCAATACAAATTTTGGTTCTGTGGAAGTATCGCATTTTTCTGCAGATCACAGCGACATCTATCGGAACTTTTTAATATTACTTGTTCAATGTCTCATGTTAGCCAGTGTTCGTGAACCGGAAATAGATCCAGATTGTGATTCAGACCCAAGGAGTATTTATCCTGACCAGACAGAAAAGAATAATAATATTAAGACATTGTAAATTAGCATTTAATTTTAGTTTGGAATTATGAATAAAATATCAAAATATTTACCTACCGAAATGTAGGCTCTAGGTCTGATGTGAAGGCAGTGCTGACTGCTAGAAGAAGACAAGAGCGGCGCACTCCATTGCTGGGAGCAGCAGGACAGGGTCAAACTCATAGGTGACGTGCAGTGGACCCTGGCTAGAAATGGAATCTACAAAAACATAAAAAAAAATTTTAGACTTATTCCAAAAGTAACATAAAATAAAAATAAAAAAACAAAACCGACTTTTGGAAGTCGGTGGCAAAAAAGTCAATGAAACAAACAAAGTCACCGACTTCCGAAAGCAAAGTTATTTTAGACTTTTTTAGTGTTTTTTTGGAAGTCAGTTTCTTTTTTGCAATACGTTTATTATATTACCCCTTTTAGTTGTTTACCTGCCACACAAATTCTTGTCATGAATCAATTTTACATTGTAACTAGAAATTTTTAAGGACCATCATATCAACATAGGCCAAGAAGTAAAAAAAACCAAACTACTGAACCGATTTTGATAAAATTTCTATAGGACCACTAGGCTACTATAAGTGATTTTTGCGCCCGGTACTGACTTTGCCACTCCCAAGAGCGAGGAATTGTGATATCTATGATTAGATATTATTGCGTGTATCTTCTGTCTACACGCCAAAATGTGTTCTAAAGTTTTGTGTTTTTACCGTTCTGTGAAAAAATATTAAGCTGTTTATTTAAGTAGGTAGGTACCCTACTGGGTAAAGCTCGTCCTAAATTGAAGCACGTATGCTCCGCCTCTTCCCCTCACGTTTCTTCACGGTGATACCCTATCTGAATGATCTCGCAAATTTTATCTTGCTGATCGAGGATTTACAGCTTTGCTGCTACAGTTTATTTGTGGTAATGCTGACGAAGGCCTACAATAAGTACAACAACATATTCATAAAAAGATAAAACATTATAGTAGGCGGGCATTTGAACGCTAGATTAGGTCAAGTGATTTTAAATATCACGTTGCTAGGTACTTGGCATTTATTTGTGCCGCGAAGTAAGCAAATACTTAGACCTACTTGTGTTTTTTATTCAGTTGTCTTTGAAATTAACGCAGGTCATAATATTAAAACTTACATTTGATCTACCTATATCAAATGTATGTTGTTCAAATTGTTTTTGGATTAGGAGAAATAAAGATTTCTCTTAATTCAAGAACAATTTTTATTTAGTGAGTGTTGTGTTTAGCTATGTTTATGTCCCATGTAATAGGGGTCGAGCCTTTCGCCATCAGCACAAATTCAGGCTCCGGGACGTTTATAAGAACTGCTCTTTATATTTTAGTGTAAGATTATAGTTTCAATATAAAGCAAGCTGCTCTGTCCTCAGGACTAGATTGAGGTCAAGAGTAAGCCCATTTAGTACAAAAAAAAAGAAGTTCCAACGAAATGTTACATATTGTACTGGGCGGCGGTTACATCCTCGTCGTCAAGGGGTTGATCCTGCCAGTCATAAGTACTAAATCTAATTCGTTACGTGACTCATATTTGAGATTTGTGAAAAATAACAAATTGTAGTATTTGTATACAACAGTAAACATACTAGGTATCTTGATGCATGGCTTTTCTTCTCCTTAATCGCTATCTCATTGCTTAGAATCGTGGCTTTGTTTCTACTTGTCAACCGTGTTTCTCCATCTGTTAGATGTGTCGAGTTCTTTGGAGATTTGATCAAATCAGCGTTTTAGGCTTCGACCTCTAGGGTTGATGCCCTCTATTTCTCTTGTCCTGTCACCATTAGACTTTCCATGGTGTTGGTCCCTTTACAGCAGGCTATGGACCGAAGTACATCACGTTGCAGGTAGGTTGAAGACTGTTTTTGTGCTTTCTCTAGATTGAGTTGTTTAAGGACCGAGGCATTCGGGCGTTGGGGTGTCCATTGTATCCTTAATAGGCGGCGCCAGCACCACATTTCTAAGGCCCTTTGCCTATCGGCAGATTTGATCGTTCAAGTCTCTGCCCCTATAGGACAACCTAACTAACCTATTGGGCTTTCTCTATAGAAAGATGGAGAAGACAAGTGTGTGGACCAGGTGTTTCTATGATCAGGTATTTCAGGTGTTCAATGCATGAACCTATGGCAAGTTTTTTTCGCGCACGCGATTAAATCTCACATCCCCAACTTAATGTAAGAGCACCGTGTTGACACAGACTTCGCCTGGAAAGAATGCATACAACCTGTATTCATTATGTCCAGGCAAAGTGTTTATGAGGACTTCACAACGAGATTTATAATTATAAAAAACGAAGAGAGCGTCTTCGGCTAAATTAATTTAAAATTGTCACAGCTTGTGTGCGGCCTGCCTTAGATTTGAAAATGATAACATTAATGGTTCAGGGTACTTGCTATCCTGCTATCCATATTCTCGGTGTCACGGTGTGTGTGATCGGTTAGATCTTTTCAAGTACACAACGGATTATGATGTTATTTTCACCATCATTTAGTCTGATGCCTGACACTTGATGGTGAATAAACCTTCTGGTTCTGGTTTATGTTAACTTGAATACCTGTAGGACAAAAATCATGATCGTTTGACAGCCTCATCATCTGGATTAAACACGTGCGGAGCATGGCTGGGTCGCTAGTATTTTAATAAAATAAACTTGGAGTGTCATCATCACATATTTTTGTATTCAATTCTAAATTGCTTTGTTGGCTTTGTACGGTTTTACCATGGTGTTACAGGTATGGCTCTTTATCTATTAATTTGGCAGTTGAGGTTTGGATGGAACGTATAATTATAAATATTGCAATCTTATTGATAGGTTATGAGTTCATTATGATTACGTAAAAATAAGTATTTCTTAAGTGAAGATACTTATGGTTGTGTATACCGGTTACTAGCCTAGATAGTTGGCTCGACACGACGTGTGGTGTTGCACAAACCCAAACTAAAATTATTGACTAGATATTATAGAAGTAAAGTATAGCCGCGGTGCTACGTGCGCCCGCGCGGCCGTGCATACCGAATCGTAAGATCAAAGCACGCATAGGTAGTTACTTTACCTACTCCAACACCCACACAGGCGCAAGCGCGTCACGTCGCGGCGTGTCGGCGTGTCGGCGTAGCGCACACATGCAACGCACGCGAACACTAATAAAAGTATAATAAATGTTAGCGAGACACAAGCGCGGCGTACGGTACTATTTGTTCGGGAGGGAGGTTGGAGGCACTCATACAAGCGAGGGAGAGGCTGTATCGGCGCTGCCAGCCAGTTTACCGTTGCGAGGCGCGTAGTGCGGCCGGACGCTGGACCGCCACCCGCGCGCCGCCGGCACCCCGAAGCTCTCCGCAGCCCGACACCACCACCCTGGACTGTCTCGGGACGCCTCCCCTGTGCTCCCCCACGTGGACTTCTGTTCATGAACACGACCCGTGTCGCGTTACCTTACTTACAGACTAAGTGCTACGACTCGTGCTTATTTCACTGGAGTGTTAATCCGATTTCAGAATATTTATTGGATCGCTTCATCATAGGCGAAGGTGAGTTTTGTATTTAGTTTATCTGTTTGTTATATTTTATTACTATCTTAGAATTCAAACTAGTACCTAATAGGAAAACATGTTTATTTTAATTTTTAGAGCCACGATTTATGTATTTAATTTATTGTAATATTTAAGTTTTCATTAAACCAGTATAGCGGTTGCAATAACTATTGCTAAATTAATGTTTCCACGGATGAAGAAATTATCATTTGGTTGATAATAATACTGACATTTATGAACGCGGATGAAGAAAAAAGAATGTAATTATTTAATGAAACAGTCGGAGAGTATAAATGTAGGCGGTGAGGCAATTGTTGTATAGTTTACCTTATAAGTTGCATTGATTATTACGTCTTATGCTTACCATAATAAGATATAATATGTGCATGCAGTTTTGGTCTTTGCTTTCGGTTTAATTATATGAGAACTTTGCCTTTAGAAGGAAAGCTAAAAAAACAAGCCACGCCACGTTCCAACGGCACTGACCTATTCGCTTAGTGGGATGCTACATACATAGTTAGTGTCAAAACAAAGTTACCACACATTACTGTAGCATACCCACTTAAGATTTATGAATATATTGATAACACAGATACTTCAACGTAGGTCGCCTGTTATCGCAAAATATTGACAGGATCGCATTGTGTGGAGCGGCGTGTCATGTTCCGTTCAAAAGACTTCAACGCGCAGTAGCACCTATTGAACCCGTGCGAACATGGCGCACTACATACATACAATATGACATACACTAACTATCTATACGTTAAATTTTCTCTATATTTTTCTCACGATTGACCATACGGAATGTAGGTAACGGACACATGCATAGATTTCGTGAGAGAAGTCAAATAAAGCCTGTCTGATAGTAAGTATTAGAATAAGGAAAATTGTTAAAATAACTGTCAATTATGCATGGAAATGTAACGTGGCTTTACTGTCACGCAAAATGATAACTTAAGGCATGAAAAATGACATTAAGACACTATTTTGCAGCTATCTGTTTTTGATATTAGTAGTAATTAGCCCCAGAATGTTATGAGTGCCCGTATAAGTAGCAGATGGCGTTATATACTTTATGTTTAATTGTATGAGAAACTAGGGAAGCTGGATAAGGGAACCCAAAAAAATATTTAATATGATTAACAGTCAATGCATAATAACCATAAACATCAGATAGACCATGTTCCATTTTTACCTGGCGAGTTCTTATAAGATTCTTATTGTAATTTGTTTGATTAAATTCATTGATATTTAAATTACATCTAATGGTGCATTTTCACTCTGTTACTCTGATTTAATGTTGATCTGATTCTGTGTCAATCAAATTACATGTCGAGACTAATAAAAACGTTTAAGCTAAATTACAAGTCAGGTATGAACGGAAGAAAAACTTGCTGTCTTATAAAACTGGGGTCTGTAGCAAGTACTCATGTTTATAGGTACAGTTGTCTTATATCCGGTTCAGAATTAACTTTATGGGTTATCGGTGTAGATTATAATAAATACTTCTTGTACACCAACATATACTTGTAGTTGTATTGTTTGCGTGTTTTACAGAATAAGTAAGTAAACATAACTGGGTTTTTTTATATAGCTCTTTTGCCAAACTACATTGGTTTCAACAGTTCAGTACTTGCTTACATTTTCAAAATTCTCGCCATTTATTGCATTACCCATTATGTTAAAACATTTTTTTATTCAAAAACATACATAAATATATTTCGTTGGCGAACTTTATCAACAGAATAACCGCTATTCCAATGATCTTGATAAAACTTCCATATTCGTAATTGTTAGCCGATCTGCAGTTATTAAAGCATTTAACGAAATCTCCACGATAAGTGTTTTATTGTCTTAAGTATTTTACAGCGGGCCGCGGTTACCTTGAGAGTAGTATTGAATTGGACAAAGGATATAACGTCACAGTACGAATTAGCCCGTGGCGATAGTACAATGAGATGGCATGAAGGTGATGGAGCTTGTTAGCTCGCAGCGGCAAGGCGCAAGGGGAGCGTGTATTGTTCGCAGCACTACCTTCAGTCAAACTCGAATGGCTCGTTGCATTCGTGACATCACTGCGTGTACTGCCATCGGTGGTGCAATCCAGCTCAAAAGGAAAGAGTCCTAAAAAGGGTGGACGCACAGACCACCACCACCACGTATTTAGTAAGTACATCATTCCAAACCCTCCCACATAAAAACATCGGTTATAAAAAAAAAAGAAGGTTTCCGTATGATGTACTGAATAAATGGTAATCGTTTGTGCGTCGATGTCTTTTCCACCCCGTATGACACATAAATAAGCAGAAAAAAAACGTTGTCCATAAGTAAAACATTCACTTAGCTAAATTAGCATTTTCAAAAATGTTGGATAAATGCTGTTCTTTTTTAATAAGCACGGCGTTACACCTGCTGAATATTACGTGACGGAAATTCGGCAATTTAAAAACATTGTACCTTATAGGGCCTACCCCGTATAGTACAATGTTTTTAAGTTGCCGCCGCCGAAATTCCATAACGCAATTTTCAGGAGACGCTAATAGAATATCATAGCGAGTGCATAAGCCACCATCACCATCAATATCATAAAGATAGGAAATCTGATCGCTATTGCGCCTCAGGGCACCGGGCACTGGGCTATCAACCTGACTTATGCACCTTTGGGGCCTTTAAACTTAACACGCTATTGCTTTACGTGTCTTCAAGTAGAATCAATTTGCTTTTGCACCGTAGAGTATTCGGGAAGTAAATCTGAGAATTTATTCACACACAGACATTTTGTACATACCAATGATCCGGAGACGGTCATAATATGTGTGTGGTGTTAGATTAGAGTTAGGATAAACCATATTTATGGATACTGTTTACCTTAGGTCCTAAGGTTTAGGAGTTAAAATAGTTGTTAGAAGTTGACTAAAAGGAGGAATTACGAAACATAACTCGGATAGTGGACTAAAAACAATTAAGACATTAGGCTTATTTTTTTTTGTTCCTTTTGTGGCGCGCTTGTAATTGAGAAGCATAGCTATCTAATAGATTTCCACAATCTAAATCTGATATTGTCCAAAATCGATAAGTTTGTTGGGATCCACATCACACGGTAAAGCAAAGTAGTACAGACCTACATTGTCTGCTCCAATTTAAAAACTTGAATGCACCTTCATTACTTATTTGTATTTGGCCTAATGTGTATTGTTAAGAGCAGTGAATAGACATAGCTCCGTGGATGCTGAGCATGAGCGCCGGCCGTCGTGGCTCGTCGGCGCATGATCGTGTTACGCAATCAAATGCTCCACACGACGGCTCCGAGCCACCACAAATATTCTCACTATACCTTATAATGCGTCACGATTTGTCCTTTTAATTGTGTTCCAATTCCAAACGTTGGAAATCGGTGTGTCTAGTCGATCTCATTTAAATGACGTACTGAAATGCTAGATTTTTTTTATGAGTGGCCGTTATTTCTTGTGAAAATATTCATTTCAGGTAATTTTAACACTCAATTACTTTATCTTTTAAGCATCGTATCACACGCTGTCTAAATTCTATTCGAACCCGTTACTAATACAAGAGAACAACGAAAGACCTGTTCCTCCTTAGTTTCATATTATGACAGAACTCATGCTGCACTCATCAGCCTAGCATTTTCCCGACTATGTTGGGGTCGGCTTCCAGTCTAACCGGATGCAGCTGAATACCATTATTTTACATGGAACGACTGCCTATCTGACCCCCACAACCCAGTTAGTACTGAGTAATACGATATCCCTTGGTTAGACTGATTGTCAGACTTTTTTGCCGCTGACTACCTAACGACTGTCAAATATCTACAAATGACAGCCGGGACCAATGGCTTAACGTGCTTTCCGAGGCACGGAGGAACTTGGTATGTAATGGGTGGTCACTCATCCACAGACCAACCTAGGCAAGCACGGCTTACCCTAAAGATCGACCCGAGCGGCTGTTATTATTTAGCCACGAGCTCCTCTTTAGTCACGAACTCATGCTGCACTCGTTGAAAGAAAAGCTTTACAGAACAAAAATCATTTTCTTTATTTAAGTTTGTGCAATGATACTTAATATTCTTGGTACCCATAAAAGGGAGTCTTAATTTGATATCAGTACAACTTTGGAAGCATAACTGTTAGCAAAACTGTTATGATCCTTGGCTAAGGATACAGCCGAGCTTAAGAAAACCTTATGGATACTATATGAATGAAAAATCTTGTAGAAAACTTTCGATCTGCTAGACTGCTTTTTATAAAACAAAACAATTTGTTAGAATTACTTTAGAAATAACTCGCAACCGGCGTGCGTGTATGACCAGCCCCCGTAGCATGCCCACCGTAGACAAGGATTTCTTTGACGGAAGAATCGACAAAATGACAGATTGTGTCGACACAATGACAGATTTCTTTGCACTATCTGTCATTTTGTCGATTCTTCCGTCAAAGAAATTCTTGTCGACGGTCAAAATCAAAATCAAAATCAAAATCAAAGCATTTATTTCAAATAGGCCAGTTACAGGCACTTTTGAATTGTCGAAACAAAGACAATTATAGCTACAGTCCCAGTCACAAGGCATAAAAACTGTGAAAGTACTGTAGTTGCCCATTCCCTAACGTAGATCTCTATGGAGAAGAACGGGCAAGAAACTCCATGGACACTCTTTTAAATCAGTATACTTTTACAAACTCTTGGTTACATCATTCATGTTGAGATGGTACATTATGTGAGAACGATGTAGCAAGATGTGTACGTTAAAAGTGTCCATAGTAAACAAATCAAAAAAAAAAAAAAAAAATTCAAATAAGCCGTGGCAACCAAGAGATGACCAGTCACAACTGACAGCGTCCGTTCACGAACATGACGCATGTATCAGCACCATTCAACTCAACCATTTTGAAGGGAACTAAATGATCCGACACACGCGCCACCATCAGCGAGACATTTGAGTGAGCATGACACACTCCTAACCGCCAGGGCACATTCAAGTCAAGAAAAGATGTAGGTTTCCCGCGAATGACAGCTTGGTGGACTAGCTTGGTGGTTATGCTACGGGGGCAGATGTATGAACGATGACCAGGCAAAAGGAGTGTGTAAGGATCGTACCTGGTGGCGGTCTGTGGTTACTGCCTACCCCCATGAAAAAAAGCGTGAGTTTACGTATGTATGTACTTTAAAAATCAAATGAATTTATTTTTCTTGTAATACACCAATTTGTTTAGAAGTAGGATGTAGGTATAGTAATTTTTTTTTTTTTTTTGCCAAGGCATCGTCAAAAGTAGGATCATTACAAATTATCACGAACTTGAATGAAAGTGTAAGCGTGAGAGGACATTTAGTTGAGCTGAGTTCTTGTGTGTTCTTCTGACACGCTTCTGATTATAATACCGTGCGCTTTTCCTTCTGAATAGAGAGGGCATCACATTTGGAATGCTATTGGTTTGAAAACTCGCAAAATTAGGGTTAAGGCGAATCAAAATAACAAAAACCCAATTTTTGGACTGAGATTTTGAGAAATTAAACTACTGGGAGCTGCGTTTTGAGTCAGCCGAATGCCTACGCCAAAAAACCTGGTTTTATGTCATTATTTTCCTTAAAGACAAGTTTATGTAGCACCTATTTTAATCTGAGCAGATGAAACAATTAGTTATTTTAAATATTTGTATAGTATGAAACAAATATTTTAAATATTTGTTGTAGTTAATATATGTTGGTATGTACCTATCAGTGGCGAAGGTTCCATAGAACTCGATTCCTACCGGCTTCGCTTTGAAAAATGGCACAGTCAGTATTTTATAGACGAATAATAAGCCGGCTACCTCTTACAAAAATTGACCCTTCGCTACTGGTACCTATAATATGTTTATCTAAGGCAGAAGGTAGTTTCGTATTGGCCACGCAAACAAACGTGCAATAACATAGAGTACTATGTCGGTTTAAGATAAGAACAATAGAATATCTTGTCCACGAGAGTCGTATGAATAAGACTTTAGATTTCTGCGTCCGCGTCCATTTAGAAACGAGAAAACCATTGGAAAGTGAATACTTAATAGTTTGTTTAATAATTACAAAGATACGATGTATATTTAGATATTAGTAGATATATGCGATTCCAAACATAATTAAGTACCATAAAACGATTAAGTTGTGTCTGTCGACGTCGTTCAATACTATGTAGTATATTTAGTGAAGAAATTCTCTATCCAACCTGTACTTATGGACATTGTAATTGATTAATTAGAGAGCCTTGCGAATGAAAATAGTTACACGGAGTACTGTTTGCTAGTTGGTTAAACAATGGCATTCTTAAGGCTGTGTACGACGTAATGTGAAAACGGTAACCTTTCTGTGGAATAAGCGGCCTAACGTAATGTTTGATATCGTTTGTCGGGAATCGACTACACGGTCTGAAGGGAGTTTCGCTTATTTTATCGATACTTTAGAAACACGTTACGTCGTCGTCGAGCGAAGTCAGCCTCTTTTCTATTGATCATATCACTTATTCATGGCTATGTTTAGATGTATCGTCGGAGTATTTGATATCCCATCACGCCTTAACGACGCATTGAATGCAAGTATTTCAAATAAGCACAGCGTACCTACTCACTACTACTCTTCGGAGCTCTTACGACCAAAGTTATGATTATTTAAACCAAAAAATAAAGAGTACCAATTGAATTTCCATAAATGCCAATCACAAATCAAAACCGTGGGATGGTGGCCACGTAACTTGATGCTGTACGTAGCTAACATAATAATAACAATCTATAACTCTCGCCAATTCGAAGGTGTAAAATACTCTGCAGTGAATCGACTCCGCCTGTCCGGTCTGTTATGATTTTCGGAGAAAGTGCGATAATGACAGCTTACAAATCTCTCTCAGCTAATTGTTTATTATGTAATTAATAATATAATACATGAACTTTTATTGTAAATATTCATTGTTGGGTTTGATGAGACTCCGATAATTGTTTCAAAGTTAGCCGCCAACGCTTTTGTTATTAACTTTAGAAGCATGACTGTGTTTTGACTTTTGAATGATTCATGTGTCATAGTTACTGCTACAAAGGCTAAGAGATGCCAGTACCTCAATGAATTAAGATTTCTATGTAATGAGTAATCAATCGTCTCTATTTAGGATACCAGTTCTAGATTCTTTTCAACCAGCACGTGAACATTAACTATTCAACCTTAACGGGTGCAAAAAAAAAACAAATTATTTTGCAAAGACTTAATTAAAATGCAAATTAAAAAAAACTATTTAGTTGAGTAAATTAGAGCAAAATGGGCAATGTTGGAGCCTTGACCCCTCGCGTGTGGGGCGCAGGCGCGGCGCGACGCGGAAGGTTGGTGCGCGCCCGACCGCGACGTGCACTCCTGCGCAGAAAGTGTTTGTCCTTGTCGTACAGCGTGTAACCTTTACCCCTGAAACAAGAACAGGCGATTAATTCATTAGCTTCTTGCTGATTGATAACTTTCGGCACGCAATGATGCCAATAAAAGCGTGAGTGACAAAAAAACACTTCGTAAGTAAGAAATGTTTACGTAATGACTAATTAAAAGTTTAAGAGTATTTAGATTCCAAATTACTTTTAATTTCACCAGGAAAAGAAATGACAGGTGATGAAAATTGTTTTTACCGATGATGCCTATGAATCATTTCAGTAATTTTTTGACTTTTAAAAAATAATTTTCCTACGTTTAAGTACTAAAACAAATTAGTTTCAAGAATTGGGTATGTATAGGACTCTACTCGCTCGCGATTGATTCAAAAAAAGAAATAAATGAGCAGAATTAGACTAAAAACAACACAGATCTAATAAATTGATAAGTTTGGCACTTATCAATTATAAGATCCAATTCCTTATAAAAAATTGTGTCACACCTATAGACGATAAATAAATACTTTACAGTTGCCTGCGCCATCTGTATTCGTATTTCTTGATGGGTGGTTAGGTAATTCAATCAATCAATTTGGTTTTATAAAGTTACGACATGATAATCCACGTACGTTAAGAACACTTGCTACATAAATGGTTAAAGTACATAAAAATAAACATCTAGGTGTTGAAGAATTTATGGTGTTTTGTTAATAGAGAGGTTAGATTGATTAATAAATAAATAATGGTTCCCGGTATACAATTCAACTGATCGTAGTGATATCTGATACTTGTACATATTTTTATCTCCTTTATTTATATTTTTACAAATTATTTACATTTTTAAATATAAAAACATTTAAAAATTTAAAAAAATTGTAGCCCACCGGTATGGGGAACAGGGACCAAGCTACCGACGGTCAGGGCTCCAGACAGAGGAACCTCCTAACAATACGAGCCGTGTCCAGGAGTACCGTTTTCTGAATCAAACCCTTAATCCAGCTACCTAACGAGAGCCTCCTCAGCAATACCTGAGGCACGATCAGGCACATCGAGGCTTTATATATATATATTTTATATATTTGTTTTTGTTTCTCTATATTTTTATTATTATTACAAGTATTTCTATAGTTTGTAAATAATGTACATACACATAGTCAATAAAAACTACTATAAAATCGAAAAAAAAATTACATCCCGTTTCGTGACTTTCCCGATTCGCCGCCTAAACAACAGATCTCAGGAATAAATAATAACATTTCATAAAAAGGCAAAACATAATAAATAATGATTCTTTTGTAAATGTTGAGTTGTAAAGAAAGTTGCTCGTGTTACTATCTATATAATTGATCTTTTTCGGTTGCCAATCTTCTCTACAGAATCAGTAGGTGGTCGTCACTTTTAAAATTTAGCTTTAGAGCTGTATTTTATAATTTATAACTGATATAAAATATATTTTTCAAAACATCCGTTACTTGCATCTTAATGATCATTTCGTAAGAACACACATCTGATTAGGAAATCATATAGCTAACATTATTGACAGCAGAAGAAAATATCTTTATTTTAATTCTAGTAGGTATACACAAAAATTATGTTCTGTCCGTCCGTCTGTCTGTCCGTCTGCCAGTCCATTGCCGGGAATAATTAAAAACATCTTCCAAACAATATTACAAAAAATTATCTTTTTTATCGTGTATTTTTATGTTACTGCACGTGTAAATATTTGCCAAAAATTAGAACCAATGCGTCTAACCCATTATTAAAAATTATCCATTTGGTATATTTTGATTCAACTTCTGTGTTTTTCTATTATTATAATACCGTTATATGCCAAACTGTGTTCTACCAAAGGTTAAAATCATTTGTTATCACTAACTTAAGATTTAATACTCAAACACTGTTTTTGAGGGAGGCCTGGTAATTTGTGGCCTAGTGCATATACCAGTCTCCCACAAAGAATTTATCAGTCTTCATAAGAAGACTTCATTCTTGGAGAAGAAATAAATGCTTATTTATTTGTTTATTTATATTTATAAATAAACCTTTGCTAGGTAACGTTTCCGTATCTAATCAATTTATATATCAAATAACAAATACATGGAACATATTCATGTATAGTATAACGTCATTGTTTCCGAAATCTAATATTATACGATACGAGATACGCGGACTAGCGTCTTTTAAAGGCCGTAGCGTGACTAATCTCCACATTAAGCTTAATATGTAGAAATACACTCAAATCAAACATACATATGAAGTTTTTCGTAGTAGTGCATAAACACGGACACACATACAAAGCCGACGGAGGTTTTTGTCGAATATTAGAGTCGAAGAAACCGCCGAATACCGCTAGCAGTGCCGTCGGTTATTGCTCTCGGATTCCGCAACAAATTAACATGTATTCGGTACGTCTACATTTTATACCTAGTAATTTTACTTTAAATACGTTTTTTAACAACGTGGAAAATTTTCTTATCAGTATTTAAATGTGGAGGTAACAATGCACTTATCGCGTATCTTAATCCATTATATCAATGTTGTTTAATCAATATGAATAAGGAGAGGCCATTATTCTCCGTATGTGTGCCGACAGTCAGGCTGCCTCGTATTTGTAAGACGAGAACGAGGGCGGGCCGTTTAGCATTTTGCACTAACTTACTTTGTTTGTTTGTTTGGCCGCTAGGAAGTGGGTCCTCCTATTAGAGGCATAATGGGGACAAACACGTGTAGGCTGCTTTTTGTTTCACATCCTGTACGCTACTCTTACTGATATGTACTAAGTTTTTCCTCAATAGTGAAGTCGTGTTGGCACAAATCATTATATCCTGACCGCATGTCAGTGGTTGCTACTTGCATATTTTATGTTATTCGAACGTCGTCTTTGACTGAGTTCCGACGTGCTGTCTGTCTCAAGTTATTTAACATTCTGTTACAGCTGTAGGAAGGGGTTTTCCCTTGTCACCAAACATCAGAATAACTATGAAAATACACATAACAAGTGAGAAAAAGTTGTACAACTGACTCCACGAAACTACAAACAGTAGCGCAATATTGCAAAGATGCAGTTTACTGCATTATTTTATTTTGTTTGTCTCGAAAACATTTTAAAATTATGCTTATATTATGAGCAATTAATTTGGCAATTTCATTTTCTAACCCATAATTTATTGGAAACCTGTTCGTTATTATAATGAAATCCGAATAGAATTCCATTAGTTTATCGTCGTACGATAAGCAAATTAATATGCAGCGTAAAAAAAATGTAAAGCTCGAGCTAAAATACTAACTAGTCACAAAATACAAAACTGGTTTGTAGTTGTTGGAATATTCTATGATGCAGTGCAAGTGAAAGTCATGATTCTACATATAAACAGTTCCGGTTTATCTTAGTTTTTTTAATTAATGAGTAAGTCGTGCTTAAGAGGAACAATTGTGTACTTAGACCATACATTCATGAGGCCTAATTCCAAATGCACATTCGCGGCTCCCAGGCTCCCGCACCGCGCCCGTAGCCGGTCGTAGCGTCGTAGGCCCGTAGCTCGTAGCTCTTCCCGCTATAGCTACAAGTTTCCCACTTTTGCATTAAGTCAAAAGCTTGATGCAAAAAGTAGCTAAACAAAAGAATCAATATATTCGTAAGAATTTTAGAATGATCTTAATTTATCGTATATGGTAAAGATTAGTATAAATGATCCAATAACATTAATTAAAATTTTAATTTATACAGTACAATACACAATGATTCATCGGTTGTGATACAAATCGATCTCGGCAATAAATAATAATAAGAGTACAAAAGCACGCGTCGATTGAGATAATGACATTTCAAACGTCCTTCAGTGACACTTGGACGCGGAAATTAAACGGCCAAATTACTACCTACATTCAAGTGCAGAACCGAACTAGCAGTATCACAATAGTACAATACATAGCAGCAGGTAATGCTAATTGTACTATTGTATACTAGAGCACTGTGTCCTAATTCAATTTGCCCACTAAACTCAATTTTCTAGACATGAATCCATGAGTTCAGATCTATTTTTATTCTGGCAATTCCGACGGTTTTTTAAGGGGCCTAGCTCTGTACGTGATTTGAATTAGACATTAGGAAGTATTAAATCATGCAAGCAACATCTCAGACGTCCTTGTGAGTTATTTCCTGTATGATAATTTTGCCCAAATATGTACGAAAGTGCAAAAATACGCGAGTTAAGGAACCTCGTGTAATTGAATGTAGTTGTAGTCACGTATAATACAATGTTCGATGCCATGGTTTGTTGTGGGTAATGAGCGGTGCATGCAGGGGCATACGCGTTCAGTCTCAGCCGCAAGACGGCAAGTCTAGGTCCAAAATATGCGGTGCAGGTGTCCTACCAGAGCTCTACGGAACAAAAACTCCATTAATGTCATTTAATCCGTGCTGTCGAGCGTGGGATTACAAGCGTAGTTTTAGGTATAAATTAAATTTTAATCCGTATTGTACTTTTCCAGCGGTTCGACTGACCTTCATGACTTTACGATAAAACCGGAGCATTTCAAGGAAGTTTACCTAAATATACCTACATTTTTTGTCTTGCGAACCTTTGAGAAGTTGGTCCAGATTATTTATTTACCTGAAAGCTAAAGATAAAACTTATTCTTTGTAATAGAAGAGAGCCGGCACGACTAGACGCGGCTGACGTAGTAGGGTGTATGGAGTACAACTTTTAGTCCGAGACACTGATAGGAGCAATCTGCCACCCGATGTATATATGTATATTGATTCCACTAGCAGCCACTGTATTCCTAGATTATCTTGGTATTGAAGTAAGCTACACGTTTCTTTGTCTTATCCATAGAATGACTATTAAAAAATCTCAGATTATAAAGATTGATATAAATCATTACGTATTATTCATAAGACGCAGGTAACATAAAGTAACGTTAACTATCTTCATTTGTTCCCTCGCAGTGAGAACTGAAGCCTTATCTGGCTTTGTCATTATTACAATACTAAAAATGCGTCCCAGATGAATCTGCAAAATGAATAAAACCGCAACTGTGGTATCCAATTAAGTGGATTGCTAATAAAAGTGAAATCGAAGCGAGTGCAGTGGCCGCACGGCTGCGCGGCTGAGGCGGGCGCTGTGAGTCGCCGACGACGGCTCACACCACCGCGGCACCGCACACCGCCGAGTACACACTATACAGACATTTGTTCTCAATCTCAACGTGCACTTTTGTTCTTTGTGTACAACTGAATACACACATGCATTCAGATTCTGTTCCAAATTCCAAAAACAATCACTGAGGGCCAGTCAAACTGATAACACTTTCGAGTTCACTTGAAAGTATTTTTATGATCACGGACGTGTTTCGAATCTATTCTTTCGATTTCAATTCGCGTGGGATGAGCTACTGGACCGGCAATAAAATTCCTCTCATAATATTGATATTAAATTTCGAAACTTCGCTAATAGGAGAGGTTAAGTCAGGCCACCTATTGTGACGGTTTTCTATTGTCTGGTGCCTAAATATCTACAGTTAACCAACACATCTCGGCTAAGAACATTATTTTTTAATAGCAAGAATTTCACAGATTATAATTTTGTATGTTAGTTTGAACATATGTATGCATGGAATTTGTTATTTATTTAATGCGCTTTTATGGAATAAATTAACAATTAGTTGGATTATGTTTCCTAGTGTTCCTTAGTGGCGGCGTCTTTGTTTTAATTTGTATTACCATGCGTAGGTACACAAGACAGTGTCTACATTAAGCTGAGTGAAATTATTCGGTGCTTTCTCAGACGGTGATTAGTCAAACAAATAGGTACATAGATAAATATGATGTACCCTATTGTAATGAGTAAATATTAAGTTTGACAGGTAAGTTCAAATATTAGCAGATGCGTGCAGTATGTATGTATGCTTAAATGCTTATTTACCGAACCGACTGTTCTAACGATTTATACACTGCCAATATATCATTTGTCTTCAATCTTTATCGGGTGCACCTAATTGATCAATTACGTCCATGAGTAGAGCAAAGCAGCAAAGCTGGTTAGCATTGAGTAGGCCTGAGTATGCTATTCTTATAGCATTGAAAAGAAAATAATACAACTTTTCATGCGTCTCGTCTAGTGTTTTATATCTTCTACATTATACCCATAAACAAAAGTCAAAATAGTTGTACCTTATAACAACTATTTAAATAACTTCAGCCCAGATATTAAAAAGATATTTAAAGTTATCATAAATCACTATAGCCCTATTGAACGGTGTGAATTCAGGGCATTGACGCGGGATGAGTTAGGGTCAAAGCTTCCTGTTATTTCCTTTGCTTTGGTTTTCTTTTGACCATTCATGCACCCCTGGGGTAAGTATTCAAGCACCCCTGGGGGCGTGGCTCGGTCAAATTCACGGCAAGGAAATAATATGACAGCCGCAACAACATGTTCCAAGGATAATGTCAATTCGGGATAGATTTTTTGGAATGGGTTACTGATACAGGAGTTATTCGTATCGGTGTTCTTTTGCTTTATCCATACAGGGTGGAAGGGACACCGACGCGAAAACGGTTACCACGTATTCAGTACATCATTCTAAGCCGCCCCACATAGAATTTTTTTATCGGTTTTTAAAAAAAATCTGCTGTTTCCTACAAAAGTGCAATACCTACACGGTCAAAATGGATGGAACATCAGGTTTTTTTTACTGAATATGTGGTAACCGTTTTCGTGTCAGTGCACTATGGTTGCCTAGTACGACAAAAATCACCGAGTGTTCTTCCACCCCGTAAAGCCGATAAGTGAAGTGTGATTTTGGTGAAACACGTTGCACTTTTTCCGTAATTAACATTAAAGTGATAAAAAAATTAGCCTTTAAAGGGTGATCGGGGACATAAAGTGTTGTTTACGTCGACAGTGCTCTGGGCGTGCGAATTGGTCGCGGGGCGAAGTGCGAGGCTCGCGCGCAACATGATTTATCGCGGGCTTAGATCCGGTTCGCGCAGCCACCACCGCTACCCACGCCTTGCTCTGCTCTATTATCACGCCGAAATGATCGCTCCAAGCTCTGTACAATTATATTATTCGCTTGCCTATGGTACTAGTGATCGAATACAATATTTAAAAAATATTCAAAGGATACACTTTCCTTTACGAAAGCTCTGATTAATTGGACATTAGAATAATATTTTTGCAAAATATTATACTCAAGTTGCATGTCTGATAGTGAAAAATAAACAGTCATTTTAGATACTAAGAAGTCTTAGATAAGTACTTGAACGTTCGCAGTCTAGTAATAATAATACGTAAACGGTACAAAAACCACGAATGTTGGTCAAGCACCTCTTTCAGTACTTTCTTCAAATAAATAGCTGTGAACCGATGTATTAGTTGAAATGTAAATAACTGTAGATATTTTTCACATTATAGACTGATATATTCGATCACTTGTCTATTTAATGCGAAACTAGTGGGGCGTGACAGCTTCTGAGACGAATCGAAAGTGTCTGCGATTTCCTGAAGCCATATTACCTAAAACAATTCTGTAATAACATGTTTAATTTATATATTTTTGAATAAGTGCTCAAAGCGTAGTAAGTTTTACTTTCTACTCCTGTCAAAACAACAATTTAGTACATTGTTCACACTTATGAATATTTTCATCTTGGTTATTGAAGTCGAGTTCTTTGCCAGCGTTGTGTAATAAATATTAAATGTAATAGTAGTAATTGTGTATTTTAAAACAAAAATAATATTATTTCTTTTAAACAGCTCTTGAATATGCTTTGACTAACCTTGACAATATACCAATTATTTTCTCTAGAAACAAAAGCTATCTAGTTCTCTCTGGTTGATATGTTCCGGGTGTCGATGCCGGTAGAATCCGCAGCTCAGTGATATCATTAGGCGGCCGGTGATGGCTGCTCGGCTCGCGTGGCGGCCGAGCACGGCGACTCTGCGACATACCGTCACGCCATACCCCGCGTTTTGTAACATACCACGATTCCAGCCTGCTTTACGTAAAATACAAGCCATTTTCTTTAACTGTGAAGATATTGTTTGAGCATGAGAATGCTAAAAAACCTCAGCCCATGGCTTGGTTTTGTTTATTGGTCATTCGGTTAATAGTCAAATATGATTTTTTATTCAGTCGTATCTTTCATCTATCTAAATTTAGCTGCTGATAACCAATCAATTGTCCTAGGTTGTTTAGTCTTCTGACTTTATTACGTCTTGACAGGTACCAAGTTCGTTGTTTAGATATTTGCTATTGATGATAGGTTTGCAGCAGTGTTTCAAGAGCACCGTAGTGAAATCAAATGAAACTTAATAAACTCACTTGGCCGTTTTAACTGAAAAAGAAAGTCTGAAAAGGCTAATGAACATGATGGCTCACACTTATGTCAAATAAAAACTACGCTTCTGCTATTATCTAGGCGAATCACGATTTGTCTGATGCGATTCTCACGCCACTGGCAGTGGAGTGTAATGAGTCACTCGGCGGCGTGGCGTGCGCGTGGCGTGTGCGTGGCGTGCGTGCGGCGTGCGTGCGCGCTCGGCTGACTTCGTGTTACGGTTAATGTTAGCTTGCATCACACGCAGCGCGGACGATGACGCCGAAAGAGACAACGAAGGAAAGTCGTGATGAAAACCTTACATTAGCGCTCACGTTTGCATTATAATAATTACAGCTAAAAATTACTTCAATAAAAGTTTTTATTATTGAAAATTAAGTTTCACAACATTTCAAATTGTTATTTCAGCAGTTCATTAACAAAGAAAGTTGAATATGAATGTTTGATCGTCGCCGCTTTGTCCGGCAGTGTTCCACAGCGCCGCCTGCGCACTGCGCACACGTTGCGCCTGTCATGGTTATTGATTGACCAATTGAACTCGAACGTCTCATTATTTGTTTGAAATTTGTGTTGTGACAGAGATAATTGCTAGACATGTTGCTAAAATGGCGTTTTATTGTACAGATAACAATTTATATTTTGGGAAGGTTAGTCATAAGCAGCTTTGTGAATACTCAAATTGGTTAACTATGATTTAAAGCCTACACATCTATGAGCAGAATGAAAATGTAGGGTTACGGTCTTAACCATTAAATATTTTTGGGTACTCATCGGAAATACCACTGTAGATGTTTCAAATCAATATTCAAGATAAGAAAAAAAAACCTGTAGTGCAAAAGACTTCAACGCGAGCAAGTTTTACACTTTTAAATATTTACATATAATGCATAATTGCGTATTTGTATGCTGAAATTAAAGAACCGACAACTTTTAAAATATAGGTAAGTGCGTTAAGTTGTCCGATAGCCATTGAACCAATCGGAGTTAATTAAATTCTGTGTACACAACACAAGACTCTTATCATACAATAGTGCACATACAGACTCTTTCATACATCTCAAACGCCATTGATATTTTAATTAGCCGCGTTGATTGTAAACACTCCATTATAAGATAGTCATCATTATGGATGGACTTGAAAGCCGTTTGTTATAAGCATTCTTCATCTCTAACAGTTCAACAATGAATAAAATACAGTAGACTTACAACCTATTGACCTTTTTAATTATTGCGCATTATTTTTTGTATGAAGGGTTAATAATGCCGGCACCAGGCATTATATGCCCTAAAAGAATGGTTTTAGGTAATTTGATGGAATTATTATGTATGTGTTTCTATTATTCTGTTTATTGTGTGTTCTTAATTGTTATTTTTTTTTTAATTTATGGTAATTTGTGTTTGATGCTCTTTTTAATGTATAATGATTTGTGTTTTCAATTTTTTCAAAATCTGACAATAAATTAATTAATTTATGTTTGTGATAATTATTAATAAATAAACTAAATTAATTGTGCGTAGTTATTCAATTTGTGCAATGCTACTAAATCGCCTTCTGTTATGAACACGAACAAAACTGTAATTATAAGTTTATAACTGTAATATTGCGTTGTACTGGCTTCTTATAGTATTGTCATATTTATTCACAGAATTTAATTAATATAAACGTGATCCGATATTAATAAAACTTTATGATCCCATAAACAATAAAGCCCGTGACGAGGTTTCTCAGAAATTCAACTCCACTATAGGTATCAACGAGAATTGAGCAACAACAAATGTACGGAAAACAAATTAATAATTAATCGTGAGAACTACGCTATAAACTTCGAATCTGTAATTAAACTTTCTAAGTAGTAAACCCTAGATATTCCTTTCTGTGAGTATAACGATCACTAATTAAAGCAGCGTCGAACAAACGCAATTAAGCCCGAAATCCACATAGGTGTAATAAAGTAACGCCAATCGGCGGCAAGTAATTAGCGTTCTGTACCGCGAGTGGTGGCGAGCGATGGGTCGCGGCGGAAGAGGGCCGCGCCGGTATCGGCTCTGCTCGCAACTAATGCAGACTCAAATTATCTCGCCGAAAAGAAAAAGTGTACCAATTGAGCTGTGTAAGAGCTAGACGTAAATCAAATTGAAGATGCCCGATAAAGTGGATAATAATTAGTGGAAGACGTGAAAGCGTTGGGAGAAAAATTCGTGAGAGTTTGTGTTAGTGTGATTGTGCATTTGGTGAGGAACATCCGGTTGAGGCGCGTGGCACAAGCGCACCGCGGGCTCGTCGATGTAGACAGCCATCGACATGAGTTATGAATGGCGATATATTCTTAATCACATGATCCATTAATACTAAATATATGAAGTGTTCGCCCATATTTTAACTCAAATGTTCTTGCTTGAACGTCTAATTAAAAGTCTCGGGTTTTCGAGCTCAACACGCAACGAATACATTAACGTCTCATCAGATATATTCGTTCAAACTATTTACAAGGGTACAGGCAGCCTTAGTGTGTCATGATCTCATGATACATATTCTAATTGATGCCCCTTAAGTTTACCAGCAGACCAACAAAAATTCCAAAAACGGTGTTACTGTTACCTATTAAGGGCTTGAACAAGCCTCAGCAACCCACCAACGATGCTCAATACTTCGTACAAGGAGATAGGCACTTAATTGGGAGCGATTCACCATTTGCGAATATATTGAAATGATCAAGATGCATGTTCCATTAGAGATGATCCTCCATTAAGACTTGAGACTCGGTCACACACACTAACAGAAAGCTTATGAATGGAAAATCGCTATTGATGAAAATTCACCTTAAGAAATTTCTAAACGAGATTTCCCAATCGTGTGCGTAATTTTGTTGAATCACACGACGGCGTTCATATTTTTTATCTTGAAATGTATTGTGAAATAAGCTATTGAGCTGTAACATTCGCGGTAAGCAGCAGTAAGAGACCGGTCCTGCTGGTTGAATACCAAAAACATAATACTAATTTCGCATAATTGTACTAAGTATGTTACCAATAACTCTTTAATTGTAAATTATAAGTAGAAATAGTAATTTCTCATTAACTACATAAAATTTCTTTTTAATGTAATATGTATATTGCTGTGCCCTAACAGGGTCCATAAGCTGGCAATGGCAGCAATATGAATGCTGTTCATAGCTGTAAGCCTTTTATTACACCTTTTTAACATTGTGGATTGCAAATAAAGTGAACATGAATATATGAAGCAATCATAAAGCAGATATACCTAATGCGAGAAACTTATCCCATACAACATATTTACAAACCTACAAGCTTTTGTAGACGATTACTATAGAACTTAAATGATTTAATTAGCAAAAAGCATATAACATGTTTATTGCTATATTTAGTCACTGGTGCAAGATATCACGATTTAAATGATAATGTCTGATGTTTATTGGTGTTGTTATGCATAGTAACATCGCATTATGCAGTTGCAACGATGACGTTGACATTTAGACGAGAGCAATATGCATCAGTTCTACTATATTGAACTTTCTTATGCAAATTCTTGTTAGTGATGATCTTTTTATTAATTGGTCGATTACTAATTAATATTTTATAATCTTGTTAATTACCATTTAAGTATTTTGCCAGCGATTATAGAAAATGTTACTAATTCTAACAGATTTATCGTCTCGTCGTCTTACAGAAAGTGAAATCACTTGACGGGATTAACCTGCAAGAGTCAGAGGTTAAATACTAACCATCTTCGAGAGTATAAACGTTATTGAAATCAAATTAATGTCAATATTTGGTTCAGGATGATCAAATAAATTTGCATTAAATATAAATTTTTGCATTAAATATAAATTACTAATTATTACTAAATATACAAAATCAATTAATAATCATGTCAAAGACATTTATAGCACTCCATGTCTTGGGTTGATGCATCAGTAGTAAACTAGTAACAGACATAATTAAATATTTGTAACACAAAACATTAATTAATAAATAAATTAAACTTAAACTGTCACTTACGGGATATCGGGAGCTCAAAATAATGAACAATCACGGAAGATATCCCGTAAGTGACAGTATAAGTTTAGTTGTAAACCGTGAAAGCTTAAAACAGTGAATAAATAAATTATTTTGAATTAACCGCTATCAAACATCCGTATGTAATAAGCATGCGTTCTGATTTTATCATAAATAACAATTGTTTACCTGTGTGTCAATATTAAGTTCAAGTATTGGAAAAAATAACACGTGATGCCTTTTCAAAAGAAAATAATTATTACTTGAATTTCTATTTATGTTTTATTACGATCTTGATTATTGCAATAAATCCATGGTTAGAATGTCTGGTTGATTAATGGATTTTTCCTACAATCTACTATTATATCGACTAGTCCGGTTATTGCTTATTGCGATGTAGATAGACGAGATTATTTTCTCAAAAGATTTTGCAAAAAGTTCTTTCGGACCAACTTTTGACTTTCGATTCTATGCAATCATTTCTTAACCCCGACGCAAAACGAGGGGTGTTATAAGTTTGACCGCAATTTGTGTGTGTGTGTGTCTGTCTCTGGCATCTTAGCTCTTAAACGAGTGAACCGATTTAGATGCAGTTTTTTATTTGAAAGTTAGTTTCTTGGCTATGGTTTTTAGATCTGTTTTATCAAAATCGGTGCAGCCATTTACTAGATATGGGGGATGAAAGTGGTGATGAATAATCGAATATTTTCAAATATACCAAAGTGGGGTATCAAATGAAAGGGCATGATATGTATATTACAATTAGATATGTTTTATCAAAACCGGCTCAGCCATTTTATTGACTTTTCAAATGTTTGTTCGCTTTTCTCTATTGCGATGGGGGTTTTTTTAATTTACACACATTACATACAGGGTGTCCATATTAATTTCAGAATCTACAACATGCGACATAAATTCAACATCTAAAGTCTGCAATCTTATCTTAAATCAGGCACTCTCACTTATACTGGAATTTGCCATTACGATCCACCTAGATATTATGCAGAAGCGGGGCAGCGATCAGCCGCCCACGGCGACGCTGTCTAGGTACATACCTTGTACGTAAATACTCGTGATTCGTGATACAAAAACTTTTGTACATACAAGTATAGTATTAAAATACTAGCAGTGACTTGCCGAAATACCGTTGCACTGCGGGCTTCAATGAGTCTATGGCCAAATACCACTTGTAACGACTTTTTAAGATATCGCGTTATTTCATTATTTAAACTCAATGAAAAATATTTGATAGGTAATAATATCTCCACGCTATCAACAAAAGTATTTTTTTTTAAACCATAGTCGTTAACTACTCATCTGACTTTGAGTAGGCACCCAACGACTAAAATAAGTAGTGCATGATGTGCTTACCTGTAAGAAGTTGGTACACTTGTCTGTGACTCTGGATGTATCCCGTATCTTTGTAGCAGTGTATTCAATTGTTGGTGAGCCAAATAAATAAAAGTTATATTTATCTATCTGAATTTCAATGAAAAGATACGTTTGATTGGCACATTGAATATGTATTTACCTATCTATTAACGAAGTTACAGCGAAATTCTCTTGATATTCTCTTTATGTACTTGTGTAGACTCAGCATATTAGAATAATAACATGAAATAATGCAACGTTATTATGAAAAACTTAATCGGCATCGTAGTTAATAGAGCCCTAAACTTTATGCCCGAAGCATTTATTGCGTCCATAATAGAGTGAGCGCTCTGCTTGTGGTCTCGACCTTTTAGCTGTAGTAATTATTGTTTAATATTACGGCAGTAGGTAGCCGCAGTCGACGTAACTCCCGCGCTGTGACAGGTAGTACCTAGCTACCGGTAAATATTATGCAACGAGCCGGACGCAACACAATGTTAAGTGCATTATATCTATATGATAGCGAGCGCTTCGTGACTCGCCCGATCCTGATCGCGAGCGATGGCGGATGTGTCCACAATGTCATGATATATCATGACATATAAAAATTGTAGGTATTCATAGCAGGCATTTATAGAGCGTTCGCGATAAACACGTACATTACAGACATTAGTGCTCTTGGAAGGTGTCTTGATAGCTTTGACAATAATAAAGTGGAGAGTACTAGGAAGACATCAGCCGGAGGCAACAGATCTTCGTAATGTGAGTGCTCATCACAGCCGTCTTTGTACGAACGTGCATCTAACATTGCGATGAGGTTAAAGGTACTCGTATGAGAAATATAAGTATTATCATTTGTTTACACTTAAGAAAGTGATACAATCGATCAGGAAATTTTTCCGTAATTAAGTTGAACCCAAAAACCTTATTTTTTAATGTCCTTACCAGTCAAGTTAATCATTCCAGCAACTTTACAAGATTTAAAACAGTCACAGAATCTCACAATTCCAATCTTGCACACAGCACACGTGATTTATGTGTGTTTGCTCTTCCGTAGTTTAAAATGCCTTAAACTTAACATTTTCCTACCAGCCAGTTTTTAATAAGTCCATAAATAAATCTAAAAGACACACCTAGTAACTTTATTTACGAAAACGTACTCATTTGGATTTAATTTAAATTATGACGTCGAATCCGGCTTTTAATTATGACTTAGGTAGACCCGTTATAAGGATTTAATCTACCGAGGTTTAATAATAAATTATAGTCTTTGGTGCGATGGATTATTTTATTTAGGTTTTGATTATTATCTATGATTTTTTCTAATGTTCATGGGGTAACTTTTAAATTTCGATTGCATTCAGTTCCCACCCGCTCCTATCTATTGCACATATTAGAAGTTAAGACCGCGTTAGACAAAGAAAATCAATTTTCCTTATTTGACACTCAATCTAATAGCGATTTTAAAGATGACATTTGAGAGTATTGTGCTGTGAATTGTGATAGACATTAATGGAAAAATAATTGACTATGTCTCCAGATGTAACAATAGGAATGCACTGTCAATTAATCTGATCGTAGAAAGCACTTGTTTTATTGATAATAATGATTCTCTGTTGTGTTCACTCGTAGATTTGTTACGTGGACACCGCTGCTTTTGTCGTACTATTGATTAAGGTAAATAAGAAATTGGTTAGATATAGGATCTAAGACGGCGCCGAAAAAAAACGTTACCCATGTGGTCGATAATATAAGTTATAATTAGATGATTATTAGCCAACGATAAGATGCTAATGTATTCCAACTTAATTAACTATTATAAATTTCTACACATTGTTGCAGACGGCCTTGTTACGCAATGTGTGCAACATAACACACATATTATCTACAATATTAACATGCGGAGCGTTTCTCTTTCATAGGTATCGCTCCAAACAACGCCGCGCGGCGCTTTCCGACATACATTTCTTTCATTTTTTAAGAAACTATGAGTACATGTTTTGAAGCATGATTCATTAGCAAAACAATTGTGCTGTGACTTGTGAATAGCGGGACGTAATGGCAAGACTGTGTCTAGTCTGCCTACATAGGTAGGTACGTGAAAATGTGATAGTGACGTGCTAAGAACTTTGATATAATGGATGTTAAAGTACCGAAGCCAAATGGCACTGTTTCTTCCGTCATTACGATAATTTCCTTCTAGTTACGGAGATATTGGGGGTCAAAGTTCCAATTTTTATTGTAAATATTTTTTTAATTTATATATTTAACTACCTCCACGACCCCCGTACTATTCTATGCATCCATCAGCATAATATTTTGATTGCGTTACATTGAGTCCTACTGTAAAAGTGATTAAAAATATTGCTGGGAAACGAAAAGTCGTTTCCTAGCAATATTTTTTGCGTAGTACTTAGTTTGATGTTCAGAATGCTTGGTTCACGGCTTTGTTGAATAATTATAATATATCGACTGACTTAACGTTTATTATATGAATTCAATCTTGTTTTATAGCTTATAAGATATAGGTGATTTAGTAATAAAATTATCCAAAGTATTGTATTTAGACATAGGTTATGTAAAGTGCCGGGCAGGTCTCCATATTGAGGAAGACCTCTGAGTCAGCTGGGTTGGGACACAGATTTATAGGTGAAATACATAATACTATGTATTTTATTAGTCATTAATTTTCATTAAACATCTTGAACCAGGCAACATTGTGCATTATGTGTATTTAGTAATCTATGTATATTACTTAATTTGACAGGGGTTATTCGCAGGCTCCACGCTAGTTGCTGCTTTGGTCATTTAATTTCCAGCTTAATAATACGCTGTACATGGAAACATTCTCTGTTTGTTCCATACAACATAACTGTATAGAAAAACACTTATCGCACATTCAAACTGGTCATATTTAACACTTTACTAACTTGATTAATACATACGCTTTCTAAAAACATTAAATGGGTATAAAATTGTACATTAACAGCTGCGGGTATGCGTATGCGTCGCACAGTAGCGGCTTTGTAAACATTGGCGCATGATTGCTCAGTCGGACACCGGCGAGACACTTTACACAGCGAGTCTGCGACCTCACACTCTGAACCGGGGACAAATATTTATTCAATCATTGTTTGACAAAATGAAATGTACTTAGGAACTCATTTTGCTTTGGTTTAATTTAAATTTAGGTTATTACAATTGTTATTAACAGTGACACAAGTGGGACAAGTGTGACGATTTGATTGCTCGTAACTTGGTTGTAGCGTGTTTGTACTGAAAAACAAAATAGACGCGTATAAGTAGATATTTATATTTTCTAATTATCTGCAATGGCAGATACATAGATTTGTATCCTCGATTTCTGGTGCCAATCTTACCTTCTACCATAATGGTAATCCGGATTAAATTCTACCTACTTAATTACATTTTTACACGATAAAGTCATAATTAAAGACTCCAAAATGAAGTTAATGGCTTACAAGCGAAAGCCCTATCAAAGAAGAAATACCGGGTTTTAAAGTGAAGAGATAAGCTTAAGTGAACCTCAATACTTATAGATGGGTACCTAAAATTGAATGATATGTTCCAAAGTAAAGTTGTGAGTAAATTAAAAAGTAAGTCGAGTGCAGGTCCGTTTCTCCTCTTGATTGACGTGACAACTTGATCTGGCAGCTCGCGGTCGGCGCGCGCGCACGCTCGCATCATACGCCTTCGATTCAAAAGTCTTGTTCTCACACAGGGGAATACCTAAAGTTCAGTGAAATAGTATAATATAAAACTATGCACATATTAAATATATACACAACAATATAACGTGATTTGAAAAAGTTGTATTTTTTTCAATATTTTGAAATTTAAGGAACCTGGTGCTGCAAGCGTTGTATTGTTTACATATTCTGTACTTTAATGGTTATGTGTTTGCAACAGAATTTTGTTTGAAAAATCATATTGAATTCTGTTAAATGTTAGTTGGTTTAGATTACATAACTCGGGCCTCACTTTCTCAATAATCTTCTGAAATAATCACTTAATGGCGTCATATCATTAAAATGACACATAAACCATAATTGAAATGTCTCCATAAATCGAAAAGATGTACTAAAGAGGCAAATAATCTTAAATCATAGTGCAGCAATAGCTAGACAATACAGGGGAACTTACTTTGACAACAGAAGCATATAAATGTGTTATATGCTTATTTACAGCCACATTCAGACTTTTCACATAAGGCACTTACATATTATATTAGATACCCTTAGTTAAAAGATACATTTGCTTGTGAAAGTTATTTGTAAGAACCACGAAGAGTTCAAAGTTCTGCATTAATTACAAGTTAGCTCCGGAACAAATTGAGCCGTTCGATCGATTCATTATTATAATTACACGTATGTGTATATAACAGTAAGCATGAGCATCTAACATATAAATATCCTTTGAACCAGTAATATGTATGTAGGCAAACACAAATTACATATAGTTGACTGCTTATATAATTATTGCTGCCAATAAAAACATTTTCCGAAATATAATTGACACAAATGAAATCGCTGTCTGAAATCATTTTTATTGACCATCACAGTATAAAGTGGTTGCGTCTCGAGAGTCAGTAAATCATAACTTTTATTCATACATTAAAAGCTAGAAGGATTCAACTGCACTTTCACAATCGTTGTGTCTTTTTGATTTCCGTTAATTCCGTGCGTGTAATTGACGTGAACTGTTCTGAAAATATCAGTCAGGCCAACGCGATTATAGCCGAACATTAATGAAGAAAATCGTATGCGAAAATAACATTAAATAATGACAGCGTGTCAGTTCGCCGGCTCGGCCACTCGGCCGCCTCCATCGCGGAATGCAGATCGAGAGCACTTGCCCACACAGACCTGCGCAATGTTTTTGCAATCGATATAAATGTATTTTTATTAACTAAAATTGAACTCGTTCGTAGATAGATGCAAAATGAGAAACGATTTATATTTTGTCGAACGGTGGAATGTCGTGTATGGTGTTATTTACATAGCGAATGCGGGTGCGGATAACGTGACTCGTGACTATGATTATAGAGCTGCCTTGTATCGTGCGCTTAATGTAACGCCGAGCTGCGTAATGTTCGCACAATGGCTCGCTTCTTACAGTGAAAATACTCGTATTAATGCGGAAAAGAAATCCATAGTGTAGCTCCACAAAAAGGGTGTTTTCAGAGATCAGATATGGCTATTTGCTGGAGATGTATGAGTGAATCACAATAGCAAAGCATTCTAGGCATCGAACGTATGAAAGTAAGCGCGTGAGGCTGCGGCGCGCATGTGTCGGAAGCTATCGCGGTCGGTTTCACCTCGCACTTGTATCTTGTGATCTCGTCGCGGAGGCGTTTCGCGCGCCTTTTTTGGAATAACTCGAGCAAATTTCGTCGGAAACTTTTATTTACTTCGCGCGAGTTGCACTTAAAAATCGGATTTTTATTTTAATGAGCCAGTTTCGCGTCGACTTCTCGCTCGCACCCGCCGCTGCACTGAATAAATAAATGAGTTGCTCTACTTTCTATGAGATCGTTTCTTTGGGCGGTCCGATGAGACTCGCCTGTTACGCAGAGCGGCTTTGTGCAGCGCGCTCGTGCCAGCGCGCCGACCAGCTCCGACCGGCCCCGACGAGCCCCGGCCAGAGCCGCGTGCGCATCAACAACATTGCTCTTTTACTCTCTACACAATAATAATTCTATTTTGAGATACATTTCAGTCACGATTTATATAGTTAGTAACCGATTTCTTTGTCAGAAAAGGCCAGCTGCTTAGAATCTATACATACGCCTACCTATACAGGGTTCGGATTCCTTAAGTTCCACGTTGATGCAACGATGTTACTAGATGCTTCGATCCGGGGCGTAGAATAGATAGATCTACGTGAGACACAATGCAATGGAGTCTGTCTTTATGATGGCGCCACCGATTAATTCATTCACTAATAAAACTATCATGCCTATGTCTTATAGTGGTATTTATAATATTGCATTTTTCTACACACGTATAGGGCTATCAGTATCAGTGCCATAGATCTCTGCCATGTTAATGCGCAACCGTCTACGTTTGTGGAGTCGCAGATAAAATCACAACCTAGTGATGTTATGAAAAGCAACATACCTATATATTTGTAGCAATATCTCTTAGATATGTCACCGGTAACACAATGTCAGGCTTTAGAATTAATTTATTAGCATTTCAGCATAGGATTAATTAGTTTGTACTCTACATATTGCATGTAAAGCGATGACAATGTTCTCTGAGAAAGTGTCTGTTTGTTAGTACATGCATTGAATACTGTATTCCATTCATGAATCATGTTTTCATGACATAATGGCGGCGACAGACTGTCAACCGCCTAGTAGAGCATCTTCACACGACTCGTATTCATAAAGCAAGCTATCTCCCACGCAACTGCAACGGTCTCGACACTAATATTATTTTATTAGTGTTCGCTAAATAAAATTAATTAGTGTTTTATTTATAATTATCCGGAATTGCTGAAGCTATTTTTGCGACATAACATAACGTGTTCAAATAAATATAATATAAGTAATTGATTTCATAAATTACTTGATTTTTATTTATTTATTCAAAGCGTTTATTCCGCTAAAGATTGTTTCAGTTCAATTGATTGCTTCATACAAATATGGTATTGATTAAGTTTATTACAAACATTTCCCTGTTATTGAAATATTTTCATCTCGATAGAAAATAAGGAAATGCAGAACTAAGATATTGAAATATAAATTAGAACATGTAAAGCGATTGAACACGGACGATTATGCAAGTGATTTAACCATCGATACGCTTTATGCAAGATCTCGCGTATCGTATGATAACATCATACGACACTTATTGGTAGTGTTCGGAGCTTGTTGTGTTACCTACCGGACATGGAAAGGACTTGCTCGGTATTATTAGTGCAATGCACTTGCATGCGTCACTACGCGAAGGACACGCTTTGTCTGGATCAGGTGGTCGCGCAGCAGGTGAGGGGCGTGCGGGGAGCGCGGGGTACACTACGCGGGGGGCAGAGGGGGGCGCGGCTCGAGGCCGCTTCCTGTCGCAGGACTGGTTCTGCGGTTTGCACCACTTTTGTTTTGCACCAGTTTCCAACTAAACAAACAACCTTTTAACGTTTAATGCACCAGTTTATGCGCGTATGCACATTAAGCTTGTATATAAACTACCTAAATGGTTGGATACTTATGAATTATTTCCTTGATTCTCCACATACGCAATTAATATAATTATATATCACACCGCGTGTGGATTGGCATTGTGTTGTGGGCATTTACTTTAAGTTGTTCCAAGTTAATTACACTCTTTACTGTTATTTAATTGAATACACATTTCTTTATTGAGACAACAATAAGTCCTTAATGCATAGTCTATGTTATGTTTATCACGACCGATCATCTGAACTTCCATCCCACCTCGAATGTGCTTTAAATATGGAACAAGGCATTGAATACCACAGTTATGGTCAATAATAAGTTCGTGTAGAAAGCTGGCAGTGTTAACTCCCCCTTGAAACTCGAAACGACGAAATTTTTGACAATAAAAACCAATTTAGTCTGAATCCTGCAGCAAATCATCGCTTTATAATCCTTAAAGCCTTCGCGAAGACTTCACTAAAGACCAATTTGAACAATTTTATTGAGTTTGAAGCAATTTCATTGTTATTGCTTTTTACTGTGCTGTGATAAAAACGGTTGTATGGACTCTAGGTATTCTTTTTTTGGAAAATTCATATAAATAAGTGTGTCAAATAATCGTTGGTACGTTTCAGAACTCGTTCATATTATCATATGAAAATATTTGTTTAATAATACAAGGTTTTAGTCATGGAATTTATTATTCACACGTTTAACTATCGAAGTATTGATGTTCAGATGCAAATTAATATTCAATTCTTTTATTACAGATATAAACTCGTCAGGTGCCGCATCAAACTAAAAGGTGAGCATCATAAAATAACGTTTTATGGTTTTACACTATTTTTGACAAAGTGACATTTTGTCATAGTCAGTTTGTCAAGGTTCTGTTAGGAGTGAGAAATGACGTGAATGTTACATGAGTGTACAACGAAGGTGAAAGTCAATCGCAAGTCATCTCGTCTGTATGCACCTCCGCCGCGGCTGCTGCTCATTGAATCTGCAACGAACTGAATTAATGAATAGATTCGTATGAATGATGGACAATAACCATGTATATCGAGCTATACTTAGCTCGCACTCAACCGGGACCACATTGTCCGTCACCACTCAACGGCTTGAACATGATTTATTAAGGCTTCGAGGCTCTTATTTTTTTTAAACACATTATATCGAGGTATGGTTCCTGGTGTCTGAATGCGACCTCATACCTTTGCGATATGTTAATACTTTCAACTGGTACACGAGTCCAGCCACTTGCTTGACAATGGTTTTGTTCAAGTACGGCTTGAGCGCGATTTATTAAGGTTTCGCGGATTTTATTACCAACAAAAAACTGCATAAATTGGGTCGATTTATGGTTACTAATTTGCACATCACTTCATCTCTCTTACTACGATTTCTTGGTACAATTAAATCTTTTGTTTATAATACGTGTTTATTATCATGGTTTTTTGGGACAGTGCTCATGCATAATATCAGTTTATAGCGAGGTCATGACTGTAACCGCAGACGCGTCCGAGGATGCTACAGACGCTGTTCTGGCCATGATTTTATGCCGTTAACGTAGGGCAAGAGTCAAGGGCAGGGCACCGGGCGGTCCGCTAAATCGCATAGCTCTTCAGGCGTGTGTAAGCAGACAGGCAACCTGTGTTAACCTTTGCGTGGCGCAGACATCGTGTTTGCGTAAATAAATGCATACAGATGCTTTATACGTAATTTGTTTTAAAAAATCTTTAAGATGAATCAGCTCGTATCCTTGAACTTACAAAGTTACAATATAATTTAACACTTATAATAATTTCTTATACGAGTCTGTTTAACTTAAAGAGATGCAAAATAAATAATGCGTATTGAAAAATGCGTAATATATATGAATATGATTCGCTCCAACATGTAGATTCAATCTGTTGATGTCAAAAATAGCTATTCATGTTAATTTGTTAAAAATGGAACTCGTATTGCCTATTTACATTTAATCACGTTCTGTGAATCTACATTAATATTTAATTCCTACCAAAGGCGTATAAAAATATATTTGATTCATATAAACTTATCATCATCATCATTCATTCATCATTTATTTTAGGCTATAATGGCCCATAGATATATACCTTTTAAACTAACATATATAAAGTAAATGCAAAACTTGTGTTAATAAAAGTGACTTAAAACTATGTTAGTAGCATTTTACTAGTTCACACTTCACTTGTGCTGGCTTATGATAACTGATGACGATAGTCAGTGACGTCAATCCTAGGCATCTCAAAATTTCCAAAGTTAGCACTATAAGAATTTTATATACCTAAGACTAAAACACGTTTGCTTTCATTAGTGCTGGCAGCTTTCGCTATAGTTTGTAATCGTACTATACGATATTTTTAATCTTATTGAAATAGGAATAAGACTCAGACTTCAATCAATCACTTTTTTATTAAAATTTCATCTCGATCATAATGATGATGATGCTTCATATCCTTTTGCTTAATATGGAAATGGCAAGTTTATCTGACAATATTTTATATTACCATTTCATTCGCTTTTTTTGTATCAATCATAAAGAAAATATTATTAGCATAAGATTTATAAGCAGAATCAAGAAACAAATAAAAATTCAAAAAGTCTTTGTTATTTGAATCGAAAACATCCAAAATTTTATCATCAAAATATTATTTCAGAACAGTGCTAAAGACTGTTAGTTTTTTTTACTCTAAAACTAATATTGTGATTTTCATTCAGTCCAGTTCAGGTCAGTCGGAGAAGGCTCTTAAGTACAGCTTTGTAAAAAAAAATATCTTGTCATTAATTAATTCCAGTTCCCAATTTGGACGAATTTTTTTAACAGCTTTTAGGTCTAATTGCTTTATTACTGACTGCTAAAATTGCTTCAAAAAGTTATAGTACATTAATTACAGTGCTTATTTTTTACTTAAATACAACTGTTAGACACCCACTCATCTAATGCTTTACCAGACTTTTCTTGTCCAAGTTTTTTCCTCATAAACGATGCTCATAGACTCATTACCCCGTTAGATGGTTTGTAGCAAAAAACCTTTACCGTGAATCTGCAGCCGCTTTAGGCACTAAGCTTCGTACTTTATGTTATTTTATTTGATTAAATAGCGTAATAAACATTGGCGTCAATCGATTTTGACGAGAGAGAACATTGTTTGCTATGCATATTTCAATAAATTAAATTTTTTGAAAGGTCTACCTACCTAAACATTTGGAGTTGTCAGACTTTCTCAAAAACAGAAATTCCCATAAAAATATTATACCTGGTAAATGTTGTGTGAAAAGAAATGATCATCGCTTTATTAATTTTATTCTGGCAATCGCAAATGATGAGTTTCTTTGTAGTTGAAAAGTTAAATATTATATGAAAAGCTCATAAAAGTACAAATGTTCTGTTTTGTGAACGTGTCATCTTTATTGATTGTACGAATTAATCCCACGGCGCTGGTTGTAGGTCATCAATTACTTTCCATGTAAAAATAATTATCTGTCTACTTACAAAAAACATTTTATAAATCTATAGGAAACATTTGAAATATGAGGAGAAATATTTGTAAAGTAACAAATGTGTTACGACCTGTGTTCGCCTGTCATCCGAGTATCAGTTATGTACCTACGTTATTTGAATGCATTGTTTTAGAGTGATAGTGCTCCATTTATCTGACCTACTTGCACAAAAAGTTCACCGTTACGATTAGAACAGGCTTGCACAGCAACCGTTGATAATTCATTTATCAGCAGATATCTAAACAAACATAATATATGTACATTACCGTGTCTCTCGGAATATTATAATTAAACAAGGCGTCGTAACTTTGCAAGAGCACATTATTATTAGTCTGGAACAAACATGTTAAGCATGCGTTTAGCACAACTATTAATAACGATAATAAAAAAGAAATAAAACTTTGTCTGACTGTTAAAAAAAACACAAGTTGGCATGTTGCAAAACCAGTTTATATGTTTTATGAAGTGGTATTGCGCACAGTTAGGTACTATTTATACATATTATGTAGTCCGCGAAGTCTCGTTCCAACAAAACCCTATATTGAACAGTTATAATCTCATAACAACTGAGAAACCTGTAAACTAATTCTTTAATTGCTGGAACACACACAGATACAAATCTGTAGAAAAAAACTCGTGGCACAGATATGCCTGTAATTTTAACTAACATCAAGACAGTTATTTGCCTTTATTGCTTCCAAGAAAAATTCAATTCACCGAGTTCTATATGATTACTCTTTTCACTTTCTTGATGAATCACATTGTTGGAGCCAATTGACGACCAAATACACTTGACTATTATAATGAAATCAATAAAGGTGACGGAGCCAGCAGATATATTCTACTTATAAATGAATAGCATTGTCAAGCAATTAGGTACTTTGCTTTTATAAAATACATATCTGATTTATTTAGATAAACAAAAGTGATACAACGTTATATGTTGGAACACATTTATTTGCAAGTAACTTTTTACATTATAAACGCCATAAAATATTATTTATTAGATATTATGATTGTATGTATGTGTCTCGTGTGTGCACAAACTATACAAAGCGATATCGCGCGTTGATGTCTTTTCCATGGCAAAGCTTTTAATGAAACTTCATAAATAGCTAAGCATTTATCTTCAATGTGCATTTATACTTTGCGGCTTAACTGACATTTATTTTAATAACAAGATCTAATGAATGTTGTACTATGAATCGTTTTACGACTTTAGAACTTATTACACTACAAAAGTTTTATACCGTGCGCACTTTAAAACAGTAATTGCTGGCACAATTATATGTGTGTTTGTTTTCAAAATTGCTTACGCAATTTCAGTGTTTTCGTAATGTGGTAAGGGTGTTAGCGGTCTAAATGATTTGAAAGCTTATTTTTAATGAGCACTTTGATATTTTAATTTGACTTGATAAAAATCCAAGGCCATCAGATATAGGGAAATCAAAATTGTAGTGCGTTTTCTAGGTCGAATTATTATTAAAACTTTGAAATCGAAATTCTCGACTGATTGGAGCGCGGTATGTAGGACCAATTAATAAGGAATGTTTTTATTTAAATGACTGTAGTAGTGTTTGAGTGATACAGTTTCAATGATTTTATCGCTGAGTTAGAATGCATAAAACTTATTTACTTTTAATATATAAGATATAACAAATCAACTTTTGTTATAAAATATTTGAAAGAACGAATGGGAATACTCTGTAGCTGAAGATAGTCATGATAAGGATTATCGTCACTCACCGCACATTCAATACCGTCTGCAATTTATTTCTCCAAGTGACTATGAAGATAAAAAATAAGGACTCTAAAAAAAGCCTCCGCCGAATCGGAAACTCCATTGGAACAATAATAATATAGTGTCAGTGGTAAAGTGGAACAAGGAACTCTCGTAGTGGCGACTGGTACGTTGAACCTCCCAGCAGCGTGTGTGTGCACGCACACGCGCCCACGCGCCCGTGCACGTGCACGACACGGACACTGTGCACGTCAGCACCGCGCGCCTGTGTGCGTCTAATAAACGTGTGTAAGTACTTTAATCTGATTCATGGCGCGATACGTAGGTAAGGCGCATGATGTTTTAGCAGCAAACGTTACGTTTTATTATTTCCTAATTTATTCCTTTCCTCATAAAGTTCACATTACAATAGCGCGGCATGTACTTCGATAAACGTACATGTTATTTCACAGAAAACAAATTCTCGCATGATCTGTGTAGGAATGCTTAAGTTGTTACAAATACGCGCGGTATCGGTATCTAAGTTAATGTTTATAGGAGAAGCGCGTGGTCCGCGCGTCGTGCTCGCTGCCCCGCTCGAGCTGCGAGTGCTCCGCCAGGCCACGGTCCACGTCCCCTGAAGGCACTCACTTGTACTTTGTCGACGCATAAACTAGATTTATGTTGCTGTAACTCCCAACTCGCATATTTATTAAAGGGAAGCGTGTTCTAACTTAGGACTGCAATAAGTTACTGTTATTAATACTACATTAGCGTATAAGAATCAGAAACCTAATGTCCATTTAACGACTTCACCAATATCTTAGTTCTGACTTCCTTAATTTGTTTTCATTTATGACTATTTTATGTAGTACACTGTGCTGGACTTAATATTGCTGTAAAATGTTTTATTGCCCATAATAATGGTATAATAGTTCTCATACGATTTAGTAGTGATACATGCAGATTTGTGTTATTATAAAGTTGATGGAGGCTGTACAACTTCCGTGTGACCACGTGCTTTTGTTCAGCAAATATGTTAGCAGAAGACAAGTCAGTGTCTGTGGCACTCGAAAGTTCAGCCCACACAACACTTGATAAAATCGAAATAAACTTTTGTAACTGGCGTCTCAAGACTATTTAAACATAGTAAGTAAATAACATAAACTATGTGACAATCTGACAGTGCTTTACAGTCGAGTACTTTAGCAACGAAACAAGTGTCGTATGTCGGTGTCGAGTGTAGTGAGTGAAGTCGCGCGGTGATACCGGCGGGTAGCCGACTTGTAGTGCATGTTGGTTGTATCGACTCGGCGCGGGCGCGGCGGTGCGGGCTGGTGGCTGCCTGTGTTGCGACAGCCGCACGATCAGCCGCGTGATCGTCCTTGCTCGTTGCTCAACGCTCGATAAGTGCACGATATTAGCGCCATCTTAAAAGCTTTCGAGTACGAAAATAAAATCAGTAATAAGAACAAAAAAGTAATTAAAGACGGCTGTAACTGTTTTAGTGTTGTTCGGCACCTCTAGTTCCATCGACCTTTACTGGTTTGTATTTCGAAACTTGTACTGCTAAATGTACTAAAAATAGTTTTCTGCAGGTCGCATGGATTCTCAGAATAATATTTTGGCATTCTTCATCGGTCAGATTGATATCGGAAGGTTTTGTTTGTTTTAATTTGTTTGAAGACCTAATTAAATGTGAACACCCGTTGTTTTGCCAATTAGTAGGCATTAGGTCAACAACCGCCGCTAAACCACACTATGTGCGCTGCATAAACAAAATATGTTACCGTAAATCCAATCATCATATCAAATACTACTTTATAATCAGGCCAAATGTGGAATGTTCACCACGGGAAATAAGAGGTTGTTTAAATATAGTAAACTCCTCACACCAAATTGTACCGTCAGCGCCACATTAGTCTCGTAAGATAGATATATTAAAACAATCAAAAAAACAACCTTCATTGCTTCCCATAATACGAGTTGGAAAAGCCCACAAGACCGCTTCAAGTAGAACGTGAAAAAAAAGCCTTTAAAAACGCTATCTTTTCCAATATCAAAATCCATTATGAACAAGACTATTGTTATTTTTCGTGGAATCTCTGTCGTGTTGTATTTTTTTAAGGCTGCTCAATGTAGGTCGTCGGTAATTGTGTCGAGTATGAGTCTGTATCAAATAGGATTGTGAGCAACAAAGGATGTTGCGTAAGGCATTGCTATTTATTGATAAATGTCATTACTGACGTGTACCAGGGGCTCGTGGTTTAATAACAATCGATTGATCTGAGAGGTTAAGCTGCGTTTGCTTCGGTCAGCTCATGCATGAGTGCATGAGTGAGTTTGCTTTCCTTACAAATTGAGACCTCTGCTTGAACAGGAGAGTGATTGAGAGAGCATAACTGCGTAGACGCTGAGCGTAGGCCATGTAGAAGTTGCGTTGTAATTGCGTAAGCCGCGCGGCGCGTAGCAGCAACATTGTAGCCGCGTAGGCTATATAGTAAACGTAGTGACGTAGCCGCGTAGGCCCTGCGTAGTGGCGGCGTTGTAGCCGCGTAGGCCATGCGTAGCGGATCTGGTGTAGGCCGTACCACGTAGACCGTGCTGGGCAGGCGAATAATCGTTTTGATAAAAATGGGTTGGCCGTCCAGGCATCATTACAGTTAATTTTTTTGCTGAAAAGGAAATAAATAAAATAGAAAGTTTTAGTTCCGTGCGTAAAACGTCAGTACCTACAGTATAATATCCTAGGCATCTGGTTGACCAAAAGCTGACCCCAAAATAGTTGGGAAAAGCGATAAAGGCTAGACTGACGAAGGTCGTAATCGTAAGTTACGTGATAAACAGATTGTAATCTCACAATAGCTAGGACGAGGGGTCGCGGCTGCGGGTCGCTCATTACGTTTCATTCAGGCGCTAATTTAACTAGACTTGTCTGTTAATTACAAGTTCAATAACATTCGCATTCTATTTTATGCAATTCGTTTTGTAATGTAAAAAAATCGTTGTTGTATCGAAATGTTTCTAAAAATGGTTTTTTTTTTTTCAAAAGCACTCTTAACTTTTCTCCGCTAAAAACATATCTGGCAAAGAACTCAACTTATCACCATACCTGTTTTTTTCTCCAATGATAATAATAATGAACATTATTGTTCAACGTAATGTTCTAATCTTGATAAAATGCTGTATTAAGTATAGGAAAATGTCAAGTAGGCTAACTATTTCTAATAAGATTCATAATAGACAAGCAGGCGTCGCCGGCACTCGGCGCAGTCGGCGCTGCAAGTCACAGATATTGCTTTACTTGAATGTTAATAGCAGCACGTTTTTATAAAAATAAGTACTAAAACTAATTTGGTCTATATAAAGACCTGCATTAATATAGCTAGTTCATATTTGAGGCATTTATCTAACAAATTCCGTAATATCCGTTAGGAGTAATCTAATGCACTCACACATACATGCGCACACATACAAGGCTAGGTTACTAACACAGTGAAACACGTGCGCAGTGGAGGCAGCGCGGAACGAGTTCACACCGACCTGCTGCGCCCGCGCAAGAAAGAACTCAGCCAAGGACGCCGGCGTAACGGTCCACGTGCGGGGCGGGGGGGAAGGGGGGGGCGAGCACGGTCCCGCTAGCCGCAACACGCGCCCGCGGGACGCACGGGACACTCTGATTCATGCTGACCGTTGCGTCATCGCTCCGTAACTGCTAGTAAACTCTTCTAATGAAATACTAATTAAATTATTTTTATAACACAAAGAAATCAAATTAAGTAATTAATCATTAATTAAAACCATAGCTAACCGTTTCTCACTTCCAAGATTCCCCTTAGAAAAATATTAGTATACGCATTGCTGCAATGCGGCTTCACTGATTAATGTCTTTAAACATCGTTAATAATTTGTTAACATCAATAAACACAGTGGCTTGACACAACATTTAAAATTATGATAGACGTGTCCTAAATGAAGCATATTTCTTAAGAAAATCCAATTTTAAGTTCCTTCGCTCGGCCATCGACCCTAAAAACCTTATTTTCTTTCTCATTCGCTCTTGTTAATTCTGATAGTTTCGTCTCACAGTCACGAAAACCGCTGTTCTGTCTTTATTTTGTTCCATTACGGCCAAGAACAATGACTATTCGTCGATAGGAGCGTGTTCCTATATCTATTCTTTTCTGACATGCGAGCCGCGGGCGCGCCTCGAGCGAGACGACTAGCTTTCTGAAGCGTGCAGCCTCTGCTGAATGTTTCGAATTCCTATTGGGCCGCCGAGAGCTTAAAGATGGCCACTCGAAGACCGTTTTCTCGTTACGATAACCTAATTTTATTCCATTACGTCGGTAGTCGTTCTGCTTAAATTTCAATAAGGCAACTCCATTAAGTTCGAATGTCAGGAGGTAATGCGAGTAAAAAGACAGCGACCTCGCGGGCGTATGTTCGCACGCTGCGCCCCCCACCCCCCTCGCCCCGTGCCTCGCCCCCGCTCGTCCCCCGCGCACCCACAGCCTCCGCGACCCGCGCTGCTCCCGAGCGGGTGATTCAACTGTGTTTGTTCGGAAATGTCGAAGGTTTGCCGGACGTCAACAGACACGGAACTACCTTCAGCTTGAGCGTGTTTCCAGGTATCATTTTAATTTTATCTATCTAGAGCAGCGATAGATTTATGCGGTACGAAAGAGTGCTCGAGCAATGTTTAGTAACTTAATACAGCTAAAATAGAGCCACATTACTGCATAAAGCAGAGTGTTATCAACAAGTAATTCCAAAATGTCCAACATTACAATATTGCCACTACTGTCAATAGTTAAGCCGTTTGCTGCTTTACAATAGTTTACAATATAAAAGACATCAACGCGCCGCGCACCTTTATTGGAAAATTATGCGTGCAGCAAATTCTCGGAAGCTTTTTCGTTCAAGTGCTTATTAGTTTAATGTGTTTGATTCATTTGAACAAGGCTAAGCAAACAGCTCAGTAGTCTCATAGCATATTTGAAGATTCATAAAATGACAAATATATGTATTATGCACATTTTTCCACACCCAGAGACTATAAGAATTAACATATATTTAATTGCCAATCCATAATATTGTTAAGTGATGGCCTATCCAAATATATTATTTAGTATAATATTAGCATATGCTGCTATATTCATCACATGAGTATATTCGGGAAGCGCCGGCGTCACGCCGACAGAATGACACCTCGCCTAAAGTAAATACAAGTTTAGTACAAGAGTATAATGACACATAATATGTCTCCTTTGTCATTAATATTTTCCGCGTTTAATGTCGCGGATTATACTAGAAATCCTGTTTAAGTTTTTTACTTTTTATTGAGGTTCCAGTTTGACGGGTGTTGTGGAGTGGTCGTGGCAGTAGAGCTCGTGGCACGCTACGATACGCGATGGACCAGATAACGTGCCACGTGGAGCCGCAGACATAATAATAATGTTTATCAATTAAACTCTTGAACGCTCTATTAATATATTAACCTTTGGTTTGATTAATGAATCTCATTCCTTTTGCGAAATGTTTATCAACTAGACCAAAGCTGTTTATGAACTTTGAACGTTACCTGTTTTTTTTCTAAAAGCCATTTAATGCGTTTAGATTAATGTTTTGCTGGTGTTAACAAACATAACATTCTTCACTAAACGTTCCCACGCTTCGCCTATTCAGCACGTTACTGAAATTCCCTTAAAGAGAACTGAAATATAGCCCTTCAAAGGAAATATGGTAATTTTAAGACGTCGCCGTATTATGTACTTTAAATACTACTGGAATGTTCTAAAGACAATAAGCATATTTACGTACGAAAGAAACAAACACACATAAGACAAAAGTTTGCAACAGCAACATTGTTAAAACGCATAACTCGTGGATTCCTGCCCATTTTGCTTCGCCAAGTAAATAACGTAAACATTAATTATTAAAATGTAATTACTATTGAACCGAACGTAAATGAAATGTAAATAAAATGAGTGAGTTCAGTTAATTGATCGCTTCTGAATCGCTCGTTTTTATTTACACGCACTGAATGGTTAGTGATGTGCACGCGACGCGCGACGGCTGTTGCTTCAAATTACATACTCGCAGCAATCATGCTGAACTGTAATGTCAGAAATCTATTTTTATTCTTTATTGTAGGTACACAAGTATTACACGATTGTTGAATGGATGTTTCTATTCACAAAAGTGAGCATAAATACTTGAAGTGATAGAGATTTAACTTCTAGGTGTGCCTAAATTTTGGGAGCATTACATTGAAGGAAACACCTTAATTAGAATTTAAGTAATGTAATAAAATACTCAGAAACAGGGCGTAAATATCGGCGTAATAAGATTTATTGTTAATTTTCATGTACTGTACAAAATGTGTGTTCCACAGAACGTTTTGAAAAGTTACAAAACCCAAGACCACATCAACTATTTAAATCTTGTTTCTAAGCCAAAAGAGCCGCGCTCTGCGAAACTGAGAGCAATCTATTCACATCTTGCCTCTTTAATTACTGACGAGATATTTGTTGAACGGACATTTCTAATTTTTTATCAAGACACTACCGGGAAAACCCATGGCAACATTAGTGGGTCATTTGTAAGCATTGTTACTCGACTAGCTTCCGAGTTTCTTTTTCATTAAAAAGTCTTCAGATGAAATTAAAGTCGGAATCCAATTAAATTATTAATAAGTTTTGTGGTCATGGGGAAAAAATACTTTTATTGAGATCACAAAATACTATGTCCTAGTTAAATCAAAGTAATGATGAAGTACAGATTTCGACATTCCTTCCAATTTCTCATGCAATATTGATGGTTCCTGCGTATTTGTAATGTTAATTTTTCTAACGACACGGTATATAAAGTTAATGTACGGGTCTATTTTATCTTCTCCATCGCCGCAAATTAACATTTCAAATAAGCAAATAGCATCAATATTGCATGAGATGGGCACTAGAACCTAACAAGTGACCTCAGATAAGTTTACTTCTATGTTGGCGACGCGATTCGTCTCATATGTGAAAGCACGTATAATTTATAATGTTTTACTTAATAATTATGGAAACTAACCCAACTAACATAAAGTTTCTTGTCGTAAGAAGAGAGCTTGCAGTTAGTTATTAACAAAACGCATTAAATGCAAACGTATTGAGGAAAAGCAGAAGCACTATGGCTGTTGTGCTTTAAATAGAATCGTGTACTTATTTCATTCGTCAAAAGAAATGTTTTCGCTTTTTGTTTTACGGGCGTGTCAGTCAAAGTAATGAATACGCAGCGGTTGTAAATAACCACATTTTGACAGCTAGTGCGTATTTAATGAAAACAGATGTTATTGATGCGCTTGGTCTAATCGCCTAATGGATTCAGTATCCAGGTTAAGTGGGGCGTGTTTTCAATTTCTCGCATCTCGCGGGTCGAGGTCAGCTGGTCGCAGCACATCACATCTCGTCTAACCAATTGGTTTATATCGAGCACTTTAGCAGGAGGATCACGACTGTACAGAGCACTCAAATTGAATATGTCGATATTACGCTAATATACATAAATGTATGAGATTAGAAAGTTGTGTTGGTGGTGTGCCCCAATTTTGAAATTCAGATAACTATCACCTGCATTGTTTTATTCAAATATGGCATACTAAAACGACTACTTAATAAATGGAAAATAAGTATCGAATAAAACTTACTGATTTTATTTCAAATTAATTTAAAGCTAAGTTGTCATCATTTGCCTAGCCTATGTTGGGGTGGGCTTCCGGTCTAACCGGATGCGGCTGAATAACAGAATTTTACTGCCGACTGCCTATCTGACCTCTACAACTTTCGGGCCACTGACTACCTGTAATCAAATGCTAAGTGTTACACGATAAATCGAATCTGCACTAATTTTATTACAATACAACAATTCAGCTGGATCGTTAGAAAGCGATAGTGCTTTTCTGTTATAAATTGTGCAAATTTTATAGGCGTGTTGTGGAAAATGCTTCTGATACAAGTACTGCCTCTTAATCACTTTTTATTTAGCACTCGGTCATTCATGTAAATCTTACAATATTCAGAAGTTTTCTTTCGAATGTCAGTTTGGCGTATAACAAAGATGAGAATGCGGAGAATGTTAAATTAAATATGTATGTGTGTATGTGTGTGTGTGTGTTTGTGTGTGTGTGTGTGTATGTGTGTGTGTATGTGTTATGTTGTATTATTAGTTTAGTGGTCTGGTTAATTACTGCCTATCCAACTACATCCTGTACGAGACCAGGACCTTCAGCTCAGTTTCTCTCATTACTTGCATTTAATGTGCCATATTTCCAGCTATTTCTTTTTTATTTAGAGTTTTTACTAGATCTCGTTTCGTTGAAGTTTGGTCCTTAGGTTAATACCCTGTTTGATTAAATCAAAAAAGGTAAAACCTATGACAAATAGCTCGTCAAGCTCGTTCTATTGTATTTTTCTACAATTCATTGAGGAAAAAACAAATTGTCGCATTACAAACTGAGTACTTTTCTAGTTTTTACGAGATATTATTTATTATTTCATTTTGTAACAAGTAAGGGTAGGTATATTGTTAATGAAATAGTGATAAAAATATTGTTATATAAAACATAAATAATGTTGATAAAATATTGATAACAATATTGTTTAATATGAAAAAGTTCGATGCCGTCATAACTTAATTCATTCATCCGTGTACGCATACTTTCATACAACAGTCAACTAACAAATTCAACTGTCTAAGGTGGAAGCGTCAGCCGTCGGGGTAGCCCGCGACATTATTTTTTAACGTTTTTTTGCAATTTTCCGGTCAGTTTCAGGGTGTATGTTGAACAAAACATGATTCGCGACCGTAACAAATATGGCTTTACAGAATTATAATAATTAGCGTCACTAATACAACCCTCTAAGTTCATTTAATCCCATGAAATGTTTTTTTTTTTAATAAAACTGTTTCCCTTTCTTTTTACCGTCTCCTTTGATCCTGAAAAAGAAAAAAGGATTTATCCTTAATCTTCATAGAGTATTTGTCTGCCTAAAGGCCTTTTAAAGTCTTTTTATGATCAAAAGAAAGAATGTGATTCGCTTAATCCGAATACATTATGACTTGATAGTCCCTTGAGCCAGAAGATCACATCTTTCTTAACAATGTTAAGGGATTATCTTTCGAATGGAAAACCGTGTCCGATTGTGTGCTAATAACGTAATAATCACGTTATTTGTTGTTATGGCTATATTATCCCAAGAATGCGGTTAAAAAAGAAAATCAAAGGCAAATACTTCAACTTCTTTATTTTCATCATCTTATAAAAGCAGTAAATTAAGTGTAACATGGCCACTGAATTAAAAAAACAAGAAATACTAAGCTGCATTCACGTGAACAAAAAGTATGTTGGTATTTGAATAGAGAGCGTCCAAACAGCGGCGCTCAATCTTTGTCATTATTGTAGCATATTAATCATAAAGTGAAATTGCTTACCGGTTAATTTGCGAACTACTATCTGGCGTTTTAATCGTTTTATTTTCATACCCACAACATAGACTCGACGAAATAACGTTTCAAAGAATGATTCAATGTGTTAAGTAGATGCTTTAAATTCTATCAGTCTTTTTCCCGTTTTCACCAACGCTAAGCGACATTTAAGTGAACGCCTAAATATGATTTATTACACTGTTAGAATTTCAAATCTTTGCGCTATGTCGCTTACGCAGATTTTAGCTTGAATAACAAATCCATAAGTTCATATTATTGACGGACTAACAAGTTTTTTTTCTTATTTTGAAAACGTTCTAATATATTTCAATTCGTTAAATAAACTTTTGTGGAAGAAAAAACTAGATCACGAACGTACGTGTTGATCGGAACAAACAAATTATGTTACGGAGAAGCTTTTGTGTACTGTCCTAGATAAACGATTCGTGAATACAAAAAATGTGTTTCAGTTAAATTGACATTCAATAGACTGATCGGTCTACTCGAACGATATACGACCTGTACTGTATGGTCAATTTAATTTGCAAAAGAAACTTCTTATCTGGTCAGAGTTATTAAATGATTAGAATCTAATCTCACCACTGCACACTGATTAATAATATCCTTAAAGCTGTTCTGGACCTCGTCTATTGAATTACGTCTCGAACAAATCAATTTACATTAATAAATGTGTCTGTTTGTTAAGTGCTGATTATGGCAGCCTTTTGTTTTAACCCTAAAAGTCCTGGATGTTCAGCAGCGCTCGACGTTTGCAAGCGTCACTGATATGAGGATGGTGAAGTTGTTTATAGTATAATCATCATCTGCCTAGCCTTTTTCCAACTATATTGGGGTCGGCTTCCAGTCTAACCGGATGCAGCTAAATACCAGTATTTTACATGGAGCGACTGCCTATCTGACCTCCACAACCCAGTTAGTACTGGGTAATACGATACCCCTTGGTAAGACTGGTTGTCAGTCTTTTTGGGCAGCTGACTACCTAACGACTGTCAAAGATCTACAAATGACAGCCGGGACCAACGGCTTAACGTGCTTTCCGAGGCACGGACGAAACTCGGTATGTAATGGGCGGTCACCCATCCACAGACCAACCTAGGCAAGCACGGCTTAACCTAAAGATCGACCCGAGCGGCTGTTATTATTTAGCCACGAGCTCCTCCTTAGGTTTATAGTATTATCACTACTTCTAATTTGACACACATAGTCCTTTATTTATACACTCCTGTTTATGTATTTTGTAGCACTTTAATGATTACTAAGAAGAGAACAAAGCCTTCCGTTAAAGATCATAATACTTCTAGCAATCTGAAATCTCCAAGGCTAACAAATGTATGTCCAGTTCCAAATAGCATGTCCACACGTCACAGTCGCGGCAATATTTCGCGGAGCACCTCCAACAATTTACGAGGAAACGAGCATTTCGCAAAACTGATTGCAAACCGTCGAGATTGGTTCTCGAGTGTGGCGTGTCTAATTTATCACAAATGTGCATCAGTGTAACAGGCGAGGATCGGCGCGGATCGCGGGCCGTCGCGCGTTCTCGTACGAACTCCACTGACGCCAGCGCTGCCGCGCTGCACCGGGTTGCAGGTGTCAATCCTGTCGCATAAATAATGCGGATAAACTTCCCGCTTTCCACTGAATTATGTCTCGTACACGTCGTAAATACTCACGCACATTTGTAATTCAAAATTTTTAGATTTCAACAGAGTGCAACGTTAGAAACAGTTACTATTTAATAGCTCTGTTTTCAAACTGAGATTAAAGTTGGAAAGTTATTGAGTTTATGGTTTTACATTATGTACATAATGCTCACAGTAACTTTATGATATCCTAGTCAATATATAAGTTCACGGACATTATTTCCTAACCATTTTCATACGAAATGCAGCTGTGATTAGTTTTAAACATCTTAAAGGCCTTTTGTATTCGTATTTCAGAGGACTGAACTTTCTATGGTTACAACTGAGAATAGCTAATAAATCACAAAATTTCAAGTGTGCACAATTGAAATTGCCTCAATGGGCAACAACTTATAACAGTAAACAATATTCTCTATTAATTTCTATTTGTCCGACAAATAAAAGATATCGAAATGGTAGATATAAATGTCAATGTAAAGTTTGTACCACAAATCAATATTGTATAACGCTTGGTGTTGTACAGTTACGTTACGCTTAAATTAGTTTCAGACTTGCCTTCAGTAACAATTTTGAATGCACAGTTTACGTCATGTGATGAATTTATGAGTTTCAGTAGTATTTTAATACTATGAAAGCTTAGAAGATAATTCTGAATGATTTTATTTATTTGAACTTTATTCAGACAGGTTTGTACATAGGCAGAATTGAAAAGGCACGGTTCTCTGCCAATCCATCAAAGTCTTCAACTACCTAGTATTTTGTTAGGATGAAATAGTTATAGCATTCGAGCGTAGCGCGTGCCAGCCAGCCTCTCCACCGTGAAAAGGCACAACTAATGCATACGCTGGTTAAAAGCCCTGTATGAAGATACTTATGAGAAGAGTATGAATTTAAATTAAAGAACAAAATTTAAAAGATGCCTCCTACATATCACGATGCTCGTCCCCGTTGGTCTCGTGGTCGCAAGCGCGGTTGCAGAGCGTAGGGTCCTAGGTTCGATTCACGGGTCGGGCAAAAATTCTATTAGATTTTGCCCATTAGAAATTTCTCAGTAGCGTTATGATACTCCCGTGCCTCGGAAAGCATGCTAAGCATGTTAAGCCTTTGGTCCTGCGCCTGATCTCTCTCCGTTCGCATCGGATTGCCGTCCAATCGGACTATGTGAATAAAGGAACAGAGAGTGCACCTGTGTCTCCTGCGCCGCGCCGAATTTAGCAGATATAAGCCAATCTCTGCTAAGTTGGGCCGGCGTGACCGAAAACGGTCAAAAGGACTATATATCACGATGCAAAGAAACTTTGTAATTCGGTGATGATTATTTGATCATAAAAAGCTATTTTAAATCAGTATTTCACTTCCAAAATATCAGTGTTCCGCAGCATTGTAGTTCTAGTTTATTTTGTGAAGTAAATTACAATAAATCGTTTGCCGTCAATGTTGTCATATTCGAGCAAAAGTGAAGGTGCTATAATAAATCTGTGTTGTGTTATAATAAATCTAGTCGTTATCCGTGTAGTGTGTCGTTTGGGCTTACAAATATTTTCGCTGAGTGGTACAAGAGCTGCGCGTACACCGACGCGCGACGGCGCAGAACAAAGAGTACCGCACCGCGCAGGCGCTTTACAACAGGGATGACGAACCTTTTTGCATTTCACTGTCATAGGAACTAAAAAAAATGTGCTTCTGACGTGTCACTAACATCTAGGAATGATTAAAACAAAAATCACTCAAACGTAAAAAAATCTATCATGTATATATCAGGACAATATCAGGACGAAGGAAATTAATAAAAAAAAGAAATATTTCGAATGTACGAATTCAATTCCAATCCTTCGTGGCCAGTATTTTCCGCCGTGGCAAATGTTGGCCATCCCTGCACTGCTAGATACCTAGTTAAGTGAGAGTGCACATTATGATAAATGGTTCGATCATTATATATTCTCTCACATTATTTACAGCAACGCACTGTAGGTCACATTCATAACTGTAATGTAACTATTTGTCTTTCCTAATATATTTTGAGAAAGTTTTTCGAATATTGCAGTCACGATTGCAAAATACATAAAACAAGAATTGGTAGGTAAAATAAGACCCAATACAAAGCCATGAAAAAAAAAACAATATTAATACTAAGGTTAAGCTTGATACACTTTATTTCGGTTTCTTAAAAGATATACAAAGAAAACCCTCAAAGATCGTTGAACCCAGATCCAACCATGAATAAATTTAATTTGAAAGGAGTATTTTGCTGCTATTTTAAAGTTTCTAGGTAAACAGGAAGTATAAACAGATTCCAAATATTTTGCTAAGAGACTGGAGGAACCTGAGGACTTCAAGGTTCTTACAAAAGACCCTCAAAATACTACTGATACAAAAAGTAACTACGTCATAAAGTTAAAACGAGAATATGTTAATCGTGTAAGAAGCAGTAATTAGTCGTTTATGGATGACAATGTTACCATTAACACTAGAAACGGGATGTTTACCAACGGTATGTTTGAGTTCCCGATATTTCGACGCTGTTGCAAGCACCATGACCACAGATAAACTGAAGTTATTGCGGGTGGGTGTTATAATTGGATGGGTGTGTTGTTGGGATTTGTTGTTGGTGGGTTGTGATAATGTTAGCGACCATGATAGTTTAAAAACTTAGAGGAGCTCGTGGCTAAATAATAACAGCCGCTCGGGTCGATCTTTAGGTGAAGCCGTGCTTGCCTAGGTTGGTCCGTGGATGGGTGGCCACCCATTACATACCGAGTTTCCTTCGTGCCTCGGAAAGCACGTTAAGCTGTTGGTCTCGGCTGCCATTTGAAGATCTTTGACAGTCATTAGGTAGTGGCCCAAAAAGTCTGACAACCAGTCTTACCGAGGGGTATCGTATTACCCAGTATTAACTGGGTTGTGGAGGTCAGATAGGTAGTCGCTCCATGTAAAATACTGGTATTCAGCTGCATCCGGTGAGACTGGAAGCCGACCCCAACATAGTTGGGAAAAGGCTAGGCAGATGATGATAGTTTAAAAACGAATACAGAGTTACCGTTCCAAATCCTTTTAAAAGTTGGGTTGATGCCAAACTCTGTATGGAAAACGATTGCTTCTATAAAAAACAACTAGAATTATAGATACGTAGGTATACGTATCTATAATTCTGTTTTTTTCATAGGTAGTGTATACATAACTGGTTAAATTCTTATCTCATAAAGTAAGGCAGTAATACTACATTTTGTAATAAATTTTTCAACATAGCGGTTCGCAGTGTTTAAATGTCAATATGTAGAGCACTTTAAGAAAGAATATTAAATAAAATATGTTTTCACTTAAAACCTGCCGCAATTACCTTGATAAACAGCCACAGAGTATGAACCCTTCAATTAAAAAGTACATTCAGGTTTGGCAGCCATACAGTCGCACTGCGCATGCTTTTTCTTACGGATTGTAATTTGGCTATATTCATTACGAAAGTTCCATTGTAAAGTGTCACGGGCGAATAGCAATTGACATACCATTTTTTATACCAGTTTATGTAGAAGACGAACCAGGAAACCTTATAAGGGAGCATTTATGTAGAAGAAGACAAGTAATTAAACTATATCTTCAAGGAAGTGATATTTTAAGATCTTAATGTGGATACTAAGGCTTTTTAATGACACTCATTCACTCATCTCTTCCACTTGAATGTTGATATAACCATAAACGTAGAAATGGTTTCTTTGGGAACAGGAAAATGATTTAAAATATTCCGAGTGAAAAAACAAACGTGAAGTACTCATTAAGTTTAGACAACATCTACTTTCTTTGTGAGAGAACGTTAAAGCGCAACATAATAACCGCAAATTATAGTGTATAAAATTCGATTAGTAATACCTAAATAAAGTATTATGATGTAGTGCTTCCATCCATTGTGAATGCTTAGGTACTCTCACTTGACATGAATGACTAGAATGTCGCTGGATGTTGGCATTTTAGTCACAACATATTTATTTTTTAGATGGCAGAGGTCAGTAGGCTGAACTCGTGCCTTACAAAAATAAACAGGACAAACAAAGAAAAAAAAATGGAGGAACCAATTAAAAAAGCCATTAACAAGGAGAATAACGATCTCTTGTTTATTGATTTAAATTGCAAAAGAGCGCGTCACGTGGTTTGTCGCGGTGCGCGGTTCAGCACAGCGGCGCTGTGCGCAGGCGCACCGTCTTCGTCTCTCGAGCTTTAATTGGCGGACATGTCCGGTATTTTTCGTCATCGGCTCGGATGGCCTGGGACCGGCCTAACATTTGCTAACCCAATTCACTAGCTGTACATATCGTAAATGCGAGAAGTCGAACACAATAGTGTAGTCTATAAACGTTGATAGTCTGTGCGCACTAAATCTTTTAGTACCGATCTATGTTAATCGATAGGACATTAACAACGGTGCGTCGGTAATGGTCAGTCCTGGGACACGGCGTGCTCAAGGCTGCGCTTGGTGAAAGGATTCGTCGTGTATCTGGATCATCCCGACAGCGACATCCGCGAGCAGGGCCGCTGCCTACGCGCACAGGCACACACACAGCACAGTCAGTAAATAGCACGAACACTGCCCGCGCTAATTTGTAACGACATGACAACTGCTATTGAACAACTGATATTAATAACTTATACAAATTTTGAACTACTCTTCGACGGAAGCATGTTTGATATGAATGTAATATTCTTTTCCTGTCATTAAGTACCATTTCTAATGTCTCAACACAACAGTGTTGCCACCCGTAATATTGATTAAATTTTAATGGCTCTACTATTAAAATTTAGTAGGTACTTGGGATTTAATGACATTAGATTAGATACCACGCCATGCATGCAAAAGTCATCGTATTTAAATGTCAATCTAAGAAACAATAATTGAAATAAGGAGCTTATCATTACGTCTAGAAATCATAGACTAAACGATTGTTTTTCTAAAACATTAAGCTAAACTCCATTAGTTAATGTATCCTGAAAATTGGTTCACTATTTATACATGAAGCCTGTGAACAGATAATTATTAGTGGTTCGCTCGATGTACAACACGGGGCCACATCGACACCGCCGCTCCGTGGAATATGCAAATGATGTTAAACTGCAGCCTTACGAAACTGCTCCGGCTCTCCGAGCGATAGACGTGATAATACCTATAAATAAGGACAAACTATTAATGGTGAAATAAATTGATGTGAGATCACGATTTGAAAATTATTAACCTGAAGTCATTTACACCGTGGAAAGCGATCTGTGCGCTGTTATATATGCACACTTACCTACTTATGGGACACGACTACTGTTTCTGTAGACATACAACTTGCTAACTTGGAAGCTATTTAAGACCGTGTCGCAGTAAGATATCCAAATTTGGGATTTGTGTAGAGTTCTAGTGATTCAGCCCATCCAAACGTTTCTTTAGATTTCAGGAAAGAAGTATACATCTACTTAGTAAAGATAAATTCTTTAAAGTTCTATTTTAACTTAAGCAGATTAATGATTAAATTCAAGACATGTCAGGCGAAATAATTCAGATATTTTATTTATGACTATGACAAATTTTGCATTGTTGTCATAACTGGATAGACAACGCCCAGAAATAACAGCTATCTCTCGATTTACGTCATCGCCGTTTTTTGAAGTCTAGATGATAAAGCGTCTTCCGTCATTATCTTAATCATGTTGTATCTGCAAAGTTATTAGCTATCGACTGGTTGGCGTGCTTATAAAAATCGTTTAAATTGATTGATTACCTACTGATTGGATTACATAGGAGAGATACCATTTCAATCATGCATAGATGTTTTCGGTGCACATAACGATCTCGCCTCGTGTGATTGCAGTTAAACAGATGAGCTTCATTAAGATTCGTGCCAGACATATTGCCAGGCGCGATGTGAGATATTACTACCCGTTAGTAATTGCGAACCGAGATACAACTTATTACACGACTGTTGTCGACTTATAATTGTCTATCCATTACTATGTATCATGGGAAAAGTTCCCGAGCGCATTGGTGTAACATTTCTGATTAAAATTATAAAAAAGGTGACCCATTTGTACAAGCAATTATCAATGATATAAGAAGAAGTGTTGGCAGACCAACAGCCAGATGGCTGCATGATGTTCCGAAAATCGTGAGAAAAACCTGGTTGAGATTCGCGCAGACCAGGGAAGAATGGTATAAAAGTGAGGACGCGTATACTCAGCAGTTGAACAACGCTGCCAACGATGATGGTGATAATGATGATGAATGAAATACTTAAACAAGATTTTATTAATGAATGAACACCGTCCAAACTATATAATAGGCAACGATTAAATATTTATGCCAAGTCTTAATTAATATGTAAATACAAGCGTTTTAATATGTATCCAATTCACAAGTCGCGAAAAAGTGAGATGATTTATATAAAATCAAATAGATATGAATAGCGTATTAAAATATTGCGGCTACGGCGATCAGCGTGGGTTCCGATCCGATTTTATTATATTATTAAATGAAATTCATGCAGCGATTGCATTCGATTCGGCAACATGCTAATCGCGAGCGAAAAGAAACTGCATGTTTTATTAATGCATGTCATTATTTATATGGCGGCATGAAGTTTGAGCTTTTCTGAAATTATGTAATTCACAACTTGGTTACTTAAGTTTTAAATACTGACATTCAATAAAACAAAAAGATTTGTAGAAAATGTATGTTTCATTGGAGGTTTCCTGAATTTCAATTAGGTTTTTACAGAAAAAAATATTGTGGCTGGGAATTCCCTTACGCAAAAGTTTTCATCGTTACAACAAGTACGTACGTAGTGCACCTACATACCTGCTACATTGTTGTTATCTAGTCATTATACATTAAAATTATATGTGCATGGAGTTCGTATAAACATTAGCGTTTATGCACGCTATAATTTTACTTCCCGAATGGCAAGTAACAAGTTGCAACAACTCGTTTATTTATACCGAGATCAATACGTGAACGAATAATTACATTGACTTTTGCTCTCGGTTATTTTATAATAACAAAATCCGGAATTACTTATTGCATGGTATTGAGTACACACATGTAAGTAGTTTTCTTTTTATTTGTAGACTTGAAAGAACAATAAATCAACGATTTTCGACAATCGTTAATGTAAAATGATTGCAAGTTATAACTTGCTTGCTATGCTGGTTCATCGTATTACTATTCTTTATTCCATGACGTCAGCTCCTTAGTGCTCATCCACACATCTTCTCATACATTTAACCGCAGACGATTGCGGTTACATTGCATTAGTCATACGTAACACCTGATTATTAGGGACATGTTCACTCCTCAGAATCAATAGGTAAGACATCTAACGAAAATAGAAATCCGGTTGATATCCGGTTCGGTAGTACTAGTACGCACTTCACACTTTCTTAAACTAACTGCATTGCGTGTAAAAATCTAAACCTACCTTTACTGTTGGCACGTCGTCATATGTACTGTTAAAATTGTTGAGCAAAAAGAATGCTAACTGACGTGCAAAAAAGTACCAAAGTGAACCGTGACATCCAAGCCCGACCGCGTAATTTAATATTCGTAAAACTATCCGATAAAAATAACAAAGCAAAGCTGCGCCAGGTGCTACTTTCGTTTTCCAGCCACTTATTGACCCCCCTGTCAAAAGCTTAACGCCAATTTGCCTCTGTATTATATTAGCACGCTTCGCACATAATCGAACGTGCATGTTAACTACCAATTAGTCAGTATCTTCATTTATTTTCACTACACAAGAGAAGCTGCATCTGTCAAACGGTAACTGACTTTTTTGTCTGGACATCAAATGTCGTCGCTTTAAAATCTTTTCAACGTTACCTTTTCATTCCAAACAGTTTTTGTTCTAAATTGATTTGTCGGGTGAGCACCGACTTACTTTATGTAACGAATTGTACGAACATTTATAAAAGTCATCTCGAGATAGCATCTACGTGAAGTTAATTGGTTGCATTGACTGCCTATGTCATTGTTTCCTTGTTTTAGTGAAGTAACTTTTTATTTTAACGAGACATGTTTGACTTCGTGTGGCCTTATTATTATTGGCTAAAAATTCGGAACGATATGTCTTAAATGCATACCTGTAATTTTATTGTGAGAGCTCAAACTGAGACAAAAAATGTGTGCATTCCAGAGTAGTTTAAACGAAGAGGAAGCCTAAATTGAGCGGAAGCGGTTTCGTTTTATTTACTTTACAATATCGATTTTTGTACCGATACTGTCTGCGGAGGTACCTACTCACGTAAATAACAGTGATTAAAACACCATAAGAGAGTGAAGGTAGGTTCGCACGAAACCAGATCGAACCGGATCCAAAACGGAGGGAGCGTTTTCTGTAACTGGAGCAGACGGCCGTCTCGAATATCGCCCCTTATGTCGATAATAAGATTTTCTTTCGTGCGCCGCAATACTGCAGTTTCTCTTTTTTGTGAGTGCACCTGTGATGTAGGCCAATCATGGCTTATTTCAACACGAGCTCGTGATTGACGCTGATCCCACACGGTATTGTCCTATGCAGTATGCAGATGAATTACAAGAACGTTTATTTACATTATATCTACTTTGATTCTGGCAGTTTGTATGTGATGATATTATTTAGAGATAAATGTGACTTAGGAATATCTTTGCTAAGTGATATATGGTGCCTTAATTGATAAAAATCCCATTTACTTATTAAGATCTTTATCTTCAGTAATTAATGGGTTTTATAGAAAAGATTATTTATCAGAAAGTTCAAGTTAGTATTTAGAATGAGTTCAAATACAAAAATAAAATGTTCCGGTTTGTTTTTATTTTATAAACTAACCCAATAAATATAATTATGTGACCATGTTTAGAATACTAATGTATTTATCAAATTATACAGTAGATACTAATTCGTTATTGCTGGCTATTTATTTAACGATCTAAGAATTGATGAGCTAATTTAGTTCGTGAATCGAATCCACGAAATCAGCTGCATTACGTAACGTAGTCTGGGCATGTGTCCAATTAGCTTGAGCCGCCAAGCTGTTCTCTAGGACAAAGCGGTCATCTCAGTATAATTTTGGTGCCTAATCGAGCTAAACCTGAACGACAGGTCGGCACACCCGCTCATAGAAATGCAGAATCTAACCGTCTTATTCATTATAGGAACCAGAGATTATAGACATCAATAAAACATCTCTTATTTGGTAACACATAAATAACATATCTAATAGAAAGCGTAGAATAAAGGAGATTGTTTTTATTGTATACAAAATATTAATACAAAATTTATTCAACAAACGGAACTAGAGTTATGATTTCTCTTAAAGACTTATTGTATAGCTACTGCAGGCATCTACATTTTGGAATTAATTTTGAAGCAATCTGCAGTAAAAGGGCACTGCTCCGACTGTGCTGTCAATATGTACGAGTTACCGTGACATCGCAGTGTATTAAATATTCTCAATCGCTGAAATCTATCTTAGCAACATTAGCATGTGTCCAATCATCTGAGCCGGTGTGAGCGCGGGCGCGGGGTGCAATGGTTGCGCCGCGTGGGAACTCGAGCAACCACTATCCGATATAAATACTAACCATATTTTACGTCAGAATTCGACGCACTCTAGTTGCGCGTAAGCAAGTAATCTCCGCCATTAATGTCACGACTAGATTGTGCATCCTTGCGTAGCCACCGGTCTCCCAGTTGCCATAAATCAGTGTGTAAACCGCAATCGACCTATATTGGCATTTATAACCGCCTTATACCACTAACTTGAACATAGTACTAACGATTATTATCTACCAAATTAATTATTCAAGTAGATTTCGAGCATAATTAGCACCGGTATAATTGAATTGCAAAAATATTTCATCAAACTTAACTTGCCTATTTAAATTAAGTACATATTCATGATATTTTTTTTATGATGATGACATATTTCATTCGTATGTGAAACATCAGGCGCGTTTCAATCAATATGAAAAGATTAATAAAATTTTGACGTTGATAAATGAAAGCTTAGATATATTAACTCAGATGGAGAATCTTCGGAACTTAGTATAAACACGATCGTAGCCGAGCCCTTTAATTGCATGAACCGCAATTAACCGCGTGTCATTCGAGTTTATAGTAACGCCCGCCAACAGATCAGTACGCAACGTTAATTTCACTTTTACTGGTATCCGACTCGTTATAATAATCTGGCATAAAATTGCAACAGTATGAGAGATCAAAGGCTGTTCGTACGCAGCAAGCGGTCATCTTCTGCTCAAATGTCAGAGGTCGGGACGGCGGCGGCGACGCGCGCTCTGGTATGCGGTCGAGCTGCAACCAGCTCCCATTTACGGTTGCCTCGCTAATACCAATTGATATGAAACAGAGCGATAATTACACAAGTTGTTAAACTATTCGTATCACTGTGGATCCTTATGTCATTAAGACAGAGGTTCAAAGCTATTAAAAATGTTAGTTTTGTTAAATGTCAGCTGGTGACTAGTGATTAGTCATAAATAATAAATTATGAGTTTTATGTCTTACCCATGTATTAAGAAGATTTGACCTCATGCTTCGTTATTAAACTCTATAATATTTCAAGTGCACTGAGATCCGAAGCCTTCAAAATAATATCTGGCTAACTCATTAATTGAGTATTTCTTTGTGTTCAAATAATTTAATTGTAAAAATAACAACGTAATCAATTCGCAGTCACACACAATCATAACATCGTGCTGCACGTCGAACGTCGCCTTGAATTGCAGAGAATGACCAGCGGCATGTTCAGGTTTATTTCGAATCAATTCTATGTAAAACGTCCAATTAAAACCGTCACAATGTGGTCGCAGCTATCGCGGTCCGCATCTGTGTCGGTCGCGGGCCGCGCTGGTCGGCTGCTCGCTCCGCGTAACACTTGGATCATGCTCTGGATCAGTCCCGACTCCCGACTAGTCATTATCGTCACATCGGAACTTCACAGTTAATTGTCCGCGTATTTTTGTTGTAAATACGACGCAATTTGTAGACATCGTTCGATAGCTCGCGGAGATAAAGTCGGCCATTGTAGTTGCGATATCGAGGCCGCTTATTCGTGTTAATTAAAGATATCGAACTAGATCTACGGTATCGATATGAGGCGAACTATTTTATAAAACGACATGCATTATTTTCGTTCATAATAAACATAAAATAAACTCATTCCGGTATCGACAGAGTTAATGTATTTATAAGTAGAGTTGTTATTGAACAGAATTCAAAGCTCATTACGCCAATATGTCCACTAACTCCATAATCATATATTCTTCAAACAATTTAAGAATGCTATTAATAGATATCGGTTCATAAATCTTTTAGAGGCAATAATTACTTTCCTGAGATGGTATGAAGGTAGAAATAATACAAATGGGTATAAAATGTAATGGGCATTCACGCTAACGAACATTGCAATTTTAGATTTCTAGATATATAAGAGAGGTAAGGTTTCTCCACAGTTCTACCTTATTAGTAACATCAATAGGTAATAGAAATGTAAGACCCGGCGACGTACACACCATTTACTAAAATGGTGTGTACGTCGCCGGGTCTTCTCACAGCTAACCGCATTCCTGACTGCTGGTAAAAACTGGGAAACAGCTTACGCCAACAAATAAGAAAATTTCTTGAACTTTTTTTAGTTCAGCTTTTTTCTTGTAAAGAATATTCCAACTAAATAATAAAAGAATAACAATATAAAATATATAAAGTTGGTATAGCAGTTAATGTTTGTTGGTATCGGCGGGTCGGTGTCGGCGCGGGCGCAGCGTGGCGCAACCGCTCGTTAACCCACATGCACCGCCGCGCTGCCACTGCTCAGTACAAAGTCATCAAATTCACATCCTTGCTAGTCGATAATACCTGTTTTAACTAATTACTCAATTTGTTAAAGAACAAATTTGGTTACTATTGTTTGTACCAATTAGATTAGATTTACGTTAACCCGTAACCTTCGAAGCCAAATTACAACTTTGACACAGGTACCATAAAACAATCTAGGTCAAGTAAAGTGTTCATTAACTAACTTCATGCAGCTGGTATTTTCTCAGCACGTACCTATTTATAATATCAACAGAGAGGACATAATTAAGTTAAAAACAGAAAAACCCGTGTAGGTACAAAATGCAAAAATGTGACCGAATTTTCAAGTATTATTAAAATGTGCAAACACATTATCCCTACAATGGTTCGCTAAACTATGTGTTGCGAATACGAACCCGAACCAATTGCAATAATCGACGCTTATCGGTTAAGTTAATAGCTTACGAAGCTATTACGAGACCAGATTCTCAGAAAAACCACTGCGGCGACCTTAGCGCAGCCAACTATAATAATGGTTGCTGCACCTGTACCTACCGGAGCCTGGGATTACCCACTACGAAGCTAACCGTGGACGCATCGCCAATTTAACCCAATATTTTTACCTTTATGATAGATACTTATGTCTCAAGAGCCATCGGCAACGTTTCCCATAAGCAATTTAAAGTTAATCCACCGCTCGTTCCACGATTGTGAAATATGGTTTAAGTAATGTCAAAAGCACTATTTTTAACAGTGTTAGTTGCACAACAATTTCGCATGTTAACTTAGTGTTTCGTTTAAAGTAATCACAGGCTGTACACAATTTAGTATAGTTAAATATATTTGTGAGGCAATGACGTAAAGTACTGATTGAATTTAGAATTTTATGAGCCACTCGCAAGAGAGTAAATACTAAATAGACTAATTTATGATCATCACAAAGCCAAGCTCAGTCCATTGTCCGGCGCTGGCGCTGGTCGCCTGTAAGTTAACCAACAAGTTAATAGGAAATCATCAAAAATTACAAATAGATGTTAAGTTGTCCTTTAAGCTTTGTGTTTTTCTGTGTTGCATGCAATATAATTTATAATTCCATACTTCATTAGACAGGTATTGTAGCAAAACACACGAACCCGAACTAATACAAACACTCGAACAGAAATAACGTCATTGTTCTTAATTAAAGATTCGTTCCAGAGTTTTTTATTGCTCTCAAGTATTACATTCCGTTTTGAAGTTAACAACAGTTATAAAGCACAATCGAAGACGTCAGATATCTTTTTTGGTTTTTGATATCAGTGATATTATGATGTATGCATAGCTAGCAGGTAAAGAATTAAACTATATTCATTAATACTTCGGCGTAATAAAGTACTACGGATTGGGTAATATCAAAGTTATCAAACAAAGAGTTTTTAAATTAGTTTATCACAATTTGAACTAGAACAAGTTAAGAATGAACAATAATCATTATGATAACATCACGCCTGTAATCCCCAAAGGGTTAGGCAGAGGTGCTCCTAATAGTACACCTACATTTCGCCAATTATGTAATAGGGGGAGGGCCTATTGCCATCACCCGGGCACAAATCCAGAATCCGTCTCTGCTGCTGAGAAATTCCTGATGGTAAAACCCGAGTCAATGATCATTATCATTTACTAACTTTTAACGTTAGACTTAATACGTGAATACATATCTACATATACCTAGTATATGACTGGTGTCTGTAAACTATACAGCTAGTTTATAATATTTCGTCAAATATGAACGAGTTACCATTGTATCAGCTGTCAGATGTAACTTAATATCGAGTGTTTCGGTCCCTCGCGCTTGCTCCAATTCATCGTGTCGTTTGACAGACCTTTCTCATTTTACGACATGTATATCGAACACGTACGGAAACCTCCGGCACTGAAATAACAGAACATAGTAATTATACATTTTAAACACTTCAAAATACGATACAAACAACGAAGGATGTGGAAATGAGTATGATAAAGTAGAAAGTAAAGATATTTAGACAACCACTAGAATTATACACCGTGTGATGATCTCAATTCTGCTTTCATTTTAATAAAATTTAATGTTCAGTTTTATTATTTGGTGCTTGCGCTGAAAGCCGGCCTGGCTCGGAAAGCACCGCGCAGGCGAGGCGGCGCGGGCGCACGGCACGGGCCCAGCGCGCAGTGCTACGTGATGCCTGATAGGCGCGACGCGTGACTTGTTCGCCCTGGTTTTGTACAGGATCTAAAGACTCGGAGCGAGCTTATTAATTAAACATTCAGATACGGATATATTCTGCTTTATGATATGCGATGCCGACGCAATATAGTTTCGTTACAACAACATTCCTAGTACTCCATTAGTACATAAACGTATTATGTACCTATAAACCTGCCATACTGTTGTCTTTGTTAGTTGAGTAATGTCATTAACCGTTTCTTTTTCCTTTTTCCAGATTGACTTCACTCCTTGACTTCGGACACCTTCATAACATCATGGATAATATGGTCAATTGCACTTACTTTGCCAAAAGCCTGGCTAATTAAGTTCTCGACCAACAAGGATAGGGTTGGGGTGAATAATGGGAAAAAGGAACGTACGGATCAAGTTCACACACTGGATTGGTCCGCCGCTTGACTCGCGCACGTTGGGCACGTCCGAGTAGCACCCCAGCCCCCGCCCCGCGCCTCGCGCACCCCGCACTCCCGCACTCTCAGTTACCGACGCTCTAGCGACTGCCAATAAAGTACAAGTCATACCGGGTTATTCACTTATTTAAATTTAGATATATTTATTGTAGTACAAAGATAAACTGAACACAAACGTTGCGAGCTTGATGTAGCAAAACTGACAGGAGAACGAACCGAGTTGTCGTCCTCGGTTGTAAATGAAACGGTAGTCATGACGGCCACTGCCCCAGAACTGTCAAAGTCGGATTTCTTTGATTTCGTGACGTCCAACGAGGTTACTGATGCCCAATACAAACAACAGATGCGTTCTGTTAATGTGTTCATGGAATCACCCGACTCGAGGTCGAACCCATTGCTCTCGGAGGAGCCCAAAGAACAGAACAATAATAGCTTGCTGAGCGTGGGTGGCACGCAGGTCGGCGCCAGCAGTGGCATGGCCACTGCCACGACCTCCACCACGCTACAGAGCTTCGACTCCATTTGGAACGTGGACCGCGAACGTGATCGCTTAGATACTACCATGTTAGAGGATCTCAACAAGTTTTACTGGAACCAGGAAAGCGATATTAATGGAACTCATCCCTGCACAGACACGGCAATTTCAAATAAATTAATAAATAACACGGACGGACAAATTTACACACTGACTGTATTAAATCATGACATGACGGAAACCAGTTCGAATCGATACTGGGCTAAAGAAGAAGACGTGTCTATGTCTAGTCCAACTGACATAGAGCCGCACAACTCCTTAGATCTCGAATCCATATTAAATATGAACGGATTCCCCAATGACTTCAACCAAGATTTACCAAAAGTAGAGGGTTTCACTTATGAGGATGGTGACTCAGAAAGCCAACACGCTGATTTGAGTACTAGTGATTTAGTGAAAGTGGAACCCTTCAGTTACGAAGAAGGTGAGTTTCAGAGTAGTGACAAAAAAGATGACTCTCATAGTTCGTCTATCCTAGTATCTCCAGCCTTATTAGAAAGTCAAGTAGAATTTAATAACAATAACAATGATTGGAAAATTACGGATCAAAATACAGAATCGAATGAATCTTTGCTCAGAAGCGCATTACAGGGAAAAGCCTTTATTAGATATAGTACTATACAAAAAAATCCTGCAAAAGTCGATGTGAGTAGTGAACTGAAACGAGCCATCTCGACAAATAACAACAAGCCTGATGTACCATCAATGTACCAAGACAGCAAAGACGAACTCTTGATGGCGATTTCACCACCTAATCGTTTAAATATTTCGATATTATTAGAAGACCCCAGCAACTCCATTGTTTCAAATGGGGAAAATCCTTCATCGACGCAGAGTGTAGATGACATTCTATTGTCACGACTAGACACCAACTACCCGGAAGACTACGAGAAGTTAAAGAGGATAGCAACGGAGCTCGGAGAATCGATGCAGCCGTTCTGTACCGTAGAACCTATTGACCCGACGCGAAGTGTGTACAACATACACCACGTCAACGGCGAACTAGTGACCATGATCCCCGCCGGGGAGGTCCAGCTGAACCAGCACTTGCAAATAGTGACAGCATCGCCTACCGTGACCAGCACGAAGCCTGGAAATAGAAGATATAAGAAACCGCAGAATAAGAACCCGGCGCCGACGCCGCAAGCGCAGTCGGGGACGGCCATTCAAGCGGCTACCTCTACGTCAAATGGAGTGAGAAAAGAGAGATCTCTACACTACTGCTCCATTTGTTCGAAAGGATTCAAGGACAAATACTCAGTGAACGTGCACGTGCGGACACATACGGGTGAGAAGCCGTTCACGTGCTCGCTGTGCGGCAAAAGCTTCCGGCAGAAGGCACACCTGGCCAAGCACTACCAGACGCACATCGCGCAGAAGACCGCTGCCGCCAACGGCGGCGCCGTCAAGCCCAACAAGTCGAGGTAACGCGCGCCGTGCACCGCGCACCGCACACCGCTCACACCCCATTGATAGTCAATTGAACTTTATCATGGTGATATAATAATAACAAATGTATTTTCTATAATCGATACTTAAAGGCTGAAAATATCACAGATGAATTTGGTAAGGTGCTAATAAAGTAATAATTTATAGAGAAATAAGACAGTTACGACAGAGAGATGTGAAGGTTCTCGGCCGTTAATCTTATTTGTTAATTCGTATGTAATTCCGCCCGTTACCGTATACATTTTAGCTTTAGCTAAGAACAGATACTTTTAAGTGTTTTACAAGATTATATAAAATCAACTTACATTGCATATTTATTAGTCATAAACACTAGTTTACGTTAGAAGTCATATTTGTAAACAACGTTTTATGCATTTTGGTATAAGTAGGTAGATATCTGACACTAGTTCCTTGATATAAGTAATGGCATCCGACACGGCGCTCGCGCTGGTGCTGTGGTTCCATTAGTGTTTGTATAAACGGTGGATTATCGACAATGTGTCTCAAAGTAACATCAGATAAATAGTGAACAATGATGAGCACCGCTGGTGTTACTGGTCGCCGCGGCGCCGTAGTAATTTCTCCCGCTGTGCGACCGACTGAACTTTCTAAAAATAAAAATAAAAAAAAGACTAAAAGAACGAGTATTCAGAACCCAGCATCTTTCACCGCTCAACTATCGCATCTCTTCACTGTGCTTCTCGCGGTTTGAACAGTGATTTTTATTTTTTCGAGTATGGCTGCACTATCATTTTTCGACATTTCTATTTACTTAGAGTATGTCTGCGATGTTTAAGATAAAGCTCTGTACAAAAAGTTGAATAGTTGCGCTATTATTATAATGAACTCCTCGGAGATTGGAACGTAATAGCTTGTTCGGGACGGGAGGGACCATTATTCGAGTGTCCATATCGGACGACGCGACGCAGTGAACGGTTTCTCATTCCCAATATTACATCTTTCGCCTCATACTGGGAGAGGCCTGATTGCCCTCAGATTGCTATAAATTATAAATACAAGTGGTGTTTCAATCGCGGTCTTTAAAATGTGCTCCCTTTCTCGTCTAACAAATTGGCCTTTCTTTGTTCCGTCTGTGTTTATAACACAGGGCCTCGCCCTGTCATTATTTATCTATACGTGCCTAGATAGTTTCTTAGACGTTGTTTGCCGTCGAACACCTATGTAAGTAATCATTTTATGTCTTCCCATTATTGGTTACCAGTTATTAGCCATGAAACAGTAATCTTGGGTAAGAAAGTGCACGAAAGTACTGTGCATGCTTACCTTCCACTTAGTGAAAGTAATTACCTAATACGAGTATAGGCATCACTCTAATCTATTTCACTGACATTTTCAGATACCTTTCTATGCAGTCAGGTTGTTTGTGCTCACTTGATTTCTTCTATAAAAGAAGGTTATTAAATTGTTATTTTCATAAAGATGTGAGATAATGGATTTCCTTTTATTTTCATTTTAGATTCTTTCATGGCAATAATGCGACATGTAGTGAATAGTCAGAAAGTTTTGAGAAAGCACTTTCATTCGCCTACCAGAACACATGAATGTAAAAAAAAACTTAAACACGTCATTAGGTCAAATTCGCTAAGTGCATTCTTACAATAGGGGGAGCCGATGTGCTAAATAATGATTATTATCACCTAATGACGATGAAAATTCAGTATCATTCCAAAAATTAGTTAAATTAGTCTAAATTGGCTAATTCTGAAACATGATAATAATATAATCAGCATTTCATTTCTTAGACACAGCAGTATTCTTTAGTAGTGGCAGTTAGTTCAATTTGATGCCCATTTAGTACAAAACAATGTTTTTTTTTTCTAGAAAGGAATACTTTTATGGACACGGCTACATACTTATGCAGTTATAAGAATGAGAGAACATAAACGTTTATGTTAATGTTTGAAAAACAACTGTCTTAGAAGTATTCGTTACTTAAGTAGTCACAGGAATGTTAAGTCATTTCGTGGTCACTGATCAATGTATGAGCATAGCACAATAAATACGATAATAGGCAATACCACCATTGTCTATTAAAATAGTTCAATTATGTACCGTGATTGAAATTAAACCACCGGAATTAAGGTCAAGTCATAATATTTCGGCCTCCGCACGTCAGGCGCGGTATCACACACAATGTCATAGCGGCACGACCTAGTCATTTTTTCTCTTAAACTATTCCATTAGAAGTCTTTTGAAACTAATTTAGCTGTGCTTAAAACTGCCTGTCCACCCTTCTACCATGCCGTACTAGCTTGTAAATATAAGATAATGACCATTTTTACCCGAGGACCTTTACTATTGGCTATTGCTTTAAAAGCATATCGTATTTTTAAGATGACTTTAAATAGAATAGGCATAAGCTTTTCGTTAGCTTTTATAAATCCAGTACATCCTTGACTTTCCCATTATCACAGATAAATGTCACTTTGTCTAGGTTTTCGTCTCATTCTATTATCTAATTGACCCTTTTTCATTTCTTAAAATTGATCTTAATTGCCCATTGTCCTTTCGTCACTTGGCCTTTCCGTCCACAAGCTACATGAAATTAATAAATATCTACCTACGTCTATACCGATTTGTTAATTTTAGTTACAGCTTTACTAGCTCCGATAATGGCAACCTATTTTATTATTATTTACTTTTAACCCGGATACAAGAAAATTTAATAGAACTTTGAAATAAACTGGCAATTTCTAAAACCCTATTATTAAATGGGAAGACATTAATAAAACAATACTGTAAATCAACAAATTAATTGAACTCAGAAGTTTGTTAAAGATTTATAGATAAAGACCCCAATGTTAAATGTATTTGTATCTTAAATTACAGTTCTAAAATAATTGTGTGTAGTATATTTCATTGTATGCGCTTTATAATGTTGATCTAATTACAATTGGACGACATCTCTCATATTCTGTTTTGAAACTGCCACTGTAAGCTTCTCTACTTACTTATAAATGCTAAGTTGCCGATATAAAATGCATCTTGCCAGTAGCAATACTGATGAACAAAAAATGTTCAGTATTCAGCTATTTGTAAACGAACACTGCCCCTTGACGCTCCTGTGCGACTGTGACGCTGCTAATATTCACTGTTTGCGTAGAAGTTACTTAAGTTTTATAGTTCCGAGTCTCAACCCTTTAAGTATTTCGGTTTATTTTTACAATAATTTTGTATGAACGCTTTATAAGTACCTAGTTGATATGATTTAAGATGAAAGCTCTACAATAAAGCTTTTGTCGAGTAATAACTATTAAATAAATCAAACTGTTATATACAGAACAAATTATATAACATTGCATTAGTGTTCACGCGGCACATCTTTTAAAATGATTTCAGACTGAATTTTGTACCTACACTATGTCCTCGGCCACGTGCAAGTTACGAGAACTATGAAGCTTTCTATTGAGATTGTCGTAAATATATTTAAAAGTATAGTTTTAAAGCCAGAGGAAACTCTTTAACAATACTCATTATCTTGTAAATATGTATCATGAATAAATTTTATAGAAACGTTGACTTTGGAAGTAAATTTTATACTCTACCACTTGTATCTCATTAGATGGTATTTGAATAACTAGCGAATTTATAGTTTTAATAAGTACCTAAATAAGAAACATTGAGAGATTTACCAGATTACTTTAAGATACTATGGCTACCTTCATAAATTATGTGAGTGCATAAATGGTTGTTAATATATTCATGTAATATATTAAATTATGTTGGTTTTTGAGTACATTATTTTGAAAAGGTTTATTATTAAAAGGATTATATTGATCGATTTTATTGCATTTGTTCCTGAGTTGATTATTAGATTTTATTGATAATAATTATGTCTTGTTTATAAGGTTCTATGAATAATTATTGCATGAGTAATTTAATTTTATATAGTATCGGAGTTGTTGTAAGGGAGACGTGGATGACTCGCTACCGACGATGATTTGTAATGTTCAATACTTTGTAAATACGGTTTATTTATTTAAGGTCGTCTCTCGATTCATGAGGGCGTCGCTGCCGGCTCTTACTTCATTTCAATTAACATTATCTTAATTCATCTTAACTACTCGTCTTTAACATAAATTTTATATTCCACTCACTAAAAACTGAAATTCTTAATAGTTGTAAGTTCTCGTACATTTTGTCCTGTTTCATAAATATTATAATCATTGAAGAGGTTTATCTACGTCGCCCTTAAGCTGAGCCGTCCTGTACAATACTTCATTATTTATTTTTAGAGTTATATTTTAAGGTGAAGAAAATATGAAAACAAAAACATAATTGTATTTTGATTAACCGGAGCTGTGATTTTTTGCTTATCTGTATATCTATTAGACAGTGTGAGTGTGGTGCTTACTGCAGCTCACCGCACTGATTCAATCACTGAGGTCTTCCGAACACTCCGCGACACGTGCGCTGCGCCTGCGCCGCCTGCTCTACCTCTGACAAACAAGACACGTTTTTTGTATAACCTGTTTTTGTACTGCGATTATATTTAGACATAACCAGACTATAAAGGCCTACGAATATTGACAGAATGGCGACATTAAATTTTACACGTTAATTGACAATACATTGGGTTTTTTCCTTCGCCCATTAAACTGAAAATGTGAAAGACAAGTCATGCTTTCGTGTTTCACATATCAACGAGGAAGTAAAAAAACCGTTATGGAAATACCTTACCCGACTAAATGAACGCAGATAAATAACTGAAATGATTGAAACCCAATAAAGTATTTTAAGATTTAAGTTTTTAGAGCAAAGTGCGCAAGAGCATCGCTCGTGGATGCGGAGTGTCAGACATAATGTCAGATTAGATCTGGTCACGTTAAATCAGTATCACACCGTAAGGTACGTGTAAAATAATAAATGTAGCTACCATAATTTTTTACAACATTTACAGTTTTATATGAATTTCTTATATTTTTACTTTCCTATGTTAGTTTGCTAATAAAATGTTTTTTTTAAATATAATATGTCATTTTGTTTTTTTCCTTTATCCACACTGTCAGCAATCTCCAAATAAATTGTGATGAAGGCAGGAGAAAGATCAACATCATTAACCTGTATAAAAGGTGTAAAAAAACGCTGACCGAAGCCGAAAGTTACTTGTTCTCTCATGGTACACCCTGTATAACAGTCTATTCTGGACAGAGACAAAAAGGAACTTCAATCGTGCCGATAACTTAACCCTCGGCTACTCTTCCAGCTGACACTAGTAATCGACATGAATTGGACATTATTGGACCCTCACTGAGTAAGAACTCACGACGACCAATCAATGTTTGCATAACCAGTATAAACGGATCTCTCATTGTACGGTAAATCTATACAAAGCGAGGCCAATTTTTTACTGGAAATTGATGGTTTTATTTTTCGCCGTAGTACGTACGCCGTAGTGTACCTATAAAAGACCTAGCATTCACAGCATATATTATCTCCATCGTGAATCAGTATGACTCGCCGACAGCGGCAGTAGCGAAGGGTCAAATTTTATAAGAGGTAAGCCGGAGTCCGTATCTTTAATGTGATTTTATTATTTGTCTATAAAATACTGACTGTGCCAATTTTCAAAGGGAAGTCGGAAGGAATCGAGTTGTATGGAACCTTCGCCACTGGACAGCGGCATACCCTAGTCATCCCCGACGACCCTATCACCCTCCTCCAGGAAAGCAGTAGGTAAACCAGTACGTTTTGCAAACACAAACACAAACCGCCGTCATTCCGACCTCACCGTTGAGGTCCGTCGCGACGTCCCCGTTCACTCCCCCCCCTAAATAATCTCACTTAGATCCAGCCTGTCCCCTTGCTGCCCCCCAGCGACGCCCTAAGCCGAGGCTGGTACCCCACAGGGGGTGCCCTTTGAGCGCGGTCGCTTGGTTTATAAGTTTTTGCCCTGGCTCTAGGCCTTACACAAGGCTTCCACAGGATAATCCGGTTAAGCAGAAGCCAGCCTCTTAGGTTGGACACTGCGAGATGCCATTATCAAAAAAAATACATATATTTACTTTTACTATCAGTTGTGCATACCTCATGCAGGTTTTGAAACTCATTTTAGATAGGTATACACCAAAGCGTTAAACTAAAGAGCGCACAGGATGACAACTAAAATACAAAATTTTGCTCCCCTTCCTCAGCTTAGATCGTTCTATCCCACGAACGATGACAAATACTCATCATCTGCCTAGCCTTTTCCCAAACATGATCGGGTCAGCGTCTAGTCTAACCGGATGCAGCTAGACACCAGTATTTTACATGGAGTGACTGCCTATCTGACCTCCACAACCCAGTTATACAGGATAATACGAAATCCCTTGGTAAGACTGGTTGTCAAACTATCGAGTCACTGACTACCAGTAACTACCGTCAAAGATCTACAAATGACAGCCAGGACCAACGGCTTAACGTACTTTCCGTGGTTTGGAGGAGACTTGGTATGTAGTAGGTGGTCATCCATGACGTGACCAACCTAGGCAACTGCGGCTGCTATTACTTATGTAAGAATTGACTGTGGAAGAAGAAGACATGCTGCACCGACCCCACATAAATTGGGATAAAAGCAGCAGACTAATGATATACTAAAGATTGAGTCATTTTCAAGAAAACACTCAAAATATTTAACTAATGAAACCGCCACCACAACTGCCAATGGTTTTAGGACCGTCCTTCTTGGAAAATATGCGTGGGTAGCAACTCTTACAGGTTGAAACCGCCTGACTGTAGCCTCGTGGTCAGTGATCCTGAGCTCACGGCTAAGGGTTCGATCCCAGGAGGATACATACAAGAGCTGCCCATTAGCACTTTATCAATAGGTGTCTGTAGTCTGGGTTTTGTTTTGTTAACGGTTAAAGGCAAAAGGCTTCATCATAACTGGTGGAAACTGGTGTGGTGTAGTACACCTCTACGCCTTTGGGGAGCACAAGTGAAGATATGTTATGTTAAAAACTGAAAGCGAATGAATTTGGTACGTATAATTACTTATACAATCTTCAGTGCTGCGGCAGAAGAAAACATCAAGAATAAATCGAGACATCACACAAATGTTTACTTACGTACTTACGTAGAAGGAACAGCTTTGTTTCCGGGCTTTTCTCTTAGCTATAGAAGTAAATATCTACACTCAAGATCAACTAGTTTTAAATAAACGTAGAAAGACGTATTTTTTGCACTAACCAGGAAAAATACAAAAGTTATTTAAAACTTAAATTATATCTCCAAAAGGGTTTTCCGGTAAAACCACAAAACCCAAAAATAAAATAAAAATGCAGTGATTTATAATCCGAATGAACACTATCAGCATTATTTCTGAGTATAAAATATTGTCCCTAGATTGAATTGGTACATTCGCAATATTTTGGCTGAACTACAGCTTAGTCAGTGCATTCTGTTATCTATACGGGTAATCGCGTGACACACAGGAGAATCGTTATTCAGAATGCCTCGTTGGACTAGTCGTCGCACGCGTGATAGCTGAAAAAGTAGTCCTTGGTTCGATTCCCAGGTCGGACAAAGTGTTATTGAGTTTTTCCATCAGGAATTTCTCTGTAGGAGCCAAGGAATCTGAATTTGTGCACGGTGGACGGCAATAGCCACGCCCCTATTACTATGGTTACTATGGTTATTACAGGGGCGAGGCTATGCCTCTGTGACACCTCTGCCTTAATACAGGTGTGATATTATCCAGGGATGGTGATCTTTATGATGACGACAATGTTAAATAAGCTTTAACATTATCAGAAATTTGGTTCGATTATTTAGATACAGCAATCGTAGGAAACCATTAATTAAGTAACGAACAATGACCCAGATTTAGTGTTAATTCCAAACAGTTTAGTGAGTTTGAAGCCTCAGCGAAGCCATTGTGATAACGTTAAGATGAGTTAACAAAAGGCATATACATATATAAATAGTTGGCGGGTACTGCGGGTAGTGGACGGGCATTGTTTCGCGCGGTTCCGGCGCACACGCACAGACCTAAGGCGGTAATTAGTTCTATTGTGGACGGACCGATGCTATCGACGCCACAAATACTTCCGATGGATTTACGTACCTGCTTTCCACTCATTGTTTACTTATGTGCTCTTTATTAATCGTCTGTCGGTTCGTCCCGCCGGCCAGCACAAAGAACATCGCGCACAATTAATTTCAGTCCAACCATCGCTTTGTATTAACAATCTTTAACAAGGAACAACTTCTTTATAAGGTCATTAAAGTATATTAAATTATAAAAAGGTGAAGAAACTATTTTAGATAAATGGTGCAGATAAACACCTCCCTGATTCATATACAGAATATATGTGCAATAAAAATGGAAAAAAAAACTGGATTCGTATCAATAGCAACAGGGAAAAGCGATACATAAGGGCAGACAACAATCCTTATAAAGTAAACAGAGCGATCGTACGAATTCAAAATAACTAAGTTATGAGCTCAAGAAAGCGGACAGCAAAACGGAAGTATAGCGGACGACCTTCCTTCATATAAACATAGGTATCTGTTGACGCGCGCTCAGCCAACTAATAAAAAAAAAACAAGCTCATATAAAGTCCAACATAAGTCGTGCCAGTATGATATGTTATCGTATGAAAGGAAAATATACAAATGCTGTAGCATACTTAATGTAAACAGACTTGTGAATATTGTGTTGTGAGGCACTTCAACTTTCTCCGAGTGATGGGCCGTCAATCATCACAAATTAGAGACGATTTTCCAGTTATCACTTTGATATAACACTAAGCTTAAGTTCACATAGGCTCTAAATACATTATATACGTAGGTATATCTAAGGACTGATTGCTTTACCGTTGAAAAACTGTAATTTTTACCGAATAACATTATCATTTAGCGGTCAGTAAAATTACAGTGAAGGTATACTAGCTATCTATACACAACCATATCGATCGCACTGATATAAAGCTGTCTAGTTATGTATAGAACTCCAAGGATCAAAGCAACTACATAGTCCTATTTTTTTGCCATAAAACGAGTGCTTATCCGGAATTACTTGCAATCAACACAGAACGTGGGAGAAAACTTGCAAAATTCGACAATTGCTAACCAATTAATTTAATAAAATGATTCATGGTTAAATCTAAAAATTTCATGACCGCAGTAATCCGGTTAGCACTATTACCTATTTGTATAACTGCTAGATAAACCGCAGTTAAAGCAAACGAACTATTATTATTGCCAAAATTTAATTATGCAAGCACTGCAGGAAACGATCGAATCTGTAAAATGATAAATGATACGCAGAGTGAAAACAACAGACAAAGTACGCAACGTAAGCAGACGTCATTAGTTGACGCGTACAGGAAATCGTACATTATGGAGTGAAAACTGAGCATTCTGCATTTTCAACTGAACGGGGAGGATACTCAAGTCGAGTCGCATGAACAGCTAGTAGTAATAGATGAGTAATCGTCAATATTCTCTCAGCGGCAGTAATGCACCAGCGGCCGCCGCGCTGTGTTGTTTGGGCGGCGGCAGTTATGTCCGTAATCACTACATCTGTTGCTCATCCCGCTATTACGGAACGGAATTGGAATTCCTTAAAGGTCTCAATCAGCCGTTGGACCTGGCCAGGGCCTATTGCTGGTTTAGAAGTATAGTGTGGTGCCCTACAGTAGTCAGGATGTAATAATAGATCATCATTAGGTACCTCATATTTCCAAGATCAAAAGAGATCCGAAGAATCAAAATCTGACTTCAAAAAGATTGACCTAATCTATAATTTTTAGATGTTGGAACTTAATTAAAAACTTAGTCAAGAAGGATTATGTTTATTGAATGGCTTTCAACCGCAATTTGTAGCGATTTATCAACATTTTTACCACGTGTCGACTCAACATCGAGGCTGCCGATCTCTAATCCGCCTGTTACCCAGATATCCATCACAAACATCGTGTCAGACATATTTTAAGTAGGTAGTTGTACATTTGACTTGAACTCCCGCGTCATCTCCAATCAAAGGGTTAACCTTTTCACTGCGATTAGAAAACCGCTAAAGCTGATTTGTAAAAAATCAACTACCAAAATGAAGCTTTCATTAACCGTACTAACTTTCTACTATAGATCTTACACGGAAGTTACATAGAGCAGAGATAAGTGGACAGTGCGCGATAACATCGCGTCGATGTAGACTCCATAACAACGTTAATTTATTGTAGTTACAGGAGACTCACGACACTAAACTTACTTGACAATGTAATGAAATCGCTAATTTAACGCTGAAACCGATTCATGATGACGAAAACTTATGTACATAAGGCCCGATTAGGTACAAGACGTTTCATTTTATGATTTAATTACATTTTTGTTTATTATATTATTGTATTTGTTTACGACCTGATTGGCGCAGTGGCTAAGCAATTGGACTGCTGCGCTAGGGGTTGTGGGTTCGATGCCCGCACGAGACAAACTAATGCGTGATCCGCAGATGTTTGTCCCGAGTCTGGGTGTTTGTGTATGTGATATTTCATGTTTGTGAAACGCACCCACGATACAGGAGAAATTCCTAGGGTGGGGCGAGGTATTTATTTAAAAAATAAATCTGCCAATAAAATGATATCAACAAAGACAAAATGATGTTCAATTGAGTTTACTGCCAATTGTTTTTCGCGACTTGTCTTGTCTCAGCCTGAACTGAAAGTATCAGTATTCTAGCACTTAATTAGGTTAGGTTAGGTTAGTGAGTGTGAAACGAATCGATAGTATTTTATAATTCTTTTGTATTTTATATTTTTGAGCAAAGTAAATAAAATATAAAAGAATTATAAAATCTACAGATTCGTTTTCTAAAATATCTCAACCATTTATGCAAAGGTGGGACAGCTAATTGCTATCACTCACTGTACATTACATTAAGGCGTGTTGTTAGAACAGTACAGACAGTCATAAATCACTTATTTCTGATAAATTGCTCGTCTTCTTGTTGTGTTTATCGAGTATTTGCTGTCTTACACTCGATGGACCACCCGCAAACGCAATCGTAGGTCATGTTACTTCACCTAAACATGGTTCTCAAAGATCTTTTAGCTATTATTTTGTCAGTGCTCAATAGTTCTAGTAAGTCAAAGTCGCTGCATCCTTTATTCTGATGGATTTCACTAACACATTCTTCGCCAAATACGACACGGTCAATGATCGCATCATAAATACTTTCGTTTTCTGTAAACCTATTATTTATATGAGGGAAGAATGCATTGACATTTAATTCTACATAACTTTGACTTTTATGAGTTTCTTGAAGAATTATACGACAAACGCTGCTGCAGTTGACGCCATTTTCAAAAATAAACCTAATATGGTATTCTAATTTAGTTGCTTCGTATTCTGCACATGGTCAGGCTGACAAAGGAATTGAGCATTTTTTTTCAAAATTGCTGACATTATGGCTACACTTAGTTGTCTACACGTGGAACTTTTTTTACAAAAAATATTTAGAACAAATTACTCATTCGCAGTCCATGTACATTTTAATTTACATAATGTTGAGTCATTAATCGATCGTGCCATATAATCAAAGTAGTTTGTGCAAAGTTGGTCATCCGTGCGAAATGTGTATGGCATTTATATTGTCATTTTACTCATTTTATGGAAGCTGCTGTTTTGATAATGAGAGACAGGAAGCAATCGTGAGACAGCTAAGGCTAAGCTAGTAAAGTTATAAACATTATGTCAATATAATGGCTTTCCTGATGGATACATTACATAAAACATAGAATTTTCGACGCACTCTGCTAGTACTATTCTTTACGCCTATAAAAATCTTTTCATATTGCTAAAATAACCTTATTTTATTATTGTACACTTACCAGGAATAGGCTTCTAGTAAACGATTGCGTGACGGTTAGAAAACTACATCGCCATTTTTCTCGGCGATCATATTATAAAGGGTATAAATAGACCCTTAACATATCCGAAAGGCATTTGTTCTCCTCGTCTTTGCGATCATGTTTTTGTTCTAGACCATACCTGGGAACCGTCTAGTTACGGAGATATTGGGGGTCAAAGTTCCAACTTTTTCACAAGTTTTTTTTAAATACGTGTTTTTAATGTAAAATTTTACTTTATACGTCTCCACGACCCCCATACTATTCAATCCATCCATCAACACAATGCTTTGAGTGCTTTCCTTCGGAGAAAAAGTCGATTCCCAGCAATAATTTTTGCGTAAAGTTACTTAGTTTGATGTACAGAATGCTTGGTTGACGGATATGTGAAGGGTCTGTTTACACCCTGTATACATAAATTAACATCACGCCTGTTATCCCCGAAGGGTTACGCAGAGGTGTACTTGTGTACACCCACATTTCGCCAGTTATGTTTAAGTCCCTATTTCCATCAACCGGGCACAAATCCAGACTCCGTGGCTGCAACTGAGAAATTCCTGATGGAAAAACACAATAAGAATTGCCCGCCCCGGGAATCGAACCCAGGACCTCATGCTCAACAGACGCTATTGCGACCACTAGACCAAAAGAGGCAGTCATCATATTATATGTTGAAGTTATACATCGAAATAACCAACAACATGGAAAACGTGTGTAAACGATAATAATAAACACAGGGTTTAAATAATATACGATTTATTGGATTATGCCACAAAGACATAGCTCAGTTTAATATACTTAATCATAAATTATCAATGTTATCTTAATAAAAAAAAACATTACGAAGCTGATACCTACTGCCTACTTACAAACATACCTAACTTTATTTAAATGAAACAATTTCAACGACATTAGTAAGATCTGGAATTAAAATGTCTTAGAACAAAAATAAATAAATAACTACTCTAAATTAACTTAAACTTATGAAGTAGCTATAACTGTGCACAGGCGACCGCCTCTGGGTAATTACCCTGGTTTTGATATCACAAAAGTACAAATCATAATCATTATCGCAGCTCAATTTACATCTGCAAATTGATGATCTACAGCTGCAAATTGTTGTCATAACAATAGGTACCTATCCAAAAATGTTATTATGAATCTATAGGTATGCATTCTCTTATTTAATGAGTTAAAATGAGGTGAACTTAATAAACTAAAAAAACGAGTCCCTTCGAAAATGAGTTCTTAAGTTTAAACATGGGTATCAAAATATTATTAAAAATTGTAGTGAAATTGACTTTATTGAATAATTATTTGTCTAAACAGTTAGCGAAAAAACATCTTTTGTTTTATTTTTCAACAAAGTCATGGCATGTAAACATAAATCGTCATATACGTAATCATTTTCATGAATCCTAGACTATTTTCTAGTAAACAGATCATTATTAATACTAATACTATGTAGTATAATTATATAACGTCATATATGATGTATTAAAAATTACATAAAACATCAGTTCTTTAAGATTACTTCTTGGGATCTTTGTAGACGCCCATGAAGAGGATCGAGTTGGTGGGACGTTCGTAGATGAGGTACACGAAGGGGAAGTTGGCAATGAAGCGGCTTGGCTCCGCCGGCCGCGAGGATCGGAAGCCGAAGATCGCTGATGCTGCTGCTGCTACTGTGCCTGAAAACGAACACTCACTTTAATAAGGGTATTCACTTTTCTGTGAGCACCTATATGGATTGGACAGTCCTAATGAGTAAAATGACAAGGTTCCAATATTAAGAATAGACCAGACTTCTGACGATTGCATTTCTTAATTATTATTTTCTTGTTATGTATTGCTTGCTACAGATGAAAAAAAAAACGTTAAAAAGCTATATTTACAAATTCAAATTCAAGTTCATTTATTTTGTGAACATAAGTAAAACAGTAGGTGGTATAATATATAAAATTCAGAAACTATCTATGTCCCGACGTTAGACATACAAAATGTTTCTCACAATGGTACATACAATTAAATTGTTTAAAAAAATGGTTTTCCTTATAGCCTTCCTTTTTGCAGAATAGTGAAAGTAGCTAATTCGCTAAGTACCGTGTAATTCAGTATTTATGAGAGCGACTTAACATAATGATGTGTAGAATTACGTGTACCAAATGTTTCGACAATGACTTGCTGATTTGAGTAGCGCTCAGCCCCTAATTGATTTGCGGTTTCTTACCTTCCTCGTCGACCTGCACCTTCGCCTTGTGAATGGCGTCGTCGAAGAGAATGCCGCGCTGTTCCGACAGAGTGCTGAAGTCGGCGGTCGCGTTGAACAAGTCACCTACTCCTAGTCTTTCCAACACCTGCAAAAAATTAAGGGTTAGACACCTGTGGATTTTCTAATTTCAAACTTTTCCGACTACTGATTAAGATTGCCGTTATGTAGATAATCTCACGTTTTATCTGTGTTAAGTACATACAGCCAGAATGACTGCACAGTTTATAGATCATTCATTAAAATATACACTGTCCCCAATAAAAAGAGAGAATGAAGGCAGGTATCTTTTTCTTTTTTCTTTTGGTTTGGCTTCAACTTACGTCTCTCAAGGGCAGGCTCCTCTCAACGGTGAACTTGGGAATTTCGACGATGACCTCGCGTCCCATGTAGCCCTCTTCAAACACGGCGGCCAGGCGCTCCGGAGTCAGGTTCGCGATGATGTTGGTCACACCTTTGGACAATAACGTACCGTTTAAATACTTAAGAAGTTAGCATTAAACGTGTACAAAGGGACACTGTTATACTTACATTAAGTTAAGCATTATCAAACCTTATTACACTAGTTTATTAGGTACATATATGACATAGCAGATATATCTGTACCATTATAGGTATATGACTTTGGGGTATTCCCCAATGTCATTATGACGTAACCGGTTAACGCTACGTCAGAGAAAATTAGTTAATAACGTGTAAAAGTGTTTTTTAAAACAAACTTACAGAAATAAATGTGATTTATGATTTGTACATATTCGTATAGTACAGAACAATACTATAGGACTGCAGCAATAACAGCTGATTCGAAATAATTACTAAATAATATTGACTAATGACACGGGCAAAGGAGCTGTGGTAGTAAGTAAAGTGTGATTGATGAAACCTCGGGAGCACAGGTCAAACTAAGCAAGAAAATAATCCATAACACTTAAATTGGAGTGTACTGTGTACCGTTATCAACCGACTGAACTAGAAAGCACGGCTAACAGTAAGTACCATCATTCATATCAGATTAAGCGTTCAGATCTGTATCAAACGTAAACGAAGGCGATAGAATCGAAAGTGGTTTTTTGCTTTAAAAAGGAGGAAGTCCTCAATACGAGTGTATTTTCTTTAATAAGTACATTTCCGCATATCGACAGTTATATTTATATAAAAATCGAGCAACAGGACATATTTTAAGGGAGTGTAGTACTCGCATGAAAATTAAAAACTTTTACTATGGGACCAAGACTGAAATATGAAAATAATAATCAGCTGTTTTTTGCTTTTTGTTGAGATGTAAACATGCGGGATCTGATTTTTTCACGATTTCAGAGTTGGCTCCATTGTAAAAGTTGTAAGTACCTAGTTCTTCGTTTAACCACTATGAATTAGCTACGAGTTAGTGTGTTATGCACGATTTTTGGCGACTCTAGATTACGACAAATTACCGTTTTAATTGTGTAAAACATAAAGGTAGTACACTAACCTTCCTTCATGGAGTAAGGAGGTAGAAGGATGTACATGCTGATGTCGTTGCCCTTGTACGGCAGCTCCAGGATCTGGGCTCCGAGCTCATCGCTGACCACTGAAAAGGACATTAAATATGTAATAAGGTGTATTAAAGGAATTATAATTAATGTTTTCGTTCAGCTCTTATTAAGAGTTATCCACGATTCCGAAAAAATCCAAAGTATGAATTTAAACTTTCTCCAAATGGTGTTCTAAGGGTCCTGCCCCCGTAGCATGACCACCGTAGACAAGGATTTCTTTGACGGAAGAATCAACCTTCTTCCGTCAAAGAAATCCTTGTCTACGGTGGTTATGCTACGGGGGCTGTTGACTGAACTTACTTGCTAAACAGATGCAGGAGAATAGCAGCCTGATTTAGGATTTGGGTACAAAAGTACTTCCCATGAATAAAATAATAACTTACTGTAGTGGAAAGTTCCCTTCTGCTTCATGAACGGCACGAGTGTCTGGCGAGTCTCAGACACAAAGAAGGCCTCCTTCTTCGTCCTCTCCTTGGGGAACTTGGAGGCCCACACGCCCTTGAAGTACGCAGCATTAGCAAGCACCAATTTAGTGGCCTGGGAGACTCCATCTTGAGGAATTAAGTCCTTAATGTTGTTCTTGGTGATGCGGCTGACCCAGTCGTTGATGTAGTCGCGAGCAGCTTCGGGATTCTCACGGAAATTCTGTAAATAATAGGTTTGTGTTTTTTATAATGAGCGTATTACTTTTTGCTTACGAACGCCCTTACTCCGTTTTCCTTGTCATTGTTTCCATTTAGAAGAATCATCTACGCAGTAACTAAACATATCGTTATGAAGGACAAGCTATAATGTATATTATTTTGTGCCATCGTCGGCCGTTAGTTCGACGAATAGAAAACTAAGGACACGTAGGTTATAAATCATAGCAACTATCGATGATGAAACTGTCTGCTGATTGAGGACACCGGCTTAAATGTTTGGTAAGCCCTTGAACGACTTTAGCTTTGTCAAACAGTCAGTAGTCACTTATAGAACAGTGGTGGAAGTTACCAGCGTCTCCAGCTCGTCGCCAAACAGGTCCAGCATGCACTGGCGTACTTGCAGCCCTTTGTCCGTGAACAGCTTGTTGGCGTTCGTGAACTCGTAGCTGTCGCTGTTGTTGTTCGCCGCCCGCGACCGCTTGTCCACCTTGTATGCCGTCATCAGGTTGATCTTGTCCTAGAATTTAGTAACAGTTCTGTTAGGATTTTGTTCTATAGTTCAATCGCATAGCTATTTGTTTATCAGCCTTGTGTGAATCAACAACAAAAAAGCCATTTCACAACAAATTATTATGCATATTAGTTCTACCAGATAATAGTATTAAAGTCATGTTATTTCCTGGACCAAAAAACCGGCGCAGTTCTTAATTATAACTTCAAATAGGTAGTCCGTGTTTATTTATAACAACGTGTTACGTACCATACTCTCAGCAATCCTCAAGGATTCCTTCAAAGTGTGTTCAGTTTGTGCACCGGCCGAGAAGTATGCCAATATTAAGGCATGGTACACGGAGAAAGGTGAGAAGAAGATGTTGTCATCAGGGACTGCCTTGTTGATGACGTTAAACAAGTTTAGCGTAAACTCTAGCTGTCCTCGGTACAGCGAGGTGCGAGCTTCAGGGTCCAGTTTCTTCGAGTTGTCATCTTTGTAGAAACACTGGCTGTTGACGGTCGCTACGACCAGGAGGCCCACCGCCACTACTTTCAACATGGTGGTTCTGAAACAATTAAAAACCTTTATAAGAAACTAGTTATCGTGCAATTTTAAAATTTTCAGGGAAAAATCAAAGCGAGAGATACCTAAACTGCAGCACGTTTGACATTCTAATATGTATTGACTATTTATGTTCGAGGACATGTAGTTTTATACAGTGTTTACATGTGTCATTATGTGATTATACCTACCTATCAATAATTACTCATAATTGCTTACATGTTAAAATACAGGTGTAATAAGCCTGCGCTATCAGTAAAAATATTTTGCCAAGGAATAAGGTTTTCCCACGTAATCATTGAAAATATAATTGGGTCATATTTAAGATTCTTGCGTCAAGATTGCAATAGTTGATGTGCAGGTTAAATTGGAAATAACCGTAAACGTTGGCAGAACAATTGGGTTTTTTTTGAGTAAATACCTAACATGTGACGAGGATGATATGTTAGACAATAATTACAGAGAAATCATTTTCAAATGATTGCTCAATAAATTGATCTCTGATAAATTAATTAAATCCCTATTCATAATAAAATAATGACTAAATAATATTGGTTTACGTCCAAGCATTTTGGGCAAATTGCGCAAATTGAATACGCACAATCGAATTACATAAGCTTGGTAGAAAAAAGAAGTACCGGTTAACGTTTGCTTAACTAATAAATAGAATTATGTCTATAACTCAATGCCTAATGTCCGTTTTCACCAACTCTAAAGGATAAATAACAGGAAGCCGAAAGCCCGATTTCATCAACACTAAGTGACACCTAACTTGAAGCCTTAAAAATCTATATATCTAAAATAATACCAAATTCACAGCTTGACTCGGCCTCGTAACGTTTGTTATGCCCAGTAGGTCGGTATTGTCAAATACGACGTAATGAGCCTGCGGTTCAATGGTTCTGACTATGGTAAAAAGTGCGAAGCTAAGCCAGACAGACTTTATTTAATCTGTGGGCATTTCACCACGCTTTCTCCTCGCAGCAGAGGTGGGGTAGAGCGGTCAGCTACCCACGAAACATACAGCATGCCATTTTACATATTCGCCTCGCGTTCAATAATTGTTCATTTGAGACAACATTTGGGTCTCATTACCCTACAAGTCTTTCTATTAATAGCCATTATCATTAATCTGGTGGCTCAGCTATACGACAGGATAGGAACAGAAGCAAAAAAACACCTGAATTTCTTCTTTGTAAGATTATTGTGAGATCGAATAATATTTTACTTTGTTTAATTAACGTGTCAAACAAGTTTTAGTTTTTTATTCAAATTAAATTCTAAAAAGACATAAAAATAAAATCTGACTGCATCATGGTCGCTTTAATTACGCTGCCGATAAACTTGACTGATAGCTTGACTAATTACCTGCCTGCACCTATAAAAATAGCTTGTGAAAGCTAGTTAATTATCGTGTGTCAGATCTCTATACCTAATTAAATAATCTAGGTTCAAAATGAGGGTCATATCTGTTAGCTGCTCAATCATGGCCAGCAATGGCGTTTGATTGATTAATGGCCTCGAATCCGCCACACTCAGCCTCGTCCGGGGCTTGTTACATCTGTCCCCACTCTGTTCCGGAGTGCATTGATTATACAGATGGGAAAACCCCAGCCGTACTGTATGTAACGTTTGTTAAAGCTTGACCTGATAACCGACACGCGTCTACATACAGTAATCAGGTATTCATATGTACCTACGTATACATGTTCCGCAGAAACATGTTATAACGTTTTCTACATAACGTGCACGTCTATGTGGTACCTAGGGCACATATACAGCTAATGACATAATTCATCGCAGCACTGTACATATTCAGAAAACCTTCAAGAATTATTAGTGGAATCTGATTTCCCTCTTATTTTCTGACACGGATTACAGAAACTATTTAAGATTAAACTTTTATTACTTTACAATGACTCATCCAATAGGATGTAAACAGTACTCATGTTTTCGAGAAATAACGCCGTCTTATGTAAACGAAAGTGGGACATAAAGCGTACCGTTTCCAAGAAATTATGAGTCAGCAATTAGCACTTAAATTCATTTGACCTTAGGTACATTGAAGACGGAAAACGAACGAACGAATCGGATGTGCTGCACATCGAAAACGGTTGTGCACCACATCCGATTTTCATTATCTTACAACAAGGATGCGGACAACTTATAAACTATTTGAGTAGTCACATTTATTAGGTAATCAACCTTTAACAATAGATATTTTGATCGATTTACTTTCTACTTAATGCCCCTCGAACAGATTGAAAATACTGCAATTCTGAACGAAAAACAAAAGTCATTATTCGTGAGATACTATATATTATATATATATAGATACATCCGTATAAGTTAAACCGACGCGCGACAGATGGGACAAACGTCGCAATAAAATTAAATTATCTGTAAGTGAGATGGTGCATGAATGCATTAAGAGTTCGCGAGCTCAGCAGTGTGACGTCACAGGGAATCCCAGCCTCCCGCGGCTCATGAGTTGGTCACAAGGTGGCGCCACCGCCGCTCAGTACCGCTCAATGCTTGGATTTCCCTTTGAAATTAATGCTGCAGCGAAAGTCAGGCAACACGTCATCCTCGACACATTTGTTACACAACCGGACAGAAAAACCGTGTCACCACGGTATTGATAATACTTAAATAAACTAAAATATCTGCCTCGAATACTGTGATTGATTGGAATACAATGCAATGACAACAATGAGTAACTGTGAAATCATGTGTTTGAAAATTAGACACTAGATTTTACAATAAGTTAGAGTCACAGTACTGATGAACTACTTTCGATAAACCACATAGTATGTATGATAATCAACTACCTAACTCATTGACATATAAAAATAAAGACAACAACATATCCTACAGTAACTATAAGTAGGTACTTAAACTAACAAAAAACTGAAATAGGAATAGCATCGAAAAATTCCTCCACAGTACTGTCGACTGGTACGTGCCCTCTTGTTTGTAACGCGCATAATGGTTTCGGCCAAGTTCGGCATAAAAATAAATGGGTGTGACATACATATGTATAAATAATACCTGTATTAACACACCACTTTCTTATCGGAGTGACACTACAATACACTCACAGAGTACCACTAGACTTACCTACTTAGGAAAATTATAACACAAATACGTGACCTACCCTCATAAAACGACTTAGGTAAGCACACATTCTGTATCATAAGGTATGTTCTATCATAGTAAGTATGCGTAGATTTATTTTTCCGCCTCTATTCTATATCGTACGTGTTCTGCTCGCCGGTTAAATCACATACCTAGACGATTTCTAGAACGCGAACGATTAGTAAAATAAAAAAAAAAAAGTGTAAAGAGGAAGGTAGGGCAAAGGGCTTCGTCATCAGTCGTGTGATCGTGTCTCGCACTTGAGCTGAATTGAAAGTTCGTGCACGATGAAATTTACAAATTCATTTCCGCCATATATGTTTGAATGATGTACCTATTCTCGCAAATACATATGTAATAACATCGTTCTAACAAATATGGAAAACTATATAAAAATATGTGGGTATGATAATACTAACAACAAAGTTGTAAAATGTATTTCTTAATCGATTTACATGGAAACAAAATATACCAAGGCAACGATTAGACGAGCTAACATCAGTAACATCTGTTCGTTAAACATTGCCCAACCATGCACTGTAACAATTTCACGGATTTTCTTTGTTCCAATGATAAGGCCTCGGGCTTCCCGCAAGACGTTTGTTGTGGTTTCTCCCACAATTCAATAACACCCAGCATTCATCATTGTCTCACGAATATCTAGCATTGCAAATATTTATACGCAGCTTACCAGTGATTGAATGATCTGATAATATTATTCCAGATTATTTAAATATTCAAGCGAAAAGTAATAAATCCCGTCATCGTTAATTTTTTGGAACGAGTTCGACTAAAGCTGTTTTGGGCATATACCTACATCTTGCATTTCATATACATATTATGTTGTCGACCGCCACAGGCTGTATCGTATGCGCACCGCGTATTTCTGAATGTACTAACGGTTTTATTAAACGAAACGTTTTATGGAAATACTCAGCTTTCGAGATTTAAGTTTAATGCAGTCACTCTTGATTGATCGAGCATCGCCTGTGTTTTGAAACCTACTATAAAAGCCATTAGAGTGAACATTTCAGGGAAGTCTTAAAGATTTTATTGTAGAAATCTGTGGCCAATTACCTAATACTACCTAGCGGACAGCTTGTTATTATATATTGGTGCGATGCTTAATAGTTCTGTTAATAAAGAGTTACATCATTTATAAACAAACGCTACTACGGAACTACGTGAAATATGATTTCCTTAGAAGGAGGTATTAGAATAAATATGACGTTATTTTAAATCGGTTGACGCACGTACAAACTTGGCAAAAATGTTAAGTAAGTAAATGTTGTAACATATTGTGAATTCATACTTTTCTGTTTACTCGTCAATCATCTGCCTAGCCTTTTCCCAACTGTATTAGGGTCGGCTTCCAGTCTAACCGGATGCAGCTGAATACCAGTATTTTACATGGAGGGACTGTCTATCTGACCTCCACAACCCAGTTAAAACTGGGTAATACGATACCCCTTGGTAAGACTGGTTGTCAGACTTTTTGAGCCACTGACTACCTAACGACTGTCAAAGATCTACAAATGACAGCCGGGACCAACGACTTAACGTGCTTTCCGAGGCACGGAGGAATCTCGGTATGCAATGGGCGGTCACCCATCCACAGACCAACCTAGGCAAGCACGGCTTAACCTAAAGATCGACCCGAGCGGCTGTTATTATTTAGCCACGAGCTCCTCTCCTCCTCTCCTTCTATTTACTCGTCAATGAAAATCAAAAATTAGTAATTCTGTCGCAACAAGCTGCTTAGCTACCTTTTATTTCCTTACCGATTTTTAACAAACTCAGAAAACGAAACGTTCGATACCTATACCTGCAATGATACGTTGTCTTCTTCAAAAAATGAGATAAAATCAATTTTGTTATCGAGATGAAAGACTTTCGCAGAAGTCGTGGACCCTGGACTTAAACATAACCGGCGAAATGTGGTACTATTAGGTATACGTACAAAAACGTTACAACAAAACGTACGAACGTTACGTACGTTACAAAATACTTTTCTACCTTCATAAAGATGTCTCAATCTCAAATTCAAAATTCAAATCAAGAAATTTTCAACTCAAATAGGTATACGTAGGATTCTTATCCTTGTTTGTTGTTTAAAAAAAAAACAGGTTGCCAAGTTAGCCTGTATTTTTTTCTTGTACTTTATAGCAATTTGGCTAGCTCGAGGTCACTGTTTATTATATTTGAAAGACTCAAAGCTGTTTAGAGTTCCGTTGCGAAATGGCAAAAATGGAACCCTTATAGATTCGTCCTGTCCGTCTGTATATCTGTCCGTCCGTATGTCACGGCTATTTAACTCCGAGACTGGTGGCACTACACAGTTGGAATTTAGAGAATACGAGCTTTCTATAAACCGCTTCACACATATGATGTGAAATTATGAAAAAGAATAAAAATAGGGGTGGCTCTCCATACAACCAAGTATAAAATGGGGGTTGAAAAAAAAATCAATGTAAACAGGTATATGCGACGCTATCGAATGGTGTTATAATACAGTGGCTGTTTTTTTTTCAAAATCAACGATTTCGATTCCTGGCTAGGAATATTGATTATATTTCAAATATCCAATGATGCAGTTTTAGTTTTCGTCAAAATCGGGCTCGAGACTCCTTGTGAGTATTTTTCGGTATTCCTCATAGTTTTTGATTTGGCCTACCACGCCCTCTTGAAAAATTCACGCTGTCTAACTGTGTGGGGTTTCTATCGACACGGACACCTCTTACAGAATGATATCGAGAGAAAAAATTTACATATGAATGAGCGTTAAAAAATATTGTTTGGTGCTACCTACGGAACCCTTTGTGCGCGAGACCGACTCGCGCTTGGCCGGCTTTTGTTTCCATTCGTATTAAAACGCGATTCGTTCTTTTTTTTATTTTGGTAAAGAACTTAGCTCCTCCATATTTTGGGCAAAATTAAGTATGTATTCAGCAGATACAATAATACAGACTTTGTCCTCCAAAACGGTTTGCCTGTGCCTTTTTCGAACATTATAAGAGTGTTTTTGGTGACCTCGGTTCGTTTGGTCCATTTTTCGGAAACATTAAGGCCACCACACCACATTGCACGCGTAACGTTTGCATAAGATCCTCGAACAGAACCGGCACGCAACCGGAATAACAATTGAACGTAGTCGATAATAACTGTAGACTTACACATCGAACACCTATGCTATTGAAGAATACTTTGAATTTTTTGGTGTATTTGCAGAATAATATGAACGAAGAATCGTTTGCTGCAAATTAAAGTAACTGCTCAGTGCTCACTACCAAGATAGCTTTGAAACTCGCCAGTAAGCAGTAGACCTGACGTTAATTACAACTTATCACTGATCTCCTGTCCTTAGCAAAAGAAATTTCACAAAGTCCAATGCGTAACATTTCCTTTAAATTCAATAGTTTACATATCATCATTCTCTTGCCCTTATTCCCAATTCATTTGGGGTCGGCGCAGCGTGTCTTCTTCTTCCATACTTCTCTATTACTCGTCATCTCATCAGACACCTCCTTTCTTGCCATATCATTATTTACACAGTCCATCCATCGTTTCTTTGGTCTTCCTCTACTCATATACCAATCCACATTCATACTCAAAACTTTCCTCACAACATTTTCCTCATTCCTCCGCATCACATGCGCCCATACCACGATAACCGATTACCACACAACTTTTCAGTCACCGGCGCCACTTTCAGACTTCCTCTTATCTACTCATTTCTTATTTTATCCATTCGCGTAACACCACACATCCCCGTTAGCATTCTCATATCCGCCACATGCAAATGCCTTTCATGCATCCCTTTTGTGGCCCAACATTCTGATCCGTACAAGACAGCCTGCTGTCTCACCATTGTTTAAAATGAATGATGATGATGAGTTCACATATAAACAAAATATGTTAGAAAAAGAAATCTTTCAAGAAATAGAGAAAACTAGTTTCCATATTTGCCATTCTATGATGATGATCATTGGTAGTTCACTCCATTGTGTAGATATGACACTAACTTTCTATTCAGTTTCACGACCGCTCTTTTATGTCAATGTTCGAACTTTGTTGGATTCCATTTTATTTTATATGCCTTTACCTGAATGTAAAAGAGAAATCGAAAGCTGGATATATTTGTAAAATAATACTACTACTACAGAAAAGCCTTTTGGCGGATCTACCTCCACATACCGAAAATCAACGTATTTTGTTATAAGCAACTGGAGACCCGCCCCGGCTTCGGGCTTGCTATTTTGTGATGAAATATCTTAATTTTCTTTCACATACAAACCTTATCCTGACAATTATTACGAACACAATAAAAAAAAATGCCAAATCGGTCGAGCTGTTCTCAAGTGACGCTCCATCATACATGTAGCAATTCATTTTTATTTATATAGAAGATTTAATAAACATGAATAAATAACACATTTAATCCACCTACATGCGAGTTGATTGCATGCGCAATTATTAGAGGTGATTGGTTCTTACAATCGTGAAACGTAGGTACAGATTTTTTTTTGGGATGTGAAGGAAGTCTGGTCTCAGATTTTTTAAAAGTCCGACATGATAACCGTTTTTACGCATAATTTACATACAAATTTATTCCACAATTTTCCAAGAATACATATAAATTAATGATACCTCTAAGTAAATAGCCTGACTCCTAAAGTAGGTAATGCATAAATTCATAATAATAATGTTTATTTCTATGCATAAACACTATTGGCCATCGCGTGTAGTACCTACATATCTAACTAGGTTAGGTGCTACTGATACCTAACCCGATAATTATATTATTATCTAAATTCTCTGAAATGCATGATTAAACCAGTCGCAACATCGCATCGGTATCACATTCATAAAGAATAGTATCTGTTAAGGGCTACAGATAAGACCAAGGTACAGTCAACAAATGAACCTATTATACAGGAAGCCTGAATTAGTTCCTACGTTTATTTACTTTTCAAGGATTGGTGCATATTCTGAGTAGCAACGACTTTGTCATTGCTTGTCTTGTGCTTTAAAAGCTACAATGCATCTAGCTTAACACTGAAAGTTGCCTTCTTGGTTCACTCTATACTTATTAGCACAGTTTTGACGAATTGTGTGGCTAAAAACAACAGAATTAAAATGCTTGCTTATATGAGCTATACATAACTCACTGGAATTGGTTTAGTAATTACTAAAAATAAACATTTGAAGTTCCAATACCCGCTATAACTAAAACAAACGTTATATACAAAAGAGAAAACCACTGACTGAAAAGTAATTAAAAGTAGTTCTAGATATTAATCAAGTTCCTGAATACGTCATTTTGATTAATCAGCCCTAAACAGGTACGTATCTAGTAAAGTGCAACGAATTCAAGCGACATGGATGTTTATGTGCGCGTACTGTTGCGAAAATTCGTCACAGTAAATTAGAAAGCGTGCATGATAATCTGCCAGCGGTGACGGACCTGTGTTGTGTGTAGATACACACGCTGCACAGTTACACAAGATTTGTGAGAACCTGTCTGTTTCATTACTGAACAACTATTGTCAAGCAATTATAGGGAAACAGCATAGCATACCATTTACGTAGAAATACAAAAGTAAACATCTTGAACAATTTCAATTGTAAAACAAACATAAATACTGTGATTTTTTAAATTCACTGCAACCTCCCAAAACAAACAAGAGGTACGAACTAAAAATAAAACAAAACAAATTACTCACCAAGTGGTGTCCTTATTGTGCACGAAGGTGTTTCGAAGAATTTTTTTAATCGATTTAAAATATTTAATAACTAAGGCGTCTCACAATAATATACTGTTATAGTTTTGTTTTAATACAAGTTTTATGCACGGTACATTGGTATATAAAATATCATGCGGAGCGTAACGTTGCACTGTAGCGAGACTCGGAGACAGACTGAGTGAATGAGGGCCGGTCGCTATCCTCTTTTATGTTAGTATTGTAAACTGGTATGCGTTAGCTCACCAGCCGATGTCAACGGGAGGTAAAATTAAAAGAATACTTTTTATTAAAGCGCCCACACAATACACATTGGATAAAAAGCGTGTTAAATGAGATATAATCTTTGATAAATTAATCGTTGCGCGTAACCGTTAACTGTGTTGGTCACATAACTGTAAGAATTCGTGTGTGTCGATGTCGACGATGGCCGCAGCAGGGTTAGGCAGCGGTTACCAGCAAAGCCCTTGACTGTCGCACCTACGAGTAAAACTAGAGATTACGAAACAAACAATACCTACTAACACAATGTTGTTGACAACCACCCACTGGCAATTTAAGACCATTAAATTAAGTAGCAGTTATTTGCGTGATGTCGCTTGAGTTAGGTAAGTAGTGGAGGTACACTGCAGGTCATTTTATTGAATCATCTGAATTGGCTACGGTTTGTCTACAATCCGTAGCTTACAATCATCAATAACTGCATGTTTCAGAAGTACCTTCTCAACTAAATAATCTGGAACATCTGAACAGTTTTGATACTCCTTAGCTTTCAAGAGCCACTTGTGACGATTGTAGCTGTCACGGCCAACCTCTTTTTATTCATCAAGTAAATATACATATAATGTATTACTTCTAGGTATAAGTGACGTTCGAGAGACCGTGCCATTGACCTACTCGAGTTTAGTGCGATACCTACTTTTGAATGGTCATCCCCGCCTTCAGATGAACTGATCGGACAACAATAGAATGATCGACGAAATGTTGAATTGACGGGACTTTCTCTTGGAATATCCGTTGCTTTATCTTCACTCTCTTTTTCTAACTTTTTTTTACGAAAAACCCAATCCTTTAAATATATTGAGTTTTTTACATCAGGTTTTTCTCGATGGCAGCCCTGAGTCTGGATGTGGTGCTCATTTGATGACAATAGGCCCGCTCACCATTAAATGAAACTTAAACCTGGACTTACAAATGGCGAAATGTGAATTTACCATAGTTATACTTACTACTCACTTAATATGCCTTTGGGATTACAGTAGTGATGTTTAAATACAGTCAATGATAAGTCAGTGATAACTTCGAGATGAATATTTAGAACTGGAACTGAAAGCAAAGTTGTAAAAGAACTATAAGCTTGATTTTTTAGTTGTCACCAGGCAGCCTACCATGACATCTTAGAGCAGGAGTAATTCCAGTGTAGGAAAGAGATGGCGCTAGACGACCTGTATAGCTCTGTGTCTATAAGATTCAAGAGAAACTAGGCTGCAAAGCGAGCGAAGTGAGCTCGGAAATTTTTATACCTTGCCCCGAATAAATACAGATAATTATGTAATTTGAGATCAAAATATCCAAATGCTACATTTTTTGCAACCTTGTGTGCTATAATTGCCTATTAAGGCCTCGGCGCAAGGGGCTCCTAATTTATTTCAGCCTCTGTCTATATCGGTCGATTATGCGAAAATCTAATAGGAGTGCCAATCCAGAGGCAGAAAAAAGGAGCATTTGTGATAAAAGTTTTGTGGCAGGGTTCAAAGTAAGAACCGCGCGCGTTAGTTTAAAGAAAATATGTAAGTTTGTAGCGGTAGTAAAAGTACTCGGAGGCTTGTTTTTAACCTTAAACAAAATTTTAGTTTGGGTGATTCTATTGTACGCTTCAATTTATTACGTACGTTCTGTGGAATCAGGCACAAAAAGTTGTAACTTTCAAAAATCCTGAGACTCTAGGACTCTAGCCGCTCTCCCCTGCGCCCTCCCCCTAGGCGACGCCCATGGTTGTCACTGCATTTTTATTTGATATAAATTCTCTTTTTGGGAAATAATTTCACCTCATACTCATTGGTTTACATTATGAAGAGTGGAACAAGACCCTTGACTAAGTCGAAACGCACTGTGTCGTCATTGCGATCATTTTTTTCTTCTAGACCATACCTGGGAACCTTCTAGTTACGGAGATATTGGGGGTCAAAGCTATTTATTCTGTGTCTTTTTTTAATGTAAGATTTTTACTTTAATCACCTCCACACCACACCTCCGTACTATTCAATCGACCTATCATCACAATGTTTGAGTGCGTTACATTGAGTCCTACCGTAAAACGTGATTTTTCACCCCAAAAAAAAGTCGTTTCCTAGCAATAATTTTTGCGTAAACTTACTTAGTTTGTGTACATTAAGCTTGGTTTCGTGAAGAGTCCGTTTACACGCTTATTTAGGGACATACGTAAAGCAGACGAGGTAGGTTTACAATACTAAACGAGTTGGTTTCTAACAAATGCATTTTATTCAGGTCAATCGGCAACGGGGACTATATTTCTTGTCACCAAAATTTATATTTGTCATCAAGTTGTATCATCTAATAAATAGATCTATCGCCACGAAATATTTTCGTTCTCAAATAAACAAAAAGTGTTCCCAGGTATGAATTATCAAATTAATGTTAATATATGTGTACAATAAGAGATGGATTACCAATAAAATTGTAGTGCATTAGATGAATATAAACTTCGTTGTTATAATAGTAGTTTCATTACTTAAATAATAGCTTTGTGCTCAGAATGGTAGATCTGTCACCAAATAAATCGATTATCGCAAATCTCGGGACTTGGGGCACCCCGACTTTAGGTTAGGTTAGGTTACTTTAAACCCTGCAAACAGAAATAGGAGCCCCGTGCGAAAATGTGGCCGTAAAATAATACAGTTTATCTCTTGTTTAGAATCCTACGAAAGTTTATAAATTTCCTAGAAAATTTATTAGTTTGCTTAAATATCTATTAGGACAAACCTATTATAATACATACAAAAACATTTATTTGGTACTGGATCCTATATCTCCATGATTTTAGGTGATTTATTGTGGAATTGATTTTATATTGTTTGGGGACTAAATTTTGGTGACAAATCTGCTATTTTGCGGGCAAACCCTATTATTTAAGAAACACAAAACTAATTAAATTGGCGATAGCTTAAATGATACCCATCGGCAACAGCTACAAGCAAATACTGCCAACCATTAGTTTAAGACAGAAGATTATATAAGAATTAAATGTTTGTGCCAAGTAAAAATAACCCAGTAAAAATACACGTACAGTTGAGAGTGTACTGTTATCAAGTACATCTTGCTGCCGAAATATCATATTCTTACTATCTTAACAAGGCCTGGTCCATGATAGTACAGTACCCATAACGGATGAAGCACCGGCGTAAAATCAGCATAGCACCGGCGTAGCATCAACGTAGCAGGCGTAACATCAGTGTTGCACCAGCGTAGCATCAGTATAGCGCCGGCGTAGCATCGACGTAGCACCGGCGTAGCATCAGTGTAGCACGAGCGTAGCATCAACAAAGCGCCGGCGTAGCATCAGCGTAACGCCGGCGTAGCATCAGCGTAACGCCGGCGTAGCATCGACGTAGCACCGGCATAGCATGAGCGTAGCACCGGCGTAGCATAGCCTTAGTTTTTAATAGAGTGTGAGCAGTAATTAATATGCTAACTGGTATTTTTTTCTGTACTTTTTTTTTTTAAACCCATGCCACTATATCTCGCATACGCAACTATCCAGACCCAGAAAAATCTGTTGATCATACGGCCATCCAACCGCTAAGCCAATGCGCCAAACGTAGCGTCAAATTAAGATGGAATTAAGGCAATTTTCATTCCTATTATATAACCAATAGAAATAATAAGTATGTACATTTATTTTGCTTGTGGTAAGCGTGAATATGCCTTAATTAACTTCAACAATAGCCTCGGAGAACACGAGTTTAGAAAACCCCAGAACAATATAGTTCTATGTTTTATTTATTATACCTACAGTAACTTCTTTTTTCCTTATCTGATACTTCCTAGTTTCCTACTTTGACCAGTACGTACAATTATTTTTTACTTCTTATCTTATCTAAGTCTTGTGTAAACTAGGTAATGGGGTATGCAGAGACTACTCACAACTACGACTCTATCTGTTAAATAAATAGTATGGTTATCACGACCTCTCTAGACGATTTAGCAAAAATAACATAGAAGTTTTCAATTCAACCCCAATCTAATTAATTCGCGAGTTAATAGGCTTCTTTTGGGTTAGCTCGTTTCATCTTCGACCTCATCTCTGTCCTCAGGACTAGAATGAGGTCAAGAGTAGGCCCATTTAAAACTAAAAAAAAAAACATTTCAGTAAACCGAACATACTGATCAAACCTTATTAACGGTATTTGCATGACCAGTGGTAAGGGCACTTTACAGCAGGTGAAAAAGAAGCGAACCAATCACATTGAGTTGTTTTTAATTTACGTCCACCAGTCGGCACTAAGCCCACTTGGCGGACGACGGTCTACGCCTACACACGGAGAAGGCCTCGAGTCCCGGAAGCTGGTACGTTGTACACTGATTACCTTCACACTTGGGTTCTGGATCTGAGGCTGTTCAATGTCTTCTAGATGGGAAGGTATAACTTCAACCATGAAAAGTGGAACCTCGACAGAACGGTAGCAGGACGTGGATACGGAGCTGTGTAGTAAATTATGTCCCCTCTCCTATACTGCCCTCTGTACCGCATAAGATGCAGTCAAAGAGCTGCCAACGACGCGGTGACGACGCCATGAATGTGGCAAAGATTTAGGCCCATTCTGAAGTAGGTATATCATGCCAGCAACACAAAGAAGACAATGATCATCATCTGCCTAGCCTTTTCCCAACATGTTCGGGTCGGCTTCCAATCTAACCGGATGCAATGCAGCTGAATACCAGTATTTTACATAGAGCGTCTGCCTATCTGACCACCACAACCCAGTTAGTACTGGGTAATACGATACCCGTTGGTAAGATTGATTGTCAGACTTTCGACCTGTAACGACTGTCAACGATCTAGCAATGACAGTCGGGACCATTGACTCGACCAACAGCTTAACGTGCTTTCCGAGGCATTAAGGAAACTTGGCATGTAATGGGACCCATCCACGGACGCACATTATTGAGCCACGACTAATTCCAAGATACATGTAGGTATTGTTATTCGACTAATCTAGCCGAAAAATAAGTAATCTATACTTATATATACTTATATATATTATATTATTAATATTATAAAGCTGAAGAGTTTGTTTGTTTGGTTAAACGCTTTAATCTCAGAGACTTCTGGTTCGAATTGAAAAATTCTTTAAGTGTTGGATAGTTCAATTATAGAGGAGGCTATAGGCTATATAACATCACGCTACGACCAACAGGAGCCGAGCAAAAAGAAAACAAGCCAGAAACGGCGGGTGAAACCGCGGGGCCCAGCTAGTAACATATAAAAGTTTAGCCACTAGACATTATCCTTAATTAATGTGGATTTCTATAGGAGAAACTATTCAGTATCCATAACCACCCACTTTTACAATACAACAACGTTATCTACACTGCAAATAACTGCATATCAAGGGCATAATTTCTAGAACCTCGCAATGACCGTGATTATGAATGAACACTCAAACCATATCGTGGACAGATGTGATTGCAATCTGCAAAACAACACTAGTGAATCGATGTTTCATGAAACGAGTACTTAATACGTTGTTTTAGTTATTATGATTGATGGATTCAGTTTATTAACAATCATTCATCAATGAAAAGCTCATCGAAAATGTTGATACCCTGCCTGCGTTAACCCTAATGAGATCTGAAAGGACGTTGCAGGTTTGCACATATTCTTAACGTTGCAAGACTTCCATAACCGCTATAGGCCTAACATAATCCGTGATAAAATGTTGCCTTGATTTGAAAAAAGAAAGAAAACTAAACTGGTCTCGGTTTCTTCTGATGGAAAGCTATATGGATAAGGCGACAGACATATATTATCTCCTAAAATAATAACAAAACTGCTATCGTACTATTCGCAAAAGGATGAAAGACAATATTATCCTGTCTTTTAATAGTATCAAACTGTGATGACCAATCCCTGTCACACGTGGTGATTTGAAATCCCTACTGATCTGGCATATGGTTAAACTGAATATTAACGGTAGGTATATTTCGAAACCGAATCTTGATAAATAACCAAGATGATGTTTACCACGGACTGACCAACCGTAGCATATCAACACGAAATTCGAAAAGTTAGAAGCGCCAGGGTAGCCCGCGAAATTCAATTTTTTACTAATTTTAATTTGGGACTTCCTCCTTAAGCGCAGGCCACACCGCCAGCTGGCGGGCGGGCGAGCGACGCGAACGACGCCCTTTTCATACTTTGTTCGTATCTTTCGATAGTTCGCGGTGTGAACCAAAGTATGAAAAGAGGTGTAACGACGCGTCGTTCGCGTCGCTCGTCCGCCCGCCAGCTGGCGGTGTGGCCTGCGCTTTAAGTACTTCGTCAATAACTGAAGCAGTTTGGTCTAAAATATTATTGTGGGTGAACAACTTACGAAATGCATCTTAATTTTCATTATGGTTAAATAAAAGTCATATAAAAGTAAATAAATGAAAATGTTTATTATGCAAAATATTTTATGGGATACAGGCACTTAAAGAAAAACAATTAAAATTCCAGAATACAAAAACTTAACTTAGCCTGCATAATAGTTGTTCTTTTAAAGAACACATTTTGATATGTAAAAAAAAAGTAAAATAACTAGGGACACCGTCTTATTGTACGGATAAGGCACATATAATATTATTATGCGAGATAAAAATACATTATGCAATATGTGTACTTAATGGCAGGAATGTAGACAATCCCTCTTGAACATACTGCTTGTACTAAACGTAATGCCTCCAGTCACACATTATACTTATTGTAAATGTTTTATTTATTCATCTTGGGCAGTTTGCCGACCTCTTGGAAGTAAGCTGCAAACAACTTTATCTGTAACAATATTAAAGTTATTAGTTGATTTACTTCACACTATTTTGAGGTTAGTCGACTTTATCAGACTTAAAGTAACATTTTATATAGTTAATTCTAGTTTGAAGTGCCTATGAAATCCTAAAAACATACATCTACAAAGTATATAAACCACCTAACCTACTAATATTATAAATGCGAAAGATTGTGAGGATGGATGAATGTTTGTTACTCTTACACACAAAAACTACTGGCCAGATTTGGATGAAATTTGGCACAAAGATAGTTTATAACCTGGATTAACACACAGAGTACTTTTTATCCCTGTAGTACTAACCCATGGGACATTACCGAACTTCACGTGGGAGAAGCCGTGGGCATATGCTAGTAAAAAATATTTATACCGGGTGGCGAGTGAGGCACCTGTACCACCTTCAAGGTGGTGAGTCTACCCGTCATATATTATTAAACAACTTTCCCAAGGAAACTCATATCCAATTCGACTGTTTCTCGATGCATGTATAAAAAGATTTTTTTTTTTTCATGAGTAGTTTTGCGTTTCTTTGGGAAAGCTACTTGAAGGATACAGGTGACTAGATCGCCACCCTGAATACCTTTTTTAGCGTTTCGGTTAATTTTCATTAGAAATTCCAAAACACAGTAACCATAACGCTGACACTATTTAAATAATTTAAATTTTCCCCAAGTCATTCAAGCATCACAAGAATTTTGGAATTTATTTCCTTTAAAGTCTGTTTAAAAAGCGGTATTGAATTTATAAAAAAGCCCCGTTTTGAGATCGGGTCTTACCATACATTTTAATGATGATACATTTACATATACATTTTTTTAATGCATTTTGATTCATAAAAGCTAGTCTATATTACAATTAATAACACAACAATAAAAAAACGAAGATTAAAGAAACGAGGGATGGACTGTATGAAGGATTATATGGCTTCACTGAGATGACTAATGAAAAATGGGGATGAAGACATGCTGCGATAATTCGAATAAGGGCATGGTAATGATGACAACATCACTGAAAAAGAAGGGTTATATTTTTGGAAGTACAGTCGCGATTGGAATGTACTTCCTTCTAATATTAAAATAATATTCGGTAAAGATGAAAAAGAAAATTTATGTTGACAAAATTCCTTTTACATGTGGGTGGACTACGCACCTATTAGCTTTTCGAAAATGGTTTCGATAGCGCAACCAGGAAAATTCTGGATTTATTTCTTTAAAAATGCTCTACGCTCTGCCCTGGGTGGGAGGACTCATTTGATGATTTTACCACGTTAAAAAAAAAAAAAAAAAAAAAAAAATTGTTTTATTTCAGGCCGTCAACGTGTTTAAAAGATAACCGAACAAAGACTGGGAAGAGTGTCCAAACTGTATAATTATAGTGGCACGAAATAACGATTAAAAGTGCGTTTATTAGACTAGTCAACAAATATTTTGGCCCATATTCGTCCGTAGATGACACAAAAGAAGTTAGATTTTTTAAGCCAGTTTCTAATGGCATATGGTAAAGCAACGGGCGTAAACGTTAAAGGTTTACAAAAAACCTTTAAAACAAAACCGGTTTTTCCAAAACGATCTCGGAATCTATAGGTACTTAGAAAAAAGTTAACTACGCAGAATCACTAGCACGATAATACAATACAATAATAAGAAGGAAGACTGAATTTTATTAACTTGATCATTATAGTTTCGGGGATTTTTGTGTTTACGTGATAAGAGTCATGGAGTCAAGTGCCCTCCTTTCGGCAGGAAAATAATCGGGTTTTTACTCTGATGGTTAATGTTTACAAACACACGAATGCGTCACAATTTTACGATATCACACAATCATATTGTTGTTGCAATGATATCACAATATTGTCGGAATTGTTCAACATCCCTGCAAAGGTGCTAAATTGTGGTGGCATAAAATTATAACACGATATTTTTTTATATTAATGTAGATAGATTACAACGTAGTTAGTCTAGTGGTCCCGGATACTATTACTAGGGCGGGCAAACTGTAAACAAATGAGGTTTTAGATTTTTAAAATCTCAGTAGCAGCTCGAATCGTCTCGATTTGTGACGTTCCACGCCCCCCTACACTACATGGTACTTTAAGCATATTAGCGACACGTGGGTGTATTAATCATCTCAGCGTTATGTTGCGTTACAATTTCTCATGCCACATGTCATATTATCAGAATTCCAACATCCCTGCATATGTGCGAAATAACAGTGACGCAAATAATTACGACACCATTTATAACTTATATCCGTAATGACTTAACAATTGCGTGATGTTACATATCCAGGTTTTCCGTACTGTTTTGCAATTTTGGTGTTGCGTAATATTGTGGATACAAGGTAACAAGAACAAGACGTTGTGGGTCTGTCCACACTCGTCTCGTACTTTGATTGAATTAAAACGTCTCAACTTAGTTTTCAGTGGGTAATTAAAACAAACCAGTAACATTAATTGCGTTATTTACGGTGACGAGCAGATGATATTTCCAACGTATGAAACACTGGTTTAGGAATTTCCTTTAAAATCCTTATGCAATTCGGTATTCTGGTACAACTTAAATAATATCGCTGCAGCTGAACTTGGCAGTATTCCAAGATTATGACGAATAGCGTGTCCTCGCTCAGACCCCGGTAAAAAGGCATCGAAAAATGATTGTTAAAGCTCTTTTTAATTTGGTTTACTCGAATTCATTAACCAAAACGACCTTTGTTAACTAACTAACTTTGTTAAATTGAGTCGATCGCCAAATGCAATGGAATCCGAATGCATTTCCACGAAACGCTAGACTAAATATGGCTATCCTAATAACCATTTTGAGTAGTCAGTGACCGAAACTGGGTTGCGACCCCAATGACAATTTATACAGCCCAACTGCAAAAGAAATGTGCCATGACCGGCTTATGACTCCAAGTGATTTTAAGTTTAAAACAAGTCATGCAATTCCGATGAAAGGCACGTGAGTAAAGCTGTATCCTTAAATACAAAAAAAACCTAACCCTTTCATTACTGTCTCGCAGTCGGGTAATAACGATACGAGGGGGTTCAAAAAATCCCCTACTCTACTCGCTCAAGGCGACAACCGTGTAGTGCTGTGGTTTTAATCAGTAGAAATTGAACATGACGTTTCTGTTCCTCGATATCCATGATGATTTTCATTGGAAACTGGTGGTTGCTATAAGCCCGTCTTTGCGTCTCCATTTTTAAGAATAAAATATATATATATTTGTAGTATGTTTTTGTTTTGATTCATTTCGTCTCCTTCACTGAAAAGTATTAGAGAAGCACAAGAAGTATGTAAGGATCATAGTGGGTACCCTCACTGAAAAAAGGCTTTAGTTTATGTAAAAAAGGTGGAAGGGACACCGACGCCAAACCGGTTACCACGTATTCAGTCCATCATTCTGAACCCCCCCACCGACCCCTCTTACCGATGTTTTAGCGTCGGTACCTCTTCCACCCTGTATATTGTATATTCCTCTTAAAACCTCTTTTAGTTAAAGATTCTTTGTTTTCCTTGGACCCTATCTTTACAATAAATTAAACCAAATTCTTTCCCTACACTCACTGAACAAACATAATTGTAAAATCGCTTTACATGCCTGGCTACAAAGCCAAACATATACTGCCACAGAAGCTCTCTTTAACGTATTAGTCTAATCAGGCTCATCCAGAACACTCTCTCCAACACACACACACATACACACGCAGGCACACACACATACTTACTTTCATGAAAATCACTCAACATACTGTTACGTTTTATTGCTATAATACTCTCTTGTGTCTTTTTTTTAATAAGCTCACTAATTGTTTGTAACTTTTGTTATTTGTTGTGATACCAGATGTAAGCTATGAAATGTGTAACTTTAAACAGGTGGGGCCCTGGTGACCTGTAATACAGGTGTCACTACCTACCACAGGCACCAGCGATCCACAACCAATAATCGTTGGCTACTGCTTGTGTGTCATATTGTTTGTATTTTTTGGCTCGTGGTGAGAAATAAACACTTTTTATTATTTTATTTTATATTGACCTGGCTCTTAGATTCTTCATACAAGATGTACGGACCCTTCATGAAGCCGTCGACTTAGCATATTGAACATCAAACTAGTAACACCGCGCAAAAATGATTGCTGGGAAACGAGTTTGTTTGGTACGAAAATTCATGTTTTACGGCTGATGAATGCATGTAGTACCAAGGGTCACGGAAGTATTTTCAGTAAAGTTACAACATTTAAAACTTGTATTTAGAAAAAAAAATTATGACTTTGACCTCCAATATATCCGTAATTAGAAGGTTCAAATAGAAGGTTCAGGTTCAATTAGAAGCCCAGGTATGGTCCAAAATAAAAAAAGATCGTTTTGATAGAAGAACAAGTGCCTTTCGGTTTCGTTAAAGGTCTTTTTACACCTTTTATAATAATATGTATTAAATTCCGGGTGCGTGTTCCCAATTATTCTCCTCCAAAACGGCTTGCCGATTTTGTGTGATTACCTGAATGGTTCTTAACTATAGTTCGACCCGGTAGGTGGGGCTTATGTCAACTTCCAGAAAACGATGGTCAACGTCTGTCGGCTAGTTTTGTTTATAAATGTATTTCGTATAACAGTGTATACTCACTCCCTCGATGTAGTTGCGCACGTTAATCTTCTCGTTCTGCGAGTGCGCCATGTCGTCGCCGGCGCCCATGGGCAGCAGCAGCACGTTGCGGCCGCTGGCCTCCTGCAGCGTGATCGTCACCGGGATGGAGCCGCCCTCGCGGGACATGTCGGGCTCCGTCTGAAATAAACAAGATCGTTTTAAAGCGCCGATAGATCAGAATATTCATTTCCTTATTTTCCCAGGTCCCAAGCTACAACTTTTCCAAGAGAGAGATTCAAAGTGTAGGAATAAGATTGTTCATATTGTCGATGTCTTCCCTTTAAGGGGTGTGAAAGGAGAACTTCGATTATATGAAAAGATCATCTTACCATCCGATAAAGCGACGGGAATAGTATTTAATATTATTAACAAAAGTTATGCAACAACTGCTGCATAATTCTCCGCTCAAAGTACTTACAAGATAAATCATCCTGGTTGCGCGTGCGGCTGCCTGGTAGTGAGGGTGGTCGGGGTTCTCTGTCCACGCACGCCCGCTCTGTGCTGTGATGCGCATCTTGTTGGGGGAGCCTCTTGCTGCCCACTGTCAGTATAAATACAATCACTTTAACTTTATAGTGATGAATGTATGAAAGATTAATGTATGAACATGTATGGAAGAAGGACAGCGAAAGCGGCGCGCTGCGTCAATCTATACTAATATTATAAAGAGGTAAAATTAGTAAGTTTGGATGTAGGGGTAATCATCGGAACTGCTGATCCGAATACGAAAATTATTCCACTAATGGGAAGCTATGTTATCCCTGAGTGTCATAGGCTATATTTAAAACGTTCCCGTGAGATAATTTCCGAGTATAACGCGAGCGAAGCCACGGGCAAAAGCTAGTCCAAAATAAATAGAGATAAGGGCAGCTGATTATGTTATTGAATTAGTCACAGTGCATAGACTTGTGTCAGTGATAAGATAAGACCGCCATTGTACAACTATGCAAATGTGAATTAATTGTATGATACAAATTATAGATCAAATATCCTACCCATTCAAAGTATTTAGACAAACTTAAATATTATGCAGACGCAATACAGACTATTACAAATGGAACTGAATATCATATTTTAGTTGGCGTGGTATCTCTGAACTTCGATATGAACGGGTCATTGATCCCACAAGACCTGCCCGAGGATACGTTAGTTTACCACTAAGATTTCTGATAAATTCAAGATAATTTCATTCCCAAAAACTGCATGGATTAATATGATTACAGAACCAACTGAAAAATTAATCTGGTATATTTTATGAAAAAACCCCTGAATCATGTGTTGTAAAACCTACCCATCCCTTTTACCAATAGGTTTTAATTAAATATCACAATTATTCAAACTATTGTGCAAAATTATGACAGGCCTTTTACCACTCAGAGGCATTCGGGGAAACCCCCTACCATAAATATCGTGACTAATATGCTATTAATAAAACGAAGTTTTAACTTCAATACGAACCTTCTTGTTGACGAAATCAAAGACTAGTTTCTCTACTTCTTCGGGTTCCTGGTTTGGAACAATTCTTATCGAGAACTTGCCAATAACTTTGCCGGGAATTACAGTCTTCGCTCCAGGTTGGAAAGCAGCTCCTAGAAAGGTAATTAGGTCACAAATTATTACATGAAATAATTAAATGAAAACTACTTTATATTTAGCCATTTTCAAACACAATAATACCTTCAATTCCGTGCAGTGAAAGACTTGGGAATCTCCAACGGTGCATCAGAATTTGTTCCTTGTCGCCATTGTGAGCCAATTTAGGAGCACCTATGGATTTTCTAAAAAAGAGAATTAATTTCTCATTTGTAAAGGGCTCTTTTTTCTCACTCTCTCTCTCTCTCTGGATGAGTTTGTCACAGGAACGTGGAGATTGGCACATACCAAGAGATGCCTATACTACGATAGATATAGAGGGTGTACCAAGACCCTTAACGACGCGGAAAGGCATTTGTTCTCCTCGTCATTGCGATCATTTTTTTGTTCTACACCATACGTGAACCTTCTAGTTACGGAGATATTCTAGGTCAAAGTTCCAACATTTTCACGACTTTTTTTTTAAATACATATTTTTAATGTAAGATTTTTACTTTAAACACCTCCACGACCCCCGTAATATTCAATCCATCCATCAGCACAATGTTTTGAGTGCGTTATATTGAGTCCTACTGTAAAACGTGATTTTACACCCCAAAATAAAAATCGTTTCCCAGCAATCATTTTTGCGTAAAGATACTTAGTTTGATGTACATAATGCTTGGTTAACGGCTTCGTGAAGGGTCCGTTTACATCCTGTATACAAGGTGTAACGTAATAAACGCAAAACCTCCCGTGTGGTCTCTCACGCCCTGAAACTAAACGTCTTTGTTCTACGAGTTCTGGAAATTCGCAAAAAAAAAAAAATACTTTCTATAGGAACGGACGCAATCAGCTGATCCACATGTATGGTAAAAATAAAAATAAAAGTTATGAATTTCCAAAAGTCATAGAACAAAAGTTGTTCGGTTTCATGGTCTGAGACACCACACGAGAGGTCTTATGTTTATTATGTTACACGTTGTATATTGCAGTGGGTGAAGCAAAGCTGTAGATGATGATGATGAAAGGACTGTTGAAAATTGGACACATGGTTTCATTGAGTTGTTTTAGTAATAAACAATCAATCGAACATTTCATTACGAGCATTCGAAGGTCTTCTGGTTTTTCTGGTAACTCTAGGTAGGCCCTGAACTTTCACGTATTTACGTGCCAGAGGTTTCAGTCAGTATCTGTGAGGTGTCCAGTAAGTTAGGCATTTAGACCACTAGAGATTCTTTGTAACTATAAAAACATAGTATATTTACGGAATCAGGCTGGTGATAAAACTTCTTTTTTTTTCTAGGAATTTCTCCTCACACATTGCACTTTACATTGATTTCAAGTTACAGCATTGTAATGAAACATACCTTTTGTCTACTATACGTATGTATAGTCGAGTAAGGGCAGTTACAGTGTAATAAGAGTAAGGTTCAAAGACCGCGATATCGTAAACAATGTGGTAATTTCATATTGACTCATTCCGCAAACAGCATTCTGATACCGTATCAAATTTCATAACAACAGCTGCCACCTACCACTAATATTTGTCCCTACTTGTTTTGGTAATCGTACAGCGTCAATCTCTGAATAGGAATAGGTATAGTAACTTGGCTATCCAGTACTTTTAATGTTTGCTAAAATTGTTAGGGCATTTTAATTATTTTTTTTTACCAAGAGCTGGATTGACCATAATCAATCGAGCTAGTACTGATGATGCCTAAAATAAGAAAACTTGATGTCAACAGTCTAAAACCTGAAAAAAAGTAGGTATTCTTTATCTGATGCAGTCAGGTAAAAAGACAGAAATGTAAGAATATCGTACCTGTAGCTATCAGTATCAAAATCAATGTTTTTATAGAGTTTCTTTTCAGTCTCCGTGAGTGGCGCGACGGAGTTGTTGATACCGTCAATAAGAATCTTGCCATTCTGGTCCACAAGCTCGTTCATCAGATAAATGAGATCAGTCATAGCTGTAAATTGAACAATCATTCTCAATTGATGGCGTCGGTATTACTTCTTTGTGTCATTAAATTGTTGAGGATCATTTTTACAATTGGAAATTGAAAACTTGTAGGCATTTTAATTTATAAGACATCGAAAACATCAACACCGTAGATTAGATTGGAATTCTTAATTATGTGTAAGTAGGTATTCAAAATTCAGTGGCAATCAACGTCTGTTTCTTAACTCATCTTGGGATCTTAATATCATTAAGATAAGTGTAGCATTGGTAGTATCGAGTTCCATAGTAACTACCTTTCGTAATAAGACAAGGCATGTAGTTATCAATGTTTCAAGATAAAGTATTGAGAAAGGATAATTAAACGTTTATCAGTCTTTTGTAACATTATTGAAGATAGAATAATGTTTGCATAGCAAATGTCAAGGAGTTGATTACATGAAAAAATGTTTTTATAGACTCGAGTGTTTTCACTTAGTATTTGAAATCTGTTTTATAATAGCCATATAACAGGAAGTATTGTTCTGTAGCAATATTTTTAACATAGTTATGGCTTTGCATCATAAAATTTATAATGTTTTTCTATTGTAATTTTACTCTATTATCTATGTTTTACTAGTTTACAGTTAACTCAATGCGAGCAGTGAATAATCAGTTGGTGCATGATTAACATTCCCGATTGCTTTGTCATAAAAAATAATACATTTTTTAAACATTTATCAAATAATACCTTCATGGACGGTTCCACCATAGACTCCGCTGTGTAAATCCATTTGAGCACATTCAATTTCCAGGAAGTAGTAGCTGATACCTCGCAGGCCATATGTGATGCAGGGTTTAGTGGTGCCCAGCCAGTAGTTGTCAGATATACACACAAAGTCTACATCTTTGAAGAACCCCTCTGGTTTTAGTTTCTCTAACAGCAGAGCATCTAGGCCTTCTGAGCCAGACTCTTCCATACATTCAAGCACAAACTTTAGATTAACAGGCAGCTAAAAGTAAATAGTTATTTTGAGATTCCTTTTTGCCTATAAGAATGTACAGTTGAATAATAATATGACAGTTAAGATAGTTAGTAACAATTAATAATGAATGTGACAGTGTTAGTACTGAATAAACAACCTAGAAGTAAAATACAATCATGTATCATTAACAATGTGTATACCTCTTCACCAACAGCTTTGTATGCGTTTATAGCATGGATCCAGCCCAGGACTGGGCCCTTATCATCAGTAGAGCCACGGCCATATAGCTTGCCATCACGTTCCACAAGCTCAAATGGCTCTGTGGCCCACCCATCTGATTTCAGTGCTGGTTGTACATCTAAATGTCCATATATGCAAATAGTTTGCTTCTTAACATCCTAAAATAGAAAAAAAAACTGTCAGTAAAACTCATACCCACATAACTGTTTGAAGGAGGTTAATGAACAGAGAAGTATTCATTATGTAAATTAAATACATTTTAACTGTAAGTTATAAACAAGCCTGGACCCTACAACTGGTTTAGTAACATTCTTATTGAATTGAAAATTAATAAACATGAAAAAAATGTATTTTGTTTTTACTGCTCTTAAAAAAATAATAATTGAACATCAGTAGAGTCAATTTATAGGTACATCTAATAACACTTTAAATACATAAACAGCTCATTGTTTCCTTGAGTTTAACACAATGGGAAGCTGATAGAGATATAAGTAGAAAACATTGCAAAACAGTCATAAAAATGTTATATGAATATGCTTTTCAGTTAAACCGACTTACATTATTTATTCTTTTAAGTAGGACAATATATCTATATATATTTATTTATAAGAAGATAGATTAGATAATTATTTATTTTTATTTTTTCAGATTCTTTTTTTTTTATTTTTTTTATTTTATATATTTATTTATTTATATATCGAATCCATAAGAGACTCCATGAAACTTTCATAAGAAAGATAGCTTGTCTTTTTATGAATAATTTTCCCACTTCTACTACTACCCAGTTCAGCTATATGGTATTTTTTGCAAAAAAAAACCAATATAATATGTAGTCTGTTAGTATAGTATTACAGTCAATTTTGTTACAATTATGTCTAACTCGATCACTCCTTCATTTCTTTGTACAAGGTTTTACGGAGATTGGAGACTGTTTTCAGCGTATCTTTTACCGAAGTAACCAACCATTCAAAGAAATACAATTAAGAACAGGGTATGTTTTTAAACAGGGATAACATATAATCTAGTTAGGTAATAGACCGGCAGTTTGGGAGACTGCCTTATGTAATGTTTGCTTACAATAATGTTATTTTAATCTATTTAACATTAACAAGTTTTGAGCTTAAATAAAATTTTGTTTTTGCATTTGACATAGATTTTAATTTTATTCGGGGCCGCAGAAATTCCACCTTTATAAATTCCAGTATAAAATCTAGAAATCCACTCTAAAGTAGGCAAATGTAATTTGACTAAGAGGAAAAAAATCAGTATCATTGATATTTAAACTTTAAAGGAAATTAGGTGACTAATATACTTACATTTCCCAAAACGCCAACTAAAACGGGGGGCAGTTTGACTTTATTCCCATCAATAGTCTGATAACCTACATCCCTGAGCACAGTGGTCGCGCCAACTTCCTTCAGTTTGTCCTGCGTCCACTCCACCATTCGGACGCAGTCGTTACGGTACTTAACATCGCACGACACCGATGGAATAGCAACTGCTTCCTTTAAAAGTTTCTTGAAATTTTCCACATTTTCATCTACGTACTTAAATATTTGTGGCAGTGTCCTATCCGCCATCTTAGGATTCTGCTTGTGCGAATAATATCGATAAACAGGACGATTAATAAAATTATTTGCAATACTCGACTGTCTTGTTGCGGCCGGTAGCTTTATAGCATTACAAATGCTTTTACCCGTTCTAATCAAAGCTGAAGTCATGACGATGGTGATAGTAAAATGACAGCCGATGTCACTTTGACAGTGACACCTGCCTTGCGATACGAGAAGCAGCAGAAACAAAACGTTACAAACAAATACAAATCAAAATTACTATTTTTTTAAGTAATAGAACTAAAATTATGATAAAAAGATGACTAAAAGTAAGTACCTACATATACAGGGTGGGTAAAAATCGTAGATCAAACGAAACAGGGCGATAGTTGGGGTAATCAGGGTCATTTTTTGATAGTGCACATTTTTTCAGTAAGGTTCTGAAGTTACAAATAATTTTACGAGAGAATTAAAAGATATTGAATAAAGAGCCAATACTCATAAATTGTAAACACTGTCATAAAAGCACTTTTGTAGTGATGATACATTTCCTAGAAGCAACTAAACACCATTTTGTGTTTTAAAATAGGTACCCATTAAACTCTAATTGCTTATTTTGTAAAAAAAATGGGTATTTACTTTAAAAACACTCGAGTAGTCATAACTTTTAAGGAGATCAAGTTAGGACTCGGCCAGTATATCAGATATTTATTACTGCAAATAACCCCAACTATCACCCTGTTTCGTTTGATCCGCGATTTTTACCCATCCTGTATACAACGACTAAAATAGGCGTGCGGTGCGTGGTCAACTTGCATTCCCTCGCTTACGTCTGGTCGTCCCCGCGCTATGGCTATGATAGCCATCTCGCGTATTGTGAACCGACCGAGACATAACCGTGCGCTACACTTCACGTTTGAATTCAAATTGATCTGGTGCCAGCCAGGTCAACCAGCGGTCGGCGAGCCGTAGGCATGGCGTCGCCTAGCCGTAGCCGATTTGACGTATGATCTGCTGATCCGCTTTGGTTACGTGCTTACGTTAGGTTGACGGCGAGGCGAAAGACGATACGGTGACAATCCCTGACCTTTATCGTGTGACATATCATGGATTTTTTATCACCGTGTGTATAGGCTCTAATCCTTGCTCGCATCAAATGTCTGGATTATGGATGGGATGGGCACAAAGAATTGGGGAATCAGGCAGTTCGGGAATGGCCTGAAGTAGAGGTGCGATGTTGTTTTATAAACAAAAAAAATATATAAATGTTTTAGAAACAACTTTTTATTTCCATAGAGTCATTTAAAAACTTTAGTTAGGACCAGGTCAATATAAGAGTAAATTAAAAAAAAATACTAGATAAACCTTTTCTGACAAGTATTTGAGGTTAGCTGAGCAAGTTATTTCATGTGTCGTTATTCATTATTACCAATATTTTATTATAACAGGGGACTAGCGTGATGTAGGTAGTTGAAAAAATTAAATTAACTTTTTTATATTATCTAATTAACTTAATCTAATAATCATGGTGAAGAGGCCTTCGACTTGAACCATTATTTGGTAGTTTTCATTTCACTACACGGGCGTGGAATGTTTTCTAATTAACTACCTCTGAAGCTTTTCGCTTCAGGCGGAACCCTCAGAAACGAGTCTTCTTTCCTAATACTTCGTTCAGTCTTGTTCTCAACAGTTGACAGTCCTCAATATGCTGGAACAAAATAAAACACAATTTTATAACTACACAGAGATCCTGAATATCAATGAGAAGAATCAATGCTAACATTGTAGCCTGATCCGTCAGATATGAATCATAACTGATAGACGCGGTACCTCTTTGGATATGACCATCTAATCAAGAAGTTTAGAATGCATCATAGAGTGCAGCCATTTATATGTTATTAATATAGTATTTACCCAGAAGCGGCATCATCGGTAACTATAGAGTGCGCGGGCGCGTCAGTGAATATCCTCGCGGCGTGTTTCTGCAGCCAGTAGGTGAGCAGCGCCGCCAGCAACGTGGCCGCGGCACCGGCGCAGGCCGCTACCAGCGCGCCCGCGCCGCTGGCCGACACGAACACGCGCGCCCACATCGCCTGCCACACCGACTCCGTCCACGTCGAGTATAAGCCCGACTTTAGGTCGTAGCCTGGAGTACATAGACAAATCATCGAACGTTGAAAAGATATTAAATAAATCATAAAACAAACGAGGTCAAAATAATAGCTTCTGTATAAGTTAACAAATAAATGATGTCCTGTTTATCCGTTTCCAGTCTGATCTTTACATGTATTTTACTTGATTGTTATGAAGGGTTGGGTTTTTTTTTTTTTAGCAGATCCCTACTACTACAAAGAGCAAGTATGAACTAACCTTCTATAGTGAATGCAGGGCTGATTGCAGAGCTAATATTCATAGTCGTCTGTATACAAACTCCAGTGTGATTCCAGCCTCTAAGATAGTAGTGTGAGAAACCCTGAAACATAAGACATATTCTATGAATGAAACACGAAAAAACCATAAATACCGCCATAAAACACAGGAAGTAAAAATGGTATAACAAAATTCTTGTAATTTTTGTTTTAAGTTTCGATCCCATCACGTCTGCATAGTTTCAATAACTAATTAATTTTGACCTTGTAGAAACAGTAGTACTCACCGGTACAGACTTATCGTAGCACTCAGTGCGGGTGGCGGGCAAGGGTGTGCCAGTGAGCAAAGCAAGCAGGTGTCCCGCGAACACGGACGCGGAGGAGGTCCAGGCGGTGACGCCTACATACAGCGGCGCGGGACGTTCCGGCGGCTTGTCCTCGGCCCCGCTTGACACGAAATCCGCAGCCTGCACCAGCCGACACGCCTGATTCTGCAGGAAGCAGTACAGCATCTCGTCTACCTGCAATAAAACAGATCTATCAAACGGTACGTCGACGGGCTTGACAGTGCAAACCAACTTAATTTTTTGGTAAGCACTGATCTGAAATAGGATTTAGGTTTTTCCATCTCTTGGTTGGTGAATTATTTGCTGCATAATTATGGCAAGTTCAAAGTTCTTATTATTTATTATTAAGTGCAAACTTGTTCAAATGCATTGTAAATCGATCACTGAGCATTTTAGGTTCACACACAAGACATTTTTACATTAAAGTATTTTGAATACATCTTGTGAAAAATAATACACACTTACCAAATGCGCCGAAGCAGAAATATTCCCAGTAAAGTTCTTTCCTGCGACTGTTTGATACAGTGTTCGTGCTAGGACAGTTGCAAGCCGAGCAATTTTCACTTGGGAGTCGATTTCTTTCATCGTTCCGTTTGCCACGAGGGCGTCGGTAGATATAACTGGAAATTAAACACAATTCTGAAGTCAGTAATTTATGAAGCATTCATTATTTCTTTCGCTCAACTGCGGCCAATTCTAAAAGAAGGGTAAAGTTTGATTTACTTACATGTGCCATTACTGTCGACCGTGATATTACGATAGCTAAAATCGATGACATCATAATCATCCAAGGCAGAATGGTAAAACATATTAGTGAATGTAGCGTCGAAGTCTGCCAATAGAACCTCTGGTAACAATCCACTTTCAGTTTCATTTTTGAGAATCCTTCGGAATGAATGCAGCGATGACGGCGGGATATTAGTATCGAACGCTGACGTAAATGGCATATTTTTCGGAAGGTTTTGCGAAAACACGTCGAGGAATTCTGCTATCTGCAAAAAAACACAATCTAATTTCAATAACTTGCTACAAGCCTCTTCCTTACATTTGGAATACTGGTAAGCCAAAAAAGGCTAAAACTAAAAAACTCCCTTACCTCAGATAAACCAGAAACATACGGCACGAAGGCGTGAATGGGCCAAGTGCTGTTTAACCTGGACAGGGAGCCGCCTATCTGGCCCACTTCCACGTGAAGGCGAATATCCCCCACAGCCAATGGGGCGCTGGCCGGCCACTTGCCATTTTTTATATCGTACGCGACACGTTGTGAACCGATGTAGTCAAACGCTTCGCCGTTGAATAATGTCCATAGCACATTTTGACCTGAAATATATCGTGTTTTTTACACGCTTATTAGCTTCACCTGTTACTATGTAAAAAATCTTAAAAGTTAAATTAGACCCACTTCCCAGTTTCCGATTGAGCTGAAAGAGGTTTGAATTTAATGGCCGGCCTAACTTCCGCCAATTTTTTTTTTTTCGAAGTTGCTGCCACGCATAATACCTATATTAATCGATAGCTCGTATCAATCAATACACACAAGTTTTGTATGAGACAAAATGTTAGAAAATTTTGTCTCACGTGTCACGTTTCGAGATGTGAGCTATCAAAGTTAAAGTCCATTCACTGGTTGCATCTTCAGAACAACTTTGATTTGATTGGCCACGCATAAAAACTGTATCAATCGATAGCTGGCATCAATACTAACACGCTTAAATCACGGAAACGTGACACTTTGAACATTTTGTCTCATACAAATCTTGTTTATATTGATACCAGCTATAGCTTAATATAGGTATTATTCTTGACCGCAACATTGAAAAAAAATAATGGCGGAAGTTAGGCCAGCCAGTTATTTATCCCACAAGGGCATTTTACTAGATTGTCTTTCTGATACGGAGTGGTTTAGTTTGGATGACAATGCATAATTAGCTAAGTGAATTCTTAATTTAATAATATTCGATTTCTATAATAATTTTCGGTTTCGGTCCTATAGATACCCGGGATTTTCCGGGTTTCGAATTGCGGAGTCCCAAAGATGGCGGACTAGTTATTTTTTTAGGCATTCCCATGATATGGGTATTATTGGGTATCAAATAGACGGGGTTGCTGAGAAGAATATGAGAAAGCCTATTTTTTAGTATTTTTTACTATAATTATTATTATTGTACTACATTCTATACTCTTATAGTATGTGTTACTTAATTAGGATAGTTAATTATAATTAATTTTCCTAAACTTGAAGACGAGTCAGTTGCAGTCATAAAACGTACTTGAGAATGGTGTATCATAAGTGCTGATATTATTAATGCTACTGAATCTGTTATCATCTTGTTCCCGCGTTTTACGAGCACATCTGTCACGAACACTGGCGTAGTCGTACGTTACAGTGAACTTCATAATCCCTTACCATACAATGGCGCATCTTTAACGGAAATCATTTGAGACAAGGTAGTAGCCGCCGCCATTAGTGTCACCATGCCGACCACAGAGCTCGCCGCGCCAGGAGATACACCTGAAAAGACAGAATTTAATACATTTTTATACTGCCTCAAACCTAGGACTTTTTCAAAGTCTTTGTGCCGACTCACCGTCGAATAAAGAAGCTGTGTCAATTCTTGCGGTCACTAATGTTACAGGTTGAGAATTCTTGTTTTCCTGTAACACAATAAAACAGAACAATGATCAACATCTCATTTGCGCTATACGGCTATAATGGGCTGGGGCCAGATCTTGTTAAAACATCGGTATTTTTCAAAAATTCAATGATGCAGTTTTAGTTTTGATCAAAATGGGGCCCTGACTATTTTTTGCTATCCCTCATAGTTTCGGATGGGGCAATCCACGCCCACCTGAAAAATTCACCCTGTATATTATCCTGTGCTGCCTACATGTAGTGAATTTCCGTAACTTTAACAGGTAAGCTGGTCCATTTAATGGAGGGACTTCCCTATTCTGTGCTTTCCGGAATGTGGTCGCGATTTGATAAATCGTCGCCCCTTTTATCGGCCATCTGATGGTTCCAATTATTGATTGATAAAGATCAGAATTTAAAAATTAATACATAACCAGTGATCGGATAATCGGATGCATATTTACCTAAAGTGTAAGGTGTTGGCTATTATGGAATGCACTTTTGTATCAAAAAATACCGGGAATTCGGAATCGACAAATTTTGTTTTTCTTACTATAGAATCAAATCGGGTGTAGGAATATTTACTTAGTTTAAGGTGTTGGCTAATATTATGGAATGCACATTTGTATCGAAAAAAATCCCGCGATTTCGGAATCAACGAATTTACTGTTTTTATTATAGAATCAAATCGGGTAATTAAATCAAATTATATTGCTGCTTGTGTGCAGGTACCCGAAAGAAGTTCCTATTGTTCATTTTAAAATTAACTTCAAGTAAATACACATTAATAATTATGTAATCCCCCTGTTTTTTTTTAAATAAATACCACATGCGACGTTTCCTCGCCATGTTACAGACTAGTTTCGAATTCCCGAATTTTCTGGAATCCCGGGATTTATATTTTTTTAAATATGTTTTAAGAAGCCGCTTCCATAATTTCCTAACCAAAAATGAACTTTAGGCAAATATGCATCCGATTATCCGATCACTGTACATAACACACCATGTGTCTTAAAGGTTTCACGTGGCAAGTGATAAACATAATAAATGGGCAGTATTACAAACCATTGTCCTTGGGAAGAGAGAATAGTAGACATTGTGATCACCCAGAGGATCACACACTTTTGTAGGCGTTAACAAGGCTGATGAAGCTGATCTGTAAATATAAAAAAAGCATGCAAAACCATCACTTTTTTTTTCCAAGAGTGGTTTAAAATTTCACTGTCCAAAAAAATTAATTATTTGAAGCGCAATGCTTGTTGGAACATCCTGATTAACCAAGAAATTATTTATAAAACTAATATAAAATATTGCTACAAACCTTCTCAAACATACTTCAGTATTAACCGCAGCAAACATAAAGGAGTGCAACTGTACCGAGCAAAGTGGTCTGCCCTTCTGATTGTATTTGTCTATAAGATTGTACCTGAAAATGTTAATGGCATCAATTAATAACTGAATATTTCATAAAGACTGATGAGTGTAGTCTTGTCAAATATGATATACTTTTTAAAGCATTCATCAATTTTATCAATCTCTGATGAACTTTTCTGTGGCAAGTAAAATATGGGAAATGGGATATCTTTTCTTAGGAGTCCAGTTCCTTTTTCATTCCATGTTTTGGCAGTAGGTGCAGTATCCGAGCAATGACTTCCTGCAGCTGATGAATACTCATTGGGACATCTTGTTTCTTGACTGAATGACACGGCACTGTAAAACAGTTAGTGTGAGAAGAGGCTTTTGCTTTGCAGTTTTTTCAGTAATGTTACTTAAGAATTTAGCAATAAAATGTCATATTTAAATAACAATTACCTTTGTGTAATATTGTCATATACTAAAATTCCTGCAATAATGGAAGGTTGCTGCATCAGCATTTCAATGACATCAGAAAACAGAGAAGTGCTCATAACAACCATGTAGGGCCCAGTTGTAGCATTTTGCATCAACCAATGCGCATCATTGATTTCTTTGATCATATGAACCACACCCACTGCACCACCATCACCAGCTAAAAAAAGTTTTACTTAATAAATATCCAGTATTTATAAAGTGTTAGTGTGCAATTTATTGATGTAGAATGTAGCACTTAAATTAAATTTAATGTATTTGTTTTGACATCTAGTTTCACTAAATTTTGAATTTCAAACTAAACCAAAGACGAAATTCCAAAACAATTGTTTAAAGTGTTACAGTAATGTTATTTTTCGCATTTAGCGAGTTTAACAATGACTGCTATTTGGTTTTGTGGATTTTTACTAGGAACTGTCCTTTGAATGATTGAAAGCGATATGGAAAACATGATTGTCAACATTAACCACATACATGAACATCCTGTTTGATGGGTTCCATTTAGACGTCTGAAACATGCTGCTCCTCCCTCAATTGACGAGTATATTTTCTCATGAAGCCTTTGTAAGTCTCCAACTAAAAATATTAACATATAACTGAAAAATTTGAAACACAGACTACAGGAAGGAAAATCAATATATTTAAAAAATATTAAGCTTCTTTACAATATGACCAATTAAAGCATCAATAGTTATTGAGGGCTACTTTAAAGTAGTGATACAATTAGTAACTTTTACAACAATATATACCACCTACTCAGCCAGAATCAGACACAACTTACATCTGCAAAAACTGAAAATCAATAACAAAACCAGAAAATTATGAGGTGCCATGGCTTTTTCATTACTTTGGTCCGGTATTCAGATTACTCTGGTAATCTGGTTAGTATAATTTGTAAATATGTTATTTATTTTATTTTACACTGAAGCGCTCTGAAAAGTGACACACAATCACACAAGACACAAGTTATAAAAATATGACACATTCGTGACGATGACATTAGTAATCAAACCCATGGAATTAATACTTACTGCGACTGCTGGTTTGCCGAACCGAATCTGGACGAAAACTATTGTTATCTTTTGTCCAATGGGGTCTGCTGGGTGCACTGTGTATTCTTAGACCATTTTACCTACACTAATTTAATCTTTAAAAAAACGTATTACAATAACTTTGTTGATTTCCACACGTCGCTATCGGCAGCACGTGTGGATCGTGCAATTCTTAGTACTTGTTATTTCCATGGTGAAATCATAAATTGTGAAAACTTATTTGTGGCATGGTAATACTTGTGAATTTGGATTTCTTAAAATGGCAACACCGTACCATGTAATTTTAAATGGACGCCATTTGTGAAACGACAGCTGTGTGTGGCTGGGTTTGAATTATTTTGTTCAAAATTTCACTGTTCAATTTGCTAGTTTTAAGCTAACATTAGATTTATTTTCTCCATTAGTGAGAAATTATATTCGCTATGTCGGAAGAAGTGGAAGTTAAGGTAAGTGTTAAAAAATTGTTACAGTGAAGAACAATAAACCTTCCATTGTTCAACCTTGTCCGTTGGTCGATACTTTTTACAAAGCTATATTTCAGTCATTGTTGAAATTGATAAGTAGTTAATCATTTACTTGCCTACTAAGTTTTCTGTTACCTACCTTTTTTATTTTTTTAAATATTTCTTGATTTTATGGAGTTGTTTAAAGTGCACGGTTGTTGTACACATAAAAATTGCTCCACCATTTTATGTTTTGCAATTCGACTAAAATATTATGTGTAGTCAAGGGTAGCAAGAGGAAGATCAGAAACTTATATGACCTTCCATTTTGTATAAATTACCTTCGTTTTTCGCAATTGTATTTTTTTTCTAACTCGCAGAATTCTATAAAACGTCACCATTAATTTACACGTGTGATTTTATGAATTGCGTAGCTCTTCTACTACTCTCTACGTTACCATAAGTACAAATCCACTATTTAATAAAAAGCAATTGTCATAGAACATTAACTTTCTTTGCATTGAAACCCTTTTCCACACTTCTAATAATTCTGAAACCATGTTTAGAATAATAAACATATTTTATTATTACTTATAAAAGTTTATTAACTTCTACTCAAGTTTTAGAAACCAGACAAGACACATGGAAAATGACCAGAAATATTTTGACACCTACCTTCATTGTTAAAATTGGAGCAGTTACTCATTTTATTTATTAAATCACATAAGTCGTAAATATTTGAATGTCTTTGTTTCAATGAGTACTTAATCATTTAGAGAAATGCACCTACTTATGGCATCCTCATCTTCCCAAGTTGGATTTGTGATAGGAGAGTAACTGCTAATAGATATTCAGTTATATACACCTAATATTAGCTTATATTGTCCCACTGCTGGGCTAAGGCCTTTTTATAATATTATACTATTTTGTGTAAAATACTAAGCATTGCCAAGTCCCTTTGAAAACAACACTGGGACTCATTGGGTGACATAAGTTGAAATAACTACATTACAAAATACACCACCTAACATAATCTAACACACTGTGACCAATTAATCTTCTCATTTCAGCAGAATGAGGGTTTGTTTATATTTGAAAAACAATTTTATTTTCGAAATTGCAGATTTTTTTTTCTGCAATTTCGAAATAAAATTGTGGTCAGTAGGCATGCCAAAATATTCAGACAATAAACTTAAGTGAATCTGGCAAGTTCTAAACTAAACTGGCAATGAAAGATGTAACCCAGTGAGCAGACTACAAAAGAAAATGTAATCTGTTGTGACTGTTGTATTGTCATTGTCAGTATAGATTCCATAATGATTTTGTATTTCCAGCCTGATGCACTGCCAGATTTAGATGACCTACTTCAATGTCCTGTCTGTTATGAGATTCCTTCAGGGCAAATTTTTCAATGCAATGAGGGGCACCATGTATGTGGACGATGCAAAATGCGCCTTGATGTGTGCCCTGTTTGTAGAGCATTGTTTTTCGGAACTCGAAATTATGCTATGGAAGAACTCATTGCAAGTGTTAGAAAACTAAGAGCATTTGTAAGTATTCTTTAGTTTATTGTACATTTCTTGTTTTAAGTGTCAGATAAAATAAACTTTCATTGAGAGACTCAAGGTCATTTATAGTCTAATGAGTGCAACTAAATGAATCTTAACAAACAAATAGGAAAATTGTGATTCTGAATAATTTAGTAAATAATATCATGTTATTGGCAATTTCAGAAGCTTGGTGGGAAAGTCACTACAGATACTTCCTCCGAGAAAATTACACCAGCTATAGAGAATACAACTGAAGTACCTGAAACTGAAAGTGCAGATGAAGATGCAAGTGAGCAGTCTAGTGTAAGTTATAAATGTGAATTTAATGGAAAAAGATTAATCAAACTTACTAAAAAAAATATATATATGCTGAATATGGTTTTGCAAATTAGCTTTGTTAAAAAAATTAGTATACAATAAAATATTTTATCTTTCTCAACACTAAATGCCAGCGTTCATGGCAGTTGCTGTCTTATCACAGCAACATGTAGTAAGCAATGACTTATTGTTGGGCCTACGCTGTCCCCCCCTACTTAAGTACAAATGCTGTAACCATGATAATATTTTAATACCAAGTGATTTGAAAAGAGTAACCATGGGATTTCTTGCCCAACCCGAACCGTGCACCTTTTTGTCGACGTTTTATAAGTGCCCATCTAGGCCTATGTGAAATAAAATGATTTGATTTGATTATGTTTACAGCAATCTGCACGGAGACCGCCACAAGCTTGCAAAGGTCTCTTTCGTTGTCTCTCATGTAAGACTGGAAATGGAGTCAGGCTCCCTGCTGCTCGTTTGCTCAATCATTTACGCTATTTCCATTCTCCTGAACTTATTGAGGTAAGAAAATTTGTTTTAGTGATTTAAAGTAAAATCTTTAAAAATATGTTTATTATTATTAAAATTAATTAATTCTATTGATTCGTACATTTATACGAATAAATAAAAATTAAGTGTCTGTTTGTAATTTCAAAATAACAGCTTTTTACTGAAAGCATATGAAAGTGTAGTTACAACAAAAAATTGTTTTTGTTTTAATTTTTGTGTCTGTTTGTTCTCGTTAATCGCCGAAACAGCTGGACCGATTTTGACGGGACTTTAACTGGCAGATAGCTGATATTATAAGGGGTATCTAAGGCTACTTTTTATTTTAGAAAAAGTATATTATTGTTCCATGAAAAAAGATTGAAACCCTTGAAATCATTCAAGAAGAGTACCTGGAAGGATATAGGGGAGGCCTTTGCCCAGCTGTGGGACATACAAGGATACTAAGAAAAACACGAACGAAGGTCGTGGGCGACAGCTGGTTCTATATAAATAAACACACTATTCAAATCAGACTTGGCAGCCAATTTGAACTAAAATTAAGAGGTGGTCATATTGTGGCCTATATTCATTTGTTTACTTTCATTATTTTTAGGGCAAATCTGAAAATGGCGAATATGTACAAGCGTGGCAGTTTTCTACAGTACCTGGAAGAATTGTTACTGCAGTACGAGTATCAGACATGGGAATATTCTTTTTGATAATTGAAATAGCCAGTAAGCAATCATTATTATTATTTAATAAAAAAAAATACAATCATTGCTAATAAGCTTTATCACAAGCTAAATAAATATTAAACCTGTGATTTTTTCAGATGATAATGTATGTGCATGGCTATCCATGGCAGCATCCCCTTGGATAGCCCACGAATTTTCCTACACGGTCACTATTTCTGGCAATGATCGAGAAGCAATTTTTTCTGATTGTGTAAGCAAACTTCTAATAATCTAAAAATTATTAATAGTTAGATTGAAATAAAGGTACTAACTTTCAATTATTTCCAGGTATGGTCTGTAAGATCGTGTGAAGGCTCTCTAAAGAAACGTGGGCATTGCCTCATAGTGAGCGGCATAGACGCCAGGGCTTTAATTGCTCCCGTGTCAATAAGTGGCAAACTATCAGTGCGTCGTACGCCCACTGAACAACTAGCGACCCAAACACAGCCTCGCGCTGTCCTACGTGTTGCCAACCGCGTCAACAATCGTGAAAACTCTCACGCTCATGACTTAGAGCCCTTCTTACAAGATTTACAGAACGACGTAGCCAGGCTCTCCCGAGCATTTGCTACGCTCGGACGTGAAGCAAACGCTCTAGTGCGCTCTGAAGCTGAAATGCGAGCTAGATTTGTAAACAGGCACATCACCGGCACGGACGAAAGCAACAGCACCTCATCTGAAGGGGATTCTCCATCCGCGATAATAGATAATATTATTGAAGACGACAACAATGCTGAAAGCATGCAACTATCGCGTAATGCGCGCAGACGCATGCGGCAGCGTCTCAGGGCTGCTCTTAACGCTGCGCAGCCCCCTGTGCCAGCTCCTAGGGCAGCCAACGTCCCACAAAGACAGAATGGTCCCTCTCAAAATAATAACGTGCAACAACGCCACCTTATGACTGGGCTGGCCATAGTGCAGCAGGCACCTGTGCCGCCCCCTGTGGCTCCAGTGGCACCACCGCCCGTGCCGCCGGCGCCGGTAGCTCCACAGTCGTCCAGTGGAACGTCTAATCAACCCCCAAACGGAAATTCGCGTGTTAACAAGAAGAAACGACGTCATCGTAGATAAATAAACATTACACGTTTAGTTAGGTATCTATTAATGAATTTGTAAACAAAGTAATAAGTTTACTTTTATTGTTAATGGTGTGTTATAGAATTGACTGCTCCTTGAGTCTCATAAATTTCCTCTGGGGCTTTCCTACTGTATAATGAGTCCATGTTGTAAATATTTCGTCTTTTGACAACTGCAATTTTTGCGAGTGCTGTGATAACATGTTGCAATTTCATGCAATTTAAATGGTTAAATACTTAATATTTTCGTTAATTGAAATATCCCCAGATGGTCCAGACACTTAAGCAAATAAAAGGGGTTAACCTCGGAATGAGAGATAATAGCTGTAAACTCGTATACACCTTTATTTTGGTGTTCTAAAAGCTGTCTCAAAAGTCTCATCAAATCTCGTGTCTGCGTCGTAAGTTATTCAATGTCAAACATCCCAAAAATAAGTTTTTCGCGATTAGCTCGGTTTCTATAGCGCCAATGATGTTAACATGTAGGATCAGAATTGTAGAGCATAAAATGTGCGACAAATTTGGTTTTGAAAAGTTTATCATACGCCCAACCGTTTTTGAGTTAGAGGGCAGAGAGCCCGCAGTGCTCAGCCATAGACACTTTTGCAAGGTCAACCGTGAATCTCAGTAAATAATACCTTGTATAAAGTTATTAAATCAGTGAAATATCATTAACAAAAAATAAATTGTATTATTTATTAGTTCATACATTATATTTAATAACATTTTGCATATATCTAATATGTTCATTAAATAATACTACTAGTCACTGTTATGCAAGGTCAACCGTCAATCTCAGTGAATAATACTTTGTATAACGTTATTAAATCAGTGAAATATCATTACCAAGAAAAAAAAATGTATTATTTATTAGTTCAAACATTATATTTAATAACATTTTGCATATATCTAATATGTTCATTAAATAATACTTACCTACTTTGAGTAATTAAAAACTCATTAGGTGAAATACTTACCCTAATTTTATACTAATTTATTTAAGTAGAAATAAAACGACTAAAAACATTTTAAATTTATCTTTATTCAGTAGCTATATATTTCTTAAAAATCTTTAATTATTTAAAGAACAAAAGTATACATTTTCTTCTTCTTCATCGTCGTCATCTTCCGGGCATGTGAACATGTCTGTTTCATTGTTTCATGCACATTCACAGAGGTTAAAATATTTAAGAAGTCTATGTGAATATCATTTCTTTCGATACTTGCAGTTTTGAGAGCTTTCAAGCTACGCACTACATTAACAGAATCACCTTCTGATATTGACTTCTCACAAATAAAACACAAATCAGTCATAATTTTTCAAATCCAAATTTGTCGCAAATTTTATGCTATACCATTTTGATCCTACATGTTAACATCATTGGAGCTATAGAAACCGAGATAATCGCGAAAAAACTGATTTTTGTGACGTTTGACCTTGAATAACTTAGGACGCAGACACGAGATTTTATGAGACTTGAGACTTTTAGAACACCAAAATGAAGGTGTATTCGAGTTTACAGCATATTATCTCTCATTCCGAGGTGAAACTCCTAATATGACTGGGCTAAGAGTATTTTGTGATTTAAACAGGTACCCATTAGGATTAATTGTTCTAAGTTAATTTCAGTTAATGAAATGCATTTTGTGAAATATTTTTGACTATGATATTTTAAGAATATCAATTATTTGAATAATGTTTAAAATAATAATTGTCAAATGTGCTTGTTTTAATCCTGAATGTAATCATGAATTTTGTTGCTACTATTTAATTAATTACAATAACTATTAATCTTCTAGACAGACTAGTTGTAATTATAAAGCATAAAAAATCTTCATTGTTTTCTTTATTTGTCACTCTACTGTTCCACAAATTTAACGCGACGCGACGTGTAAATAGCCGTTGCAATGCTGCGCCGCAGTTTTCATTCGATCGTTCACTTTCGGAATAATTTGCCATTATAACCACGACTGGTCGTGGTTCTGACCGCAAAAGCACTGAAGTTTGGTCTGACGCTGGTCTTACCAAAATAAAAATTTGGATTTTCCAGTCGTTAATTACTGTTTTTGTGGCTATTTTAAAACAACCTACACCTAATAATGCGCTATGTCGTGTGCGCTTCTCTAGAAAAGCTGCGGCTGTGACGGGATCCGGTGGGTCCTCTGAGAAACTGTCCAGCTGAGAACAGATCCTTAGTCCAGTTGCTCCAGTGGGAAAATGATGTGTGGAGTGCCGAACTGCTCAACGAGTGCCCTAGCGTTTGGTTGTTCAGTAAGTCTGTGAGACACCTTCATCCTTTTGGTGAAAACAAGAAATCCGCCGGGGTAGTAACGTTACCGCAGCGGAATTTTTTATTGCGAATATCACAAACACCGTAGAATGGACTAATTTGAAATGTTAATGTCCGTTACAAGATGTGACGTAGGACTAAATATCTATTACCTACTCTTAAAAAAAATAGTAATTTTCCGCTGGGATTACGCACACGTCGAATTCGGGAGAGTTACCGAGTGTAATCGCGCATGAAGTCGCCGCTAGAGGCATTCGGCTACAGTAAGGTCTTCAGAAATGCTTTTTTACCCGACTGCCAAGGAAGGTTTATGTTTATCCCGTGTATCTTTTAAGTTTGTAAATTTCTTTATAACCTTGTATGTTTCAAACGGCTAGATGTATTTCGACAATTAAGGAATCGTTATATTCGTCTTACAAACCCAAGTGTCCGTGTACGTTACCCTAGCCTAGCAGGAAAGTGTCTCCTAGAGTGATATGAGTGGAACGTATAATTATTGTATAATACACAATATTTCTCTCTCCGATCATTCGTTTAGAATTTTCGTGCTGGAAGAACGTTACCCTAGCAGGAATCGTTTTTTTTCCAAAACGACAAAGCGCACCAATTTTTTATGTGGTGCACATGCACAGCAGGTTATACACTAATTTATACGTTCCACTCATATCACTCTAGGAGACACTTTCCTGCTAGGGTATACATCAAGCAAAGCAAGTGTCATTAGACAGGCGTTTCAAAAAAAAAAAAGGCGGATTTTTGGCGCTAAATATTAATTAATAAATTATGTAATTGTAAGTCAGTAATATTTTTTTTTTTCAAACAAACTTATCAAGAAGGGTATCAAAATGAAGGAGATTACACACATTTACATATATAATATAAATAGGTACATAGGTAATACAATTTGTAGTTGGTTTTTTGATATTTTAATTAAATGTTAAAAGTACTTGTTATCACATATTTTTACTAATAATCACGATTGTCTTCAGTTTGATTAGCAAGTTGAGATCTAATTTGTTAGTACTTGGAGGAAGAATGATTTTTAAATGTTTGATGCTTGCTGAGGGCTAAGTTTACACTATGTTGTTATATACGAAAAATAGTAAACTTTTATGGTGTTATTGGTACTTTACGTACGTATAAAATTGATTTAATGACAGGACCTTACTCGCGAGTGGCGCCATCTAATGAGCTCAAAAACGATAGTACCAGTAGTTTCCGAAGTCTGTGAAAAAATACAGAATGAAACAAAGGTCACTGGGTCACATACAATTTAAAAAAAACGGATACAATATGATCACTTTAAGTTCGAGGTGGCGCTGCTTGTCAAGAAAAAATGCATCGATAAGTCAAACTTGGTACATTATTTTAGTTCTAATAAACAGAAACATATGGACAGAAGATTATGGCTGTACATATTAAATTTATATTAAAAATACGAAAGTTTGGATGGATGATTGATACTCAATCACGCCAGAACGGCGGAGCGGATCTGGATGAAAAGAACTTTTTCTCAAAATATTTTTATATCTGTCAACGTAAATATCCTTATTATATCTGCTATTCACAGATGACAAAAACTAATGAAAATATTTGGAGGTACTCGATAAATGTTGATTATTGCTGACGAAGGAGGAAAGGGGCTGCTGGTAAATTTACAAAAAATATAGTAATTGTAACGAAACCGTTTCTTACGATTTCTATCTAAGATTAGTTGCAAGCTTGGGTCTCTGTGCGCAATTTAATATCAAAACCGATACCGATACCGATACCAATTCTTAGCGATAAAGGCCTCATGTCATGTTTTACTTTTTCAGCAGTAACTAATGTTGTATACCTCACTAGATAGCTAATAAAATGAGGATTTGAACAATAATAAAAACATTGAATATCATGGAAACATTTCGAAAAAAAATTGCCTTCTAATGAAGGCAATTTTTTTTCAATAGTCTTTGAAAAAACGAATTTCTGGTATTTGCGAATGAATTTTAAGTCACTCACGCATGAACGCCCTTTTCTTGAATATTTTTACGTCCAGTTATCTGTGAAAAAGCATCAGTTACCATTTTCAAAAGAAACCTTAGATGTATTTTTTTTTCTTTAAATGGAATAATAAGTATAAGTATGCAACGCCATCTCGTAGAGCGAATTGAGTTACGGCCCCCAGGTATTTGAATATATCCAAAGCCAATAGATGGCGTTCCGTGTTAAAAATTACGTAGCGTAAATATACATTTTTTTATGATTTTTTTTTTCATTTTTTGATTAATCGGGACATTTAGCGTCCCGATCAGGTACAAATCAAACAGACCCCTGAAAATCGGGACGTCCCGCGCAAATCGGGACACCTGGCAACACTATTTATGAATAACTTAAAATTCGTCGGATTCATATTGTGGCGTAATAGTGTGACCTGCGAGCATCCATTAAATTCTAATTTGCTCTGTTTCTTTGTTCATTGTTGTCGCATATTTTAATTATTTATTGAAAATTTTAAATTTTTTCTAAAATATCGAATTTTAAGACTAAAGTACGATTTTATTTTATAACTAGCTGTGCCCCGCGGTTTCACCCGCCGCTTCTGACCTGTTTTGTTTTTGCCCGGCTCCTATTGGTCACAGCGTGATGTTATACAGCCTATAGCCTTCCTCGATAATATGAGTATCCAACATTAAAAGAATTTTTAAATTCGATCTGCAACCCTAAATCCCGATTATTTTGACCTCATGTACCGATTTACAACAAATCGGACCTGGCAACACTATTCATAAACGAAAAAAAAATATTCGAAGGGGAATTCAAAAAAAAAAAAAGTCGCGAGCGGCGAAACTTTTTTTTTAACTTTCTTCTCTACTCCTCTAGGATCTCAATAAAAAAGTTCCATGAAAATCCGACCACTGTAAACTTCGTTCCACCTTTTGAGTATATTTTGTCTAATTGCACTCGGCTATTCCCAAAACCATAAAGGAGATTGGCATGAACCCATGTATTTTCAGTATCACATACGGGCTTACCGTTTCATAGAATGATTATATGGATTTGAATGCTACAATAGAGTATAACAAAATATGTAATGGTAAGATATACATTAGAGTTGGGGATATTAAATTGATTTATACATAACCTCAAAATGGACCACGAAAAATAATACGTAGAAGTACCTACCTACTTAATGTAAACCAAGGCAGACCCTTTTAATCATACATTTCAATCAGATAAAGTGGATAGATTGTACTTTATTAACTACTAGCTGTTGCCCGCGACTTCGTTCGCGTGGAAATTTTGGTGTGCATGTGTGAGACTGCCACGTTGGTCTAGTGGTCGCAAGCGCGACTACTAAGCTTGGGGACCGATTCCCGGGTCGGGCAGTGTTAAAAAAAATGTTTATTTCAATTACATAAAGTTATCACACAAATGATTTGGAAGATCACCTTTTAAGCAAGGAGATGCTTGTTTTAGGGGGCATCCATTAATTACGTGAGGCGATTTTTCGACCCCCCTCCTTCCCTGGTGGGAGGTCGTGAGATTTGGCTTGACCCCCTCATCTCCCTCCTAATCTCACGTGAGATTTATCAACATGAGATTGGGTGATATTTGGCGCGAATCTGGATTTGTGCCCGGTTGATGGCAATAGGCTCACCCCCTACTACATGGGACTTCAATATAACTGGCGAAATGTGTGTGTACGATTAGGTACACGTCTGCCCAAACCTTCGGGGCTTTAAGGCGTGACGTTATGTTATGTGTGAGAACTGACTGCCAGATCAAAAGGTGATAATGTACTGATGACTACAAAAGGCGTCCTTTTGTGTGCTGTAATTCTGGGCGGCAGAGGTCCGAAACAAAATTAAACGGCGTTGAGGCGACGATATGGCTTCAAAAATCGGTGTATTTTGGCACTATACATACAACTTTTTTTCAAAGTGAACCTTGTTTAGCGCTTTTTATTCTAATACCGTTCTGTATACAACATTAAATGACTTTTTGCGAGAGCCCTTAGACCTCTTTAATTCGGCCCTGTCGCAAAATTCGTTCTTAGCGAACGTCTACTAACTATAAACTATCTCACTGCCAAATATCAAGTTTGGAGCACAAAAAGTTAAGGACTTTCATCCAAACTTGCGAGAGCCCTTAGTCCTCTTTAACCCGGCGCTGTCGCAAAATCCGTTCTAAGCGAACGTCTACTAACTATTAACTACCTCCCTGCCAAATTTCAAGTTTATAGAACACAAAATGAAGGACTTTCATACAAACTTGTGAGAGCCCTTAGACCTCCTTAATCCGGCCCTGTCGTAAAATGCATTCTACTAACTATAAACTACCTGCCTGCCAAATTTCATCTTTATACGTCAAGCGGTTTTCGACCTTTCGCTTTCATATATTTAGATAGATTTCTCATTATTAAACCTCTCTTTCAGTACCAAACTTTTAGTGCAAAGAGTAAAGACAAAAGGAAACAAAAACTGAATCAAACAAACAAAGTCACCGGCTTCTGAAGCTAAAGTTATTTTTCACTTTTTTGTGTTTTTGAAGGCGGTTTTATTTTTTGCAAAAAAGTTTTTTATTTTTCCATTTTTAGTTGTAATATCCTATACAATTAATATTTGCTATGCATTTATTTTATATTGTCAACAAAAATAAACAAATCTGGTTATACTGCACACATCTGTGTACACCCTCGGAGCATACAGGCGGTATGTTAGGATATTGTGTAAACAATAAACATCTAAGCGATTGCAGCAATCACGGCAGATTTGCTGCCTAATTTTGTTGAGTTCCATTGTACCTATATCTCCGAATATCAGCATCAGATCTTCACCAAATTTAAACGGGGCCAGCGCCGCCGAATAATATTCTTCCAAATAAAAAAGATATCATTGAAATAGGTTCTCTGTTGGCAAAGGTATCGCTGAACTTACACACAATGATGATTACCAGGCATAATGCCTGCGAGTATGTCCTATGTGTATATGCCTATACAATTTACAAAATTCCCTTGATTTCTCCAGGATCCCAACATCAGATCCTGACCTGATGACCATGGGACCACATGTGAAGTATACTGTATCAATCAATGCCCATAAAATTTGAGGGTTGCCCTTAATTTTCCTGGGACCCCATCATCAGATTCTGACTTGATGACAATGGGACCACATCAGGAGTATAGACTTTCGAATAAAAAAAAATTCAAAACCTCCTCCTTTTTTGAAGTCGGTTAAAAATTGTCAAAGGAGTTTTGGTGAAACATTGGATAACCGTTAACAATACATGTCATGGTAATAGGCTTATCCCCAACAAAATGGAACTGAGCATACCTAATTATCAAAATGTGGTTGCACTGTACACATCTGCGTAGCCCCTCAGAGCATACAGGCGCGATATTATGTTATGGTGTTGTGTAAACAATAAACATCCAAATGATTGCAGCAATCACGACAGATTTGCTGTCTATTATTGAAGAGTTCCATTGATATCTCCGAAGATCACCATCAGATCTTCACCAAATAAAAAATGGGACCATTACGAAATAATATTCTTCCAAACAAAAAAAGAATCATCAAAATCGGTTCACAATTGGCGAAACTAAAACCTATTTACGTAAATTATTTTTATCATAGAAATCGCGCATGAGGTTACCAACTAAATTTTAAATATTAATATCTTTTGCGTCTGTTGGTCGATTTTGATGAAATAAACGCTAAATAATACCCAGAACAATGCTTCTTATTTTGTAATATTTGCAATAATAATAAAATTCGGTAAACGGTTTATTTAATCTTATCTCGCTCCGATACTGGGCTTAAACATGCAACTTTATATAGTCCGCCTCCGATCCCGCCGGGCGCGGCGTTCCCGCCAGCAAATAACAGCAAGCTCTTAAACACAACCGCTTTGTTAACTCTGACGTTCCACCAATTTCTTACACTCACTGCGCACGCAAGTCCCTACTTAAGTACGTGTTTACCTACAATAAAGACAACAGATAAAAAATGAGATCGTCCTGCAAATATAGAGGATTACTGCTGAAGTGTCTCGGAAAAGATTAACAGACTCGAACATTTAAATCGCAATTCATGCACCTCTTAATTTAACACAAACATAAAAGATGCCTCCACCACAAGAGTCTGAATAACGAGATTCCCGGGGTCTTTGTTTTATATTCAAATACAATTTACTTAATTAGACGCGAAGTATCTCTTGAAAGAATAATGCGAGTTGCCTGAAGCAAGATAAGCTTGGGGCGTGGAGGAGTCGTGCAACAACGGGAAGCAGCATTTTAATAAATATCATGTAAGAGACTGGCTTTACGGTAAAACTTCACCAAAGATGTTCATAAAGCGAGATTAGGTACTGTAGCACTAGGCATTATTTTAGCGTCGTATTTCAGCATTAAATTCTGCCAGCCGTATTAGATATCTAAGGAGCGTTCGTGGTGACGAGTCGGGACAACTGTTTAGCAAGTTACCGCAAACTCGAACATCTGAACCTGAATGTAATTGGAGCTGTAGTTCAATTAAATGTTGACAAAGGAACAATGTGCTCACTCAGGGTACTAAATTTTCATTTGATGAATCTTGTTTGTTCGCGTCGAAGGACAAGACGTCAAGAATATTGGCCGCAAGGTCGTGTACTGATATCTGAATTATATCTCGCCAGGTAGGCGCTAGGCACTACAAACCTTAGCTGCGGACTGAAAAAAAGAAAAGCATTAAGTTTATTAAGCTGTAAACTGACCGTAAAGCGTAACATTCAGGTCAATAGGTGCTTAGCGCGAAATCCAAGGTACAAACTACTTAGGTACTTTATATACATATAATAAAATCGTAGACTTTCCGTATCTGTACATTACATATTTTTACAAAAAAATCACAGGAAGGTGCTAGAAATAAGTAGTAGAAAGTAAAAAAATATTTTTTTAAATTTTTGTCTGTTTGTCGGTTTGTCGGTTTGTCGGTTTATCGGTTTGTCTGTTCGTTTGTGCGCGCATCACGTAAAAACCCCTCATTATATTCCAAATCGAAATATTACAAAATAAGAAGCATTGTTCTGGGTATTATTTAGCGTTTATTTCATCAAAATCGACCAACAGACGCAAAAGATATTAATATTTAAAACTTAGTTGGTAACCTCATGCGCGATTTCTATAATAAAAATAATTTACGTAAATAGGTTTTAGTTTCGCCAATTCTGAACCGATTTTGATGATTCTTTTTTTGTTTGGAAGAATATTATTCCGCGATGGTGCCATTTTTTATTTGGTGAAGATCTGATGGTGATCTTCGGAGATATCAATGGAACTCTTCAATAATAGACAGCAAATCTGTCGTGATTGCTGCAATCGCTTGGATGTTTATTGTTTACACAACACCATAACATAATATCACGCCTGTATGCTCTGAGGGGCTACGCAGATGTGTACAGTGCACCCACATTTTGATAATTAGGTATGCCCAGTTCCATTTTGTTGGGGCCTATTACCATGACATGTATTGTTAACGGTTGTCTAATGTTTCACCAAAACTCCTTTGATAATTTTTAACCGACTTCAAAAAAGGAGGAGGTTCTACGTTCGACTGTATGTATTTTTAATGTTCACCGACTTCTCCGCCAATCGTCGACCGATTTTGAAAATTCTTTTTTTATTCGAAAGTCTATGCTCCTGAGGTGGTCCCATTGTCATCAAGTCAGAATCTGATGATGGAGTCCCAGGAAAATTAAGGGCAACCCTCAAATTTTATGGGCATTGATTGATACAGTATACTTCCCATGTGGTCCCATGGTCATCAGGTCAGGATCTGATGTTGGGATCCTGGAGAAATCATGGGAATTTTCTAAATTGTATAGGCACACATACTCGCAGGCATTATGCTTGGTAATCATCATTGTGTGTAAGTTCAGCGATACCTTTGCCAATAGAGAATCTATTTCAATGATTTCTTTTTTATTTGGAAGAATATTATTAGGCGGCGCTGGCCCCGTTTAAATTTGGTCAAGATCTGATGCTGATCTTCGGAGATATAGGTACAATAGAACTCAACAAAATTAGGCAGCAAATCTGCCGTGATTGCTGCAATCGCTTAGATGTTTATTGTTTACACAATATCCTAACATAACGCCTGTATGCTCCGAGGGTGTACACAGATGTGTGCAGTATAACCAGATTTGTTTATTTTTGTTGACAATATAAAAGAAATGCTAGCAAATATTAAATGTATAGGATATTACAACTAAAAATGGAAAAATAAAAAACTTTTTTGCAAAAAATAAAACCGCCTTCAAAAAAGTGAAAAATAACTTTAGCTTCAGAAGTCGGTGACTTTGTTTGTTTGATTCAGTTTTTGTTTCCTTTTGTCTTTACTCTTTGCACTAAAGATTTGGTACTGAAAGAGAGGTATAATTATGAGAAATCTATCTAAATATATGAAAGCGAAAGGTCGAAAACCGCTTGACGTATAAAGATGAAATTTGGCAGGCAGGTAGTTTATAGTTAGTAGACGTCCGCTAAGAATGCATTTTACGACAGGGCCGGATTAAGGAGATCTAAGGGCTCTCGCAAGTTTGTATGAAAGTCCTTCATTTTGTGTGCTATAAACTTGAAATTTGGCAGGGAGGTAGTTAATAGTTAGTAGACGTTCGCTAAGAACGGATTTTGCAATAGGGCCGGATAAAGGAGATCTAAGGGCTCTCGCAAGTTTGTATGAAAGTCCGTCATTTTTTGTGCTACAAACTTGAAACTTAGCAAGGAAGTACTTTATAGTTAGTAGACGTTCGCTTAGAACGGATTTTGCGACAGCGCCGGGTTAAGGAGGACTAAGGTCTCTCGCAAGTTTGGATGAAAGTCCTTAACTTTTTGTGCTCCAAACTTGATATTATTTGGCATTGAGGTAGTTTATAGTTAGTAGACGTTCGCTAAGAACGGATTTTGCGACAGGGTCGAATTAAAGAGGTCTAAGGGCTCTCGCAAAAAGTCATTTAATGTTGTATACAGAACGGTATTAGAATAAAAAGCGCTAAACAAAGTTCACTTTGAAAAAAAGTTGTATAGTGCCAAAATACACCGATTTTTGAAGCCATATTGTTGCCATTTTGTTTCGGACCTCTGCCGCCCAGAATTACAGCACCCAAAAGGACGCCTTTTGTAGTCATCAGTACATTATCACCTTTTGATCTGGCAGTCAGTTCTCACACATAACATAACGTCACGCCTTAAAGCCCCGAAGGTTTGGGCAGACGTGTACCTAATCGTACACACACATTTCGCCAGTTATATTGAAGTCCCATGTAGTAGGGGGTGAGCCTATTGCCATCAATCGGGCACAAATCCGGACTCCTTAGCTGCTACTCTATCACCCAATCTCATGTTGATAAATCTCACGTGAGATTAGGAGGGAGATGAGGGGGTCAAGCCAAATCTCACGACATCCACCAGGGGAGGAGGGGGGTCGAAAAAACGCCTCACGTAATTAATGTATGCCCCCTAAAACAAACATCTCCTTGCTTAAAAGGTGATCTTCCAAATCATGTGTGTGATAACTTTATGTAATTGAAATAAACATTTTTTTTTAACACTGCCCGACCCGGGAATCGGTCCCCACGCTTAGTAGTCGCGCTTGCGACCACTAGACCAACGTGGCAGTCTCACACATGCACACCAAAATTTCCACGCGAACTAGTTTACATAATATATTATTAATAAGGTAAAAAACAGCGACCTTTACCTAAAGCCGGACAAAAAGATGGAAGAAAAATAAATAAAGCCGTCAATCTGCCTTTTATTTATTCAAGTAATATGTAGGTAAAACAAATAGTATAAAGCTGTACTACGTAGTGGGTGTCTGCCCACGCAGCGTTGCTTGCGAAGGTAACCAGAACATTTTCCACGAGGGTCAAATTAAATGGTACTCTATTTTCAAGAGGTTTTCGTATTCTATTACACTGAAGTGTAGGATGTTTGTTTGTATAATTTTCAGTTTCACAAGGTCCCTGAGCTGACCTTTGGAAAATCTAACCAAAGGAAAAATTGAATAATGTTTCACCCTTAACGAAGCGGGTTCCCAAGTTGACCTTTTAAAACAAACTATACACAAAAAAGTAATGCCCTCATTTTGTTAATTTATTTGTGTGATGCAGAGTTCACATTATTGTGTTGGTTCATACATAATATGCTTTAAAGAGTAATTTGTGGAATGCATTATTGTTAAATTCGCCACAAAATTAACAGAGCAGGCATTTTCATTATTCCTCGTATATTATATTTCTTCGTTGCAATGGGGACGATAACAAAACCTTCCGGATGGCACTTTGTTACTAAGATCCGAGTAATGTCCGATCTAGATATGCGATAGCCGGATAAAGGTACTTCCATAGCCGTCCAAGTTTTACGGGGAAAATGGGAAAAACATTTACAACCAGTGAATATACTTGTAAAGTACCTAAGTAGTTTGTACCTTGGATTTCGCGCTAAGCACCTATTGACCTGAATGTTACGCTTTACGGTCAGTTTACAGCTTAATAAACTTAATGCTTTTCTTTTTTTCAGTCCGCAGCTAAGGTTTGTAGTGCCTAGCGCCTACCTGGCGAGATATAATTCAGATATCAGTACACGACCTTGCGGCCAATATTCTTGACGTCTTGTCCTTCGACGCGAACAAACAAGATTCATCAAATGAAAATTTAGTACCCTGAGTGAGCACATTGTTCCTTTGTCAACATTTAATTGAACTACAGCTCCAATTACATTCAGGTTCAGATGTTCGAGTTTGCGGTAACTTGCTAAACAGTTGTCCCGACTCGTCACCACGAACGCTCCTTAGATATCTAATACGGCTGGCAGAATTTAATGCTGAAATACGACGCTAAAATAATGCCTAGTGCTACAGTACCTAATCTCGCTTTATGAACATCTTTGGTGAAGTTTTACCGTAAAGCCAGTCTCTTACATGATATTTATTAAAATGCTGCTTCCCGTTGTTGCACGACTCCTCCACGCCCCAAGCTTATCTTGCTTCAGGCAACTCGCATTATTCTTTCAAGAGATACTTCGCGTCTAATTAAGTAAATTGTATTTGAATATAAAACAAAGACCCCGGGAATCTCGTTATTCAGACTCTTGTGGTGGAGGCATCTTTTATGTTTGTGTTAAATTAAGAGGTGCATGAATTGCGATTTAAATGTTCGAGTCTGTTAATCTTTTCCGAGACACTTCAGCAGTAATCCTCTATATTTGCAGGACGATCTCATTTTTTATCTGTTGTCTTTATTGTAGGTAAACACGTACTTAAGTAGGGACTTGCGTGCGCAGTGAGTGTAAGAAATTGGTGGAACGTCAGAGTTAACAAAGCGGTTGTGTTTAAGAGCTTGCTGTTATTTGCTGGCGGGAACGCCGCGCCCGGCGGGATCGGAGGCGGACTATATAAAGTTGCATGTTTAAGCCCAGTATCGGAGCGAGATAAGATTAAATAGCCCCAAACACCTCTAAATGGTAGTGTCGCCTCCTTTGTCTGAGATATTGATCCGATTTGATTACTGCAAGCATAAAGCCGTCTCACGGAATTGGATGGCCACTTATTCATAATCTGCTTAAGATTTTGGAGGGTCAGCCATCTTATTTTATTTATGACCGTTCCGAGTGCGATCTTTCGTGACTTATTATCATAAAGATTCAGGCCTTTTTACCAATATCGCGACGTGGAGTGGTGACGCTGCTTTATTTTATGTTACCGCATTGTTCGCCCTACGGATACTAGAGAGGGATCCTTTTATACTCACATACATAATATTATCTATACATATAAAATTCAAAGTCCTGACTGACTGACTGACTGACTGACTGACTGACTGACTGACTGACTTATATATCAACGCACAGCCCAAACCGCTGGTCCTAGAAACATGAAATTTGGACAGTGTACTCTTTGTGACGAGTAAGTATCCACTAAGGAAGGGTTTTTCGAAATTCCACCCCCAAGAGGGTGAAATGGGGTGTTGAATTTCCTGTGAAACTTTTTATTCTCGGAGGCGATTGACTTGAAAATTTGTGTACATACTCTTTAGTTAAATTTATGAGATACGTGTATCACAGTTTTTCCAAAATCATCCCCCAATTTAAAATTAAACGTCCTGACTGGCTGACTGATATATCAACCCCCAGCCCAAACCACTGATCCTAGAGACATGAAATTTGGACGGTGAATTGATTGTGAAGAGTAGATATCCATTAAGAAAGGGTTTTTTTAAATTCCACCCCTAAGAGGGTGAAATGGGGTGTTGAATTTTATGTGGAACTTTTTATTCTCGGAGTCGATTGACTTGAAAATATGTATACATACTCTTTAGTTAAAATTATGAGATACGTGTATCACAGTTTTTCCAAAATCATCCCCCAATTTAAAATTCAATGTCCTGTCTGGCTGACTGATATATCAATGCACAGCCCAAACCGCTGGTCCGAGAGAAATGAAATTTGGACGGTGTATTCTTTGTGAAGAGTAGGTATCCACTAAGAAAGGGTTTTTTGAAATTCTACCCCTAAGAGAGTAAAATGGGGTGTTGAATTTTCTGTGAAACTTAATATTTGCTGGGTCGATTGACTCGAAAATTGATGTTCACACTCTTCAATTAAAATTATAAGACATGTGTATCAGTTTTTCCAAAATCATCCCCCAATATAGTTAAATAGGGCTTCGAAGCTCACGTAGAAGGGGGCATGCCGCGCAGCGTTGCGTGGGGCGTGCGGGGCGCGGGAGTATTTACCTATTACTAAGTAGGTAGGATTTTTCTGAGGTAGACGTGTCTGTGAATATGGTTTATTCCACCGATTTTCGCGTTGGCTCGCGATACGGGACATTGATATTAAATATTATGTCTATAAATAGATTCCTTATAAATCATTTGATTGGTGTCCCGGTGTCCAATCTCAAACCAAGATATTTCACATATGTAATTTAATTGATATTACTATGAACAAATATTTGCAATAGCAAGTACACGTAAATCTATGTATGTACTATACATACATAGATTACTTATTATCCCAGAAGTAAGATTCCGTGGGCAATTATAAATATTAAAATATTAAACAAACCGACAAACCGACAAACCGACAAACAGACAAAAATTTAAAAAAATATTTTTTTACTTTCTACTAATTATTTCTAGCACCTTCCAGTGATTTTTTTGTAAAAATATCTAATGTACAGACACGGAAAGTCTACGATTTTATTATATGTATAGATAGAAGGATTTTTGTGTTAAGCACTAGTAAGATTTTAAAGTAGGGTGTTCTAAGTTGAGATAAGAAAACGGCAATTATAGATAAGAAGATTTTGAATTATTTTAGGCCATCCAATTGCTATGACGTCACTTACAATAGTAATAACGTACCGTTTGCGGGATTCGAATCCGCATCCTAGATGGTCCATGGTCCATCCACAAGATGGTTGTCAATAGGATAAAAGATAATAAATAATTTAAAATAGAATAGGTAAAAAAATAAAACCATAGTATTTATAATAACTTTTTATTCTAATGATAACAATATTATAAAGTTATTTTCAATCACCACGCATCGACGTATGTTGTCAGGGACATGAAAACGTTCAGAGTTGCGACATCCACTAAATAAGCAGTGCCTGGGTGCTTCTGGTACTCTTCTTAAGTTGGGCAGAGTGATTGTCTGAGCTCGAAGTTGGTTTTCGTGTCTTCACAGAAGTTCTTGTTGTGGTTGTTCCCAACAAGTTACGCAAATTGGTTCATAACCTGTTAAAACAATTCAATACTTTATTTTGACGCATATAAACTTTTTATTGCCTTGAAATCGGATTCCTCTATAATCCTGCTAATATACTTCTAATTATGGCCCGCCCCAGTAAGTATAGACTCTTTTCCGACTATCACCATTAATAATAATATTAAAAAATAGACAGGTCCATCTAGGTGAAGTTATTCAACACCAGCAATCAGCATCCTCCCTATCTTAACGTCTCTTTTTCTTTGAGTGTGTCATTCTTCCAGAAAATAATAGAGAAAAAAACATAGAAAGCAAAAATATGTCATACATACCTGACATGGCTGTATCCTCTGGTTAATTATTGCAACTATCTGGGTTTCCTCCTCTGATGCATGATTGATATGACTCTCAGTCTCAATCACTGAAGTACCACAAACAATACAGGTATGTTGCAGCTGATGCATTCCTATCGCCCAGCAAGAATTGCATACATAATCAGAAGTGTTGATCTAAAAACAATGTTTGTTCAGAAAATAGTAGTCATAAAAACTGTGGCCAATATTATAGTTGTCTTTTTTTTATGTTATAGCAACGTGGTGGCTCAAAATAAGAGTTCACACTTCATTTATAGATGCAGAAAACATTACACATATCACAAAGAACGAATTATGCAGGGTTTAAACATAAAACACAAAAAAAATCCTGACGTAAATATATTTTTTTGTATTTGACATAAGTGACAGCTGTGTTGCCAAATATTGATTAACAATCGATTCGAATCGATTAAAATCATCGAATCAATACGAAATTAATGTAGTGAAAGCAATGCTATTTAAATTATAATTATGTTTTTTAAAGTGAGCATATATTCTCGAATCAAATCAATCTACTTTATTTTTATTTAATGAACAATATTTGGACGAAAGATACTTTCCAAAACATACATAATACTTGTGGAATTGCTTTGGCCGTCTATTCGTCTATTTAAATCAATTTTTTTGAATAAACGATTTTTTTCTTCTTCACTAAAGTGATCATCGATTTGGGTTTATTATATGGCAACACTGACGACGTCATACATTTAATTGGTTCTATTTTATGCGTTTTGTTTTGCATTAATGCGTTTTGTTTTTGCATCCTAAAATCATGGTTTTCTAATTACTCCCAACAACTAAAAAAACATTTTAGCTTGAAAAATAACTACAGCTATAAGACCTTTAATTTGCATATAACTAGATTTTGAAACGTTTGAATTTGATGAGATACCCAAGTAACCAATCTCCTTTATGGTTAAAAAGTTGGGTTAGGTTAGGAGACGTGAGACCTGAAATTTAGCTACAGATTGAATTTGTAAAAATACAAAAAAAAATCCTAGGTTTATACACAGGAGCTGTGCTGAGATTTATATTAAATTAGCTTTTAGCTCAGAACAATAACTAAAGGTTTTAAGAATAAACTTTTTCAAATTTTTACAAAATCTTGATATAGTTTTCTTTTTTAAATGTGGCCATGGCGCGTGGTCGCGCCATCGAAACGCACACTCAAGGAACTTACATACCGCATACTACATTGTGTAACTCCATCTATTGTACGGATTGTAACTCTGTCATGGAACTGATCTTTTCAGAGCTTCAGCTATTGCCCGCTAGATGGCGTACATTCACTGCAGAATGTTCTAGAACAAAGCTTGTCAAGCTTTACGTTCATGCCGAGGCGCTAGTAGTTTCCGGTTCATATTCTACTTAAATTATTATTATTCTGTTCCATTGTTCAAGTTGCAAGGTCTGATTACCGATCATTTTGTAATTTGTTGTGCTGGTAATCCTCAGGATAGTGAGTGTGAATCAGTGTGAATGGATTTCTCCCAAAGTAAGAAGTATTCTGCTCTGTTTAATCAAGAGATAGTAGGAGACTGGATAACGCAAGGAGAGGACAAACTAAAAACATTACCTCTGCAACGAAATGAGTGACCGGGCAAGGCTATACCTATAATAGTTTAGTGTAGTGTGGAGTAGTAGTAAATAGTGGACAATCATTTATTTGTAAGTATTGTGGTTTTTTTGTGGTGGTGTGGTGTGGTTTTTGTTGTTGTTTAAAACAACAGTAAATTGATGTTATTACAGTCGAATGCTAAATTAATTCTAGTATCATGCTTATGTAAGCGCCCTCTATGGTAATTTTGGTAAAATCATGTTACCCTGCAATCAACAACAGAGGGCACTGTTTTCCATAATTAGGAAGACTGTTTGAATTTTATTTTCTGTTTTTTTTTTGTCCCGAACGATAAAATTAACCTGATAATGTTTTAAAAATAAAATTAAAATAGATAAATACGTTAAGTTTGTCAAAGACCTGCCTGCAGCAATTCTGAGCTCTAAGGGAGTTGTTGATTATCAGTTTGCTCTATAAACACCGTTAAAAGCAAAAATGTGGATGTACTTGAAAACGACTATAAATAATAATCATCCCCACGTATGTACAACCTGCTCGGCGGACATTTTTCCTCTAGATGGCACTAAAGTCAAACATTTAATTGTATGTCTAATGGGAATAAAACTGCCTCTTGCTCACTAACTTCTGATTGCCACTCATGGACTTAGTATAATAAACTGGACTGAGCACTCTACCAGAAAAACTTGACGAGAGAGATATTTATAACAGAGCCCTTTGTCTCTTTCTAATAGGATGACCAAACATTTTTATAACAAATAAGAAACTTCGTTTTGACAGAGATACTTTGTGTCCGGATAAGACGTCAACGGTTACATTAAATAGTCAAATAATAATTTATGAGAAAAAAAAATAAGAATTTCGTTGGAACAAAAAAAGAATTTCGTTTCCTTTTCATGCTCTTTTTCCGTTTGCTCTGCAGAATTGGTGTTTGGTTTGGGTATTCAATTGGAGGGAATAAAATTGAAAGTGTGTGACAAACATTTATTAAAATTAAACATGGTTAAAAACAGAATTGTTTTGTGGAGTTTCTGCCGTAAGCTAATCTTACTGCCTAAGTGTCTCAATGCATTACATGTCGCATGATGGAATATTCTTATATTTAAATACGAATTTGCCAATGAATCAGAATCAGAATATTTATTTTTGAAACAGGTATTTACATAAAAGTCTTAGCTTAATTTTGTTTTGCCGTGAAGGCGTACAATGCTTTTACTAGTTGTAATTCGGGTCGTTCTTTATCTATACTTGATATTATAAAGAGGTAAAATTTGTTTGTATGTAGGGGGTAATCTCCGGAACTAATGATCCAATTCTAAAAATTCTTTCACTGGCAGAAAGCTACATTATTCGTGAGTGCTATAGGCTATAAATTATTTTTATATCATGCAAATTAGCCGAGCTATCACAATTTTCGCGGATGAAGTCGCGGGTGGAGTGCTAGTCCGTTATGCATTGGATAGAATGTGGTGGACTAATTAGATGATTGAGTCTTGAATAAAATATTTGTTTTAATCGCATCAGACTTTTGAAAAAATTCTGAAGTAGGTAAGGGCGCACAAAATTTGAACAAATCGTAGTCATCAATACGGAACTTTTAAAGGGAAAAATTGTTCAACACCGTCCTGAAGAGTTACTTCCTGAAACCTTATGAAGAATTAACTTCGGCGTTGTTATCTCTGTGAAACGAAGCTGAAGATGTCAACAACCTCGCGAGCCAAGTCAAGATACTTGATTAGCTTATCTTTCTCGGCTTTCGCGAGGTTCTCGTCATGCGGGACCGTTATGTCAACAATCATTGCGCGCCGCTTTGATCGATCCACCACACCACCACTATATATCAGGCTTATTGGCTACTATAGTCCTGTCAGTGATGATGGATTGATCCAAGTACAATGTGATATTGCCATTTATGAGAACTGGGTCGGGTACATACCTATAGTACGGCACTTCCAGTTGATGGATAATCCTGGCTACAAGGTTGTGTCTATGCAAGTACTCTCCGTTAGCCAGACAAGAACACCCGGACATAATGTGACGGATTGATTCGCCTGGACGGGGGCATGCCCGACAAATGTCAACCGTGCCGTTCTTCACAATAAATCTCCGGTAGTTATTCGTCATCATAACTTCATCCATAATTGCACAGACAAAACCTTCGATTTCTCCGAAAAGGTCCCCGGAACGTAGCCAGGCTACGGACGCTGATAGGTCTACATCGGGCACATGCAAGGCCCGGAAAAAGCGTCCGTGAAGCTCCTTACTCTGCCATACTTCCCTGCGGTCGTTAGTGTCAAGCACTACAGGTTTGCGCCAGTTCTCTTTAGCCAAGGAGAGCGGGGTGAGGTCTTTGTCCACCGCAACCATATCTCGATGCATCCCCACATCGGTTTGTAGGAAATATTCGCTGGAGACTGCATATCTCGCGATTGTGGTGACTGGTGAGTCTTAGCGTTTAAAAAACCTCGACCCCCACACATCCGCGGGACATACAGTCTCATAACCGAAGGACGTGGGTGATGCATTCGATATGCAAAAACAATTTACAGACATTCCTAACCAGGGCATCTGGTTCTGTTTGAGTCCATTTGAGTATGCCGAAAGAGTACATCAAAACCAGCATGACCCAAGTACCCAACCGTTGAAGGCACGCACCTTATTTCCGCCTGATAAAAGACTAATATAATATCATTATTATCAAACAGGGTGAATTTTTTAAGTGACCATTATATCGTCGGCAAACCGAAGGTGAGAGATGTACTCGCCCTCTGATACCTAGCCCTCTCTAGTCCACAACCTTAAAGACATCCTCCAGTGCATCGGTGAACAGTTTCGCAGATATGACGTATCCCTCAATGATAGATTCCGAAGTCTGGTCCTGAAGTCGGACTGACATGGTGGCTTTTTGTACAAACACTTCAACACCTCGATTAACCGATAGTTGATTTGGTACCTTTGGAGCGACTGCAGTACAGCCCAAGTCTCGATCGAATCGAAGGCTTTCTCGTAGTCCACAAACGCTAAACAGAAAGGCAGATAATAAGTAATCCTAATTTACTACAATAACTTTTAATCATTACTTCCAACTCTTTCAAATGTTTGGTATTTTATCTACTGGGTAAATTATTTTTTCCCGTGTGGTTTCGGGTAGTAAAACCGAATCACCTTATCACTCGTCATGTGGGTGTGATAAAAAAATAAAGGTCAAGGGAACAGCTGGAGTACTCTGTTGAACTTCTCTGTGCGGTATGCTCACCTCACCTCTAAGCCGGTTACCGTGTCGACTGCTGCAAGGTTAGTAGAGAGCCTAGTGGCGAGCGTACCTGTTGTCTGGGTCCGGGCACCACCAGACTACCTCTGCCTGGGCACTGCAGACTGTGAACAATTAATTCCTTGCTGGTCGTGGGAATCTAATTTATCCAGTTGACCGCAAGCACGCGAAATCATGCATTTTTTTCAAAAAGAACAACCGACTTCAAAAAAGTACTAAAAAGTAGAAAATAGCTACTTTCGGAAGTCGGTGGGAAAAATAGTAAATATTTAAAAAAAAAAATAAGTTTTCAAAAAAGTTTATGTATATTAAAATTACTATAATACCTTTTGTTGAGCTAGTTAATTTAATTAAAATCTACATAAAAAATCAAGTACATCACTCGCCATTGGTTTGGCAACAACTAGCCAACTGTTGAAAAATATGGAGCACTCAATTGATTAGAAGTGTGTGAAGGTTGAACTGTACTGAACGCCGACGCTTGCAGTAGGTTTCATGAAGTGGTTCTATTCTAACTTACGCAACCACCAATGAAGAAAGCTCAGTTAAACTCCAAGTTTACCTGCGTGATTGAATCAGGAACAAGGACAACTTAAATGTATAGACGTTTATAGAAACTTTAGAATCGATGCTCAAAAATTTCACTACAAACCGATAGGAACAACTACATGTATAAACCACATGCAAGGTGGACTGATGACTATGGTCAAGGTTGTGGATATCTACTGGTGTGGGCATCATGCACTAGTCGTTGCAGATTAGCTGTTTTGAGAAAAATAAAACCGGACAAGTGCGATGCAAATCGGACTCGCATACCGAGGGTTCCATGCAAACTTGTGTGTTGTCGCTCACGGAAATCAGGTCTCTGAAGTTCATAAGCTCTTAAGAAAAAAAAAATCTAATATATATTGATATACGTCACGGCCAATTCTCCAATTGCAAATGTGTGATCGCAAAAATATTTTATGTAATATAACTACAGATTAACGATTTTTGTATTATTTTACTTTGCTAGTACTGTAAGGACCTAGCTCATACCAAATTTTGTGATTTTATTTCAACGGGAAGCACCTTGCGGATTTTTATTTACTTGCGAATGAGCAAATTATGCGACATAAATTGCCATATTTTTTTGCTGTATTGACTAAGAAGCTTAGTATTGATTTCAACTTGATACCACCCCGTCATGAACTGTCTAGCCTCTTTCCCAACTATGTAGGGGTCGGCTTCCAGTCTAGACGGGTGCATCTAAATACCAGTATCTTACATGGAGCGACTGCGTCTACCTCCACAACTTAGTTATTACTGGGTAATACGAAACCCCATGGTAAGACTGGTTGTCACACTTTCGGGCCACTGACTACCTGTAACGACTGTTAAGTTCTACAATTGACTGTGGGGACCACCGATATTCACAAACGCAAAGGCGCTACTAAGTTAAAGCTAAATTAGTAGCTTCATAACCTCTAAATACTTTTATTTAATAAATTGCATTTCGAGAAATCAGTCGAAGATTTAAATACGCACTTTCTAAGTTCTAGTTCACAATTAATCCCATAGATGGCGCTAGTCTCTTCTGCCAATCGATAATGATAATCTGTAATGATTATGATTTTAATGTAATAACAGCCCATAGATGGCAGGACCGTCAATTTTATCATGGATGAGAATTATAAGTTGGTTATCAACTATATTAAATAATAATCTTTGCTGTAGTCTTGCAGCGACAGATAAATATAAATAAAATAGCGACGCATTTTGTCACAATTTTATAAAATATAATATAAAATATAAAAAAATTATAACACATTTAGTACGCATACGTACTAAATGTGTTATATTTTTTTTTTGCATACTAAATGTGTTATAATTTATAGCAGACTGCAATTAGACAAAAAATACTCAAAATAAGGAACGAAGGAGGTCGGATTTTCATGGGACTTTTTATTAAGTTCTTGGAGGTGTGCAGAAGAAAATAAAAAAAAAACTCTCCTTCCGAGATTTTCTTTTTCCGTTTTTGAATAACTTGACATTCGACGAATTTATATTGTGGCGTAATATTGTGACCTGTGTGCATTCATATAACGCCAATTTGGTCTGTTTATTTATTCATTGTTGTCGATTAATGCATTTCATGATGATTTCCTGATATTTGCGAATGAATTTTTGTTTATTCCCCCCGCCCCCGTTCCCGTTGTTTAAGGAAATTAATAAAAAAAAGTCCTAAGAAAATGTGATCATACTTCGTTCCACCTTTTTGACTAATTGACTTCGACTTATACATTTTGCACAAAACTTACGGTGCATGTTTAAGAAAGATGCGTAAGGGTAGCCCGCGAAATTGCAGGTAAGTGGCAGGCTGTATGTTGAACAAAATATGTAGTAGTACAAAATAAGTAGTATAAACACGCATGTATTTATAGAATTATAATCATTAAAATCATCAAAACCGTCTAAGTTCATTTAATCCCATTGAATGACTTTTTCAAGAAATAATTATATTGATGATTTGAATTTTGCGTGCTACCCTGGCGCTTCCACCTTAATCTATAGATTGAAGTCGCTAGCTAGTCCTGTGCGCGAGCGATGATAACGAACGCTCTTGCGTCACACTCAAATAGTCTCGTCACAGCTTGTCGACGACTGTTTAATGACTGCCTGGCGCACCACCCTTCCCCGCGCCTCTTGCGTTGTCGCCAACGCCTTTATCATTCTTGTGTGCTTGTGGATGTGAGTGTAGCTATAAATATAATTATTCCCGGTAATGTGAACTTAAGGCACAGAAATAGATAGACTATCTATATCTGTGACTTAAGGTTATTCATTTTGCTTTAGTATCCAGTTTAGGCCGTTCTACACGCACCTCCGTTTGCTTTCTGTGTGCTCTTTTACCGCTTTTCATCGTAAATAATTTTTAAATAAACCGCACAATGTAAAGGTATTGGAAGCAGGAAATTACCTATTACTATAGTAATGTAAAAAATGGAAACGTTTTTCTTCACAGATGGGTGTTATTAACGACCCGGTTTTAAAAAAGATAAATGACTTCGGGTTCAATTGTTTAAATTAATTGTTTACAGCTCCATCTATTCGAACTTGCCTAAACTAAGTGCACGGAAAATTGTTCGATACAAACAAAATAGCTATTCGCCACAAGATGGCAGAGTGGTGCTGTTGATGTAATTACAACAAATGACGTACCAAGGACTTGACTGTTTCCGGTTTGAAATCCAATCAGCTTTCTCTTTTTGTATTGGGCGAGGGCACCGAGAGAGTGACACCGACATTGTCTCAATAAAAAAATTGTGGTCGTTTTCGTTTCGTGATCGACGAATAACATAACCTAGCTTTATAATTTTGCAATTATGTTGCGCAGTGAGATTTTCTGTTAACATATTGAACTATTTACTTATCAACATTAAATAATTCCTTTAGCAATTTGAAATCATGCCGCTCAGAGGCAGAATTTGTTTTGCTCTTTAGCCTAAAAACATCTTGTTTTCTTAGTAGTGTTATTGTGTGTAACAGTGTAACTAGGAGTATAACAGACTCCTTTGAAGATTTGAGCAACTGCGTATTTTACGGTGAGTTTACTGAGTTTGCCTGGGACTTCAGAAAAACAACAGCTGTTGTTCTTCTGAGCCCGGAATCATGTTTTATGACATGAGTGTCATGAAATGACAAAACATTTAGGCGGGAAAACTATTTTGTCAACGCTGAGCGATTACAATACCAACTCTATAAAACCTGGCTACAAACTACGATGAAAAGTAGCCTTTGTCATTCTCCAGGTCCCATGCTACCTATCTGTCGAAAGAGAATTCGCCGCGATTCTCTCGCTCATGGAGACGGCCCATAAGAGAGTGTATAGAATTATACGTGACACGACGATAATATCGCCGCGATTCTCTCGCTCGTGGAGACGGCCCCTAAGATAATCTTAAGTAATTTCGGAGATATGATGTTATAAACGTCTCGAATATTATGAGATGTGTGCTCAACTGCCCAGCCATCAATAGCAACCTGCGATATACCAGATAGAATTTTTGAAGAAGAACATTATTTTCTATTATTATAACTAAGGTGACATAGTGATATAAAAGTTGAATTACGAATGTATGAGTCCTAGGCTCACCCTTTCATAGCAACAGTGATATACCATCGGATAAAGCTTCCAAAGAACTAGTAATTAGTGAATATTAAGAAAACATTAGTTAAATGTTTTATTATATGTACAGGTAATGTAACCTACAAGTTTGAACAGTACAACACCCATAACACGCTGACATTTTTGACTTTAGTCAACTTATGTTCTGCTGAAAAATGCCAATCCACCCATGCCATATTTCTATTGTAAGGTCGTCCCAAAACATGTTATTCTCCTTCCTTTAAGAAGGAGAATGACACGTTTTGTAACAGGTACAGTCAGCCCCAAAAATATGTAAAGTTGTTGTTCTTCTTTTATAAAACTTTGCAAGTTGTGTACCATTGTCAGTCTGTGTAGAGGAGTGTGTGTAGGAGGTTTTGGTGAAATTAACTTTTTATTATATTTTGTAGCTTTATATTGTATTCAAAATTATGGAACAATGGTTGTGTCAATAGAATGGTTCCTTGTCCGTGCCTATATCTTTTTGGGGCTGACTGTACAGACAAACAGTTTATATATTAGTATGTATTATATCCTATAGACTATATCTTAACATATAAAAGACAAAAAAATAAAAAAATAAAATTTATTTTACTTACAGAGTGTAGCCATGGAAGTTGACCCGAAGCTTTTTGTCACATGCCGGTTATGTCTTGAAGATTTAGGACAGTACCAGATAGTACCCAGTGTGCAGCAACAAATTAAATATTGCTTTGATATAGAAGTAAGAACTGTTTACTCACATTTTCAATTTATCTGTCTTTTTTTTTATTACTACTGCAATCTAGCTTTCATATTTCAAAGTTGTATTAGAGTGATTCTTGGACAAGAGGGGAAATCCAAATTCATAAGAGGTACCGGGAAAATATCTTAGGAATCTTTAGCTCTTTTTTGATGAAAGTAATTTTGCCATACTACATTTTTAGGTCAAGTAGTAGTCCATAAACATAAGTGAAAGTGACCAATTTTGTTTCATGCCCTTTTACTCTGTTTTGTGTACGGATCATTACAATAACATCATCCTTACATGAAACAGAGTCGATCAGCATCAAAAAACATACAAATTGTATGAAATACCTATTTTCAAGCAAAATTTTACCAATTTCGACTCCGACCCTTGCGAGAAGTTGTTAAATAGCACGGATTCGGATATCCCCTTGTTGTCCTACTTAAGGTGAAAGCGCCAGGGTAACCCGTGAAATTCAAATTTTATTTAATTTATTTAAAAAAAAAAAACATTCATTGGGATTAAATGAACTAGGGTTGTATTGATGACTAGCTGTGCCCCGCGACCTCCGTCCGCGTGAAATTATTTAAAAAATATTGCGTTCCTATTTGAATCGGATTTTGTTACCAATTTGAAGGGTTTCAATTTTTTTGCACGGAACCCTAATTTTATTCTTAAATAATAGCAGCCTTGTTACTCCTTATAACATCAGCTATCTGTCAGTAAAACTCCCGTCAAAATCGGTCCAGCCGTTTCGGAGATTAGCCGGAACAAACACACAGACCGATAGACAAGGCAGACAAAAATTTTAAAAGATGTTATTAGTACGAATGTACTTTCATATGCATTCTGTTAAAAATTGTGTGATTTACAAACACACTTCAATTTTACTTATTTGTGTAGAAGATTTAAATAATTACAATTCTGTATTTTAATCATTATAATCGTATTTTGTTTAACATACAGCCTGAAACTGATCTGCAAATTGCAAAACGTATATTCTTACGTTTTTTTGAATTTGAAGATTTTGTTGAATTTCGCGGGCTACCGTCCTTAAGGGGGAAGCCCCTTAAGGAAATCACTGATGCCCAGATTTTAACAATACTGTCTTGAACTGATTTTCCATGTTTAGTCTAAGAATTCTCATAAGTGAATGTCTAGTGCCTCATTGGTCCTGGGTTCGATTCCCGTGTCGGGCAAAGTGTTATTGGTTTTCTCATCACGAATTTCTCAGTAGCAGTTATAGAGTCAGTATTTGTGTCCGGTTGATGGCAATAGGCCTTAAACATACCGGCGAAATGTGGGTGTGCTATTAGGTACTGTTGACTCTTCTAGTATTACAGGCGTGTGTATTATGTTATGAATGTAATTTTTTTAACTTGACTTATAAGAAGTCCAAACAATTTATCTTCTAATTTCAGGTCGAGCCGTTTGATGGTCTGCCACAATTAATATGTATGAAGTGTAAAGAGAATTTAAACAAGTTCCACACAGTAAAGACCACATACTGTGAGAAGCAAACTAACTTGAGAAACAAGGTTTTGAAAAACGATGTAAGTTCTTATAAACTTTTATTTACTTATCAATCTTGTCATTATACTTTTGAGCATGTTCTTGGGTTCACAAATAGTCAATGCGATAAAAATTCCTTGTTCAAAATGTATTTACCAGAAACTCGTACCAAAACAAAAACATTAATTTTTCACCATGTAAAATATCATTAAAATAAAAAAATATATGTAAAAGTTCATCATTTGTTGAGTTGGACTCTTGCCTAGATGGAACCTCAAATCACATCCCAGTCATACTAACAATCAGTGCCAATGTCTTGAAGAACCAGAGACTGTATAATAATCAGACTAGCTGGAATCTTTTTCGATGCCTTGTTGAGGATTCCCTACAGCTACGAATTTCCTTAAAGAACGAGGACGAAATTGATGATGCAGTCTTAGCGTTCACAGTCGCGATCCAGAACGCTTGCTGGAATAGCACCTAGCTCCTAATTTACAAGGCTGTTATAAAACCAGTCTGGACCTATAGGATCCAGTTATGGGGAGCCTGCTGTGATTCCAACATAAATATAATCCAAAGACCTCAGAACCACATTCTTAAACAAATAAGCAATGCACCCTGGTTCATTAGGAACAGTGAAGTACACGAATACTTGAGCGTGCCAACAGTAAAGGATGAAAAAAAGACATTCGCAGGCAAATACAAAACAAGACTGGACAACCATCCTAACCAGCTCGCTGTCCAGCTCACATTGCCAGACTGTCTAAATCGCCCGAATCGGCGCAGAACCTTGGATCTCGGCGGCGCTGACTAAGCCAATATATTAATATGGAGGATGTTCCTATGATATCTCGTCGTGATAATGGTAGTTAAACTCATCTGCTCATAGTCAGAAGGACTGATTGCATGATATAATAAGAAATTTGTTGGGTTGGGTTTAGTTTCGGATTTGGCAAGCCTCACATTCTTACTTAAAAAAAAAAAAAATTATCTGTATTATAGACCAAAAAGTGTTATTGAATGTCCACCAACAAAAGTAATTCAGGGTTCAACCAGAAAATGCACTGTACAGTATTTCTCTCTAGTCCCTCACCGTGAACCTATAATGTAACAGTTCAAATTCGAGCATTAAATCAGTGAGCGAGGCGAACCGAACACCTGTAATGATACAATTTGTAATAACAAAATCGAACTGTGTATTGTTACATTACAGGCTTCTGGTTGGGGAATGTCTTTTCTGTTATCCTTTGGTTAGAGAGGCCCATTCAAAGTCTGATGATAACTGTAAAGTTTAATACTAGAAATAAGTATACCATATAACATATATTTCTTCCCAAAAAAAGTAGACACTTATTTGCTACATTGTTAGCTTTTAATATACAGGCAGTTAATGATAATTTAACTGAGACTAGGTTAAGTGATGAAACAGTATTATCTAGTATCTCCGATAATACTGTAGTAGGTTCTTTAAACTTTTAGAGCCGACAAAAGAGAAGACGAATAGTAATATTTTACTTTATCACCAGAATATAAATCGCTTCTCTGGCAAAATTTTAGACGTGGAAATGTTAGTAGATAAATACCACATGGATATTCTGTTTTAGTGAAACTTGGTTAAAACCAGATAGGATGTTGTTTAATGTAAATAATTTCTCAGTTGCCAGCGCGTACAACAGATCCACAGTGGGTGGTGGTACCCTGAAAGAAAGGAAGGATATCACTGCTTACTCTGTTGATCGCTTATGTGAGGTAGCATGTGCAGAGATTGTAGGGCATACTTTCTTATGTGTCTATAGACCACCAGCGTCAAACTTGTCATTGTTCTTAATCACAATGGAAGAAATATTAAGTAGACTTTTTGGAGATAATAAATTAGTTTTTTTAAGTGGTGACTTAAATATTGATCTGTTAGTCAATTCACCCGAAAAATGTAAACTCATCTCATTGTTTAAATCATTCAATTTGAAATATTTATTTAATAAAGCGACTAGAATAACACCAACTTCAGCATCATGCATAGATAATGTATTTACTAATTGTAACGTAAAAGATTCGTTTTTAATTAGTGGCGTTAGGTCAGACCATACTGGTCAACTTGTAACTTTTGAGTTAGACAAAAATCTACACTTAGGTAAAACTTTTCAATTAAGACCTCTTACTAAAAATAAATTAAAGTCTTTTAATAACAATGTTCTTAGCAGCCTTTCTAACGCTAATTTTGATTCAAAAGACCCCAATGTAAACTACGGCACATTATTTTCAACAGTTTGTCAAGAATTCAATAAAACGTGTCCTTTAAAAACAGTTAAAGTCAATTCTAAATCTAAATTTAGTAAATGGGCCACTACGGGAATAAGAAAAAGCAGAGATACTTTAAATAATTTATATCAAGTTTTTCATACTTATGTTAGAAACTATTCAAAAATATTCAAAAGTGTCTGTGCTCAAGCAAAATCACAAATAATAATTAACAAAATTGGTATTTCTAATAATAAAATAAAAACTGTGTGGCAGGTAATTAACAGAGAAACCGGAAAGGCTCAACAACCAGATCAGAATCAATTGTCTTTGAAAATAGATAATCAGACCATTTCTGATAAGCTAAAAGTCGCTGAGACTCTAGAAACTTTCTTTACCAACATTCCGTTAGAGGTTACTAAATCTCTACTCTCTTCTTCTAAATTAGCTGAAGCTCTTCTTAAAGAAAACTTTACTGAGTACATACCAAACTTCAAATTTAAACCAATATGTAATGCTACAATTAAAAACGCATTCAAAAGTCTCAACATAAAAAATACTGAAGACTTATGGAGGATATCCGTCAAGGTTCTTGGAGACATTATTGACTCAATCGCTCCTGTCCTAACAGGCATATTCAATCAATGTTTGGACAGCGGCAAGTTTCCTGATCTAATGAAACATAGTAAAGTAGTACCAATTTTCAAATCGTGTTCAAAGAGTGATCCTTCAAATTATAGACCTATATCTGTGCTTCCAGCATTGAGTAAAATTTATGAAAAAATCATGCTGGACCAGATGTTGTCTCACTTCAACTCGAATGGGATTCTGCATAGACAACAGTTTAGTTTCACGAAGGGAAGGTCGACAACGGACGCGGGAGTAAAACTCATCAGTCACACTTTGGGATCTTGGGAGAAGTCCCAGGATGCCATTGGCATTTTCTGTGATCTCTCAAAAGCGTTTGACTGCGTCGACCACAACACACTGATCTGTTAATTACACCACTGCGGAATTCGTGGACAAGCTGCTGATCTTCTTCTTTCCTATTTATCTAACAGGCTGCAAAAAGTAAATGTAAATGGGGCGACGTCCTCCGTGTCTCTAGTCAAAATGGGCGTGCCCCAAGGTTCAATTCTCGGTCCTTTCCTATTTCTTGTTTACATTAATGATCTCCCTTATATGATGGCCAAATTATCGGATATAATTCTATTTGCCGATGGCACTTCGCTAATTCTTAAAATAGATAGAAAAGATACGAATGCATTACATGCCAACGAAAGTCTAACCGTTCTCTCGAAATGGTTCGCAGCTAACAATCTTTTACTTAATGCGAACAAAACAAAATGTCTGAAGTTCCCTTTACCGAATGTGCCGCACCGGGATCTGGATTTAAATCTTGACGGCAAAAAACTTGATATTATAGCGGAAACTGTATTCTTAGGGTGCGTCCACATCTGGCGAATGTGCCGCGAATGTGCAGCTCGCGAGCCGTTTGCGAGCTGCCCGCGAGCTGCGCGCGTGCGGTTACAGCCTATATTTGGTGCGCCGCTCTAGTGCAACCCTAGCAAGGCTCGAGAGGGGCGCGCGTGCAGCGCGCGCGCTGCTCGTGCGCACATACGCGTGAACTTGAGCCTCAGTTGTGAATTTGCTTGAATTTGTGAGGTGCATCGCGGCCGGCACGCGCGCACCTCCTGCGCTGCTCGAGTACGGCGCGTAGAACGCGTGCGAGAGGCGCGCGCACGGCGCAGGGGCTGCGTACGAACATAAAAAATACGCGCGCAGTTCGCAAACGGCTCGCTAGCTGCACATTTGCGGCACATTCGCCAGATGTGGACGCACCCTTAGGGATTACTATCGATTCAAAATTGCAGTGGGGCGCGCACATTAGAACTCTTTCGGGTAGGTTAAGCTCAGCTGCATATGCAGTAAGAAAAATAAGGCAGCAGTTAACTGCCTTGTGCCATGTGGCTACAGCTAGGCTAGTATACTATGCTTATTTCCATTATGTCCTATGGCATTCTGCTGTGGGGATCAGCAGCAGACGTTGACTCAATTTTCATTTTACAAAAGAGGGCAGTCCGCGCGATCTATAAAATGGGTCCTCGCGAGTCCCTCAGAGAAAAATTTAAAGAGATTGCTGCCTTCACTTTATATTTTAGAATGTATTTTATATGTCCGCAAAAATCGAGGGCTTTTCAAAATTAGAAACGACTTTCATAATATAAATACACGCGGTAAACACGAAATTGTATTACCTTAATTCAGATTAACAAAACCAAGCAAGTCTTTTCTGATAAACAGTATACGCTTTTATAACAAGTTGCAAAAATCAGTTATAGAACTGACCGATGGAAAGTTTAAAAACTACATCAAACGTGTCCTTATTAAAAAAGCATATTACAAAATCAAGGATTACGTTGAAGATAAAGAAGTTTGGCCTTAGTTCCTTCTGCGCTTGCGGCTTCCCTGGTAGCTCATAAACGGCACAAATATGTGGATGTCTCTAACTATTCTCAATCTCATTTTTTCTCTTTTTTCGAATCAGATTTTTACAATAGTTTTCAAATCATTTATATATCTTTTGCTCAACATAGTTACAGCACTGATAACAGTATTTGTGTCACTTGTTTAATTTAGTATTTTACAATATTTTCTTACCTTTGTATAGATTCTTTTTATCGATTGTTTGTGAATGTGTGGACACTTTTTATTTTGTTCTACATTCTTTGTGTAGTAAGCAACGACTTATTGTCGGGCCTATGCTGTCCCCCCATACTTAAGTACAAATGCTGTATCCATAATAATATTGTAACACCAAATGATTTGAAAAGAGTAACCATGGAGTTTCTTGCCAGTTCTTCTCCATAGGAAACGACTAACCCGAACCGTGCACCTTTTTGTCGATGTTTTATAAGTGCCCATCGAGGCCTATGTGAAATAAAATATTTTGATTTTAAGCAGCATAATACAAATTAATATGTTTTTATTTTTCCTCAGGAAATATTCTGTATCCAGCAACAACAAGACACTGTCAGTTCAAGCCAACAAACTCCCGAAACCGTAGAACCAGAACAACCCACCACCCAGACAACAGATGAACAATGTAACTCTAAAAAGAAACAATCAAAGAGGAAAAGACTGTTACTACACGTGTCTTCATCCAGTGATTTAGAATCGGAGCAATCATTCCAAACTTCAAAATCTCAAAAAAAGAAATCCTCAAGGAAAAGAGGTAAAATTTCAATGCCATGGAAGGCAGATTACAAGAAATTGATAGCATGTAAGCTGTGCAACAGTATTTGGCCAAATAGAAAAAATCTTGCAATTCATAACCGCAGTCATGATCTCCTCAAAGACAGATATAAAAATATATTCAACAGACAATGTACAGTAAATTTAACCAAAATTGATAACAAACCTAATATAACAGGATTGAGTGACATGGTAGTTCACAGTAGCAACAAAATTATTGCACCTGGTAACTCTTACTTTTATACCATTTATTCAAAAGATGATGATAGTGCTGACCATAGCGAGAGTAATTTTCTTCAAAATAAAGACGAAAGCCAATGTCGTAGTCAAGAGTCTTCGGATGAGGAGGAAAGAATTGCATTTAAACCAACTCAAAGAAAAAGGCGTCTTATTTCGAGAAGTTCCAATGAAACGGTTGTTATAGAAAGCAACAAATTATCGTTATCTGATGAAGAGGATTCTAAAAGTACAGTTCGAAATAGTATTGACACACCATTAAACAATGGTCAATGCATAAACATTGATGATTCATCTGACAGTGAATCTGACCAAGGTAAATTGGAAAAGAGTGAAAAAGTTAAACAACCCATAGAGGCAAAACTTGGCGATTATAAAATAATACAAGGAATAATATCCATGTGCGTAGCTTCATACCTCAAGAAAAATGACTCTGGAGAGGTTGATATGTTGAATGTTAACCAAAACAAGAAAAAAGACAATGTTCAGATAAGCAATGAATCTCAACTAAAACATAAACTATTAAGCATTGGAAGAAAAATTATTAATAAACAGGGTTTCAGTTGTACGGGTTTGCTTCGGTATATGGAGCATAAAAGTCTTGAAATCGAGTGGATGGCGAAGGCGCCGTCGTCGCATCTTAAAGACACAAATTACATACGAATTTTAACAAAACTACGCGGTGACCTAAACTTAGATGACGACTCTGGATGGGTTAACGTATCTAAAATACCTCAATCGAAGTCTTCTAATTCGGTTCCCCTCAACGACCCTATCATAGTTGCTGTCCCTAGCAAAACCTTGTGTAATGTTCCAGTGATTACTGAACATCAACAAGCAGCAAAGGTTGCAATAAGTCTCCTAAAACCAAACATAGAAACAAGTCAGTCAGTCAATCAAATCCACAACCAGGCTCAACTGGACGCAATGCCGGCCATGTTGTCATTTGTAGATAGTAAAGCAAGTACTTCTGACTCTAAAAAACTGTTAAATGCCAACCCTGTAGCAAACCCTAAGAAACTACCAAAGAAAATAGGCATTGAATCAAGATCTAATAAAACAGTTGCCAAACAAAGTATAGCCCATACTACTAATGATGATACTAACTTCTGTTTGCCTATCATTACTTCTACTACTTCTTTGGCAACTATTTCAAGTAAAGAACAGACCCAAGATGCTGATAAGAAAAATAGTGCTACCTCTGAAGAGACAAATAATACAGAAACACCAGCCGCTCCAAGAATTAAAGTGAAACCAGCATCTGAGTTAATGTCAGAAAGAGCTTTAGATATAATGAAAGAACAAGCAACAACTGTTACTTCCAGTAACATGTTCGTAAGTCAAATACAAAATGTTTGGCCGCAACAACATGCGATAAATGTGTTTGTTCCGAATATTGGACCACAGCTACTAGTTACCAGCCCACCATTACAAATTCTACAAATACCAAATCGAAATACGGAAACCGCATATCAACCAATGCCTGGCCCAACAGCATCAAATACTAAAAACGAGTGTATAATATTAGATACGACTGCTTTTCCGAACACAAAAACACTATCCCCCATTAAGTATGTGAAGGATCTTTTGCAGCTGCATAATATATTTTTATTAGACCCTAATGAAATAGTACCAAACAATTTTATTTGTCTTATCAAATTTAAAGTTGTATTCAAGCAAGATTACCAAAAAGATCCACCGGTGGTACTCTGTTTATCATTATTATGCTTTAAGAATCAATTTTGTTTTCAAGTTAGAGATAAAAACCAGGAGATTGTAGATTTGACACAAATATCTGCTAATTGGCAATGGGAAGTACTTCAAACATATCGTGGAGACGTAAGCAACAAAGTGTTACAAAATGCTCGAAAGTTTGGTCAAGAGTTATATGATTTAACCAATCATTTCTTTTGCTTGCTCAAATCAATCAACTGTCGTAAGCTGTTGAGTTGAGACCTTGAAGCTTCTGGCTAAGTCTTACTCCTTAAGAATCGATTTGCATATACAATAGCAAATGGGATGGGGAGTGAAATCGAATTTTAACTAAACCGGCCAAGTGCGAGTCATACTCACACGCCCACAGGGTTTCGTAGCACCAAACAATACAATAAAAATATTTTGAAGGCTCATATGTTATATTTTAGAACATTTAACAGCAAAACTAAATTTGTTTTTCATAGTATGTTAATGACAAACAAAGTTACTGCTGTAGTTTGATGAAAAAGTCCCATATCTCAAAAACTAAACATCAAATCTTCAAACCAATTTTCGTTGAAAGTTTTTTTTACGTTCTGCAAATTTCAAAAAGCCTAAGAAAATTTGAATTTCGCGGGCTACCCCGGCGCTTCCACCTTTAGCACAGCAGTTGAGTATATTATACTGAACGCATGTGCATACACGTATTGCATAGTGTATAAAATATGGGTGTTAACTCAAGATATGATAAACTTAAGATTGGCTGGCTAAATTTAAGTTTCTCCGCAACTAAGACGAAGCACAGGTGACACCATCAAGTCCTGATGCAGCACCTATATTATACAACACGAAGCGGTTATACGTGGTGACCATAGAATTACCAGCGGCAAAACAAAAAACGAAAAAACAATAAAAAGTTCCTCGAAAATTCTATGTTTAAAAATGGAAATGGGTTTGTGTCCCATTGATGGCAATAGTCCCAGCATATTACATGGGATTTGAAACATGGCTGTACTATTAGGGTATACCTCTGCCTAACCCTACGGGAATTACAGGCGTTATGTTTATGTTATGTATTGAAAAGAGCACAACTATACTTAACAGGAGACTATAACCTCGATGAAATTTACAAGCTTCCGAGCCAGCATATAATTGGTGTAAAAATACCCTACCCATGTAGCCTGATGTACAAATTGCTTGGTTGACGGCTTCGTGAACGGTCTGTTTAAACCTTGTATACTGATGGCCGGCAATTGTGGTGTCGGAAATTTAATGCGAAAAATATAAAATCAGCAACAGGAAAATTTAGAATTTGACGAGCTGATGCAACCTCAAGAATTTTATGATGGTGAAGACGGCGAACATTTAGAGCCAGCCAGCCTATTGATGATGAACACATCGAAAATGAAGATAATTTCAGTGTGAATGAGGATTCATCATTGGAAGATGATTCGAAACGTGTATTGGCTATCGTTGGCATCAATCCGCGCCTCTTTGTTTTACTCAAATTTTAGTACCGCGGGCTATGCAAATGAAATCGATTCTCAAGGATTAAGCTACTTTTACGTTGGAGCGATCAATTTGTTATCTTTTTTCTGTGATAAATGACTTCAGACATGGCTACAGCTAACGGCGGGCAGTGCACCAAGTGCATGCGAAACGAATGTCTTTAGGAGTACCTGGTCTGTTCTTGATGCGGTTTATTGTTGCTTTATGTAATTTTGCATAGTTTTTAAGTTTTCTTTGAAGTTCTAATTATGGAACAAGGAAGGGGCGGGAGGCGGCGCACACTGGACCGAAAATCGCGTTTCGAAGACTTAGAGATTATAAGTTTTAAGTATCGTGTTTTGGGCTAGAAATGGCTTCTGTTTGGTATTACGCAAATCAGTTGATCTCTATTGGGCCTGCGATCTCGCCCTCCCGGGCCGTGAACTGATGCGACAAGGTAGGTTGAATCTACTGGAAACAAGATCAGCAATAGAGTAAGAGAGATGCCACACGATGCGTTATCGCGGTTGTGACGCTGGAGCGACACCGTATTGCTTTTGTGACACTCGGTGTGTTGAAATCTAAGAGTTGGGATGACTCAACGCACCGGCAACGCCCGTGTGGCTTCACTCTACTTTGCGGGTAGCGGCTGATGCTCGTGCTGTTTACAAGTGACCGAGACATTTACGGCAACGGCTGGGTATTAACCTTACTGATACCTTGATATCATGGTCACCACTAGTTAAAATTAACTAGATTACCACCTACCTACAAATAGTTTTTATTTTTTATGCGGAATTCTATTTGTCTGATTCCACTTTTGTGGACTAAAAATAATTCCGTGTTTAAGAACAAATTACTTATTAGCATTCTGTACAAAGAATGCTAGTCATTTGTTCGTGCTCCTTTTATGCCATTATGGCGCATATCCACCGCAGGGCACGGATAAGCCACGCACGTGTGTTAAGCTTCGCTTTGCAAGAAAATGTATGAGATTGTGTCCACCGCAAACCACGGACACGCAATGCATAAAATGACGTCATTAGTACATGCGTGGCTTGCTCGAATAAGGTGTACGTTACCCTTGCAGGAAAGTGGGTCCTAGAGTGACATGAGTGAAACGTATAATTAGTGTATAATCTGCTGTGAATGTGCAAAACGTGCACCGAAAATGTACGTTGTGCGTCTTCAGGTTTTCGAGATATTGTATTTCTTGCTAGGGTAACGTTTTGCAGAATCGTGTACCTCTAAAACCATTGTACGTGCGCCTGTAGACTAAACATACACGAGTAGCTCTGTATTTGTGGCAGAATTAGATTTAAGAAAATATTTATAATTTTCAAGTAATCGCAGTTTTTTGAAAACCCGAAAAAATATCGCAGTCAAAAGTCAAAACGATGGTGTCATAACTTTGACGGCAAAATACAAGAAACCGCCTCAACCCAAGATGTATCACCGTCACCGTCGTTTTGACTTTTAGCAATATTATTCAATAATGTATTTTTGTAACTTTTTATGGTTATTATAAGCGTCAAGAAGGTCCAAATACAGTTTTCAGCGAGCTTATACGTTTTCTCATTTAGGCGCTGCGATATTTTTTCTGGTTTTCAAAAAACCCCGATTACTTGAAAATTATAAATATTTTCTTAAATCTAATTCTGTCACAAATACGCACAAATAAAGAGCTACTCGAGTACTCGTGTATGTTTATTCTACAGGCGCATATACAACGCTTTTAGAGATACACGATTCTGCAAAACGTTACCCTAGCAGGAAATGCAATATCTCGAAAACCTGAAGACGCACAACCTACATTTTCGGTGCACTTTTTTGGACAAATATAAGCTCTCTGGCCATGCACAATATTTCTCTCTCCGATCATTTATTTAGAATTTTCCTGCTGGAAAAACGTTACCCTAGCAGGAATCGTATTTTCCGTTTTTTTCCAAAACGACAAAGCGCACCAATTTTGTAAGTGGTGCTCATCCACAGTAGATTATACACTAATTATACGTTCCACTCATATCACTATAGGAGCCACTTTACGGCTAGGGTAACGTACACTCGAATAAGGTGCCCACATAGCTTAACGCTGTCAGCGCCATGCACGCTGTGCATGCGGTACAAGCTATACACGAACATTAACCCACGACTGTGCCGCGGGGGCCACGTTCGCTATAGTTGTACATAGTTGTGGGTGTGTAGCGTTTACTGCAGTGGAAACGTAAATCCACGTTGTCAAACAAATGAATCCACGCAGCTAAAATGCGCCGCGTGCCCGTGCACAGCGTGCCCTACGGTGGGTTTGGGCCTTTACAAGTACAGAGTGGCCGTTGTAGGTCCTTAGATATAGATTGTTGGTTAAACTGGCATTCAGTATAAGCCGCTTGTTAGATAAGAACTATAAAAATAAGTATTAAGTATTTTATGTTATACTAGCTTTTGCTAGCTTTTATGATCCCACGAGAACGACGTACTGAGGTTAAAAGTATCCAATGTCCTATCCCAGGTTATAGTCCATCCGAATTGTCAATTTCATCAAAATCTGTTCATCCTCACTTTCACATATTAGTTAAAATTCTTACATATTTATAGTTTACTCATAATAATGTATCAATGTAATAGTTTTTAAAACTATAAAAATATTTCTCTAAGTAAGGCCCATACTCCACCAAAGCAGAGACGAGCGGAGAGGAGAGGAGACGTGCGAAAACCGACCAATCAAATTGGTTGAAATCTACATTACGTCTCTCGTCTGTTCTGTGATTGGTCGAATCTTACACATCTCCTCTCCGCTCCGCCCATCTCCGCCTTGGTGGAGTCCGGGCCTTATTGTACCTACCTACGTTCCGAAGGTTCAATGAAAATTCGCTCGTAATGTAAAAATATTATTAACAATAAAAGAACAGCAACTATTTATTTGTATTTTTTTTCTATTACATAGAATATTCCAATTCGTCAAACAATTTTAAAGTGTCCATATGGTTTTAACATCTAACAAAACTTCTTCAGGTGGCGAATGCTTGTGGAACATAAAATATCCTTGAATTTGGGCTGGGCTCACCACTTTCTTCTGCTCCAGAACACTAAGCAAAACAAAAATAAAAATTATTTATAAGTACATACACACATAATACCAATAGCTATTGAGCAAAATTAACATACTCTCTTGCAAATGTTTTTGCGTGTTCCGGTGCTTTTTCTCCTTTGTAAAATCTTAAAAACATAAGCTCGATTTGTTCTTGATCACAATATCCTACGAACTCTTTCAAATCTACTCTGCCTGGTCTAACTAAAGCAGGATCCAATCTGAAAAAAAAAGCGCCCATTTTACTCTGACAACCGTCCTGCATTACAGTAGTAGATATGTACTACCCCCCTACCATTACGAAAATAAAAAAATGCTGAAAAAATAAACGAAACACTGGAATTATTAGTTTTCAATTTTTATCTTATTTTAATTCGGTAAGTAAATCAGTACTACCATGCTTGTTTTAAATTTTTAAACTGCAAGTTTTGTATGATTAAAAAAATACACCAATAAAACAGCACAGTGTGGGTATAATTATCATGGAGCCATCTTACCTTTCTAGATAATTTGTTGTCATAAAAACTATTCTGGCTTCAGTGGAAGCAACACCGTCAAGGCAATTGAGGAGTCCACTAAAAGTTACGCGATTAAGACCTTCGTACGCCGACTTTTGTGCAGCGGTGTCTTCCCGGGAGATAAAGGCAGCATCTACGTCTTCTAGTAATATTATTGACTGCTGTGGTGCAACACTGAAAATAAATGAAAGTTTTAAGTAAAAAATCACATATTTGCCTTATATAGTACCTAATCGTATTCGGAAAAAATCTAGTTATAACATACCTAAGAAGGTGATTTAGTCTGTCATCAGTCAGTCCTCTTTCAGATAAATTCAGTACACATATGTTGTATTCCAATTCTCCTGCTAATGCCATGATGAATGAAGATTTCCCGCATCCTGGTGGGCCATGCAGCAAATAACCTGAAATTCAATCAATTTGTCTAAAGTAATTATTTCATCATCGTCATTTTCCTGCCCTTAACACAATTTATTTGGGGTCGGCGCAGCTGCATGTCTTCTTCCATACTTCCTTCTCATTTTTTTTTACTAGCCTACATCGTGTCCCACTGCTGGGCAAAGGCCTCCCCTTTCTCCTTCCATATCTCTCTATCCTGTGCAATCTTTGGCCATGTTAGCCCCCCAAACATGATCAGATCGTCATGCCACTTTCGCCGCGGTCGATCTCGAGCGCGCTATCCTTCCTCAGGCGATTCAGCCGGAGCGACGTGGCCTGCCCACCCCCACTTCAGCCTGGCTGTTTTTTCTCCAACATCAGTTACTTGAGTTATGGAGCGTATGGTAGTCTTTCTAACGCGTTCTATTTGATTAACATCTATTATGCTGCGCTCCATTGCTCGCTGGCAAATCTTGACTTTTGTTATTCAGTAAGTGACCATCTTTGTGAACTTACTTATATAATTGCTTTTTTACACATACTTCTCATAATCCCAGAGGCGGCGCAAGGCGTAGGCGACGTGGGCCACCGCCTACGGCCTCGCGGTACGAGGGGGCCTCGCACCTCAAAAACCCATTGACAAAATTGGGACCGGAACGACAACTCTAAACTGTACATGGCCAATTTTGGCCAATATATATTTTTTGTTGACAGCGCACTCGTTTTTTTTTTAAATTTTTCTAACACAGCGACATCCTTCGGTCTTGTACTGACAGAAACCATTGTAGTTTCTGATATTTTAAGCTAAATGGCGTTGTTTTGTATAGGATTACTAAAAATGTTTTCCGCGATTGGATTTCAAGTGAATTATTTGCAGTTTATTTTTTCTGTGGTTGAAGTGAAAGCTGTTGGAGTTATATTTAGTAAGTAATATTATGTACCATTTTGTTCCTGAAATTATGGCCTCTCGAATGATACATGTGAATTCCGAGTCGATGCCGATTCCGGGCCTCGCTAAATGTACCTTGCCCACATAAAATTGTGGTCTTGCCCCGCCACTGCATAATCCTTATTATTTGTACAGTATTATTATGAGCCTGATACGTCCCACTGCAGAGCAAAGGCCTCCCTGCCCTCTTTCCATTTATATCTTTACTTTTGATAAGAGTCCAGCTCGTCAAGCCATCTCCTTCTGGGCCTATCGCGTCGCCGGGTTCTGTTGTTCGGAACAATTTTGATGCGACAAGCAGCAGATGTGGCCTGCCTAGTTCCATTTTAATTTGGTGGCTGTGTTGCAAACGTCTGCAATTTGGGTCTTGGATCGAAGTATACTGTTCCATATACGGTCAGAAATTTTTACTCCTAGTATACTTCGTTCCATGGCTCGCTGGCAGACCCCGAAGTGCGGAGTTCTGACGCTTCGTTACTGACCACGTTTGCGCTCCATATGTGAGGGTGGGAAGGATGCACTTGTCCATGAGTTTCCTTTTGAGGGAAAGTGATAGTGATCCTTTCATGTGTGCCAGTGTTTCATCGACCAATAGCTCTTCCAGGTGTTTTCGGCGCGTCTAGCGAATTCTTTATCTCGCCTCACCTGGAAGGAGACTATTTGAACGAGGAATATATAGGTACTCATGGACATGCTCTACCTCCACATCCCCTGTCTAGTTTGCGTTTCGTGCTAATTTTCAGTAACTTTTTCGTCATGTTTATTTTGATTCTGACCTCGAGGCTGGCGTGGCTCAGCTGTTTGAGCATGACGCCCAACTCAGTCACTGAAGACAAGAAAAGGACAACGTCGTCGGCGAATCGAAGATTAGTTAATCTCTTTTTCCCAACAACAATTCCGTTGACCCGCCAGGGTGCATTTGTACAGTAATTATTTTTATTTCTTATTCCTTTTGTTGCAGAATATTGGAAAAATCAATGGGTTTTGGAATGACATTGGTTTGAACAGACAAGATATTTTGTACATACAGTAAGCTTTTCATCATTTACCTCTACGATATGGGATGCCTCTGTCACTATACCAGTTGGGACTATTGATAAAGTCCAAGCAGTCTTCAAGGATTTTGTCTGCCAAGCCAGCACGGAGTACCACACTGTGAAGGGGACGCCGTCTTCTTGGATGACCAAATGGACGCCATTCTGATCCCATGGCTGTATACATGACTGTCATTCCTTCATGTTGCTTCAGAGCCATTGTTCTAGCTGTAAAACAAAATAATGTCATGTTTACTAAGAAGCTTTAATAAAATTTAAGAGTATTAAAGTAGTTGAAAATAAAATTATGTAACAGGTATGCAATAATACTAAATTAAAAAATTATCTTACCTTCTTCTAAAATGTTAAAATATAACTCCTTGTTTCTTCCAAATGCCGTTAAGGTAACAGTCTCCCACGGAACACCCATATGAAGATCTAATGTATGTTGTTCTCTTGTGCGGTCTACTTTGATCCATGTGCCACCATACCTAAAATACATCAGATTAATTTTGTAATTATACAGACATGACAAAATAACTGTTTTGAAACTTCGAAGGCTTACTTAAAAAAATGTTGACCAACACTAGGAATGAAGTCATATTTGGTTTTTATTTGACCAGTGTCTTTTTGGAGGAAAGACGTTTCTACACTCAAGTGCTGAGTTTGTTTGGCCCCTTTGTGTGTTATCCACTGCAGCAGCCATTGGTACGATTTGTCTCTACATGGAACTTCAAGAGTGATCATACAATGCCTCCGAAATAGTATAATAGACGTCTGTACACCTCTTCGTAATATTGCTGCACCAGCACCGATACCGAATAAACCAAAACCAGCGCCAAAATAAGGATTTTGCGCAAGAGAAGCTATATATTCTGAGATGGACATATTTTATATATTATATTTATGTCATTAATTTGCCAAAAAATGGTTTGAATTAAATAAACCATAGGCTTTATCAGTAATCTTCGTTCGATTCTTGGATAATAGATGTGTGACAGTCAACAGCTGACATTGACAATTGACATTTGATGTTTTTGACAATCAGCTGTTTGTAATGTTACCATTTCGAAAATTTAAAAGCGTCAACTCTGTTTTGAACGATTACGTAATATCAACGCGTTGATATTCTCGATAAACCGAGCGAAAGTAAGTGAGTGCGGGTAAATTCAAATAAAAGAAAAGATAGGTGTGTATGTGTGTAACATAATCATTTCCAATACAGGGTGTAAGGGACAGCCCACCGCACACTGGCGAATTCAGTATATCATATACTAAAAAAAAATATTGTTTATTTCAATAACAATGGGCATTTCGGTACATATTATTGGAGGTCACCTTTTAAGCAAGGAATTGCTTGTTTAGGAGACTCCGCACTTCCACTTATCATTTTTTATTCAATTGAAATGTCGACAATGTAAACATGCAAGACTAAAAATAAAAGGGTGACTTAAAATTATACAAACAGCTCTGCAAACGAATGAGCGTTTTGCAGAAAAAGGCCAGATCGCGCGTGTACGTGTGGTATGTGTGAGTGTGTGAGTGAGTATGGTGTGAGAGTGAATAGTGAGGTTGTGTGGTATATGAGTTTGGTTAAAAAGACCGGTACAAGAAATTATTTCAGGAACGTTATGAGAATCAATTAAATTTAAATTGGTTATTTATATTTATTATCGGTACTTACGGTAAAGATACATTTATCTTTACCGTAAGTACCGATAAGTTCGATGAATTCTGTAGTTGGGCAGGAAGTGAACAGCTGATTTCATTTGTTTATCATTTTCTGTGCGGATTTCATCTGTTTGTACTAAGCGGTCCCCCGACGCAACGACACCTGCTTGCGCCGTCACCAGCTTTTGAGGGACGGGGGGGGGGGGGGGGGGGGGCAGAATGGTGTAAAAAAAACAGATTTATAAGGGTTAAGTTTACTATTTACGGACACAGCGGAAGTTCTTCTAAGTCAGTCTCGGTCTTCCATCCCGGCCAAGGGAACGCGCGCCTGAAATGAAGTCGACGTGAATCCTAACCAAATTAACCCAACCCAACCCAAGCGTCTTTTTACATGCCTACCTTCACCTAAGTTTTGTTGTAGGTAATGTAGGTAGGTATAGATATCTACCGAACTACATCATACACCAACTTAAAGACTGCCCCAATGCCCACTTTAATATTACTTTGTTAAAAAAAAATGAAGTGGCGTGACGCTGCCGTGCGCCGCCGCGCCGGCCGGGACAATGATAGGGGTCGCGTGACCCGCACCGCATCACATCAACGCAGTTTAAAAGAGCAAGGGAGATGATTATACATAGGTACCTACTCATATACAAGTTAGGCCCGCAACTTCATAAACCATGATATTATGTTCATGTTCCTACCAGATATGTTATTATTCTGATGTAGGAGTCGGTATTACATATTTTCCTATTTGTCCCGTTTTAGGTTGGAACTTATTAGTCCAGTTTGCATAACAATGAATTTCCCTGATTTTACAAATGTTGTCCACTTGTGGAACTCGGTGACCTAGGTACAGACGCCAGCACAGATTTTAAACTTTATCTCTAAAGTATTAGGTTCAAGGTTGATTGGGTAAATTTGACAGTTTCGGGTAGCTTGATATGCTGGCGTCTGTACATTAAAACAAGTTTGCAAATTAGTGATTGATTGAGTTCGCGGAATCTACATATGACTAAGTTTTAGATAAACAATCTAATTGATATTCATTTTCACGGCCAGTGTGTAAGTTTGTGTACCTAAGTTACACCTAACTACCTACTGTTGCTTACCTATATTTTTTGAATTACGTACTAAAGCATCTACAGGGCTACGCCACCTTACTATATTGTACTGAAATTGTATCAAATAATAACAAACATGTCGTATTGTTTGAAACTCTTATTCGTGCTCTTATTGTTTGTAAAGCGGGAAGTGGATTTAGCAATATTAGTTCGCAAGTTCGTCTATCAGAAGGATATGTCGGAATATTGCCGGCGACGCGTCATGCCGTCCGTGTTCCTCGGTAGACAAGTCGTCGATGCTCACTCACAAATACTGCACTTTTCACGATTGGACCTACCTTATAGTTGCTTTGTTAGTATTAGGTTTGTACAAAATGCAAGGATCTTTTCAGTAAGCGATATTGTTGGTAACATCGAAATGTTCATACTGTTTCATATATTAAAACCTCCAGGGGTTATAACGTCAGGTGGCCTACCATGACGTCTTAAAGCAGGAGTCATTCTAGTGTGGGAAAGGAATGGCGCTAGATGGCCTGTATAGCTCTGTCTCTTTCCACACTGAAATTACTCCTGCTTTAAGACGTCACAGTAGCCCCCCAGGTGTTCGTGCAACATGGAGGTAAACTTCATTTTCCTATGTAAAAACGGTCATACCTCTAATTTGTTGGTACGTAAAAAAGAGTAGGTATGACAGAGATGACGAGTAGGTATTAGAGAAGTATGGAAGAAGAAGACATGTTCCGCCTACCCCAAATAAATTTGGTATCGGGGCAGGAAAATGATGATAATAAGGATTAGGTATTCTATCTATCTATCTTATAGCAGCGTGTAGACTATGTTATTAACTCCGACTACTTAACAACAACTTTAAGAGCAGTTCAAGTCAGCCAAAGGAATCCATAAATACAACATCACGCCTTTCACACGGCGGCACATCAAGCTCTACATAACCAGTATAACCTGACTTCGCTTTGTATGAGCTTCCGTTACGATGAGAGATCAGCTTAATTTAGTTTTGCATAACTTGATTGGCCGCCATCCGTACATTATCTGCAGAAAGACCTGCTATAGCAACTCTGGTGAGGTAGAGGTGGTTTAGCAAGGCCAAATTTGCTAAAGTTACATTTCGCGTCGCAGCGGCTAGTCTAGACTACCCACTATCACCAGACTATGGGCTGAGAAGTTCCCAATGTAATAACCCAGCCACACTTTGCCACTAGACCAACCAAGACCAAGATTTGAACAAAAAAATATGGAATATGTTATGTGACCTAGAATTGAATAAAATTAAAATTTACCTTCATAAATTATTGGCCTTTTATACAGGACCGAGTCAGGAAGTAACATAATATTGGTAATTAACCTTATGTCTGACAAGAGTTTGACAGAAGCATGTAATGAAAGTAAAAATCAGCTGCTAGTGTACGAAATAGGAGAGACCTTCGGCGGGTACTGGGGCGCCTTGCCGGATAATATATTGAAATCGAAACCACACACGGAAGAAAACCATGTCTACACTTTGGAAACAACGCAGCCGACGACGACCACCACTACGACGAAGAGGTAAGGAGATAGTTCATAATGATAACTAACAAGCGCGTAAGTTTTTTTCAAAGTAGTGTTACTTAAAAGATTTTAAACTATCATGGTCACTATCTTTATTATTAATACTAGAAACGGGATAATAACCGGGTGATTATGGTGCTTGTAACAGCACCGAAATATCAGGAACTCATAAAAAATACTCAACATGGTAAATATCCTGTTTCTAGTATTAATAATACAGTATTACTTAATTCAACCAGATAGGTGGCACATACCATAATGTTATCATCGGAGTTGTTGGATTTTCGCAAAACATTCTTTTGCACTGAAGGTGCTATAACGGATCACCCGTTATAGCACCCTGGCAGCTGTTTACAGACCAGAGCCCAGGTTCAAAGGTAGGACCACATCGTTCAAAACAGTAAACAAATTGATTAATGGCAAAGAGGTCTTTGGTTGTCCGGTTCATTTGATATTATTGTAGCAAAATAAAATTATAACTAGGTCGAATGAGCTAGGTAAAAGTCAAAGTCAAGACAATATTAAAGTAAATTCTCTTCCTTACAGAACTACTACACGGAGAACAACACCTTCTACAACAGAGGATTTAGAGGAAGCCACTTCACGGAAGCCTGTCGAGCGGGTGGATGAGGTCGCCGTGGAGGTGCCTCTCGTCAATGCGTCCTTTGTATTGTTTGATGCAGACGAATCTCTTGATACCATGCTTGACGCCAAGCCTAGGTGCTTACTTATTTATTAGCATTATCTTTAAACTCTCTAATAAGAGAGTACTCTGTTAACAACTTCAACAATACCTGCCTTAGCGGATCATACAGGGTGTTAACCAGTGTTAACAGACCCTTCACATAGCCGTCAACCAAGCATTCTGTACATCAAACTAAGTAACTTGACGCAAAAATTATTGCTGGGAATCGACTTTTTTTTTTGGGGTGAAAAATCACGTTTTTAGGTAAGACTCGATGGAAAGCACTCAAAGCATTGTGCTGATGGTCGGATTGAATAGTACGGGGGAAAATATGTATAAAAAAAAAAAATGTGAAAAAGTTGAAACTTTGACCCCCAATATCTTCGTAACTAGAAGGTTCCCAGGTATGGTCTAGATCTAGAACAAAAAAATGGTCGCAAAGACGGGGAGAACAAGTGCCTTTCGGATGTGTTAAGGGTCTGTTTACACCCTTTATAAAAAAGTGATTGGGATTGTGAAAAATGGATGTAGGTACCAGCTAGTTTGCAGGAGACAGCAATATTCGATTAGGTACAAGTTTTCACAATCAATGTATCTGTTGGCATGAACTATTGAAAATAAGTACCTGAAGCCGTAGTACAAAATATTGTCTATCCATTCGACAGGGTTTCTACCTTAGTTGCTGTAGTCGCATCTATTTCACAGCTAGTGGATATCTCTCTGCCAGAATATTGTACAATCTGATGCATATTTAGGCCTGGCGTAATCTACAAGACGAAGATCATGCCCCTGATGCAGTTCGCGGTATCTGATGAAGTTAGCGGGCGGCGGACTAGCGACGCAGACGAGGCAGTCGCGCCGCGATACGAGGTCGATTTGAATGCCGACTTGTTCACTCCGGACGCCAGGTGACTCCATGTTGTTAGATTACATTCCACTAAGTAATAGGCTCGCCTCCTATTATATGGGTCTTAAACATAGCTGGCGAAATGTGCGTGTACAATTAGTAACGCCTCTGCCTAACCCTTCGGGGCAATACAGGCGTGATGTTATGTTTATGTAAAAACTAAATATACGAATACTGGCAGACGAATTTATTGAATGTAGAGGGGGATCTTTATCAATAGGCTTCGAAAATGGATTTACTAGCTGTTATTTATGAAAAATTATTATCAAATCATCGATAGAATCCGACGACCTTAAAAAAGTGACCTGGATGGACAGGAAGTGGAAATGCACAAAAATGGGTGTTGTAGTGACATTGGGTAAGGCAGCCGTGGACCTGCCGCTCAGCCTACTGAGCAGTGTAGGAGCTGAGTTGATTGGAATGTTAAAAGCTGTTAATTTGAAAAACTTTAACATTTTTCAGATTGTCATTCCCTATACTGCGACAATCTACTCGGAGTAAACAACGAGGGAAATATAAATATAATTACGACAACAGACTCGACTTCAAGAAGAACAAGAAATTGTTGGCTGAAAAGGACGCCTTATTCCATAGGTCGTAATAGTTTAAATATAAACCTACTTAAAGGATCTTTTTATTTACCTGAATAACCTAAACACATACAACAGTACATTTTCAGGTCACAGTCTTCACATGAAAAAGCCACATTTGCCACACACCCACGCGACGTATTCCCAAGACCAGGGTTTACTGAACCTTCATCACGGAAAGAAACAGAACATATTTCTAATCCGTTTGAAATAGTGGACGCCATTTTGAAAAACCTCAGCAAAACTAATGACGCCGTTCCAAAAACGAACGTGAAAATTGACAAAGACGTTGAGAATCTTTTACAAGGACTTGCTAAAATTGGACACAATGAAAGTGGTCGGTATAGTTTACTGGCAGGATATTGTAGGTGCTGAAAACCTCTCACGGCGCAAATACAATAACTCCCGAAAGACTGGGTCTGAGTGACCCAGTCTTTCGGGACATGCAACGCGATTGGTGGACTCTGCACTCACAATGCACTGCAATCACTTGCATTTCATTGGCATCAGTCATGAAGCAACTTCATCGCATAGCTCAGAGATTATTTGATTAATACCTCAATGTGTTCGTTCATTCACACGAAGTTCATACGTAGGAAGATTCATTCATATTATGAATGACTTTTTAATTGATACAATCATTCTTGCAATATCTGCTGGCACCAGTTAGCACTGACCCGTTATGTTGGTACTTGGTGTTACTACCTACATAGATATTCTTTGTGTGCACCATTGCCAGGGTCCTAAGTCTGATATCTACGTATTATTAGTTATTATTTTTCATCTGTGAATTGAGCAGCCTCTTAGCCGTTGCCTTACCACAGGGTCCCTGGTTCCTAATGCCTCCTGGTACACGCGACGTCGCCCGAGCACGGCCCGCCGCATCTCCAATAAGTACAGAATCGACTCCATCACGTGGAGACAACCCTCGGCTAACTACAGGTGTGATATCTTCTTGTCTCGACTAGGTATGTCAGAAAACCTAATGCTGTGGTGGAAAGGTTCAGGAAATCTCTCTGACGTAAGGTGATTTCTAACTTGATTGACTTTGGTCAAAGGAATCTGACAGTAGAAACAGCAGTAGCATGATTCATGATTATTTAACACGTGTTAACGTTAACATAGGTATGTTAACAAGGAAGGGTGCGGGTGGTCCAAAGCCCACCTAATTGGCTCAACTTTGTTTGAATTAGGGTACTTGTTAAAATGAAAAACCATACAAAAAATGAAATAGTTTATTTTTAAGTAATGCACGCAACATATTTACAGGACAAATTATTTAGACGAAGTAGAAGATACATCAACCGAGGAGGGTTCGTCACAAGACGCCAATAAATCCTTCAATTTAACGCAGACTATGAATAACAATGATCCTGTGATTATCGATGTTGAGAGGAGTGGGCCTCTACTGCCCCCAGCTCTAGATGTCGACCGAGTTTTATTAAACAGTATCTATCTTAAATTACCAAGTATCTATATAATTAGTGGCACTTTATTATCATTACAGTATCGTACAACAGCTTATAATAAACAGTTTACAGCTAGTCCTTCATCATTCATCTTCACATAATTTTTACTTACGTAGGTACCAGTGGCGAAGTTTTCATACAACTCGATTCCTACCGGCTTCCCTTACCCTCCCTCTTGCAAAAATTGACCCTTCGCTACTAGTAGGTACCTATTTATTCATATATTTTCTCGAAAATTTATACATTATTAAATTTATTCCAAAATTATACATAGGTAAGCTTAATATTACAAAGGGATATTCATACTACATATCACTCACTAACGGTTCATCATCTTTCTGACCTTGTCAATAAAATTGGTTTTATTTTCAGTTACACAACAAAGTAATGAAATGGAGAAAAGTACTGTTATAGTTAATCCGGAAACGTTGGCTTTAGAAGTGAGTGGCACTACCACTACTGCTACTACGCCTGAAATGTATGTTGATGACAATCATTGCTAAACCTATGTAGCTTTATCATCTGCGTAGCTTAAGCTAAATTGTTCCGGAATTATTCAAGTGAGCATTCTTTAGCTGGACGGTATGGACATGTGATGAGGAGGGACGAATCGCATCTGACTAAAAGAGTGATGAATATAAACGTTGATGGATGGAGAGGTAGAGGAAGACCAAAGAAACGATGGATGGATTGTGTGAGGAATGATATGAAAGTTAAAGGAGTAAATGATAGCGTGACGGTTGACAGAGGAGATTGGAAGAAAAAAACGTGTTGCGCCGACCCAAGTGACATGGGACAAGGGCAGGAAAATGATGATGATTCTTTAGCTGGACTGGGGAAAAGGTTTTCTTTAAACAGGGTTCCTGATCACTAACTTATCCTAATAGAAACAAACCGTGATCGTGATTAGATATACAAATAATCAGAACGAAGAGTAGCCTATGCCTATTTCCTTCACAAAATCTGTTTTTCATAACGTTGGGTTCAGTGGTTTAGGCGTGGCAAGGCAACAGACAGACAGAGTTACTCTCACATTTATAAAATTATGTATGGATGAAGATACCTTCAAGTATGGACAGGTGTCTCGAATTCAGTCACCGAGATGTGACGGGAAATCATGCACAAATTTTTTTTTATCGAAACCTGGTGGAGGTCTGAATGTCATCTCCCCATAGAATTATATCTACATATATTTTTTTTTTTTAATAACGTTGCCCCACAATAGGAATTTCTCCTGTATCGTGGGTGCGTTTACAAACATTTAAACTCACATACACAAACAACCAGACAACTAACTGTAGATCATACAAATATTTGTTTCGTGCGGGTATCGAACCCGCGACACGCAGCGCAGCAGCCAATTGTTTAGCCACTGCGCCAACCGTGCTGTCAATTAGAACTATTCACGATCACGGACATACGAGTACCTGTAAAGATAATGTATTACAGTATGTACACATTCCTACTAGATTACAATAGCAGGATTAATACATTGCTAAGCGATCGCCTACTCATATAATAACGGCCTATTTCCTTTAGTTGAAGCGGAAATGTATGCCTTGCAATGGAATCAGAATATTGTGTAGCTATCTATTACTTCCTTCAGTGTTAGTATAGCTTAACTAACCTATGTATTATAGTGTTTTTTTCATAAAATGCTATATAAGGTCTATCTTTTCTTACACGAAATATTTTAAGGGTAACTTCTATATAAGTCGTAAAGTCGCCATAGCAACGAAAAAAAAAATCTGAGTGTTTTTTTTTTACCAAATTATTATAATTCTAAAATATTTTGAGACTTTTTGATAAAACCTTTACTCCCATATTCTAACAACAGTAGGTAAATACGACGTAGTAAACTAGCGTAATGGATGTTCAAAAATAAGCTAGTATTTATTTTGTGGGTCAAGTAATTTTAAATTATTTATTTTAAATATACTCAGATAAAAAAAAATCCCTTGAAATGGCTTCGTTATAGCCGTTAGATGACTCCCTGAAAATATTTCGTGTATGAATAGTTAGACCTTATATATGTCAATGACCAAGATGTATGGAAGCTGATTATATGGTGATGATTCGGCGCCCACTAACGAAACATTATACATGTTCGGCCTATACAAAAAATATTTTATCTTCTAGCTTAAAACCTATGACATTAGTAGACCACGAATCATGGGAGAACATGGTACAAGCGGCGTCTTTAATGGCTGTCGTGCTGAACAAGTCCATCACATCGAGTGTGGATGAAAAACAACAGGGACTAAACGTAACGCTATTGCCACCAGGGGTACGAGGGTAAGTATACCTGTTAACTTGGGTTATTGTATTTTTACAATTTTTATTTTATTTAGTAACCGATTCTCAGACCTACTGAATATGCATATAAACTTTCATAAAAATCGGTCAAGCTGTTTCGGAGGAGTATGGTAACTAACATTGTGACACGAGAATTTTATATTTCAGAAGATATAACACTAGCTGCAAAATACGCGCCTTGACGTAGAGTTGCGGACACCAGCCCGTTATCAAAACAATAACACTAGCTGTTGATCATTTCTCGCGACCTTCGTTCGCGTGAATTGATACAAAAAAAAACCGATTTAATTAAAAATTTCAAGGGTTTTATTTATTTTTTGCATGGAACCCTGATTATTTTTCTAAAATAATAGTCTAAGCCTAAGTTAGACCTTATAACTTAGCTATCTGCCAGTAAAATTCCCGTCGAAATCGGTCTAGCTGTTTCGGAGATTAGAAGGAACAAACAAATTTTTTGTTATAAATGCCGTATATTTTCATACGCATTCAGTAAAAAGCTGTTATTTTGATATTAAACACATACATTTCAATTTTATGTACCTATAGATTAAGTATAATCAGCCTATAATGTTCCCACTGCTGGGACACAGGCCTGCGCTCTATGAGAGGGAATGGGCTATAATGTATAGATTATATAGGATGTAAACTAATATATGTATAGTAATATCTCCGTAACTAGAAGGTTCCCAGGTAAGGTATAGAACAAAAAAAGATCGCAAAGACGGGGAGAACAAGTGCCTTTCGGATATGTTATGGGTCTATTTACACCCTTTATATGAAAAAATATTTGACGAATCGACCTGAATAAGACCTCTCGGTGAGACGGAGTTTCGTCTCTCTTATTCTCGTTATTCACCCACGCGGGTCCAGTGCTGGTTGGAAGGTTACAGTTCACGTGTACTTACTTCTTAATAACCAGCGATGTGATGCGGCGGAAGAAGCGTTACATACATGCGATCCCCATCGAGTTCGCTAAGCCTCACCACCTGCCCGTCGAGATCGAAGTCCCCTCGTCCACCGTGCACACCGACAAGATATCCGATGCGCAGGAGTTTCTGCGGCTTGTTGAAATGCAGGACGATGAGGTCTGTTACTTTTGAGTTTATCTACTGATTTAATTATGTCACAAAACGACGTTAAGATCAAAGTTTCTGATCTGAATACATTGTAGTAAATTCCAAAGATGTACTTATAAGAGAGACGGGTCAATTTGATGCTCAAAGGAAATTAATGACAATACCTACATTGCACACGAGTCTTAAGTATCGTATGAGGCTGAAGGTTGAATGGAAGTGGCTACTTGTATAGGACTTTAATGAAAACCTACTGCAAGCCTGATAAAAGCCTCTTCTGCAAGTTATTGCAAGTTAATGAATAGTGAATATTAAGTCATGATGATTGTTTGCTTAGATCCACGACCGCGTGGCGTTTCGCTACCTGAGCCAGTACGTGGGGTCGGCACTATTCAACATCTGTGACTTTGAAGAGGCGGCTTCCAAACACGTCTTCCTGTTCAACTCGTCCAGGCTCGTGCTCGCTATCAGCAACTTTACTGTTAGTTTAGTCTATTTTATTTTTATCATTTTGTAACGGTTATACCTAGAACTATGAACTTGTGCCACAGCCGGCATTAAGAGTTAAGTACTCCCATAAGTCCTATAATTTATTTCATGTCACTGGATTTCAAACAAACTAGCTAACCACTCAACCCAAGCAAATATGGTAATGATTGTGCGTGCTTTTTCGAATCCATGATTTTTAGTGAGAACGCTTGCGGTTCACACATTTACAGTTCATATAGACTGTTACAAGACCCTTAACGAAGCCGAAAGGTACTTGTTCTCCCCATCATTGTGATATCTTTTTTGTTCTAGACCATTCCTGGGTACCTTCTAGTTACGGAGATATTGGGAGTCAAAGTTCCAATTTTTTCACAAGTTTTTTTATAAATACATGTTTTTACTTTAAACACCTCCACGACCCGCGTACTATTCACTCCATCCTTCAGCACAATGTTTTGAGTGCATCACATTGAGTCCTACCGTAAAACGTGATTTTTCACACAAAAAAAAAGTCGTTTCCCAGCAATAATTATTACGTAGTTACTTAGTGTGATGTACATAATGCTTTACTTTTTTTTTTTAAAAAAAAAAACGTTGCCCCACACTCGGAATTTCTCCTCTACCGTGGGTGCTTTTACAAACATTTTAACTCACATACACAAACAGCCAGACCCGGAACAACTACCTGTAGATCATATAAATATTTGTTCCGTGCCGGGATCGAACCCGCGACACGCAGTGCAGCAGCCGATCGCTCAGCCACTGCGCCAACCGTGCCGTCAACGGCTTCGTGAAGGGTCGGTTTCCACTCGATTAACCAAGAGGACAATTTCTAATGTTAGAACTAGGAAAAGCTTTGTTTGTATGCAGTTGGAGCGCATGACGGTGGTGATGACGCCTGCGCGCACTCTGCTGACGAGCGAAGCGCGATGTGCGGCTGCGCACCTCGAGTGCCAGGTGTCCGGCGCGCGCGTCTGCATCGACTCGCTCTGCGCCTGCGACGGCGTGCCCAACTGCGGCCAATACGGTAAATATATAATAAAAAAGTAGTTGTTCTTGTCCTCGCATTTGAGCACCAGTCCAGATTGGCAAAAGGTGTGTCCAACTAGGATCCGTGGGGCCTGTTTGAACAATTTGCCGAAAGGCATCATTCATTTTTCATGTTGAGTTTTCGTGAAATGATGTAACTGATAAATATCCCGAAGTAGTGATATAATACGCCGTTGCAACAGAGTGGTGTACGGAACATGTCCTATCTAAGTACAGTACAGTGCTAAAAATATCAGAAAGACTGATTTGTCCGCTTCTAATCGTTTCAGACATATACGATGAAGACCGCCTGTCGTGCGGGGTCTCGGCAGGGCTCCAGCACAACGTGTGCCTCGCAGCCATCACGTTCCTAGCGGTGCTACTTACCATATTGTACACCGTGCATTACTGGCTCAAACGATGCGTGCCCAAAGTCTCCGACGCCTTCTTCATATACACTGATGCTGCTGAGAATGTGTGGGTTGATTTAAATATGGTTACGCGGCCTAGGTCTATCGCTGCACAAGCACGGGATGTCTTAACTACTTAGGCAATCTAAAGTAAAAAAAAAAACACCGGCCAAGTGTGAGTCGGACTCCCACACAAAGGGTTCCGTATGGTTCCGTAGCACCAAACAATATTCTTAACGCTCATTCATAAGTCAACTTACACTCAACAGCATAACTAAATTTGTTTTTCATAGTGTGTTAATGAAAACCAAACTTACTGCAGTTTCACGAAAAAGTCCCCATATCTTAAAAGCTAAATATCAAATCTTATTCAAGTCAATGTTTGTTGAAATTTCTTTTTACGTTTTACAAACCAAATTTTCTTCCTCTTACTTTAGAAATTAAGGGGACACACAATTTTTACGGCATTAGAAGCGAATATCTCATCAACCATTGACTTAAGAAAAAAAGTATTTTAGGGATCTACATACATGTGTCATTTTTTAAGAGCTATCGATAGACATCTCACACGTAAAATTTTTTGGTGTATTCCCGTAAGCCCCACCGCCCGTGTCCCCACTGGTGGGGCCAGCGTTGGTATTTTTTGTGTAATAAAATATTACTCGGAAACACGTTACGGCGCTGTGCGGCCAACGGGAACAATTTTTAATAATTTTAATCATTCCCGCTGGCCCCATCAGTGGGGATATCCATAGGTGCACTGGTTGTACTCATACTGCAACACTGCTTTTGTTATAAGTGACAGTTATAGGATTGATTGTTTTTGTATTCGTGTTTATCGTATCTGATTGTTATTATGTATTTATCCATTTAGCTAACAGATTGATATTTGAATTTGTTTTCAGTTTGTACTTGGACCCTATTATGCGTTCTCCACATGATACCGATGATCCAAAAGACACTCTCCGCAACGCTGCCTTGCAAGGATATATGGAATGCTCAGATATGAGATTAATGAAGAAAAAGACTGTCGGCTCCTTTATTGATAGATTTCGCAAATTTTTGAGATACAAACGTAAGATAAAACAGTCACAAGCTTTAGGCGATCAAATCATTGATGAGGAATATTATGAGATGTTCACAGCTGGTAAACGACGGTTTTATTCGTTTGCCGAAGTAGAATTAGCTAAAATGGGATCTCGTTTCATGGTTGATGCCGCAGTACAAACAGGATCAAGTTTTGAAATTAATTTAATCAATGAACCCCTAAGAAAGGAGCAAATCACTGAATCATTCAGCGAAGATATAGTGGCTCATTACGAAGGAAAACCAAGATCGATAGACAGAAGTGCATTTCTAGATTTAAGAAAAGACAATTCGGAGGATTTAAGCATTTTAAATTACTTTAGACGGGCTAGGTCAGTTTCCCTGCAAATGCCTGAACTTAATGCGGTAAATTATACTGAGGCGCAAGCTAATAATACAGTTCCTCTTAATACGGAAGAGAAGGAGATTCAAAGTGTTGACTATGACCGTAGCAGGATTTTACAAGTGACCGAAGGTGTAACAGCGACCCCTGCCGAAACAAGTGATAAAAAACCAAACAGCCATGTGAAGAAATTAAGATTTGAAAAAGAAATGACGACCGTACATGCACCAAGTGATGATGACGTTGTGGAAGAAGACACTGATGGAAATGCACCTGAGCAGCGTCACGTGCGGCGCAGCTTCGTATACGGAGGTGGTAAAAATTCCAACATAGACGCTAAGGAGTCAAAGAGCAATGTTGACGAACCAAGCACTAGTACAGGCAACAGGGAATTTAAATCGTACTTTTGGGGCAGCGGTAAAAACAAAGCTAAGAAGCCAAATAAAAAGAAGACGCAGCAGTTTAATATACGTTAAAGTACTTTTTTAGATTTTTTATAGCTTTTAAAATAATTTTGAACTACCTTCATAATTTTTTATAATTATAATACTTACTAATTATTACTTACTATAGGAAAGAGAAGACGGTAGTTATTGAATATAAACATAGTGTATAGTTGTCTATTTATATGCTATACTTTAATTTAATATAAGTTTTTTGATATACTTAAAAGGTAATTATTTACGAGTAGCTATGTCGTCGGTTGAAGATGGTCGGCACAGCGGCGTCTGCGCCCGCGCCGCTATTTCCTAATTAAGACCAATTGTGCACCGGATAGAACACGTGCCAAAATGTGTGATGTCTTTTTAATGCCATTCCGTCATCGTGTATACCTACTGTCATTCTTTTCAGTTTGAATAATCAGCTTTTAAATTATTTTATACGTGCACACATATTCCACCAGTCGCGTGCTTAGGGGCCAACAATAAGGCATCATGAAGAGTAGTAGGTTATAAGGGCAAGCCAAGCTTATAGGCTTGTATAGGTAAATGTATCCTCGCTATATTCGTCATACAAATTGGAGCTCTTTTGGACGTTGAAATTGTAAACAACGTCACTGGTCTGTTTTTTTTTGGGAATAATAGTGGGTTTATTTAGATTTAAAATCTAAATACATTACGATAAATTGGTTAATTTAAAATCAACTATGATTCCACAGATTACTTTTGAATTTTGGTTAATGTACAAAATAAAGTGAGACTTGTACATACATATGGCTTATTATAGTGCTAAAAGTGGTGCATAGTTTTATAATATTTTTTTTTAATAAATTGCCAGATTCGACAAATGTATCAATATTAACAAAGTATTTATTATAAATTTTTAGTAATCTACAGAGTGACGCCCGTTCACCCACATTAGTGGCATTAAAGTTTAAATAAAATAAAAAATAATAATTAGTACGACTATGATATAAAATATATTATTAACCAGTTCGGAGCAGTCATACTTGTGGTTTAGAAGTCCATGGAGCGACATAGCTCCGAGTAATAGGCGTATTGATTTTAGGGTAAACTTATGTAACGACTCTTTTTTATAATTAATGGGACTACTCTTGACCTTAATCTAGTCCTGAGGACAGAGATGAGGTCGTCGATGGAACGAGCTAGCCCAAAAGAAGTCTATTAACTCGCGACTTAAATATATTGATGAACTTGGGCACCCATCTCTCATCATATAATTATGAGAGATGGTCCATATGACATTTATACTGCATTCTTCTGGAAAAAATTACGCTCAACTCCTTCTATTGCGTGGTCACATTTTGCATAATATGGGTCCCATATCATGCAGGCATATTCCACTTGTAGTGTTACTAAACTATGTGAAAAGGTGTGAACTATGTAAAAGATGTAGGAATATTGGTAGGCGTTTAAAATAAGTCGAGGATCTTGTGGCAAGGTTTTTGGAAAACTTCAGCGGTTATCTTTGCAATGTGTTTAAATAGAACTTCCATTGTGTCGGTTTCGGCTCTAATGTCGATGTTATTAAACAAGTAGCCAGTAAAAATCTTTTAAATTGGTAACCGTGGATCTCTGATTTATACAACAGTGCTGATCAGGATTTAGATTATGTTGAAGAAATGGATATATTTCATAGTGCAGTAACTTTTCAAACAGTTAAGCTAGAGTACAACGAGAGAGATTGGTTAAAATATTGAAAATCATCAGACTTTCAATATTTTCTTTGGATGTTATGACTTTTGTAAAGTTTCTCGTGGATCTCTGATAAAAATTAAAATATTTGTTCATCTAGAATTTTAGACTTTATACCACCTAACCACCTACATTTAGGAAGGTACCAAAAATAAATCTAGAATGTATGTTTGGTTCGTTTAATATTTTATCGAAATTGACGGCGTATTAATATTATAGGTGGATTTGATTGAAGATAAGCTCAATTGCAGTCTCTCCCGACATCTAGGTATTATTTATAAAATTATTAATGTCAGAACTTCTTTTGTGATATTGGTAGGTACAGAAAATAGTCGTTAAAACATAAAGTGATATTTACTGAAGTCTTTTATTACTTCAATACATAGACTCAAAACATAAAATGTACAGGATATTGCAGTGACAAACGAATGACTCGTTTTATTGGGGCAATGAAATTTATCTTAGAGCTTTTATGTCAGTTCCAAAAAAGATAGATGTAAAAGTGTCAGACTAGGAGCGGGAGCCGAGAGCCGGTGCGCGAGGTCATTTCAATTGAAATCAATTAAAGCAATTGGGTCCAATTGAGCGGGCGGCAGATTCTGCGTCGTGCTCCGTCGCCAGAGAGATTTTTATGTGAAGCGCCTACGCGCCGCCCGTCACATGACTCACTTGCACATCATCCTGGCCTTTTCCTAGTATGCTCCTATTTACCAAGAATATTTACATAGTAATTGACTACATAAACTGTGTGGACACGATATTAAACGAAGGATTCGTGGGTCATAATGTCTATGTACATATCTCGTCGGTATGTAGATTCTATTCATGGAAAAGTTTTTGGTGGGTGACCGTTTAATGCCACTACTACTGAAGACTTCAGTGTTTCTGTTCATCTCTAATGACGAATAAGCTAGCTTAGTTTAGCCGCAGGCAATGTAATGACTACAAAATTCCAATGATGATCGTTACAAGGAGTTATGAAAGCGTTTAAATGGAAATAGAATATCTCAGGTGTAGGTAGTAGGCTACCTATCGATACGAGATCGCTTAAAACTTTACGAGGCTACATTTTAATTGGAGACACTGAATACACGTCTAAAATATGCACACACAGTACACAGTACAGTTTGAAATTGTTTGTTTACTAAAGGGTACTTTTTTTTTTTTTTTTTTAACGTGGTAATATCATCAAATGAGTCCTCCCACCCAGGGCAGAGCGGGAGGGACTGTCAGACTTGTACTGACTAAAATCCACGGTGTCCTTCAGTAGCCCTTTATGTTCCAGGGTCACGGTAATTCTATGAGTCCCGCGACCCCGGCAGGCTTTGGCCCTCTAGAGGGGGGCCAAAGCCCGTCATTATGCTGACACTCTTTGAGGCGCGCGTGAAACACAACGCGCCGTCGACCCGGGCATGGTCCATGGTACTAAAGGGTACTTAACTATTTGTCCATTAGCCGGGTTGGGCAAAATATAATTGAGGGTTTCCATTAGAAACTACTCAATATCAGCCCGAATCGTGAAGTTACATAACATAACATCACGCCTGTAGTCCCTCAAGGATCAGGCAGAGGTGTACATACCAGTGGCGAAGGTTCCATACAACTCGATTCCTACCTGATTCCCTTTGAAAAATGGCTTCTAGCAGGTGGCAGTTTGGCTATAGACAAATAATATAATTACATTAAAGAAATGTACTCCAGTTTACCTCTTACAAAAATTGACCCTTCGCTACTGTTACTTACAGTACTCCCACATTTCGACAGTTATGTTTAAGTCTCATGTAATAGGGGGCGAGCTTATTGCCATCAACCGGACACAAATCCAGACTCGTGGCTGCTTCGGAGGAATTCCTGGTCGAAAATCCCAGTAACGCTTTGCCCGACTTGGAGATCGGTAAAAGGCAAAGAAGGCAAACAAACATCATCTGCCTAGTTTTTCCCAATTTTGTTGGGGACGGGTTGGGTTCCAATCTATCTGGATACAGATAAATATCAGTATTTTCTCAATGGATATGGACCGAATGCAGGGCTCACCAACAGGAACATTGGTGAAATAAGTTCAAATTCAAATTCAAATAAGTTTATTTGTGACACACAGGTAAAAGTAAGTAGGTACATGGTGTTATAAAAAAAAAAAGTTATGTATCACTATACGCTGCCTTGCAAGGCGTACAAATAATGTTTACACATTAAGTCGTGCAGGTATTTAAGGAAGTTTGTGGTTATATCCCTGTATTCGTGTTGGATGCAATGATAAATCTATTAAAACCGTGTACTGTGTAATATTCGGTTTTTCTAACCTTATTTGGAGCTTATCTGGGAGTTGTCCCGTCTCATAATTTTCAGCTAAAACACTAGTAGGTAAGTGGCGCAGGGCGGCGATATTTTTGGAGACAGTTTTATGTAATTTTAACCTTCAAAAAGTGCTGATCCTTAAGAGCGCTTGTACAGAAAGTGGGCAACGTCGCAAATAGCTGTCAAATATTTACCTGTTTTAATTAACTTGGCAAAATTACTGTATGAACTGTACTGAACTAGTGAACTAGAATATTAATAATGAATTGCAATTAAAATACTGAATTTGCTGTTGTAACCGTTTTAGGTGAAAAAAGGCATTTGGAAAGTTTCCAAATACTTTTTTTAATTATTGCATTTCGTAATCAATACTAGTTCACTAGTTAGCCATATTTCTTATTTCCGTACAGCAATATTGGCAAATTAATCAAAACATCGAAATATTTTACTGCTATTTGCGACGTTGCCCACTTTCTGTACAAGCACTCTTAAATGACTTTTGATTTTGTAGTGGTGTAGTGGATTATCGACCTAAACATGTAGGTATCAAATAACATCATTCATCTTCATCTAATGGTCTAAATGACCTTAGTCTGGGCGATTATAAGAAGGAAAGAAATAAAAACCAAAAGGTGTCTACGGTAAATCCTAGGATTATTCAGTCAAACCTAAGATTTATCAACTCTTAATGGTAAAAATCTTTCATTTAGAACTTTCACCATCACCATTTCCACCATTCAATATTTATTCTTTCTTTTTACGTCGTGTACGTACACTACGTAAACGACGTAAAAAGAAAGAATAAATATTTATTTTTCGCAAGGACATGACGTGCATACAACATAACAACAGAAAATAATAAACAACTAGCTTTTGTTCGCGGTTTCGCTCCCGTTAAGTACGGAATGTACCTACTCACGGGAACGTTTTAAATGTAGCCTATAACACTCGGAGATAATGTAGCTTCCCTTTAGTGAAAGAATTTTCGAAACCTAAACATCGACATCGGATTAGTAGTTCTGAAGATTACCCCCTTCAAACAAACTTACAAACTTTACCTCTTTATAATATTAGTACACACAAATATTTATAAACACAAAGATTGGACGGAACAAAAAGTTGACAGCTTACACGTCGTGACTGCAACAAGAAGGTGCGTGATACAGTGCTATGGGGGGCCCACAGCACAGCGCTGGTTTTCAGTGGTCACCCGAGAAAAAACGTAAGAAAGCCATGAAATCAGCATTTAGAATACATACATAAGTACACGGCGTACACAGTAAATGTTGAACAATGAACAATAGACATAAAAACAACTAATGAACAACTAATCAACAACTAATGAATTTAAGGATGGTTTGGTTTAGGATTTAAACGAGCTAATGTAATTTATTCAAATTAAAGACGTCAAAAATACTGAATATGGCTTACTGAAATACTAATGGTGAAAATAATCACAAATGGGGAAAATACAAACAGGTTGTAAAATTTTTGCACGAAGCGCAGCCTGCCTAATTATTTATTTTTATGCCATTTTAAAAATAGTGACCACGCTTATATCTTATATAATTCAATAGCTGGTATCAATACAAACAAGTTCTGCTGGCGTCAATCTTCTGAAGCGGCACGTTTCCGAGATATAAGCTATCAAAGTTGAGCTAGTGGCGAAGATTGTAACATTGATAACACGGTTATTGGTAGTTCGGTGCATACCTTGGAAAAAGGAGTTACTAGGGCGAATAAAATTTGCATTAGTTTTGAAATTTTCCGCACCATACACTGCTATTTGTGTGAATCTTCACCGAGTTAAATTGATACATTTTGCTGATATCAAGGAATGCACCAAATTACCAAGCACGCATAAACCAATATGACAGACCGGTTTAGTTCGTAACAACGTTAGAAAAGCTTATCACAGAGTGGTCGCAATTCTTATCAAGATTTTCTAAATATATTATGGGATGGGGTTATTTTGTGAGATCGTACAATTGATGATTGAAAAATGTATTATTTATGCAGCAGAAATCTATCCAAACCACATGATTCAGGTGTATAGTTACCAACTCTGAATTTCTAATGTTTTCTTTTAATTTTTCGGTGCGCATTGTTATATAATGTATGGACTATGTCTGAAATAACTGAATTAATTAATTGTTGCCAAGATCAGAGTAATGGAAACGATAATAAGGTGATGGTGGCTGTATTGGCACATTACAGAATTTTATGTTTATGGGAAGGGTTCGTTTACACCCTGTAAACGGACCCTTCACGAAGCCGTCAACCAAGCATTTTGCACATCATACAAAGTAACACTGCGCAAACATTATTGTTGGGAAATGCGTTTTTGTTTGATTTACGGTACCGTAGTGCTCAGCTTTATAAAAACGGCTTCTTAGGGAGATTTACTTATTGGACATTGAAGTTTATAGAGAAGGAAGAAGTACCGTTAACGAATATTATGGTTACTTAGAAAAAAATCTAGATAAAAAGCGGACGGTCAGTAAAACGATCTGTTTGCCGTCGCTTAGCTTGGTGGATATATTTAGGCCTCTGAAGGTTTCTTCAGCTAACAGCTTTGAGCCGATATGTTCTTGGTTCGAAACAACCGCTTTTATATGCTCAGAGATATTCTTCTTCTATACGTGTCAATGACCTCAAATTGTGGTAGCCTGCTGCACAGCTCTAACATTTGGTTTGATCAAATCTTGAGATATTGTAAGACTAGCAGTGATCGATAAATATTATTACCTGAAGTGTTTGTGTGCTTCTCAATTATTTATTTAAAATCAGATTCCTATACTACCTATCAAATACCGTTTTCTAGATATATTCTACTAGTATCTATAGATTTTTTTTTGGTATTGTCTTTACGTTAAAAATTAAAAAAAAACACCTTAGGTATTTGAGATTAGGTATCTAACCTAGATAATAATAAAGAACAATTTTCAAGATTTTTTTTTTACTGAAACGTGTATAACGAGTATTGAAACAAATAGTTTTCATTTAGATTTATTGTCAGTACTAAAGATAAAATACATACCTGCAATATACCTAGCTACGACATAAGCTTACGTTTTCTACAGTTTAGAAATGCTCTAAAGTTTTTATGTTAGCTGTTCTGGCGCCTACGTAAGTAGCGCTTAATTTCAGGCGACACGAAATTTTCCGATGCGGACACAGAATCCTTGAACAGAGCACGCAACTACAATCGTAACACTTCCCACTTCGGTTTGCGCACTACACAGTCGACACAGTTCTTTGGCACAAAACACAGTCAATCTTTTAGCTAAATTCTTTTCGCAAATCAATGCACTAGAACACTATAATATGGATCCTCGCGACTCACTCGGAGACTTTGTTTGACCGTGACCCATTTGTTTCAAACCAAACAAACTGCAAATGCGACGAGAAGTGCATCAGCGAGTGCAATTCGTGTTGTCTGAAAGTCACCAATAAGCCCAATGAAGCAGAGATCCCGCTGGCGAGCGCCAGCACCAACCTAAATAGACTCTGATCATCTAAATTGACTTCAATTAAATAACAACCGAAATTGTTGAAATGCGCCATTACTCCCTCGACGCTAATCTAAATGCCAATAGTCAGGGCAAATGTTTTATTAATAATAGCCAGCAATAACTGTTAATTAATAATTAAGCGATGGTGTCGTCGATCGGGATCAGTCCGCGAGCGCTGTCCCGCCGCAGCGCGCATTCGTCAGCTGCATCCGCGCGAGCCTTGTTCCACCGGTCATACTATAAGATGTGCTTTTAGGGAGCCATTTCGGTTTAGCAATATTTTAATTATTCGGTTTGGGTGGTGTTCCTACATAACAACAAACAGGTTGCCGATTAAAATACGGTAGTCGTTAAATATTCGTTTACCGTACCTACCTTAGGATAGTGAAAATGATCATGGAATTATTATTTGCAATGGAAATGATAATTCCCACGGCTATAAATCATGAAAGAGACATATGAGTGGTGTTGATACGGATTTACAATAAAGTACTATGGACTTTCAAAATAATGATGTGGGCGTTCGAGCCCTACAATAGCACCGATACAAACAAATATCGGGAGAGCTTGTGGGAAGCCCGCATGGTGCGCCGACGACGGCGGTGCTGCCGCGCGTGCCCGCAGCAGCCGCGCGAGGGGAGCCCGCAGCGCCGGGCCGGGGGAGTGGCTGCACTGCGCTGCGATTGGCTGACCGGCGTACTCGCACCACCGTCCTAAGCGCCCGCTGCACGTAGTCAAATCTGTCCCCTCCGGCCCCACACTATGAGCCACAATAGCACAAGCACTCGCGCGCTCGGCTCTCTCGGACGCGCTACTCATTGGTTCAAAGTGTTCGTCAGGCATCGTATTATGGTAATATAAATTGACCAACCGTAGAGCAAATTCGGTTAGTTCGTTAAAGTTGATTAAAGCCATTTAACCGGGACGGACACGAGGATACGAACGGCGCGAGCGTTCGTCGATCCCGGGGGTTTGGTTAAATGAAGTCAAATTGTTTAATATCGGAGTAGATAGATAAATCTGTGTGTCGGTTCGGTTCGGTGGTCGAGCTGAGCAGCCGGGCAGCTGAGCAGCGGCGCGACGGAGCCGAGCGAGGTGCGAGCCGAGGTAGCGGGCCCGCCGCCGCCCGCCGCCGACGGCTACATGTACGTGTGCGAGGGGCCCGGGGCCGCGCCGCGCTACGACTGCGCCTTCGAGCCGGCGCCGCACATGGAGCAGGGGCCCTTTGACGAGCACATGTTTGGCGAGTTTGGCAAGGAGCGGCACGTGGCGGTGGTGGTGGGCGACATCGGCGAGCTGTATCGCGACGAGCTGCCAGGCTTCGCACCCGCCGCCGTCGAACACAAGCGCAAGGACGAACCGCTGCTGCTGCAGGCCGTGGATGCCGCGCCCGCACCGCACCCGCCACCACCGCCGCCCGCCACCTCCAAGAAGAGCGACAAGAAGAAGAGCGACAACAACGGAATTAAAAAGAAGAAAACTAGGTAAGTGCCCATTTTTCAGTTCATCATTTTTGCCTGTCATGCCTGCCATCTAGTTAACGTTAAAAAGCGAGAATTGAAGATCTACGTGTAATAAAAATTTACGCCGAAAAGCAGCTCTTTACAAAATCAGTGTCAAAAAGATTGCCTTGCTTACGTGGCTACGAATTCTCTATTTGCTACGAAGATGACTGTGTTGTAGCACTTGCGCGTAGCAAGTCGGCTACGAATAATCTTCGTAGAACTTTCGTAGCGAATCGCTACGGAGAATTCCGTAGCTTTAAAATTACACGTTTCTTAAGTTTAAGAGGGTGCATTCAAAAAGTTGGCAACGGCGCAAATAGCTATAAAATATTACAATGTTTTGATAATTAAATCAATATTACTGAATGAAATTATGAAATGGCTTACTGTGTTGCACCATGGCTGGAAAGGGTTACGATGAGGACTAATAAAGATTCCGTATTGTATGGAAAAGTAAATGCTCTGCCGTCCGAAAAATAAATTGGAAGATGAGAAGAGGATGATGAATGTCTGATCGACAGTAGTAGATAATTTAAGCATGTCGAAAGTAAATTGGTAATAGTGACATTACAAAATGTTAACTGAAATATAACAATCGATAACTGAAACTTTCATTAATTTAACAAAAATGCTTCATATAAGGATTTCTCCTAGACCAAGATTGTTTTAGGAGTACAATCAACCAGCCAGACTTACAATCACTATTCTAAAAACATATTTGTATGGACAAATACTTTTTTCATACGGGAATCAAACTCGCGACCTGTATCCTAATTTCATAATACACTAGTAATGTATACTAATCTATGAAGAGGTAAAGTTGTAAGTTTGGATGTAGGAGGTGAGCTCTGAAACTGATGGATATAATTCCATGTCACGGGTAGAGACTAGTAGAATATAATTATTACATTATTCAATAGCGGCCCTTTTACAAGCTTATTAAACAAAGGAATTTGCCTCAGATTGTCTATCCCGAGCCGATGTAGATTGTAAATTATTCTGTTAGCGTCCCGATTCAAAAATATATCCTACATATTGTATCTGAGGATTTCACTTTATTAAAAAACAAACTAAAGTGATTGTCCCTAAAATTGTGTATCACGTTCAAATTGAACCTTTAGTTTAGATACCATATTATTATACCATATATATATTTTCGAGCCGTTTAGGGTTGAAACTCTAGGACCGTGTGGTCCGAGTGCACACAGCCTTTTCAAAGAACTGTCATAACAAATTTCCCGTGCCCCAAAGGCAGGCTTTTACCTTGGCCAGAGGCTTAGCGTTACCATCGTTGCCATACAACGAGGCAACGCTGCCAGTTGACAGTTTGACATTACGAGTTGACAGCGTTGAGCAGGTGTTTTTTGACGCCATTTTTTATTGTTAAGGTAATAACTTTAGGTTATTGTAATTATAAATGTATTTAATATTGTTATGATTTGGCTTAAAATTACTCAAAGTAATATAGTTGGGTTTATGAGCTAAAATAAGTCAGAGGCGTAACCGCCACCTCTGCTCTATTATAAAAATGATTGTACTCTTCAAATCTTTTGTTTGTGTGGTAGGTAAGTGGTATTATTATAAATTGATCCAGATGCATCGGCACGCGCCGCTGTCACAGGTGACCGGCGCACGCGCACCCTCCCCGCATAACTGTATGGTATCGTCGCGAACCACCCCTGTTTTATTAATTATTTGCATAACTAATACGATGATTTTTAATACGTGATAAAACCATATGCTGCATGCATGGCTGGAAGGTGGTTTATGAGGTGTTTACGTTTTTGAAATAATTTTTGCCTATTTGTGAGAGTATAATATTTAAATATAAAGTTTGTCGTATGTTTTCGCGATACTTTTCTCCGTCTCAATAATCAGTGCAAACGCCTGTCTACAAATTAGTACTGCGATCATCAATTCAGTGCCAAGTATAACGTCAATGGCAATAACCAGTTGAATGAAGATCCACTATGAAAACTACAAAAAATAAAATAACTTTTGCAGGATACTATTGTTTGTGCGTTATTTATTCTTCTCTAAAGAACCATATGAGCCTTTAGAAAAATAATAATATAATATACGGGACGGAATGCGGATTTAATATTTTTATTTATTTCTTAACAAATAGCTTAAAGATTTCTCAAAAGATAAACACGCGTGAAAACATAATTCATAACGGCTCAACACCCTTATGATGGAGACAATACCCTTGGCAGCACCCTTTTCCAAGCAACAACACTTGATACAGGCGTCTTGCAACTACATAACTGTTATAAAACTACAAAGGCGACATGTTTCGTTCAGATTAATTACCCGTATGACCGCGGGGAGTCAATTGCCTTATCTCGCCATCTCTTGAATGGAGGGTACAGCACTTAATGAATGTAGTTGCAACACCAGCTCAATGATCGCTTTGTAGATAGCGTACGGAACAATAATGTAGTTCCTAAATATTTTCACAACCTGAATTAAATAGTTAGTGTAGCTAAGAAACCAAATAGCTACATTTGGTTTCTTTTGTTTAGCTTTAATTCAGTCAATACGTTTTATAAAACAGAAATGTGATGTAATGCAAAATAATGATCTTCTACATCATATAATTATTTGGTCACGCCAAAAAAGCGTTATCTACGTTTTTTTAGCGCGTCCACTGGCCAAATATTTTTTTAAACACCCCGATGATAGGCACAATGATGTGTTGTAATAAATATCAAATAAAAATGTGGTGTAACAATTAATAACACGACGCCACTATAAGTTTAAAGTCAATTGGCAGGCAATTAGAGGTGCTCGCGCGCAACGGGGGTGAATTTCATTACATGCTCAATCAATTTCTGCGCGTGCGGCCCGCAGCCATACTGCACGCGTCAGATGGTAGATGTGCTCGTATGACAGATAAGAATATATTTATTTGTGAATGTATAATTTATTGAGAGTACATCAAGTTGTTACAAATTGGTGGGGTCGATTGAAAACAACCCGTGACTACTACGAATTATACATTCCCCTACGTAGACTTCTCAAAACAGCCTGAAATTTTTGGTTAATTTTTCTCCCAGGTACTTCTACTTTGATAACCTATTAACTTTTTTTTTTTATGTTGATAAAATCATCAAATGAGTCCTCCCACCCAGGGCAGAGCGGGAGGGACTGTCAGACATGTACTGACTAAAATCCACGGTGTCCTTCAATAGCCCTTTATGTTCCAGGGTCACGGTAATTATATAAGTCCTGCGACCTCTATAAGTCCCGCGACCACCTATTAACCTTTACAAGTTTTTAAGCATCTCTTTTCTTCCACAGGACTACATTTACTGCATATCAACTCGAGGAGCTGGAGCGAGCGTTCGAGCGCGCGCCGTACCCCGATGTGTTCGCACGAGAAGAACTGGCGCTTAAACTTAACTTGTCTGAATCAAGAGTACAGGTCAGTTAACTACTAGTACTTTGTACAAGTTGAAGCTAAGGCAGAGCCTAATATTGGTTATTACATTTTCCTCAATAGACACAGTTCAATAGATATTCATTTACTTTCCTTTCAATAGGTTTGGTTCCAAAACCGAAGAGCGAAATGGCGTAAACGAGAGCCTCCACGCAAAACAGGATACATCGGTTCCAGTTCACCAAGTTCCACCACATTAGGTGGCGGATTCTCTGGCATCGGTGGCAACTTGCCAGCCTTCCCGCAGAATGGCCTGCCCGCCCCATCAGACTCCTGGTCGTACCAGCACTCCTACGAACTCTCCTCGCATCATTTACTATCATCTGGCAGCGGCGGATACCCGGCCTTTAACGCACAGCCAGCTGCGTATTCTTACACGACTGTCCTCAATGGCCATGATGGGCAGATGTTTGCGCCACGGCACTCTTACGAGTACGGCGAGGGCAGTCCACCGCCGCTGGGCGTGCGCGACTACCCTATGATGGCAGCGCACTCGCCGCAGATGGAGGCGCACGCGCACGACGAGAAACTGGAGTACCGCTCGCACGAGCACGAGGACAAGTACTCGGCGTGCGCGCTGCAGGATGAGCCGCCGCGGTACGCCGCGCCGCCCGACGACTACGACAAGTGCGCGCTTGCGGCGCACGACAAGCACTACGACATGGAGCGGCACGCCGACCTCACGCAGCCCGTCGTCGTCAAGATGGAGCCCAGCAGCGGCCAGGCGTACACAACGCTGCCTCCTTTTTTGAATTGAAATACTCCTTTTCGAAATTATCCTAGCGTTAGTGTACTTAGCCAGAGTAATTTCGAAAGGGAGTATTAGCTAGGAAGGTAGTATGTTAGGAAATGATGCAGATTATATCTCCTACATCGTTGTTTTGTTCTCATTGTTTAAAAGTAGTGCATGCTTAATGCTATCTATGTTTTATATGAATTAATTTACTGGTCAGGTATATTGATTTAGTAATGAGTTCATATAAAGTGGATAATTATTAGAATATCACTGTTTACTATAATATTATAGTTAGGTATTTGTACTAGGTATTAAAAAATACCTAAATTCAATTTATTAGTATGCGATTAAGTAGATATGTAGGATGTAGGTATTGAAGTTGGTAGGTAAATTTTTTATATTTTTGTAGTTATAAATTATGATGCGTTTGAAAGTTTTTGCAATAAATGTACATATTTACTTATTTAAATATAATTACCTAGAAATAAACAAATGTGCCTCTTTAAAGTTTAATTTGTTTGTAGCATTTGCGTAATTTATAAGCTTAGGTACTTTGATTATTTAGTACAACTCTCATCAAAGTTTGTGGCGCTCTGAACTGGCGGCGTATCTTGCACAAACTTACAGTCCGTAACTAATCGCGAATGTAATGCGCGAATTGCACAGAAACGGCTAAGGTGAAGGCGCGGCGCAGGCGCAGCGCAGGCATGATGCCGCTTCAAAACGTTTTCATAAAAATGTATGTAAAGAACCACTAACTTCAGAGCGCCCCCAAAATGGTGGTAAGAGTTATAATTTGGAATAGTAGATACTGTCCGTTAAGGTGCTATTGATATTCAGAACTCTTAGACTTGTGTAGTGCGCAACAATACATTTTTGAAAGCTCCATTTTATTAGCATTTTGTCGGGTAGTTGATACTATTTATTGAGTTAAACGCTCGTAGACTTCGCTTCTCGTGCATTCCTTGTGCCTTATCTTGACAGTGCTTGTTATCAATTGTTATACCAAGTAATATCGTTGATAGTTGATACATGCATCTTTTTATAATTATAAGCTCTGTTTAGTCGTATTCATATTTTCTTGATTAAAATATTACGAAAGTAAATCTTAGAAAGACACGTTAGATATTACTCTGTAAATAAGTTAAAAAACGTGAACAGCTTGTGCCAAAAATTATTTAATAAGTAAGTCGCCCAGACAAGGGCGCAGCATCCAATAGGTGCTTATTTAGACTTAGTTAGATGGTTAAGATTAGTTAGAATAGTTTATTATTTTTATTTATTTTATTCACAAAGTATTCGTTTCTTTTTGTAGTTTTACACATAATCATTGAAACAAAAGTCTACAGTAGCGCAAATGTAAGACCCTAGAATCGATATAGGAAACTCGTCGGTAATTTCAAATTAATACAATCAAATCAAATAAATAAAAAAAACAAATTAATATTCAATTCAATTCAAAGAACAATCTTTTTTTTTTGTTCTCATTTTTTTTATTTTTTCATTTCTCAATGTGAAGCCCAAAGATTTCTCGTATCATAATGTAAAGCAAAGCCATATTAGCTTATGTAGGTACCTTCTGATCTATAGATACATAAGATATTTCCTTCGTGATGCGGCGACCTGCCACGGGTCGGCGAGTCAATGACACGTCGAGAACATTACATTAGGTACTCAGTTGCACTTAGGATAATTCGTTTCGGTGCATCGGACCTCGGTTCGGATTTAGTTACTTTATAATAAGAGTCAGAAAGAATCTAAAAGCTGATGTCTGACGATGCACTCTTTGTTCGTTTTTGTCTTTCATTCGGCGCCATTCACTCGAAGTTGAACAATTGAATAAGAAATTACACAAAACTGAAAAATGAATGTGATAAGCACTGTTTTATGCTTTTACGGTTTACAACTAAACTTATACTGTACTGTACAGTGACTGTGTGTACGGAATATCTTCCGTGATCACGAAATATATCCCGTAAGTGACGGTATAAGTTTATGAATAGTGAAACAATCCACCGAACATAGTTGGATTGGATTTGCCACTCAGTGTATTTACTTGCCTACTGAATGATCTAAAAATAAAATGAAAGTAGAAGATAAACGTTCATTCTCGTTCGTTTAAAAACAAAACTTATGATATTTACTCGAAATGAAAAAAAAAAAATGAAATTTCACTCAAGTGAAACGTCTGCAGTGCTATTCTGAAAGCTTCGTTTGCGAAATCACTTCTGAATCCGCGGTGAAATCTTGGGAAATAAACATTTCGTATTCTCAAATTGAGTGAATTCGACACTAGCGCCAGCAAGTGATGACGGAAGTGAGAGGAATTACAACGGGTGAGTATTTTGACGTTTGTCCATAGTATTTCGTATTCTCAAACACAATTCGCTCACCGTATCGAAAGTCATCTCGCATCTCACACACGAATTCATCTGTCAAATGAAAAGTTACTATTTCTTGAGTGAAAGTAAGTGTTTTTTAAATATGTATGTGATATAAATGCAAAATAAAAAGAACAATTATCTATAATCTATATATTTGTGGTTTTCTTACAGAAAAAAAGTGAAACAGTTAGGATGAACTTATATAACATTATTATGTTAAATAAAGAATATATAGAATATTTCATACAATAACTTGTTCAACAGTTACTGATGTGCCTGGTACCTCCAATACATAGTCATCAATAACCTGAAACAATACATTTTTCATGTCAAAACTTAGTAATAAAAAAAATAAGAGTCAGATGTTGTTGCAGTTAATCTTTTCCTTCTCTCTTCTCCTTTGTGCGTGGGAGTGTATGTACATATATTGATCTCAGCTGTTGTTATAAAATGACAGTAATGAACGAAAGTTAGTGGGCTCTAGCCGGTTTGAAAACACTGGCCTTTGCGTAGCCACAGTGAAGCAGCATGATGAAGTAAGCTCAAAGACATTTTCATTGAACGGACATCAGATCTTGACAGTGAAATGAAGAAGTATATTTTTATATTACTAATATACAAATCACTCACTGGCATGTTTGTGTAAGTGCCACTAGCCTGTGCCACTGGTGCCAAGATAGAGGGATTTTCCTTTTCCTGTGAAGGTTCCTGTAAAATCATTTTTTTATATTAGGTGTAGAGTCCATAAGTTGTTAGTGAGTTAGTAGCAGAATGAATGAATAACATACATTAATTAAATGGTTCTATTTGTAAGTATGTGTCGCCAGTAGCAAAACCTTCACCAGCCATTAACAATAGTATGCGCTCTTCTATATTTGAAAGCTCTGGAATGCCACCTTCCACCATTCCCAAGCCTGTGGTGCTTCTAAAAGCGGCGCGTGTAGCGGCTTTCTTTTTTACTGCACTTTTCTTGTCAGACCAATACTACAATGGGAAATACAGAAATAATGATTATTTCACACTGCATGATGGGCAGATGCACAAATAACATTCGCACAGTGAAATAATTAAGTATACTTTGTTTAGACGTTAACTGAAATGACCAACTCACCTTTATTAATTTTTTTGCCGTCTTTATCGTACCTCCACCCATACTGTTTAATTTTACAGTGATATTATCCCACTCCTTATTAGCCGCCTGCTTGGCGCTTTGTTTTTTGGCAAATCCTTTTGCCAAGCTAGGCTTCCTTTCTAAGAAGTCGATTAGCGTCTCCACTTGACCCGCAGATGGATGGGAAGTACGCTCAGCACTGAAGTAGAGAATTAACAATTAAATATGAATATAACGATACCGGCAGTAACTTACTTACTTCATCAGAAATCGTACTTACTTCATTTTGTTAAACACTTCACACTCACAGTAAAATTTCGGGGAAATAAAAATAACAAAGCTTGTTTGTCAACAAAAAAATAATTGAGTGAATGCTTTTTTTTATACGCGGGCTCCCCTAACTCCTTGAGGCAAAGGCGACACTGCGTTCAGTCTAGTTTTTCATTCTCTATCTCAAATAATACTTCTAAATATTAAAACGTACAAAATAATGCATTTACATTACATTTATGGCTGAAATAAACTATAAACTATTATTTTAGAGCGTTAATTCGGCTAAATTATGTGAGTCGATATAAATTATAACAAGGCACAATTCAGTGCCACCGCCCTACTACCATAGAGCAATGTCACCTGAGTTCTCGAAAGTCACTTCACTTCACTTGGCCTTGATCGTGACATGAGAATACCAAAACTTGTACAGGCGAGATGAGAAGTGAAGTGAGTGTGACTTTCGAGATGATTTGCGAGATGACTTTCGAAGTGAGTCACCGTTTACAGAATAGCACTGCTGATATCAGTTTAAGGTTCATCACTCATAATCACGCATGATTCCGGCCTCATTGGGCGTTGAATGTTAATTTAACGACAGTTATTGGTAGAATGTTGAGTCGTGTACAAGAAGTTTTTTTCATGGTGAATGCTTTAATTATTATTCTATTGAAAGAATATTTTGTAGCAGTTAGCCTTCCTTCTTATGTTTTTATGTTATGAGTAGCAAACATTTTCTTTATCATTTTATGTGTTTAGGGTTAGTGATTATAATTTTAATTATTTGGGATATTTTATCGCAAATGATACTGCTTAAATTCGTTAGTAAAACATGGACAACATTTTGACAGATTATTCGTCTTTTTGCCGTATCTTTAAATATAGTTTTTATTTATATAAAATAAATCGATATCTATCTATCTTCTTACTAATAAAAAGGACCAAAGATAAAGAATAGAATACCAAATACAAATCTCTGCTAATATTTTACAATCTTGAAAATTATATTTATACAGCAGGGTATATGATACATAAATAGTAATATAAAAACACTAATAAATTATGTCCTTGCATGTGCAGTAGTTTAAAGGAGCATTTACACTAAGTTAATGTTAAGCTAAGAGAGCAATAAGCTAGATATTTTGTAATATTTAATATTAAGGAAGACGGGAAATTATAATACAAATGTGCTTAAGTGAGTTTTTTATTTAATTGGTATAAGTACCATTCCTTTTGTTACATTATATGTACACGCAAGTCTATACACACAATTAGATCATCATTTGCCTAGCCTTTTCCCAACCATGTTGGGGTCGGCTTCCAGTCTAACCGGATGCAGCTGAATACCAGTATTTATGTACAACTTATTATTTAATACATGAATTAAATATACAAGGTAGCAAGATAATCCCGATAAAGAAAACACTTTAAAAAGGGGTTTTCGAAACAGCGCTCTGTATGTGTGGATAAGAACGAATAAGGTAAGGAATGAGTATATTAGAGGAAGTTTAAAAGTTGCGCCAGTTACAGATAACTTGAAGGGGAATCGACTGTCTTGGTACGGACATGTGATGAGGAGGGACGAATCGCATGTGACTAAAAGAGAGATGAATATGTTGATGGATGGAGAGGGAGAGGAAGACCAAGGAAACGATGGATGGATTGTGTGAGGAATGACATGAAAGAAAAAGGAGTAAATGATAGCGTGACGGTTGACAGACGAGAATGGAATAAAAAAACGTGTTGCGCCGACCCCAAGAAACACGGGCAGGAAGATGATGCTCTATACGAGGTTACGAGCTTAAAACAAAAGAAACGTTTTAACAGATTGAGTGGAAAGATGACATAGATAACAAGGAAACCAACACAACAATAGGGACTGATAGTTGCTACAAATGGTATAAATAAACGATTGAGCAGGATATACAGGGTGTTTTTTTAAACGTGGGCAATACCTTAGGGACGTGTAGTACTCACGAAAATAAGCAACTTTTACTATGGGACCGACCATGAAATCGCGAAAAAAATATCAGCTGCTCCATACATTACTGGTCGCGTAATTCGAAACAATGTAAACAACAGCAGATTTTTTAAATCATATTTCATAGTTAGCCCCATAGTAAGAGTTGTTCATTTTTATGAGTACTTCACTCCCTTAAAGTATTGCCCACGTTTAACCAAACACCCTGTATACTTACTCATTTAACATTAAATCACTAGAACCTGCTAATGAATAAAGATATATTAAAATAAACTCGACTAACTAATTGCATTAGACGCAACTTATTTATAAGTATTTATTCTTACTCATCGCGAAACCATTGACTGTCTGCAAGTCATAATACCGTCAGTTCGTTTGCGTCAGCATCCTAACACCGTCTTGGCGAGCCCAAATGCCATCACCACTGAAATGGTACTTCTTCTCTATGGTGTATAACACTAGGCTCAGGATCTGGTCGTCAGTGAGGCTGTCAAAATGCACATTGTTGTAGTTTAGATCGTCTTTTGACGATTCACTTGTTTCTTGCCCTCTGCGCATGCTTAGTAGGCTGTCTATGTAGTATTTTACTTCGGAACTGGAAAAAATAATAGAGAATTAAATCAATGATAACATAACATCACGCCTGTAATCATAAAGTATCCTACTAATATTATAAATACGAAGGTTTTTGAGGATGTATGGATGTTTGTTACTCCTTCACGCAAAAACTACTGACCGGATTTGGATGAAATTTGGCACACAGATAGTTTATAACCTGGATTAACACATATGATACTTTTTATTCCGGTAATACGATCCCGTGGGACAGTTACCGAACACCACGCGGGCGAAGCTGCGGGCATAAGCTAGTGTTTTATATATATTCACTCTACTAAACTACAGATGGACACGGTATCTCACATTCCTGTAAAATTGGTTTTAAATACACAAGTAAATCAAAACAACACTTACACAGGATACAGGAGTATCAAACAGTTATTAAAAATGATTTTATCGTCGAATTTCTTCTTCAGGAACTGTATGTTTTCATCAATAACGTTCATAGCGACATGTAGCCAGTACTTGTGTCTCCTCAGCTGGTTCAAGACACCCCTGACGAGCTCTGCTTGGCCGCCATTGTTGTGAGCCGGCAAGGTGTTGAGGGACGAAGATATTAGTATGGCTATGTCTCTCCCGCACACTTTGTCGCCGAAACTGTTGATGTAACTGAGGGAACATAGAATTTGGTTTATGGTATATCATAGAAAGAATAAGGTTTTAGTTAAGATGGAAGCGCCAGGGCAGCCCGCGAAATTCAAATTTTCTTAGGTTTTTTGCAATTTACAGGTCAGTGTCAGGTTGAACACACACACTCACACTCACTCACACACACAAACACACCATTACACGCCCTCACACTACAGCGCGCCTTTGATTAATCCTTTATTTTGTTTATTTTTTACTTTATATTTTTGATGTAATACCACTTTATTTTCTAATACCTACTGTAATGGAATGTCTATTCAATAGCTTATACAAGTTGTAACTACTGGAAGAGCGGAACTTCCTAACACAAGTATACTTCTTACTTAAATGGAAATTCCCAGAAGACCAAATGTAAACGTATTCTTAAGTTATTGAAATAAACATTTTATTTATTTTTTATTTATTTTAGGTTGTATGTTGATAATGTTATGATTCGCAACCGTAACAAATGTGGCTTTACAGAGTTATAGTCATTAAACTCATCAATACAACCTTCTAAGTTCATATAATCCCATTGAATGAGTTTTTCATGAAATAGTCATTAAAATGGGATTCAATGAACTTATAGGGTTTGTATTGATGATTTTATAATTATAATTCTGTAACTACATACGTATCACGGTCGCGAATCATATTTTGTTTCACATATAGCCTGAAACTGACCTGCAAATTGCAAAAAACCTAAGAAAATTTGAATTTCGCGGGCTACCCTGGTTGCTTCCACCTTAACTCTAACTACCAGTGGCGAAGGTTCCATAGAACTCGATTCCTACCGGCTTCCCTTTGATAAATGGCACAGTCAGTATTCTATAGACAAATAATATAATCACATTAAAGACATGTCTATACTCCGGGTTACCTCTTACAAAAATTTACCCTTCGCTACTGCTAACTACATTATTTATTTACTACATAGTAAGTCGTATTCAAAAACTATTAAATGGTGAATCGATTGGGTTAGGCAGCGCTTGCCGCGATCATGGTCATCTCATTATCTTCCTGCCGTTGTCCCATTTTACTTGGGGTCGGCGCAACGCGTTTTTTACTTCCATTCTCTTCTGCTAATTGTTCCCTCCTTTTCTTTCATGTAATTACTCACATAATTTTGATTATGTTTTTTTTTTTAATTGTCTTCCTTTGGCCGTGATCCCTGTCAGACGTCTGTACCCCTTCCTCTTTCATATCATTCCTCACACAATCGATCCATCTTTTCTTTGCCGCGATCATGATGTAGAAGGTTAATTTGCAGAGCATCGAAACCGAGCAGTTGGTACTTTGAAAATGTGACAGTTGGAAAAAATACCATTCAATCAACAATCAATCGGCGAGGTCATCATTGTCGTTGGGTAAGCGAGTGAGCATTTGAAGACATGTGACATCTATCTATCTGACCAGCACAATGCCCACGTGGCTAATAAAGCCCACTCTCTCTATAGAGAGGAGGTGGTTCCCAGCTGTGGGTATACTTATGCGAAGCGAGTGAGCAACAATGTTCCTAGTTATGTATAGTATATCAATAAAATAATTGACCCTCTTTGGAAGCTTTACGTTCAATAAAAAAAGTATGACTTACTTGTTGAACACCTTTGTGGACGATACTAAGTGGTTCAAGCTGTAGCATTGTTTTTTTGCAGACTCCATCTTGGTAAGACGGTTCAGCATCTTCTTCTTGTGTATTACTAGTAGGAGAATCTAGATTTGAAAAATTACAACATTAATATTGGGATTTTAATAATACTTTTTATTGAGAATGCCTCATTGGTCGTGAGGTCTTGGGTTCGATTCCCAGGTCGGGCAATGTGTAATTGGGTTTTTCCATCAGGAATTTCTCAGTAGCAGCCGATACTTCAGCATTTATGCCCAGTTGATGGCAAAATATACCTACAGGGTGATTGGAATCTGGGTGCAAAGCTTTAAGGCGAAGATAGTACAGACAATTTAGAACCATTTAAGCCACGGTTGTCTTAGACGAAGTCTTACCATTTTTTTAACCTAATTTTTATGTTTTTTTTCGAATATTCCCAAAATTTTAATTAAAGCTTTTGCTAGTTTTGCTAGATTGCTTACACATTACTTTAATTAAATAAAATTAAAATTAATTAATTTATCATTCAATTTGGCCATAAACAAGCAGTTTAGTTAAAATTTTGGGAATATTCGAAAAAACACATAAAAATTAGGTTAAAAAAAATGGTAAGACTTCGTCTAAGACAACCATGGCTTAAATGGTTCTAAATTATCTGTACTATCTTTGCCTTAAAGCTTTGCACCCAGCTTCCAAACACCCTGTATAATTCCATGGAACATAAATATAACTGGCAAAATGTGGCTTTACTACTACATACACCCCTGCCTAACCCTTCTTGGATTACAAGACGTGATGTTATGTTATTTATGTATGTATGTTTTTATTGATTCTTATTTTGCTTTGGGATAAGAAACCTTAAGTGATTTACATAGAGTACAGTTTTACTAACTTTAAAAACAATCTTGTCAATTTAAATGAACTTGTCAACACAGAAGTTCCAATTTACATTAAAAAATCAGATTTGGTTTGGATGTTACATACCCTAGGATTTGTGGATAGTACTTGGTACTCTTTTAAACTTCTGAGCTCCTCTAGTCGCTCCCGGACAGTCTCTGGTCTCATGCAGTACACCTTCAGACACCTCCTTTGAGCTTCCACTGATATTCTGTACTCCTGAAATATAATTACAGTTCCTTAGTAAGGAAAAAGAAACTTTTTATGAAAATAATGGTCAATGGTTTTTTTTTTACTATTAAATTTAGCTAATTTAATAGTAGCAAACCTTCATAAATTTTATTACTAGTGTTTAATTTTATTACCGTGAACTCTTAGAGTAATCAATGTGATTTGTATATTCCATAGAATCTTGATCAAAATATTACCTCCAAAATATCTCGCACTTGTATCAAAGAATTATAATTATTCTTTAATATTGCAGGTTCTATTTTCAAAGCATCTCTTATGTCCATGCCAGCCAGCGTGCCAACATTTTCTAAAATAAGCTTTGAATGTAAAGGATCTGCAGAAACTACGAAGCCATTTCTTCTAATTCCTTCTTTGTCAAACTTTATATCATTCTGTGCTATGTTGATTGCTTCTTGTATATCTGACATTGGCTTGTGTCTTAGAGGCAGGTAGTTTTTACAGTACTTGTGAAATTCTTCTGGTGTCACTGATAGCTTCCAGTGGAGAAATCTTTCTAACACATTCATGCGGATTGTTACTGAAATCAGTTTGATTTTTAGTCTTTGTTAATAAATCAAGAAAGTATGTAGTAACTTATATTTTAAAAACGCAACAAGAATTTAAAAATTGTTTTATCAAGTAACACAATTTTTTAAATATGCCTGTACCTATGGTACTTAAAACCTGTAGATTTTATCATCAAAAATATTCAAATTATTTTTCAATTTAAATTAAAAAAACAGTCCTGTGTTTACAGCTGAAATGATTTTAAATAATTGAATGGTTAAATTTTACTTATGTGATGCAGAGGAATGAGGAAAGTGTTGTGAAGAAAGTTTTGAGTGTGGATTGGATAGGTATATGAGTAGAGGAAGACCAAAGAAACGATGGATAGACTGTGTAAAGAATGATATGGCAAGAAAGGAGGTGTCTGATGAGATGACGAGTAATAGAGATGTATGAAATAGAAGAAGATATGCTGCACCGACCCCAAATGAATTGGGATAAGGGCAAGAGAATGATGAGGTTAAATTTTACTTACATATAGAAGTATCAGTATCAGAGAAATTCTGTAAAGTCTTACTACTGGCCGGCCATTCCTGGAACTTGTCTAGTATTGTTTGTTCCATTTCAAAGTCTGTTGGAAGTAAACCCTCTTTTTTCAGCCTGGCTATTGTCCTTGATTTGACAAGTGTGTGGTATCTGAAAGCAGAATTTTGTATTTACAGGAAGACTGAGGAAATAGCCTACTACAGACCTTTTGCAGTAAGTTTACCCTAGACATAACTTTATGACAATGAAGCTCTAGTGTAGGCAATACTTAAATAGATAAAATCTAGGAAATATAAATGCATCTTGTAGTGGAAATTATGACTGTTTGATTATTCTAACCTTTTATCAGATTTAGTTCATATTATCTTTAAAAAATTCTTTTACCATACTCACTTTATGATATGTTTAGCAGAAACACTAATAAACCCGCACTCTCTGAGTATTTCCCCATAGTTGTCCATAGTGATGGGGTTCATGCTGAACACATGGAGGTTACGGCAAGCCTCTTCAGGAGTAATACCAAACTTTTGTAATATCTGCAAGGTGCACTGCAAACGGTCGTGAGTTACCTCGTCTAAGTGCGGATGCTTCTTCTTTATGACTGCTAAGTAGTCTTCTGAGATTGATTCACCTGTATCAAGAACAAAGAGTATTTGATTAATATTGTAGTAATATAATTATAGAACCTATTGTAGTTGTATAAAATTAAAGCTATGACCTGTGACAGTACTACTTAAAGTAGTGTACATAATAGTAAAGGCACAAAAATAGATAAAAAGTTTCTAACAAACTACTCTAGAAACCTAACCTTGTTATTTTTTATGGCGAAATAATAAATATTTGTGTCACAGTTCAAGCAGTGTCTCTAATAATTATGACTTAATTATTGTACTTAATTTACCTGTAGTTTTCTTATAGAAATCAAAAATCGGTAAGTTGTGATGGTATTGTCTCGATGAAACTTGAGAAAAATAAGAGAAATGTAAACCACCACCACTCAAATATCTTAATCTTTTTATAGACGACCGCATATTATAGACTGTTATCCTATTGTCGACGAATTTAAGACTTAATTATTCGATTTAATAGTATTTTACAAATGTAAATAAACACTCGGTCTCTGTTTCGATATGTCATTGACAGACTGACATAAGTAACTGACACCAGTTGGTTTCTTAGGGAGGACCTTAGACGGTCAATTCCGTAAAATTCGTGAATCTTTATTATTGACTAGCTGTTTCGCGCGACCTTCGTTCACGTGAAAATATTATAAACATATATTACTTCTATTTTAAATCGGATTATGTTAAGGATTTAATTTTTTTTGTAAAATAAAAGTAGTCTAAGAGCAGTAGACCTTATAGCATCAGCCAGTATAAGTCCCGTCAAAGTCGGTCGAGCCGTTTCGGAGATTAGCCGGAACAAACAGACAGACCGACAGACAAACCGATAAAAATTGAAAACATGAATTTTTGTTACAAGTGCCGTATTTTATTTTAAAATATGCAGATAAAAACAGACACTTCAATTTTATTTATTTGTTTGTTATACAAACATACACTTCAATTTTATTTATGCTGCTACGTAAGACTCGTACCAGCACTTTACTTTAGCTACGTTTAGTATGAAACTGTAGGCGAAACCATTCGCTGCGATTAACACTGTATTTAAAACGGAATCCACGGTGTAAAATGTCCAAAATGCGCGGTGTTTAATTTCTTCATGAAAACCACCTAGAGTGTTAGGGTTGCGATTCAACAACACTGAATCGAACTTTTGCACGCGCCTTCATCTTTTTTCCCGTCGAACCGTCCGCCCCTGTGCCTCAAACCAAAAAATTTAAAAAACCAGTCTGCTAATGTCATGTCAAACTTTGTCAAACAAAGTTGACAGTTTGCCAGGCGTAACGTTAGTCAATATATCACAGATTACTGTTTAGGTGTTCTATTTCTCAATTTTATGAAATAAGTGAGCAAATCAGTATGTACTCTATGTGAAAACACATTCCGCGAGCAAGATAATGCTCTAATGTTTTAGAATACAGAAATAATAAAAACTTGTGGCTGAAGGTTATTTTTTTCCTAATATTCCTATGTTTGTTTCGACATCTACATATATATTATTTTTGACACCCCAGAAGCAAACTTAATGCTCTCTCTGGCGACCCTTTCCAGTACATAATACAATTACTCTTTTCAGATGGACTGGACAACAGTTAGAAACCACTTCAAGCAAACTTGGCTTACTACTATTCTGAGTCTCATTTTATTTACTGGTGTCACATACTTCCTGTTATGGGCAGAGGTAAGCATCATCTCCGGCCGGTATTCCAGGACTAGGGCTTTAGTAACTGCAGGTATCTTTATGGTTCTGATGGTGTTTCAGAGTCAAACAATTCAAAGTAATCTGATGCTAGAGGAACTGGTGTCAGCAGCAGAGACTATTGACGTTCATATTGGTGACGAAGCGGCGAAATATGAGGGCCGTGTCGTGCACATCGTGGGCCCCCTCAGAATACTGGAACCAATATCTGAGCCAGACTATAATATTCAAGTACAAGCTGTTAAGTTGCGGAAGAGAGTGCAAATGTACCAATGGATTGAAGAAGCTACGTAAGTATGAATGTGATCTAGCAACAGATGTAAAGTGCATTAATTTTTACTAGATTTTAGTCTACTGCTAGAAGGCTGCCAGTGGTAACCTAAAAATAAAATAAATCTAAACAGCCTTTTCCCCAAAACCAACCTCTTGGTAACAATGCATACTGCCCACTTCACATGCCTCATGGACACTGATAAGAACAATTAACTTCTTTTTTAGAGAACAAGAGAATTTTCTAAGTGAACCAGCTGATGAGTCTCGCAAGACATATTGGTACCACAAAGACTGGCGGGACTATGTGATAGAGTCCTCCCTGTTCTACATCAGACCGGGCCATCACAACCCGCCCTCCATGCCCATGTTCAGTGAGACACACATCGCAGAAAATGTCAAGATTGGATGGCTTTACTTAGGTAGGTATTTAGATTATAATAGAACTGTTATCCCTAATTTTTGGCTGCTTGTTTCACTACAAAAAGTAAGGAATTCATACTTGTCTTTTAATTGAAAACTTTTATTAAGTATAAAGTTTTCAGCTATCTGGTCTTTTAATATTTTGGGGTGATGCCCACCATGCTATTTCCATACCATTGCAACTCCTAAAAGCCAGAATCAACAGTGACTACTACCAGAATAGTGCAAAATGACATGCGACAGAAGCCCCAGAGAAGCAATTTAACTGTTTTGGAGCCTGCAACAAAATTCCATATCAGCAGGAGACAGAACAAAACAAGGCCAATGGGCACAAAAGGAAGAGGGAGGGGAGGAACAGGAAGAGCAGTGGTTAATTTTTGTGAAATTGCATTTTAAAAAGAAAATTTGTTGTTAAATACTTCACGATTACTAGCGACCCGCCCCTGCTTGGCACAGGGCCAACTGTCAGGTCCAAAAGTATCCTATCTTTCAAGCTACCTACAATACTCATTTATAACATTTCATATGAACATGATTTTTATGTATAAAGATACTATGACTCACTATACTGATGATAATAACATTTACAAAGATCTAAATGAGTTTATTCTCATACATATTTCCAGGAATTGATGTGAAGCGCAAAGTGACTGACTACTATGAGATTTGGTCTGACTCCAGACCAGAGCGCAGTGATATCAAACTACATTCTGGGTTCTACTATCATGGTGAAAGTGCTCTAGAACATGAAGTTGGAGATCTTCGCATTCATTTCTCATATGCGGGCCGTGAGGATGATATTGTAAGTATGTTTTATCAATGCTTAAGCAGGTTAAGGCTGCGGGGATCCGCTGGATGCGAGACACACGGGACCGGTCAATGTGGCGACACTTGGGGGAGGCCTATGTCCAGCAGTGGGCGTCTTTCGGCTGAAATGATGATGATGAAGCTGGTATGGTGCCTAGTATTTTTTAGTCAACAGCACTAATCGTAGTCATATGTAATGGCTTAATAATATGTTGAGCGAAGAATAAATTTTGCATTCTGCATTACACCCAAATCACTCTTCTTGAATGAATGACATAATAAATGAATGTTAAGACAAGTCAAGTTTTAATAAGAAAATTTTCAAAGTACTTTGTCAAGCATAATTCAATGCCAAAAAAGCTCTTATTAACTGACTTCTAAAAACGAGGAGATTCTCAATTCGGCTGTTTTTTAACATTCTTCATTAACTAAATGACTTATGTTTATGTTTCTTCTAGTACACGGCTGTGGGTGTTGTAGAAGGTGGCAACCTCCAGGCTTACAGTCCAACAAGGTTCCCCACCGCTGACCCTATCTGTCTGCTGCACAAAGGTTCCTACAGCTTAAAGCAACTCCATGACTTGGAGAGAAGAAGTGCCAACCTGCATACATGGAAGTATAGACTGCTGGGATTTGTGCAAGTTTTTGCATCTGCTATGACTTTGCATCCGGATTGGGTGACACTATGTAAGTTTATACTTTGAATTGTGGTAGCTACACGTACTGTACATTTCCCATGCCATGTCAAACTTTTTTTTTAATAATTCGCTCTTTGTGGAGAACAAAGAGCGACTCAGCCTAGACAAAACCTTTTACTTAGAAAGATACTTTCCTACATTCTTGTAGGAAAGTATCTTTCTAAGTAAAAGGTTTCTAGTATCTTTCCAAACAATTTTCCAGCTTAATAGAAATTAAGCTGGAAAATTGGCATGCCTAACTCCCGGACAGTCTGTTATTTATCTTTAGATATTTTTTAATGAGATATTGGCAAGTTAATAAAACCCATTTTGATTGTTGTCAATAAAAAGTGCGCTGCCGTCTTATCTCTAATTGAAAGTCAACCTTAGGCCAACCTTTATAACTTTTTATTATTTTTCAGTGTTGCAATGCCAGTGGATTTCAAGTAATTTAAGGCGGTGCTCAAGGCTTTGGGTGAATTTAGTCCTGTCTTTTTCATATACGCTATTGATCATTGCTATACCTTGGTAAGTATTAAACAGTCAAATATTTTCCATTTTAGTATCATACAAATATCTATTCTTACACTAATTATGTTATTTTGTTGTAGGTTGGTCCACAAGCCAACTTACGGCGCCATGGTGCTAGGCGTAGCGATGGTGCCTATCCTGCACTACTCGACGCTGCTGACGCGACGCGACGCCACGCCGGAACCCCCACCGTACAACAGATGGAACAATAACCCACGCTGAACAAAACTCCTGGCGCCTACCATGAACTCGGAATCCTCACAGTTCAGGCTAGATTCTAGCTACTAGACGGCCTTCGCGCTTCGCCAAAGCTGGGTACAGCTTTGGCGAAGCACGAAGTCGCTACATTAGTAATTTACGCTGACAGCAGTCTCAGACTGAATTAACCCTGAAATAACTGTCTGATTATTTCAAGAACGGATTTAAAAGTTGATGGAAAACCTCTATTCTCTGCGATTTGGATTTATAACTGGCTGATACCAATGGAGGTCGAAGAGGCGAAGACTGTCAGTCTCTTACTTAGGGCTGATTATTCAACGCCTGATATGTTCGTTCCAGGAATATTTTTTTAATTTTTGACGTCAGTATAATTCAGAATAAATAAAAAGCTCTCAAAGTGAACATTGAAGTATGTATAAGCAAAAGTGGTTTCTATCATAATGTACAAAAAGTTGAGCTGTGCTTCTCTGCTCTGTCAGTATATTGTATTTTATAAGGATCTGGTGGTAAAAGGATATTTTGGAAAAAATGAGTGATGGGCAGAGATATCCCTTCTCATAATTTCATTATTATTATCTAGTCTGAATATTGTTAACTATTTATTTATTGTATAAGTCGACTGATTGTACTTACAGTAGAATTTATATTGCATTCTCACAAAATAGTTTGGTTATATGTATAAACCTTATCCTATTAGTTATTTATGTTCAAAGATCATACAACACTGTCAATTTCGTATTTTGGTCCCCTTTATATGAATCTAATAAAAAATACATAATAAAATTGTAATATAGCAATAAATAATCTCAATCATAATAATAAACTTAAACACGTATTAAATATGTTATATCTTATGTAAAGCTGCGTTTCTACCAGAGCTGAGCGAGGATGCGTAGCGAGGGATGTGTGTGAAACTAACCAATAGTATAGCTTCGCTATCACAGCTTACGGTATTCTAGCTATGTGATTGTTTTAGATTAGTTCCACACACATCCCTCTACGCATCATCGCTCATCTCTGGTGCAAACGCAGCCTGATAAGTAGATAAATGATTAATAATGATTTGTATTAACTTAGAGGTGTAGGCCAAATTAATGACAATGTATAGTTTTAGTGTGACCAACTATAAAAATTCCATCCGATCCGAATCCGAATTCGAGTTCTATCTGAATTGAAAATATTCTAAATTCGGACGACCTGCTCAATCCCGTATGCAGATAGAACAGCGGTTATGTTCGGCAGGTTGTATGTTTGGCGCGTGGTCAGTCGGAACTAACGCCCGTGTTTTCAATACATTACACACAAAAGTTACCAACAGCTTCCGACAAAGTATTTTAGTTGCCAAAAGAACTATGCTGCTCTATTACTTCGGGCCGAAAGGGGTTGAAAGATTTTTGTATGAATCGTGACCTGTCTAACCTCCGCCATTTTATTTTCAAAATAGCGGCCACGCATAAAACTGTATTCAAACACGTATTTTATGAGACAAAATCTTCTAAAGCGTCACATCTCTGAAATGTAAGCTGTCAAAGTTGAACTGGTGGCGATGATTATCAAACTCAAACCATTCACAATCCAGCTATCTTTGATAAATAATAAGTAAATTGATTGAATATAACAAACGTAAAACTAAAATTTGTAACTGCTGGCTTAGGTATATCTCGGAAACGTGACGCTTTAGAAGCATTTGTCACAAACAATACTTGTTTGTATTGATACCAGCTTTTGATCTATAAAGGCTTTATGCGTAGCCGCTATTTTGAAAATAAAATAAAATGGCGGAAGCTAGGCAGGCCAAATAATTCAAATTCCTTTATCGGTTTCGAGTCGGATGCATCTTGAAGTGCGCAAAGACACGTAGACTAATAATTTAAACAGTTCAAAACTGTTATCGATTGAATCATTATTGCCAACATAATCGACATCTTTATACTCATTTTAAACTATGGTCATATCCTGTACAAGGTACACAAGTGAACAAATTACTAAGTAAGTCTAGTTTTAAAGTTTTTACCTTGTGGTATTTTTATTTGTATTAGGTATCAATACTGAAGCACGGTAGTTACAATACTCATCTAACTTCACTAACTGTCCTCTTAATTTTACTACTTAGACATACCTAAAGGAATATTATCAATCCCTCTGGTTGTGAAACCGCTTTTACCGAATCTTATTTTTAAGAAATACTATTTTGAAAATAAACTCCTGACAAAGATGCATTTTTTATTTACAAAAAAACTAACAGCAAAAAAAACATTGTATTGTTACCAACCCAAAGTGCAATCGAGGGTGCTGAAAAGAAAAATCGAATATTTATTTTATCATAAGTCATGAAAATCCATAAGATAATGATATGGCATACCAACAATAATGATGTGTGTTTTCGGTTAGGTTCAAGCCGGTGAACTTACTACAAATATAAATAAGACAAAGGGCGCTGCGGCGCGGCGTTCCCAGCCGATATTACGCACGCGCACTGCACGCCTTATCAGCTGATTACGCTCCGCCCAACGAATACAGATTCAGCCGAAACAGTTCTTCTATTTTACGGTTGTGATTTTATAATCAAGGTTAGATAACAGTTAACTGGTTTTTTTAATCATCGTCTTGTGTTGTAAAGTATAATCGTGCTAACGAAATTTTAGTCAGTGTGTGGTTAACTTATAACAACAAACATGAGAGCTGCGGCGATGTCTGTTTGGATATTTATTAACATCCTCTGCTTCGGTATGTGCGGCTACTTGTATTTAATTTGGTATCAGTACTGGATGTACGACGAAAAGCAGAGAAATTCGAGCAGAACGTCAGACAACTCTCCAAAAACAATGAATTACCAGGATAAGTACGCAGCTGAAAAACAATTTAAATTATTACCATTTAACTCTACTATAAGAATCGATTTCCTTCGAAAAAGTCGGAGGTCGGCAGTCGGCGGTTACTGGAGCAATGGCAGGTCAAGTCAGACGTCTAATAAGACTGCTGGTTCATGGCTCCTTCCGTTCAATAACATTGTAAGAAAAAGTAACGGCAGACCCAGGTTCCCCAACATACACCAACCGTTACTGGAGTTCGACAGCGATAAATATGTTTGCGACGATTCAACATCAACGAAGTGTGAAGAACGAACCGCGGAATTCAAGAACCTATTGCAAAAAGAGTTTCATAGAGTCCTTATGGGAGCGAGCAAAGTATTTACATCAGGATTAGATGCTCACAATACATACGATGTTAAATATAATAGCAGTAGTCGTAAGACGAGTTCTAGAAAGGAGGTGATGTGTGCTCTGAAAAGTGTGATGTTGCGGACGGTGACAGCTGATGATCAACCATTTGCGAGACTCGGGTTTAAGATACCCAGAGCGCCACTGCAAGAGCAACATCACTATAACACTTGTGTGATTGTCACAAGCGCTGGAGCTTTGCTTGGCTCAGGATTAGGAAAGATGATAGGTAAGTCATGTATTTTATGACTATTTCACCAACCTTCTTAGAAATCCGGTCCGAAATTAGTTAATTGAGCAACTACCTACCACAGTACCACAGCTTGTCTCTTAGGACAGTTTAAGACAAGAATACACTCCGCACAACTGTTCTCATAATTAAGTAGAACTTCAGGTATAAGATGCTTCGAATCGAACTTCTTTTCTGTTACCCTTAGCTACACCAACACCAACTTTGTACTCTCAAGTTTTCGGCTTTAAGTAGGTATTTGTTCGGCCAACCTCAAAATAATCGTTTTTGTACGGATTAGACTGGGTCACTTAGAAACAGTTCTGGCAAAATGAGTGAGTATGCTAACTAACTGCGTAGGATGTAGGTACTTTTCTAGTAGAATAATACCTATTCTCAAAACCTCTAAGGCGATGCTTACACTGAACATGATTCAGAGCGCACATGAGTCGGCCGGCCGCGATATGAACATTCTGAGTCGCACGGATGCCTTCTAAGTCACTAGTCCATTTACAGTTATCGCCCCAAATGTGCTTTTAGTTACAAAGCTTTATTATTTGTTTAACTCGTTAGCTATCGTAATCGCAGATAGAAACCGGTAATGCGCACACATTAACCAAATTTTCGAATGGGCAAACAATACAATGATTGCCTCTAGTTACTAGAGGCCTGCGAGCGTGAGACCTTTATCTTTCCTTCTTTCTTTGCTTAAAATCACACAAAACATTAGGTCCTTACCTAATTTGCACTTGAACACAGACATTTTTTATACCTATTTATCAATTCAAGTACCTACTGTAGACAAGAGATGGCGTACTTAGGTACCTAACTACTATCTATAGGTTCACCCATAGATAGTTCGCCATCTCTCATTCGTTACTAAATACCTGTGTAATTTATAATGCGTGATGTATGGTTAGTATGGGTAGGTGATCGACCGAGTATTGTGCCACTTATCGCATCGGATCTTCGCTTTGTGAAACGCATTGACATGCGTAGCTCGGCCTCTTCAGCGAACGGCCGAAATCGTATGCGAATTACACGAATTATCGTTCATGGGGCTTCACTGATTACTCAGTGTAACAGATTAAAATAATAACAACATTTTTATCAATATTTAGTTATGGTAATGTTATAGTGCAGGTGTCCACTTTGTATTCAATTAAATTTATGCACTATTTTTATATTGTTTGAGTAGGTGTAACAGAATTATATTTCTACCTACCTACCTACTAGTTTTGAATAAAATCGTTAACCTGTGTTAGTAACCCTAACCTACCCGTTACTTTTTATTTTATCTATAAAATATAAAACGAAGAACCTCTGTTTTTCAATACTATTAAAAGCTTCGTCACAATGTCTACCAATATCACCGCTCTGAGGAGACCAATTCGTGACTAATGTTATTTTAAGTGTCACTTATTGACACCAAGGGTGCATGGCATAGGCGTAGATACTATAGACCGACCGCTTTAATGAGTCCTCGCGAACGTATCAATTTAAATGGAATATTCTGAAGGTTCATCACGTATTGGTTCAATTAGTATCGTTATACCTACGTGGATCATGGTTATTTTTAAGCAAATAACCTGTGGGATATTGTTAGGACTTTGTGGACGCTTAATGTGCCTTTGATGGGGCAAGGCGGAGGACTTATTAAAGCGGCCGGTCTATAGTACCTAGCCTTTCACATCAAATTTTAGATGGCGTTCGGGAATTTCGCTGCAGAACACAACAAAAAATTGGTGTAGTATCACGGTTCTCTTGCCCAGCCCTAACTTGTAACCCTAGGCTATTGTTACGCGTTTGTTATATAATCTATTATCAATTTATCACGCTTTGATTTATTCATGTCACTATCTATGTTCTACACAGAAACGCATGGTTTGATATGCTGATTCGATTGCAGTTAACTACGATAGGTTTGCCCGGTGGCGCCCGGCGTCTGCGCTGCTCGTCTGTCTGTAATACCAACGCGTCCGATCGACGCATCCAACTCATATCAGCTATGCTAATAGTCGTATAAAAGTTGTATTGTTTGTTTATTTCCATAAATCAACATTTTCTTAAATAGACTTGTTATATTGTAACCGCAATATTATTCGAGATTCTGTTTAGAAACTCATGTCAATGGATATTCATTCATTCACAAAATTTTATTTTTTGTGTTATTTTAATAATTCACCTAAATACCTATGCATGCTAATGTCAAAGGTAAAAAAAAGATGATTCACAATTGCAACGAACAATATTATTATTTTATTACATTTGCGTTAGTCACTGAGTAACCACATGCAGTGTTGCCAACAGCGCTGGCCCTAATGTCGCCGTTTCTCATGCATGAAGTAGCCTAATATCGCCGAATTTCAGTTGTAGTAGCCTAAAGTAGCCCAAACACCAAAAAATATCAATATGAATAAAATAAAATGTCAATTTATTCATAATATGTTCCTATCACACTGATAATTAGGCATAAGCCATCTTTAAAACACGTTAATGAAATTAAAATTAACATTTTAAAAACTACATTAACAAAAATTAAGATTATTCTGATTCGTCCTCTGCTAGCAATAATAAGGCATCATCAAAACTTTCGCCGTCTTCAGTAGTAGTTGATGTGCTAGTACTGGCGCAAGATCCACCGGAGGCATACATTTTTCTGCCAGCGTGCAAACTCACCATGTGATTGCTTGGTTGAAAGTTGTTACAACACATACCTCTTACATTCATGTGGGTACGAATTCTAAGAATGGCGATCAGCATTGGTAGTTGCATGCGATTCCTTAATTTGGTTTTGATTGTCCCCATTACAAACGAATAGGGTGACCATCTCAATATCAAATTGTACCAACATTACACACACGCACGGCCGTATGCCTGTTTGCCTACTAAGTAGTATAAAAAAAAACTTGTCCCTAGAGTAGCCTAATTGGCGACCAGTCGCCTTTTAGATTTCTTCGTCGCCGATTCTAGTTCTGAGTAGCCTAAATTGCGACAAATCGCCTACGTTGGCAACACTGACCACATGTCTTTGTCCTTTCTCGAAAATCTGCTGATAACTTTATAGCCCAGACGGGGAACAGACAATGACACATGCTTCCGACTGGGCTGACACGTGTAAGGACATCTTTACTTATTGTTTATTAAAATAATTGCGTACCTACTGTTTGTTTTACCTAGGTAGGCAGCGTAAGGAACTCAAGCAGGTAGGCGCACGTAAAGAACTCAAGCAGGTATCAATCAATCACTTCACTTTATCACAATTCAACACAGGACATAGGATTTTCCCAGGTAGAGCCACAACACTCGATAGACTTCTGCTTCCAATTTACCCTAGCAACCTTCTTTTGTTTTAGTATAGGTACGACAGGGTACGACAGTTGTGCCACATTGCGACCTGTTAATACAAAGTTTGATGTCTAAGTAGACAGCTTGCAGCTAGGTTGCAAGCGAAGTCGAACTTGCGCTACATGCTACATACATACCAACAGCTACGCCAACAAAGTCAGACATTGGTGTTTATGTCCTCAAAAACAAAACATTATTTACGTACTCAGGAAAATAACAATCTGTGAAGTCGTCGGAAGGTCTACGACAATGTAAAGTCGCAAGAAAGCGAGAAAGATGAATCGTATTTCAAAGAAACTTTAAGTATCGCGAGTGTTAGTAATATAAAGTTAAAGAGCTTATTTCTAGAAACTCTCATTGTTGGGTTTGAGCTTTTGTCGGAGCTTACTTGAAATTCGTCTTCATATCGGCTCATCTGCGGCAAACTGTGCTAAAGAAAGGGAGTGGCGAATGACATGGAAATGTATGGTGCCACACCCCTTCTTTTCTCGACTCGAGTTCAAGCTCGACTTGTTTTGAGTTATTTGTCTTGTGCGAGATAACAGCAGTGGTTGCTTTGCATATTTTCATCGTTCAGGAATTCTCATCGTGATACCTATTTATCCTAATCAAATGTGCCTATAATATTTTTAGGTATGATCTAACACACGATAAGTACTGAGGCCCATGAGGCCATGATTATCATGTTGATGATGGAGAAAGGCTGATAATAGAAGCCGAGTCAAGATTTCGTTGTATTTGCGTCAAGTTGAGGCTATCAAGGTACAAATCGTAACTACAGTAACAACTTGTTTATGTTGATACTAAGTAATCGGCCATCTAATTTTTCTTTGTAATTTATATGGTGAGCAGTAAAGAAAGTGCAAAACACAGTGGGAGGTTTGTGATTTATGTAAATGGCTGGTCTTCAAACGCCGAAATTGCGTTATTCTGCCAAAGTTTTGCACTCATTTAGATTTATCACTTAGAGCAAAGTTTGTTTGAAGAAAAATGACGATAAATAAAGGAACGTAAAGGTACCGTAAGTTCGTGAGCAAGGTTGTTCTAACTATACGTAGGTATTTTATGCAGCAATGAAAGAAAAGCTGTCCAGGATACGTGTGGTATTGTTCGCGTGGTGTCATCAACCCGCACGTAAAGGGCGTGCATAATTCATGTTGTACCATTGTGCGCTTCCAACATACAATACGCCGGCAATAAGGAGCTTCCCGCGCTCCTCTCAACCATTATATTGCTGGTATTATATTATAATGTTGGCAGTAACGGTCCAAGGGAACGTGAGTTTATCCTTTCATAGATAAACCGAGGTGGTTATTTGTAAATATGAAACGTTTACTTTTTATTTTTTTATTCTTTGGGAATGCGGAGGATGCATACATATACAGATACAAAGAACCTACTCGTATTTCTCCTCGGATAGTTTTAAGAAAACTCTCTTCCATTTATTTTCCTCTGAGGTTTTTATTGATTTTGACAAATCAATAAAATTTAGCGCCTTATATACCTTTGTTTCAACTTATTTAATGTATAACAAAACATTTCAAATAACGTGAAATGTAATGTAAAATGTAAGCACCCTGTAGTTGTTGTACAATATGCGCCTGTTAACACCACATACATTATTTAACAGTTTTATTTTCCATTAAATGGTGTTGACTCGGCATTTTCTTTTGCTTTCGAAGTGTGAAAACGAGACCAGCCCTAATGATTTCAATAGATACACATTCATGATTTATATTATCATGAATGATAAAAATCAATTATGTAATCCTATTCTTATGTAGCAAAAGGGTTCTAAAATTAAAATGGAACATCTCAAATGTGGCAAAAAAATCCAATTAAAATGATTGTGTTGAAGTAATTGGTCCTGATGAGAGACCGATAAAATGATACTATGAAACATTTCAGTTCGGAGCCCTGCCCGAAAGGCTTCTGTCTGAAACTGCACGCCCTACCTACTCAGCCATTAAGTTTTCATGCAGAATATACCTACCTACTTGCTGAAAAACCCTCTGGCCTCCCCTACCACTACCTACCTAAATAAATTTTAAATCGTAGTACCTACCTATTCATCAGTTGCCAATTTTGACCTAGGCATGTAAATAAGTGCCTCTAAGTACAATACCAACCTGCCAGTTACAGTAAGTACTTAGCAGGCACAGACGTCCGCCAATAACTCAGTGAATGACAGAAAAAGTAATCGTTTACTTCATTACGGTTGAAGAATAGGTATAATTATCAGGTCTTTTATTATCAATCTCGTTGTTTACTTCTATTGTTCAGCTTTCTTATATGTAAGGACCGTAGTGACGCCAGGCGGGCGGCGCGTGGAAGATTGTTTTTTATATTTCTGTGGATGGCTTTTTCATTATGAAGAGTTTTTTAGCTCATCGTAGGTAGGGCTGCCATCACCTAAATTGCCGACCCCGGACAAACACTTCAAAAACCCCGGACATTTGGATGAAATTCAGTATTTATTCCGGACATCCCAGAAAAAAAAATAACAATAAAAATAAAATGTATTCATTAAACAGCTTGTTTGCTAGTTATTTATCAATGTTTGACACAATCGACTTAAACTACTGTTTAACAAATAAATTAGTCAACATTTTACACTCTTCTATTTATGAGGTAATTAAAAAATATATAATTATAATTTTTGGTTTTTTAAATAATAAATAAACTACATACATATGTCTCAACAAATTTTATGTCATATATGTAGTTCCGTTGGGTAGGTTAAGTACCTATCCAAACCCTAAGGTATTCATAAATTCTAAATTAAAAATTAGTAACAAGTTAAAATTATAACGAGATCAAAATCAACACAAAAAAAAATAAAAAAAAATATTTTTTTTACATATTTTGGTATTTTTCAGACTTTCCAATTTTCTTTAAAATATCTTTCTTTTCCAACAAGAATTTGTAAAAGTCGGAGCAACTTAGGTCCTTAAAATTATATTTTTGATCAGAGAAGAAACCGTGTGTGTGTTTAGCGAGTTTCTCTCCTTCGTCCATTGCTGCGAGATTAGTGAAAAGACTCTCTCTACGTTCGCGCCGGGGGTCGTTCGGACATCGGCCGTTATCGGCTTTTTTGAAGCGTAGGAGTTAGCTTGGTTGCGCTTACCAATTACGAATGAATTTTTAACTAAGATTTGTTTAGATTTATCACTTATTGGGAATCCCCTGACACTAAAAGTGTCTACAAGTGGACACTTTTTGCCAGCCCCGCCCGGACGCTCCCCGGACGCCCTCTAAACTAGGACAAATCCGGGGAAACCCGGACGGATGGCAGCCCTAATCGTAGGTAATCCATTGAATGGTCGGGGTAAAGAATGTTGCATGTCTGTATCCCTTACATCCTTACTGTAAAGGATCAGAAATGAAAACAATTACACACAAAACGTTTGGCTAGTTATTCGTGGGAAAATTAGGCACTGTTGATTTTCGTAGAGAGTAGGTAATAGTAGTTTGTCTTTTATACTGGAGTGGACATCACCTGAAATTTTGCGATTGGTGAACCCGTGAGGATACGTTTAGTCCCTACTTCATAAATCAGTTAGGCTGAGCTGAACTGCTGAAGTACCGTTTTACGAGTAGACATTACTTAATATTACACTAGTACACTAGCTTTCGCCCGCGGCTTCGCTCTGACAATCAATTCGGGTTGTACCTACTCTGCTTGTAATAACATAATTCAATCATGATTCGAAAGATCCGTGGTGCCATCTGTTATCATAAGGACGTTATTGTTGTTTTGCTCGGGAACTGTACATTTATTCGGGATGAAAGGTACCCTATGTTCGTATCTGTAAACCTGACAACGTATTATGCAAAATTTCAGGTTCAGTGGTTTATTCGTGAAAAGGTAACAAACAAACAAACTTACTTTCGCATTTATAATATTAGTATGGATACTTAGTATTAGCAGGTGCTGGAACTTATTGAATTTAGTGAATACAAAGAAAAAAGTTTCACTAATTTGTGCTCTTTGAATGTTTCAAAATTGCTGAAATGGAGCGGAAACACTCCACAAGGTCTGATAACGTTATTTTAAAAACGTAAAGAATCGTTGCAATCGTTATTGTTTGATTAACAAGAGCCAAGGCCTTGTACGAATTATAACTATTATGAGAATGTTCTATGGGCACGATTGGCGGTCAAAAACATTTTTTTTAGTTAATCCGTTTGACATCGGCTTTATCCAATTCTAGAGCAGTGGTACTTCACAGTGGTAACGGCCCCGAGTTCCGAGTTGTAGGTCGTGGGTTCGAACCCAAGGAGGCGCATAAATTAGTGTAATTTATTTCATCACCACTGCTCTCAAAACGCTGAAGGAAAATATTGTGAGGAAACCGGCATGTCCTAGAACCGAAAATTCGAAGACATGTGACATCTATCGCAACCCGCACTGGGCAAGCGTAAGGCTGCGATTTCACCAGAGATGTGCGAAGTAGCTGGGCGGTGCGAGGAAGCGCAGCGAGGCTGTGAAACGGTGCGCAGATGAGCGTTGCGAGGTTGTGTAGCGGGCTCGTTTTTCGCTCGCGTCCGTCCCTAGCACACATCCCTCGCAATACATTCTCCGCACACATCCTTCCCTTGTTTTGTATTACAAAAACCTTGCTTCGCTGAGCCGTGTCCAGTAGAGCTGCGCTGAGCGAGGCTAGGTAAATGAAGTGATTCAAAAACTGAACTGATGAAAATATCAGATACTTTTACAATCAGTTTTGATAATAAAAAAAACATCGGTTTTTTAGACACAAATTTGCTTGTTTTTAAATGAATTATTGGTAAAAAAATACTTGTCGCAAATTAAATTTCATTTTTTCACCCAACGAAAAAGTACACGCGAGTTTCACATGAAATGAAATCCCTCACGAGCCCTCGCCTCTGTTCGAAGCTCACGTGATTAAAGGACGACCCCTATCACATGAAATCATTTTGAAAATTGTACGGTCGCCTTACGCTCACCGACAAAACTGTACGGAACTTTAGTGCGGTCGCTGCTGATGCGTTCGGACGCACGACACGGCTCTTAGAACTATTACAATGTATATTCGAAAATCGTGTTATTTCGGTTGTATTTATAGTTAAATAGTGGTTTTGTTTAAAATCACAATTTTGCTGACTGTTTTCTTATTTTGCGGCAAAAATCTAAATGCAACGGCATACTGTACATAGGCATAGTGTACTTTTACATTATATCATATATTTTATAGGCTGTTTATGCTGATGCATATGCTATCCAATTGTTACCCGGAAGGAAATAACTACAATAAAAATCGTATGATACACCTGGTAGGTAGGCTTAGTCAATTGCTGATTTATACCGTATTACCTTACCTAGATATGTGTGAATTACTCAGCGGGAAATGTATATTGGTGTAGCTAAAATAAAATAAAGGGCCCTTGTAATTTTGGTGACCTAATTCTAGGTAATTAGCCTGGCATTAGGTCACTGAAATCAGTGAGTACAAAGCAATAAATTGACTTCGATAGTTAATTAACAATACTAAAAATACCTAAGTGGTACATACACACTCAAAGCTACCCACTTTTTTATTAATTGTATGCTTAAAGCGGAAGTTGTTCTATATACTTTATGTATTAAGGGGAATAATATTAATATGATTTAGGAAAAGTGAAAATTTGATCAGGCGTAGGGTAATTTAGGCGAAGTCACTACATCATTATGTTGAACCCGCAGAACCGTTATATATGCGTCATTGGCATCAGTTTTATCCCAAAATATTTCCCACATTTTGCATGAATTGCATTATTTTTGTAAGTAGGAACAAACCTTAGCAGATGAGATACATAAGTCCTGGTGAGCAACCGTGCAAACAAACTTATTTATGTTGACAGATTCTCACGACATGGTATTGAGATTCAACAACGCGCCCACAGAAAATTATACGGAAAGCGTCGGCTCCAAGACTACTTTCAGAGTGCTGAATTCACAGGTAGGTTGGTAACTGTCTCTTTAAAATAAATATCAAAATGCCTCATTTAATCGCAAAACATCGAGCTTACTTCAATTTATAGAGCAAGATCCCAGGGCCGCCAGTGTGGCATCGAGTAGTCTTGTATGTAGTACGTGAACGTATGCAAAAAAAAATAGTAATTATTTGTACGCAACTTTAGCACCCAATATTGAAAAATTGGCCGTCGTCGGCACAAGTTAGCAGGTATGTATATGTTCACAGTACATGTAACACTACTCGATGCCATACATTTTGTTAATGAGAATAAGTAATGTCTGGCGGCCCTGGGAGCTTGGACCATTAAAACAATAAGAGCTATGCATATGTAGACTTCGCTACTAAAAAGGTTGCTTGTCCTGGGTTCGATTCCCAGGTCGGGCAAAGTGATATTGGGTTTTTCCATCAGGAAATTCTCAGAAGTAGCCACGGAGTCTGGATTTGTGCCCGGTACCGGCGCGGTTGTGTTAATTACGCCTCTACGTAACCCTTCGGGGATTACAGGCGTGATGTTATGTTATATGATGTTATGTAGTTGTCACACAAATTCTTGTCATATTATGAACATAGCTCAAGAAGAAATAATACGTATTAGAGAAAAAAAAAAATTACTGATCCGATTGTGATGAAATTCTATGGGACCGATCGGGCAGAATATTCTTTCAAATCGGTTCGCAAATGACGGAGATATGAGGTAATAAATATAAAAAAATATACAACTTAATTGAGAACCTCCTCCTTTTTTGAAGTCGGTTAAAAATAAAAATAAAACTTAATGGCGTCGCATAATTTTTTCACATGAAGTCGCCAGTAAATACGTATATTAAGTTATAGTATTTTTAAAGAGGTTGCATACTGTAATAATAGATGGCTAGGCTGGTTGATTTAAAAGGAAAATATCACAGCTGATGTAGGAAAATATGATGAAGCCATTTTCAGTAAAGGAAAAAAAATATCTAATGGCTTTTCATAACATGATTTTTTGTGTGAAAATCCAGAAGCAGACGCAAATGTTGATAACTACAGCCAAAAAGGTTTTATTTATCCTTTTGCAAATTAAAATTTTCTTGGGGTTTAATGATTTTTATTCGGTTTCAGGTGGTAGCTAAGCCTGAATTCAATTTCTTGGAGGACCCGTTATTTCGCAATGTCTCCATTCTCATATGGGATCCGGCGAACTACTCGTCAACTCTAGAAGACTGGTACCATAATCCTGATTATCCTCTGTTCCCCGTTTATAAGAAGTAAGTTAACTACATACATATGTATATTGATTTTTCGATTATAATAATAATAATAATTTATTTCAGGAAATTTCCCATAAGAATAAAATTCGATTACAAATACAAATTACAAGAAATATTAAAATACATTAGATTACAATACAATAATACTTAGTTATTAAAATTAAATTCATTAATGTCAAAAAATACAATGTCAAGATTTAGAAAATGTCTGTCAATTAAATTATTAAATTTAGTTATTAATATTCATTAGGTCAAACATCGTGAGGAAACCGGCATGTCCTAGAACCAATAATTCGAAGACATGTGACATCTACCAACCCGCACTGGGCCCGCGTGGTGGATTATAACCCATTCCCTCTCGTAGAGAGGAGGCCTGTGTCCCAGCAGTGGGAACATTATAGGCTGATTAAGCTAAGTTAAGCTATTCATTAGGTAATGTCAACAAATGTCAAAAAATGTCTGTCAATTAAAATTAAATAAGTATTACATTCATAAATACACCAATAATCACATAATAAATGGTGAGGAACTGGCATGAAGATGCATCCACCTCTCCAACACCGGCGAGTCCCACCGCTAGGACAACACGGTCAGGATACTGTTGGTGCTGCGCCGTAAGCGACTTAGTAGCGAGGCGTTCGATTATGGATTTCTCAGTTTATTTTACTTCTGGGTTGTAAAAACTTTACCAAGAAACCTAAGAATCAAAAAAATATGCTCTTCAAAAATTTTTATTTGCTTTTTTTTTAATTTCTTATGGTTGGTTGGTGGTTTGTTTATTGTTTCCCAAAAATACGTAGAATAGTGATCAGTATCAGTATTTTCCAAATTGCAAAACAGTTTGTCGGCGTAAAGGAAGGACGCACTTTGCGCATCGTATATTTTTTTGGGAATTTTATGTGTGGGTACAATCCTCATTGCAATTTCAATTTAACGGCACGGTTGGCGCAGTGGCTGAATGATTGACTGCTGCGCTGCGTGTCGCGGGTTCGATTCCCGCACGGAACAAATATTTGTATGGCCTACATGTAGTTTTTCCGGGTCTGGCCGTTTGTGTATGTGAGTTTAAATGTTTATAAATGCACCCACGATACAGGAGAAATTCCCAGTGTGTGGCAAAGTCTTTTTAAAAAAAAGTCTAATTTAATTTCGTAATGTATTCCCTAGTGTTACTATGCCGCTATCCCCAGTCTTCATTTATCGTGTATTTTAATTGTTATAGGTTCCTTGAACAAAATCACAACGCAGATGTACATTTGCTGAACCCCCAAGTGTTATGGTCGTTGTGGTCCGTGCTACAAGACACGTCTCCTTACCGGCTGCGAAGAAACCCTCCGTCATCAGGATTTATTGGTAGTTGTTTATCTCTTCCTAATCTAAGATTAGAGAACACCGAATGGTAAACATTAATGTAAAGAATTAACCGGAAAATATAAAACCCTCATTGGAGAGCAGCGGTGGCCCAGTGGTGGCGGCCCCAGATTACGAACGGTAAGTCGTGGGTTCGAACCCAGGCGGGCGCATTACTTTGTGTAATCTATTTCATCACCACTGCTCTCAAAACGGTGAAGGAAAGCATCGTGAGGAAACCGGCATGTCCTACAACCAAAAATTCGAAGACATTTGGCATCTACCAACCCGCACTGCGATGGGCCCGCGTGGTGAATTATAGCCCATTCCCTCTCATAGAGAGGAAGCCGTGAGTCCCAGCAGTGGGAACATTATAGGCTGATTATGCTTATGCATTGAAAAATTGCTACTTATCAAATTAGTTAAAGATAAAATTGCTCTAATTCAGAACCTGCTCCGAGAGAAACAAGACTAAACTACAAAATGACAGAAAGTGCAAAGAAATCTGTCATTGTGTCGACACAATCTGTCATTTTGTCTATTCTTCCGTCAAAGAAATTCTTGTCTGCGGTGGTCATGCTACGGGGGCTGGTCAGAATTTGTTGCATCTTACCGTTACCGTTCAATCGATCACCGCTCACTACAAATTATCGACGGTAACTGGGTAGAACCTCTCTGTCAAAGTCCCTTTAACGGGCGCTCCACACTTCTTCGAGTTGGCACTTTCGATTGAACAAAAAACTAAAAAGCCGCCCTGAATCAATTATTACACATATAATTATTATGGCTTTCATAGGACGCATACCTGCCTATCTAGCCTCGCTGAATCAGGGTCGAGTTGGTTCGAAACATATCCAATTAGGCTGAGCAGCTTTTTGCCGAAAGTATATCTACATCTATTCGATTAAGACACCGCGCACGGGTTGGAATCATGTCGAGCCAAACATTTGCACTCCGCTTACCTAACGACAACGAGCTCGATAACTGATGGTGATGATTTCGGCAGCAGCGACTGCATTTGATGGCTTCTTACCGGTGGTTTTCAAGAGATTTGGTATGCTGTTCTTGTGCTCTCAAGTGAGTAGCATATCCGACTTTGGTCGAAAAGCATACAGCCGACATGTCAGAACACTAAGTATCTATCTACGTTTTCAGGTCTTTGGTTCGCGCTACACCGTTGCCGGCGCGTGCGCATGCTGGAGTATGTGCCGAGTGCCCGCGCGACGCGCCGGTGCCACTACTACGCGGCGGGCGACGACGCCGCGTGCACGCTGGGCGCCTGGCACCCGCTCGCGCAGGAGAAGACCCTCGCGGAGCGCTTGCGCGATAATACGGACGTGGAAGTCTTCCAACGAGGGATTATTGATGTTCCTGGATTTAGTAGTATTACTTGCCCTTGAGTACTGGGCTCTTGGAGTATTGTTTGTGTTTGAGTGATGCCAAAGTAGTTACATTAATTGTTGAGCTTAATTATTGTTGTATTGTAATCTAATTTCTCACGATAGATACTTTCATTTAAACGCAAGTCTACAATAGCTTCTCCGATAGCTATTTATTTAACCGTTTCTTGTTTTAAACAACAAGCCTATAGTAGTGTTGCGCACTGAAATATTAATAATAGTCTTGTACGGGGTGTCAACGCAGCGCCTACGCAATGCTACGTGGAGCTACGCAGCGGTATGTAAGGGAACGCCGCGCTACGCAGCGCCTAAGCTAGATGTACACCTTGTTACTTTTGTTAACCAAAATTTTACTACAATATGATAAAATTAACTGACCTTCCTTACCTTTTGCTATAACTGTTTGTTCTCTATTGGACCCCACTAATACTAAACAAACATGGCTCAAGAAAAGTGGGTAATAATGGTGTGAATGTATCTTAACAGCCGACTAGCGCCTACCATGAAAATACACCTAGGCCTTGTGCGAGGACACTCGATGATTGCCAGCACCGGCAATACAAACGGAGCCGATATCTTTAAGGCACAACCATGTGGCTTTGTTCCTAGTGTTTATTGGACACCCTCATCTTATACATTCGATTGAATCACCCGATAATAAAATGGCTACCTACCTACCTAGATGTTCTATTTAGTTATGCCTGTAACGAATTGCTTTGTGTTAGGTTTGTTATTCAATTGTACATAAGTTAGACAATGGTTATGATGAAAATATTAATTAGGTCCCTATATATTTTATTGGTCTGCGTATAAATTGAAATAGATACAAGAGATGTATTTTAATTGGAAGAAATAGACAATAAATTTAACTTTTCAGTTGCCTACAAGATACAAAGTGACTATGTAACTATACTGCAAAACAAGATGTCTTCCTGTACTATAAATAGCTTTAAGATTAGCGTTTATTCATTGACATTACAGAAACAAACGAAGTCGTAACTACTGCTTATTTGTCAGCTATTAATCTGATTGAAGATTTCATATTGGGTTAGGTATTGTTACGTACTTAAAATCACATTGAGGTGATTGATTTTGCCAAAAGATTGGTGGTTTGACAATACGTTTATGTAATCCACGAAGAACATCTATAATGTAAGAGCTTGTTAGTATACATAGGATTAAATAAAGCATTTATACACATTACTACAGCTCTATTTATTTTAAACGTTCATGTAATACTAACATTAGAGGAATTTCCACCTCGAGTTATGCCACTTCTTCTAGGACCTACCTCTTCGAAGTAAACATCTGATGGCTAGACAAAGATAATGGCTAGTTTGGAAGTTCAGGAAGTAAATATGTAATTCACATAGCTGTTTTATGTGATTCAGGTAAGGTCATATCGGCCATGAAGTGCCCTTGTCCATCTTGTATTTTTAGCGATTTGCTAGCGTACGGAGCGGGCGCGGGTGCTGCCGGAATACTGATGTGGCTTGCTGCTCCGCGATGATTAGTGATTCAGTGTGAGCGCGCGGAATTAGCGCGCCATGTCCGATGCGGAGCAGGCAAACACGCCTCGTACACGCAAAGTTCCAGCGGCCTTGCCCTGCCGGCGATTTGGTACCGGCGGATACTACTACGATGACCCGACGTGCCCCCGACTGCTATGGTCAACGTACTTGCTGCATGCAAAAATGAGCAGACGGAGCAATGAACGACATATCACAACTATATCGAGCACCTCGACACTAATCGGATAGTTATCGTTCGTCAACGGTTTTATGTACCGCGCGTGTCACAGCAGCGGTCATGGTCTAGCGCTTCCTCCTTCGTTGTTCATCTCCATCGATTCGTACAAAGTCCGCGAGCTATAACACATGAATCTTAAGCGATTTTTAACTACCATGTTTATATTCCAAACACATTTGTACTAAATACCGGACATTTTGTTATAAGCGTATGGTGGGCAGTATCTTGCATAGTTTAATTAAAATGATGTTAAGCGGAACTTATTTTCCTCGTGTATTGTACTTTGACACTGGTCACTGCATGTCGGTAGCCTTCTGTGTGTTAGGTCATTGCCTCCAGTTGTTTCGCAGAATAGTGCAACTTGTGTGCGGCCGGCGCGGTGAGTGCTAATGTGATACATCCCTACTGCACTAAGGCACTAGGTATTCCGTAAACATATGAAGGTAATGCTGTCAGTATACTAGGAAGCGCTGGATGTGTGCCTAGTACACCCTAGCACTGGCCGCCGTCCAGCAATAGCGAATACCACTAGTATTCATGTGCTCAATAACATATATTTACACAATTTGTTTACTTAATGTGATAACTTGCATACCTGGCAGGTTCCACTGTTATTTGTACAAAATAATCCTGCGAGTTCTTTGTATTTGTGAGTGCTAACTCTTGGCTAATCCACATGTTTTTAGCAAGGATGTTCCCAGAATATGTGAGCTCCATTATCGAAGATCTCCGGCGGCGAACCGGTCCGTTTCACCGTTATTACTATGTTTACCGGTGACTCACGGCTCGTGTTAGTGAATGACTTTTGTCCTTACCTCTTACTCTATATCTAATAATATGTTTATCCAGTATAAGTGGTACAAAAAACTAGACAATTATACCCCAGTAATGACATTGCAGTCTTTTTAATTACGATACAGGTATAAATCTATACATATAAAATTCAAAGTCCTGACTGACTGACTGACTGACTGACTGACTGACTTATATATCAACGCACAGCCCAAACCACTGGTCCTAGAGACATGAAATTTGGATAGTGTACTCTTTGTAAAGAGTAGGTATCCACTAAGAAAGGGTTTTTCGAAATTCCACCCCTAAGAGGGTGAAATGGGGTGTTGAATTTTCTATGTAACTTTTTATTGTCTGAGTCGATTGACTTGAAATTGTGTCTACATATACTTCAGTTAAAATCATGAGATACGTGTATCAGTTTTTCCAAAATCATCCCCCAATTTAAAATTCAATGTCCTGACTGGCTGACTTATATATCAACGCACAGCCCAAACCACTGGTCCTAGAGACATGAAATTTGGATAGTGTACTCTTTGTAAAGAGTAGGTATCCACTAAGAAAGGGTTTTTCGAAATTCCACCCCTAAGAGGGTGAAATGGGGTGTTGAATTTTCTATGTAACTTTTTATTCTCTGAGTCGATTGACTTGAAATTGTGTCTACATATACTTCAGTTAAAATCATGAGATATGTGTATCACAGTTTTTCCAAAATCATCCCCCAATTTAAAATTCAATGTCCTGACTGGCTGACTGATATATCAACGCACAGCCCAAACCGCTGGTTCTAGAGACATGAAATTTGGAGAATGTACTCTTTGTGGAGAGTAGGTATCCACTAAGAAAGGGTTTTTGAAATTCCACCCCTAAGAGGGTGAAATGGGGTGTTGAATTTTCTGTGAAACTCTCTCGGGGTCGATTGACTTGAAAATGTGTCTACATATACTTCAGTTAAAATGATGAGATACGTGTATCACAAAATCATCCCCCAATTTAAAATTCCATGTCCTGACTGGCTGACTGATATACCAACGCACAGCCCAAACCGCGGGTCCCAGAGATATGAAAATTGGAGGGTTTATTCTTTGTGAAGAGTTAGTATCAGTTTTTTGAAATTCCTACCCCTTAGAGGGTGAAATGGGGGTTGAATTTTCTGTGAAACTTTTTACTCTCGGGGTCGATTGACTTGAAAATTTGTTTACATACTTTTCAGATAAAATCCAGTAAATCCGATGTCCAATCTCAAACCAAGGTGTCAATATTTCACGTATCTAATTTAATTGATATAACTTTATTGTAATAATTGCAAGTTTTAAGCAAGTACATGTAAATCTATGTATGTATTATAGATAGATACATAGATTACTTATTATTCCAGAAGTAAGATCCTGTGGGCAATTCCCTAACTCCACGCGGGCGAAGCCGCGGGCATAAGCTAGTAAAGTATACACAACAATGAAATGAACGTAATCAAAGAATGATGTATTGTACACATTTGGCTAAACACTCGAGTACGTACCTCTGGTACAGTACTGTAGCCATAAGCTAAGGAAGTGCAATTAATTATAATAATGTAGGTACAAGAAGGTGCTAAGACTAAGTACTGAGCGTGCCCTTGGCAACATGTGAAGGTTTTAAAGCTTTGTTATACCTACGACATGTGCATCCCATAATAAATAATCAACTTATGGATACGAAATTATGCGTCAGCTTCACTATAGTCTACTAAAGGATATGATATTTGTCATTTTTTTGTTATCACAAATGTAGCTAACCACAACCGAATTTGGTGGTAACTATTATGGTCTTCTGTTGTTGTTTTAGGAAATATCCAATCCGCACTTTTTCCGCAATAACAAAATAAAAGTTAAGTGGGAAAATGACCGACATTCCCTACCACATACACTCGTAGCCCAATTGCGTAATTGGAACGGGTAATTCGATTAAACACTGTTATGACCTTAAGGACATAATATGCGTTTTATCCTGTAACTACTAATTGCATGGACGCTCCTGTAAAACACGCACACGAAAATGGTCATTAATTGGGTCGAGAGTGATTCATTTGTTTCAATTGGTCTGAATCACTTGAGATATTTAAGGTGGTCAAGCTCTTATTGACGCACGCGACGTGGGTACTATCTCATATTACTACTACCACTCGTGTTTTGGTTTTATAGGACAGCCTCATAAACGTCACTACTCTTCTCGTTAAATGCAAACCACAAATCCCATAAAACAATTAATTGTGAGTATCCTCAACAAGGAAGGAAATTGACCTTATTGTAGTTTTAAAATGTAAGGGAATTTATGTAGGTCAGTAATAGGAATACGAACCTTCCTATTTCTTATATTGACCTGTGTTACCACTTCTCTTAAATGGACTAAATATAATTATTATGTAAACCGTGTCCCTAATATGATAACCAGTATCTATAGCCGCTGGATACCAGCAGCGCAGGATCAGGATCGTTGTTCCAATCCTTAGGGGAGATATATTTCAAGAAGTGAACATTTTTCAGCTGAAATGGTGATGGCCATATACTTTCCTGAAGCGAGGAATAGAACATCCCACCAAAAATTAACACTGAAAAGTCTTAGTGCCTTCTTACGTGGTATGGTTTACATACTTTCAGTCGTGAATTATATGAGACCGTTTTTGAACCATTGTTCATTACCAGCAGCGGACTTTAGCAGAAACAATTGTAGAATCTGCTTATCTATGAATATCGATGAGAATTTGATGTGTTTGATGTATTTTGTATCCCACCAAAAACATTCTGTAAAAAACTAGCCAAGTCTTATGGAGCTGCTTGTTTATCTCTAAAAATTAATGAAATCTAGACAAAGTCGTGTCAAGTCTAAGGTTCCTTACTGCGATTTCTTTATTATTATAGTTAATGTTGTGTGACTTGGCCGTTGAAGGGTACACAAGGGAAGTCAGTCTGTACTGGATATAATTTTATACTGTTTGTTTCAGGCTCGCCTATACATAAGTATTATTCAAATACGCAGCTTTATGAAGCCTACAATTGACTTGTTATTGAATCAACGTTTTCCAAGTGGCAATTTTCCATCGTCAATGGGTAGTGGTTCTGGCGACAGATTGGTGCAATGGTGTCATGGAGCACCTGGTTTTGTACCCTTGTGAACCCTTCAACGGCCAAGTCACACAACATTAACTATAATAATAAAGAAATCGCATTAAGGAACCTTAGACTTGACACGGCTTTGTCTAGATTTCATTACTTTTTAGAGATAAACAAGCAGCTCCATAAGACTTGGCTAGTTTTTTACAGAATGTTTTTGGTGGGATTTCACTTCTTTTTGTAGAAACGTGGGCATATTGATTTATTTGATTTAATTGACCGTTGAAGGGTACACAGGGGTACAAAACCAGGTGCTCCATGACACCATTGCACCAATCTGTCGCCAGAACCGCTACCCCTTGACGATCGAAAATTGCCACTTGGAAAAGATATCCCATGATCTGAAAAAAATAATTAAAGACCCCTTGATAGACCCCTTTATGCGTCTTTATGCAGGTTGTTTTTATCCAGTTATCCTTGATATTAAAGGTATTGCATAAAGATATCTCTAATACAGCTAAGACCAGCTGAGGGTTCTTATGTATAGGCGAGCCTGAAACAAGCAGTATAAAAAAATATTAAAGACCCCTTGATAGACCCCTTTGTGCGTCTTTATGCAGGTTGTTTTTATCCAGATTCCTTGAAATTAAATATATTGCATAAAGATATCTCTAATGCAGCTGAGACCAGCTGAGGGTTCTTCATCAGATACTTCAGACCTTCGATTTTTAACATCAAATGAAGCGGCCCACCAAGTTGAATATTTTTTGTAAAGGCGGTATGTCGATCTCTAATAGTTTGGTTGGGTTCTTGTGTTTTCTAATCAGGGTTCACCAGATAAGGTTCACCAGAGGTACTCCAGATCTTCGATTATCCTAGTTTTTATAGTTTTCCCTTTATGTGGCCATTAAACCCTAACTCTGTACCAAATTTCAGCTCTCTGAGTTTATGGGAAGTACTAGTTCAATTTTGATGATCATGAGTGAGTGAGTGTCATAAATGCGAAACTTTGCTTTCGCTTAACTTCGGAACTAAACGACCTACAGACTTGAAATTTTGGATTTTAAGTAGGTGATTATAGCTTACTGGATGACGAAAATTTCTGCGTTCTGGTCTTATCCAGAGGTTCTCAAATAGGGGCCTGAAAATGCGGCGAAATGGTTCCAGTAAAGGATGGTACGGCAGTGTTTGCTTCGCGCTCGACTTGGCGGGGGCACTGCCGTGCCCCCCGATCAAGTGTGTCGTACATAATAAGTGTATTAGATCAGTCATTTTAAAATTAAATGAGTATAAAATATCGAAAATTTAATTACAGTGAGTTTTGTTTTTTTTGTTTTCATTTTTCTTCGGTCGGATTGGTTGGTATTTCGTTTTTTTTCTACTTTTGCATGTGTTTATGTCGCTCGGAAGTCGTGGGTATATATAATAACAGCCGCTCGGATCGATCGTTAGGTTAAGCCACGCTTGCTTAGTTTGGTCCGTAGACGGGTGACCACCCATTACATACCAAGATTCCTCTGTGCCTCGGAAAGCACTTTAAGCTGTTGGTCCCGGCTGTTATTTACGCTAGATCTTTGACGGTCGTTACAGGTAGTCACTAGGCCGAAAATCTGACAACCAGTCTTACCAAGGAGTATCGTACTACCCATTACTAACTGGGTTGTGGAGGTCAGATAGGCAGCCGCTCAATGCAAAATATGGTGGGTGGTGGTGGTGTGGTGTGGTGTGGTATGGTGGTGGTGGTATGGTATATCGGGAGCTCAAAATAATGAACAATCACGGAAGATATCCCGTAAGTGACAGTTTTGCAAAATATGGTATTCAGCTGCATCCTGTTTAGATAGGAAGCCGACCCTAATTTAGATGGGAAAAGGCTAGGCATTGATTGATGTGTCACATCCTCTTCCGATTAAATACTCTATTAACTCCTTATTACAAATGATATTCAAATGTACTTCCCCGATTCAATTCTGTCTATTGGTATAATTATTATTTAGAATTAAAAATAGTAAATTAATCATAGATCGTCGGTTGTCAATTATATCAGAACACCTCTGTTGTGCGTAATAGTGGAATGTGGACTTACCAGAGGAGTGACTTGATCTGCTACTTTTATATTGTAGGTAAAATAGTAAACAGTGAAGTTGATTTGAGTCATACTTTAGTGGTATAGATCTATAAGCGAGACCGGTTACCTGAGAACAATTTGAGAATTAGGTACCTACCAGTGGCGAAGGTTCCATACAACTCGATTCCTACCGGCTTCCCTTTGAAAAATGGCACAGTCAGTATTCTATAGACAAATAATATAATCACATTAAAGATATGTACTCCGGCTTACCTCTTACAAAAATTGACCCTTCGCTACTGGTACATCATCTCCGTGAAAATATTATGAAGAAGTTATGTATAAAAATTACTTTTACGGCATTGATTTCTAGAGCTGAGCTGGGCTGGGCTTATTTTTCTTTTTTTTTTAGCGTAAACCCATTTAATATAAAAAAAACAAGATGACTCTTACAATTTTGGGAGGGAGGCGTGTCTGTCTGGTTGTATCTATTCACCTTTGATATATCTATCAAGCCTGTGGCCCACAGAACGATGATGCATCAATCAAAGTGTGGTGTGTGAGTACAATCTATTCAATTTGGAGCAGTCACTTTAGAAAGACGGTTCTGACTCATGGGACGTCTCCTAAATAGTCGGACAGTTTATAACGAAGCGCGTATCAACACCTTACCGGAAAGAGAATGACGGGGACTTTTAATATTTTAGAATATATTAAATTAATTCATATATGGTATTTTAGGAAAACCCAGTTCACCCGGTTCTCAACTGTGCAGGGATCGGGTAGCAACGATCTTTGATCACATGAGTCATTCTTTTAAAACCGTTGTTTTGTGGCACAGATGTGATTCGGGAGAAGAAATATGTGGGTATTTATAAATGAATATAAATATATATATATTGATATTTTTAGTTACGAAGTAATTCATCGTTTTATTTTGTTATACGTTTTTTGGGGTGAAAAATCACGTTTTACGGTAGGACTCGATGGAACGCACTCAAAGCATTGCGCTGATGGATGGATTGAATACTGAATAGTACGGGGGTCGTGAAGGTGTTTAAAGTAAAAAAATCTTACATTAAAAACATGTATTTAAAAAAAAACTTGTGAAAAAGTTGGAACTTTGACCCCCAATTTCTCCGTAACTAGAAGGTTCCCAGGTATGGTCTAGAACAAAAAAATGATCGCAAACACGGGGAGAACCTTTCGGCTTCGTTAAGGGTCTATTTACACCCTTTATACACTAAGCAAAATTCAAAAGCAGTTTTCTCCGCTTCCAAATTAGTATGTTCGTCAAAACGTAAAACGCTAATCAATACAGCAGTAGGAGAAAATAGCTTTTGAATTTTCATTTCATTGCTCGTGTCTGTTCATAAAAAGTTACATGTTGCAACTACGCAACATCAACCTTTTTTTTTTTTTGTCATTTTAATTTGACAGGAAAAATGATCTCAGTGTAAAAAAAAACTCACTTCTTTTTTCAAATTATTGGAAATAACTGTACGACTTGATTTAGGTTTTCCGTAATGTTTTCAGCTTATGGAGTTACCTTTTACGTATGTAGTACCTTATATATGTCATAGGTACATGGAATATACGTGATGGTTCGCTGTTTCCAAATAAGTAAATATTAATTAGGTGCCTATTTCGTTAGTAGGTAATTGCTCGTGTAAAGTTCGCTAACGGATACGTGTGATTCACTGCTGCCCGAACAGCACCATTTTAGCTCTTTATGTAACTCAACTGTTAACGAATTTACAGTTTCAGTCTTCAGCATATTATTTTCAGCTTTCTTTGTAACAGAAAAATACAACACTGAAAACATACACACAAACCTTATTGTATGAAGGTTTCCAGGTCACCCGTGTTTCGGTTTAACCGAGTACCTAAGATACTAATAAATTTTCGATTGTTCGTACTTTTACATGTGATTGCAGTTAACTGTGGCGCATCTAATCGTTTTGTAAACAGCTTCCATTAACTTAATAATCCTAATGGAAAACCTTTAATCACAAATCGATCGATCTTTGTTTTTTTTACAGGTTTGATTAATGTGCAGAATACTGCGCACGCGACTAAGCAAGGCATCTACTTTGTTTGTTATTATTTGCTTTCATTCTCTTACGGAAAGCTATATCATAAATTCATGACACGTGTAAACTGTTGCTTAGATGAAACAAACAATCTAAGTTGATCTGTTGATTTGCGGCAACGCAGTTACGATGGCATGCAGCGATGTACAGGAATTTAGACAATAAATACATATGTATTAAACTCAACTGGTATTTGTCTATTTTATGAGTTAACATTTAATTTATTTTATTGGTATGCGGGATTTACGGGCTTTGTGATAACATTTTAAAATATTCTTCATGTTCTAAAGCATCGTGTTGGTTCACGCATTCTCGGCACACTTCGATTTGAATTCGTATCGTGGTGGCGGTTACTACTATCGTTCGGTTTATGGCCGCTTCGCAAATTCACTACAAGACATTATCCTGACTAACACTTCCAATTGAAAATTGACAGGAATATTTGTTTTAAATTAAAGTAAAAACACCGAAAATATTGATTTTATATTACGTCACGTTATTTTAAGGGCGTGGAACAACATATTTTGGATAATGTAATTTGTGGGAGCTTTTAAGTTCGAGGTAGAGCGCGGTGTAGTGAAGGCAAAGCTTCGAGTTGAAAAACCTTCAATTCGTGCAAGAATTCGGTGAGCGTATTTTTTGTTATTATTCGACCGCTGACTAATACGATCGATCCGAATTCAATATCTACTGGGAACTTAATTTTTTTGCGCATTTGCACTTACAGTGAACTAGAAAGTTAAGAAAGGTTCGAAAGGCAAGAACTTCCTCAACTTGAAGATGCGTCATCATTATCTGCTTAGCCTTTTCTTTTCAATTATGCGTAAGCTGCGAACTTGTGGTTTAAAGAAACCACGAGCTGTAAGTACGTCAGGATGAAATGTGTTCTAGTTTTGAAATTTATTTGTGAAGTTGTTTAGGCAGTGAATCATAGCTGAACCGTCGAAGTACCTATTCTTACTCACGTTGCACTAAACAATGCAGTATTTTCTTCAAAAATTGATTTATCATTCATCAAATATTTAATGCAATTTAAATGGAAGTTCATCGACTTGGCAGTGGAAGGTCGTCGGTGTCACGAGTGCGGGTGAATCGGATCAGTTCCGAGTGCTGGTCGCACTTGGCAATAGCTGCGGATCTCTTGCCAAACAGCTTCCACTCCGAACATTGCTGCATAATTGAGACTTGATACAGTTTAACATGAACTTGTTTAAAGGTCACTGAGACAAAACTCATAGAATGAAATATCAGTTTTATCAAATTAACACGAATACAAACCGGTTGCAAGTTTAATTAGGTATTATAAATTTAATATAGTATGAACAGATTTCATATTTGCAATCAACATTAATCTAGTTTGATACGTCAGTATGTAAATTAAATTTGTCGTTGGTTTTTCTAAAGATATTTCCTACGTCTTCAAAGCTTTGCATTAATTTACCAAAAACCGGTTTATTCAATCAAAACATCCGAAAAAATATGCGTCATTCAAATATTTTTAAGTGCACCAAAGTTATTACATCACAACAAAGTAATGTTTTGTAGAGTTAACAAATAAGAACAACTATCTCCATTCAATATTGACGGCACAGTTAGCGCAGTGGCGAAGCAATTGACTATGACTGCTGCGGTTCGTGTCGCGGGTTCGATTCCCGCACGGAACAAATATTTGTATGGCCTACAGGTAGTTGTTCCGCGTCTGGCTGTTTGTGTATGTGAGCTAAAATGTTTGTAAACGCACTCACGATACAGGAGAAATTCCTAGTCTGGGGCAACGTTTCTTTAAAAAAAAATTAAAAAAATATGATGTCGAATCATAGTTTAAACAACATAAAACCTTACCGAATCTACTTAAAAATAACTCCTTTTCCTTCCCATAAAGCTATCTTAGGCACAAGTGAAAATTCTTCGCCGATAGTCAGTTGCCACGATGAATGGCATTGCAGCCAAGCTTACTAGCCGTCCACGGAACGCCACACACGTTCGGAATGCGTCCCACGCTGTTAAGTCTAGAGCAGCCGTTAAAGAAGACGAATGAGAACGCTGAAGACGGTACATTTATTATTGTTTATGTTTGTTTGCGAGATATGCATGCATATGTATTATTTCATTGCTACAGCGGAGATTGATTGATAGATGACGTTGAAACGAAGCAGTGCTTAAGTCTATTTTTGCAGCGCAATTTAAGTTGTGATTTTAGTAAATTATAGCGCGACGGTTGACAGGAGAGAATGGAAGAAAAACACGTGTTTCGCCGACCCCAAGTGACATGGGGCAAGGGCGGGAAGATGATAATGCCTAGTATATTAGACTGGAGACCAAAAAAATCTTGTATCTAAATATACCCATATAAAGGGTGTAAATAGACCCTTAACATAGCCGAAAGGCACTTATTCTCCCCGTCGTTGCGCTCATTTTTTTGTTCTAGACCATATCTGGGAACCTTCTAGTTACGGAGATATTGGGGGTCAAAGTTCCAACTTTTTCACATTTTTTTTTTAAGTACATGTTTTTAATGTAAGATTTTTACTTTACACACCTCCACGACCCCCGTACTATTCAATCCATCCATCAGCACAATGCTTTGAGTGCTTTCCATCGCGTCCTACCGTAAATCGTGATTTTTCACCTTAAAAAAGTCGATTCCCAGCAATAGTTTTTGCGTAAAGTTACATAATTTGATGTACTGAATGCTTCTAGAAGCCAAAGCTTAACACAATTAGCTTAGCTTGTTATTTATGTACTTACTACGACAGGTAGGTATATGTTTAATAGACTTTTTATGGAACTGCAAATTCAAATAAAATTGATATTTCCCCTTCTTAATTTGTAGGTCACACGCACTAAAACAATTTATTAGAGTAACGTTGAAGTTCCGAAAACTGTGAGCCATTCTACTAGATAGGGCTCTATGTTTGTCTAAAGACTATGACATCAGAAAGCAATAAAGCGTATTAGAAGAAGGTTACTATGGTTACTTTGTAGTGGGAATCAATCACTGTCAGAGCCAACCATTCAATTCAATCAGAGAGAGGGCTCGTTTGAGAGTGTTATCTTCGATGGGACATGCGATTGAGCAACGTAGGAACTCAGCAATCAGCGCCTTTTATTGAAATCATAATTACGATATTAAACAATTATCGATCGTATGACGCAGGTTTTTGTGTCCTTTTCTTACTACTTTTCTAACTTACTTGCAGCAGAAAAACATGTATGAAAATTGTCGCAGTTCCGACGTTAACTAGCCTATTCCTACGATGTTGGTGAGTTCTTCCACATAGTTGCGTAATCGTAATACCAGGCGAAGCCATAAAATTTAATGAGTATGTTTATGTCTACAATGACTATTACTTTAATGGTGATCTGGGAACTAAAGTTACGCTATTATGTCACTCGAGATGAAAGAGGCAATTAGACTGATTATAAGTAGGTTTAATAAAGTACTTTGATTTATGAGAGGTATGTTTAGTTGTAGCCTTGTTGGGAGAATAATCCTGGCAGGATATTACTACAAAACGTCGCCTTTGGCAGCCAGCACTATTGAGTTATGCTCTTTAGCCAAGATGCCGTTTCCGACATCACATACTGCATGCTTACCTACCACTTATAAGTTTTGTATGTACTCTATGGACGTAAGTCTGAATGACAATTTTATTTGCATTACAAAAAACCCCACGCTACGTCTGAGAAAACTTAAAAAAGTGTTTACTTTTCGTAAGTTTCCTGTTAGGCAAAAAGCAATGTCTTTATTCTTTCTTTTTTAACAATGCAACAGCAGCAACTACAGTACTTTCTCAAGTTATTATGCCTTGTGACTGTGACTGTAGCTTCGCGTCTTTTTTGTTTTTTTTGACATTCAAAAGTGCCTGTGATGGTCTAATTGAAATAAATGCTTAAAGTTTTGAGTTTTTTTTTAGTTTTAAATGCTTGATGATGATGGAATAATAGAAAATTTACGTTTTCGTTATTTGGAAATTCAAATACTGGATTGACGTTCTTAACCGCACAAAGAAATTAGCATATTACATGGATGGGCTATTGTTCAAACGTCAAGGAAAGGATATCAAAACTGTTATTCGGAAAACCTCAAATATAGGGTAGTAATCGTAAAATACCGACTAAGTGTATGAGTGTGCCGGGGTGGATTGAATCACCGACCTCCATCGTAATCGGGCCCGATCGTAGATTCGTAGCCCGGTTTATTCAGCGCGAGCTTCCCAGAACGAACTCGTTGCTGCTTTATTGTGGTCGCCTTGAGAAATTTCTACGTTTTTTCAAAGAAATTAGAATATTTCGTTGAATGTCACGAATATCTAGAGGCATTACGCATTGAAGAATTATATTTCAGAATTTTGATTGCAAGTAGGTACCCAAGTATTTACGTAATGTTAGTTTACGAAAAGGATGCAATAAGGAAAACTATTTTGTATGTGCATCATAATATTAGTAGTCGTCACACTTTGAAATTACTAATTGGGATTTACAGTGGAAATTCATTAAATTGCAAACACACTGCTTACCTACGTAATTTCATAACGTCTAATTTCATTTTGACAATTCAAATAAATAAGCTTGCCATATTCAGCTTTTACATCAAAGTCAAAATAAAATCTAAAGAAATCAATTTAAAACTTAAGAACCCCTAGCCACGAAAATATAGAAAAATCTGAAAGAAATCATAGGTAGGTATGTATATATAACTGTCTTCCTTATTGCTCTACAAAAGCTCCTAGATAAGAATTAACGTCCCATAATGTTATATTAAAAATGCAGCATTAGCGAAACACCAGGATCATGTAAATAGTCTACCTTCACAAAGCTAGGTGACACAATAAACAATACCGCCACATTGTAACAAAGAAAGTTGGCACGGCATCAAAGGCGCACCGCCTGTTATGACCACGATGCCACTACAATACCGTATGTACGACCTTCACCTCACCGACTCACCGTGGCTAAGGGAAGCTACCACCAGCCGCCACCCTCAGGCTTTAGTCACCACACACAATGGCTTTGTCATCGCAGGTCTTCCCAAGGTCGGTATTGTCATGAACGGTAGACTAACACCAGTCACCACGTGCCTATACCTCGTTACCTCTATCGATAGGTGACTGATTACCAGGAAAAAGGGGTACAATAGCTGATGGTACCTAGAAGGTGGTTGGGCAAATTATATGGACATCGTTTGTTTTATGTACGTGAATCAGATCGGATCGTAGTTAGCTATCGCTTTTACCGCTGAGCCATGGTTGGTGGTTTTGATCAACTCATGTTGCGTTGATCCCTATTTGCAACCAGGTAAATTAACAAAATTAGTCATTAATGGCCTTAATACCTGCTTAAAATAAGTAAATAACGTTAGATCTTTGTGTGAAAAGTTATGATTTTCAATATTTTTCTATGCGAAGTTTTTTTTTTTTTTAAACTTTGCCTCGCTCTAGAAATTTCTCCTGAATCGTGCGTTTACAAACATTTAAAGTCACATACACAAACAGTCAGACCCGGAACAACTACCTGTAGGCTATACAAATATTTGTTCCGTGCGGGAATCGAAACCGCGACACGCAGCGCAGCAGCCAATCGCTCAGCCATTCCGCCAACCGCGCCGTCGAAATTGCAGTTGCATCGTATGTAAACCTTTCTAACTACCTTTGGGAAAAGTTTCCCCGTTTCAAGCATAACTTCAAGGTACGACAAGTCGTTGTGAACCACCAAGGTTCCGTAGAAAGCAGATCATGCAACGATACAGGGTGCAGTACGTCTTGGTACAAATGGCACAGTCGCGCAATGCACGCGTTGTTAGGAATGTTGAATATTCATCTACCCATGGTGCAATAGCTTCACAATATTACGAACTGATTTAATTCCGTTATTAAAGAGTCGATGGTCTTATTATAAGTAAAGTGACACGTTTTAACGTAATTGTTACGAGTGGCGCGTGGCTCGTAAAGAGTGAAGTAAAAACGTACATAAGTTATGCGTAGGTACCTATATATAGTCCGCCAATGTATGTGTATTAGGTTCCGATTATCGCTTATTGCCGGCGTTGGCACCGTGCCAACCACGAGTACACAGTAAACAAACAATTTCCTTTCAGAAAATCCCAGACACATTTTGTCCGACTTATCCCTGTTTTGTCAAGTTCTGCAGATTCGAACAATAGTATTTTAGGCAGATTTTTATATAAGGAACTAGCGACCCGCCCCGGCTTCGCACGGGTCCTACATATAAACCTTCCTCTTGAATCTCTCTATCTATTACTGAAAATCGCATCAAAATCCGTTGCATAGTTTTAAAGATCTAAGCATACATAGGGACAGACAGACAGCGGGAAGCGACTTTGTTTTATACTATGCAGTGATATAAAAAACTAAGTTTTTAAACTGACATGGTCACTCATACTATCATTAACACTAAAAACGGAATATTTACCATGTTTACTATTTGTTTTGAGATTCCGATATTTCGGCGCTGTTGCAAGCACCATCTTCTTATTAGCGTATCGATGGCAAAAAGTTTGAATATGTTTAGCCCAAAACTCAGCCAGTTTTGAAACTTAGTTTTTTTTATATTCCTTAAAAAAGCTTAAAAATTAAAGCTGCGTGTATGATACGGAAGTCTTTTGCTTTTGTTTACCTTATTCCAGCATAAAATTGTTACATATCTTTCCTTCTTACATATAAAATAGATAGATAGAATATGCTTAATTGTAAATGGATTTCGTGTCCTCTAAAAGCTTCTACACAGTGTCTTATACGCTGCGCCTACGCTGAACAATCACCTGGTACAAAAACACTCTGAAGTTCCTCTCTTTTCACGAAGTTACAACAGTATTCAAACTTCCTGTGCACTCATACACTATCATATGATGTGTAAATATTATCAGACGTATGTATACAATAATAAACACGATAAATATTAAAAATTTGTATAGTATCCGTAGCCACTTGAAGTACATTACTGTATGTATGTACTTCAAGTAGTACATTACTCATACATACCCACTTGTAGGCCAATGTACACAAAGTGATTTACTATGGGGGTTTCACCATTTAAATTGTATCGCGAGAAATCAACAAAATGTAGGTGTTGTTACTAAGAACCGGCGATTCCACTTATGTGTTCATTTATTATAATAATGAACGTTATTATTGAGGTCTAATACATTAATGATTGCTGTTGTCCAGTTTATTTGACATATTCATGGGAAATATTTTTCCACAGGAAATCTTAAGTGGGTTTTAACAGTCATTTGAACCAGTTTATGTCCTGAACTTTATACTCAGTCACTATAGAATGTTATAGTTATACAAAAAGAAAGATACTTTAAGATCAATTAAGTGATACTCAATAAACAGGTTTCATGATAGTTAAAACCAGTCATTTGAACTAGTTAATATCCTGAACTTTATACTCAGTCACTATAGAATGTTATAGTTATACAAAAAGAAAGATACTTTAAGATCAATTAAGTGATACTCAATAAACAGGTTTCATGATAGTTAAAACCAGTCATTTGAACTAGTTAATATCCTGAACTTTATACTCAGTCACTATAGAATGTTATAGTTATAGAAAAAGAAAGATACTTTAAGATCAATTAAGTGATACTCAATACACGGGTTCCTAGGTTGTTAAAAAACAGTTATTTGAACTAGTTTATATCTTGAACTTTGTACCCAATCCCTATATAATGTTATAGTTATAAAGAAAACTTTAAGATCAATTAAGTGATCATTAAACAATACACGGGTTCCTTGATTTTTACAATAACCGGTTCAGTTTTCCTCATTATTTTCTACTAATGATGATGATGGGTATACTAACATCGCTTTAATTGCATTCTAGTGTCAATTAGAAATGAAAATATTCCCCTATTAAAGTTTTTCCGAAAAATTCAGTCGACGGATAATATCGATGTTTCCTATAAATTATTATGAAGGAACGTGGCAAAATTGTTGCACGATTCTTACTTATGTGATTGAGCTCGTCTTATGAACTCAGCAGTGATTTTCCTTTTATCCTGCGTCGCATGTAATGACATGTAATTACAGCTATGTCTAACATTTTCTCTATCTATTGTTCTCAATTAGGTGATAATTCAATTATAATTCGATCGTTTTTCTTATAGTTTTCAACAGGAAAATGTAGGTTCTAGGTGTATACAATTAGTAAAATCATCAAGTTAAATGAAACAGTCTCTTGGGTTCAAGTTAATTGATATATTGTATTCTAGGTTATTTATTACCTACGGTTGTACTGCAACTAAGTCAGTAGAAAGAGGAGTATGGGGATCTATTACAGAGCACGTCCATCGATTCATTTCTATGGTGCGCTTTCAGGAGTATTGTTATTACTTTTCTTAAATCAGAACAGTTTCTCGTTCGATATGATGTGTTTTTTAGTATAATACTATGTAGGAATGAAGCATACGTTAGTGAGTAATGCTAATATGTAGATGTTATCGAACTTTCCGAATTCCTGTGATGCATCTTCATAATGCATGCATATCAGGTAAAATTTGAAGAAACTGGAAGTGAGTGCAATAAAAAAACAAGTTAAAGTATTCAACGAAAGCGCATAAAGTTTTCCTGTAAAGTTGCAGTGCGTAGGGGCGGGCGGAGGCTTCGCGGCGGGCGGGAGCGGTGGGGGGTGGGGGCGCGTACGTTATAAGCAGTGCGCGGCGGCGCGGCGCACACTCAGCCAAACTCGTGGTCTGCGGTAGGTCGTGTCACGCGGTGGCGCAACGATCGCAGCCGGTTCCCGCCACATAAACGAACACATTTTCTTTGAAATTTCGTGCAAATGCAAAGAAAAAAGTGAAGAAAGCGGGACATTCGGTGACTTAAGAGTGCCTTGTGATTGTTGTTTATACATGAATAGACTCTATTTTTTATCGATATTTTATAAATTTCGGTAGTAATAGAGGTACGAGACGTGATCACACTAGTGAAACGGAGACAACAACGTTTCAAGTAGTGAGGATTGCGAGAACTTCGCACTGGACCAGTTTAACAGGTTAGTTTAAAATTTCCGTGTTGTTTGTGCTACACGTGTGATTAGATGGACAAAGGACAGATCGCTTGCTACATTGATTACCACACGTCATAATTAAAGTTATTTTTATAGGCCGTCAGCATAATGATGATCATTTGTCATGAAAAACAAACAAGCCTGCAAGACAGAGCATAATATGAACCATGTGAGGTTCCACTGAAGACGACCTTAAAACCATTCATCAATTTGATAGTAACATAGGCTGCTGAACGTTACCCATACAGATAACTAAATGGAACTAACAGTTTCACGTGATCCCTTCACCTTTGTGCGGTTAATTCACGAAGTCTCTGAAATCTGTGCAATATTTGAAATCTGGTGATTTAGAGTATTGCCGGTTTGGTGTCACGGTCACCAATTGACATTGTCGTAATGTTACGGTACACTAGCTCCGCCGTAGTAAACTGGCGTCTATCCCAATACTAGGAGCACCTTTTATTTACAACTATGCTGACCTCTGTCTCTTAACTCGTGTATGCTGATAACTGTGTCACTATCAATCAAACTAATTGAATAACTGACTCGATATTTGTTTATGTATAAGGAAATCTTCTAATGGCAACTAAGTTCCAATTTTCCGATTGTAGCGTTGTCTCCACTCTCAATAACTGTTATCAAACTGTCGTTGTTTGATAAGACTACTAAGATTACCTCTGACGGATGTAAAAAGTCACTTTCTTTTCAAAATATTTGTAGATACTATAAAACATCTAACAAAACATTTAAAGATTGGTGTTTGAAAGAAAAAGGCGAAGCGTGCGTGCCGCTCCCCTTATCAGATAATTTTCGTGGATAAGGACGTAAACATTATCTATCTGATAACACTAAGATCTGTATGAACTCATTCTTTGAGCATTCCTTTAGTTTGCTGTACTTGTTGTTTGAAGCATGTATTGATAACTTTATAAATTGAATTGTGATAATATAGTGCAATCAGAAAACTATTTTGCAGAAGGGATTTAGCTTTATTTGACTTTCCGATATATCACTTCTATCAATTTTTTATAATTTCCTTATCGAGCTCACCTGATTTTAGTTTATTTAAAGTTTGGTATCTACCTGTTACAGGGTTATTTGCTTATATGTCTTACTCTAAAACTTAAGTTCGTGCTTTCGTTCATATACACACCCAAGTTGCATAGGATTTTTTAATTTTGCGCGTTCCTAGCCGGTCTGATATGGTAACGCATTGTGTCATATTTTAAAATGACTATAAAGCACTATCATATTATGCTCCATATGTCCAAAAATATATGAAACTAACTGACCAACCAAATCGATATAACTGGTCCTCAATTATGACGATTAGAACCTTTTAAAAATAATAAAGTAGATAGCAAGTGTGCTCTAAGTAGTAAACAAACATGTTCGGTTGGTTAGTGCTGTGACCGTGGTGAGTCAGAGTGTAGTCACTTCGTGGTAGGGCCGCCGAACTTGACACGAAATGTTGGAAAGCATGGGCACATTAATTATGCATGTGGTCACCACATAAATTCAATGTTAAAGTACAGAAACAACCTTTCTCCGTCTGTTCGTTAAAAAAGTTTAACCTCGGCTTTCGTTTGTGAGGTATGTGTTACCGTTAAGTCTGAGAAATGGTAATTCTTGGGACCAATGTTGCCTTGCAAGTATTAAAACAATGTGTAAAAGTATCAAACATCACAATTAATTAATAAGGGTTATTATAAAAATACAAAAACACAGATCATGATAGTAATAAATTAATCTATCAAAAGCTCCTCATCATCTTACTGCCGTGGTTGGGACCACGGAAGTGTTACTTGGGATCGGCGTCTTCCATTCTCCTCTGTCAACCATCACGCTATCAAAAGCTCCTTTTAAGATTTATGAGACGCATTGAAATGTGATTCTTTGGTCACTTGAAACTTCAGACTATAATTCTAAGCTTTTATAATATCTAAATATTTCATTATATCACAACTTACTCCCCACTTATTTGTTTAATAATTAATAAAAGATAATTATACAATAATGGAACCCGTTGCATACAAATGTTCATCGAGGAAATAATTTCCTTTATTCTAACATGTTAGAAAAACAAATGCAAAAAGGTAATATGCAAATGCATTTGCATAATAAACCACAGATTTTAATTATGACCTAAGCCATACATTAGTAATGTTCGCAATATTCTCTGTTCGTATTAATTGACGTCCGTAAGGGTGATGTGGAGTCACTGGTGACCCTGAGGTTTATTCAACCAAAACATTGTTTGACTCATGCCTCCGTGCGGCAGTTTCCACCATTCGTTACTGTTTCATGTAACACGAATGGATGACAAGGAAAATGGGAGATGGGAAGTACTTTGAGGATCATAACAGAGACTCATAAACAGGTAGCTGGGAAGGTTATCATATTATAAAGTCATGCTTATAATATGCTCCCCATGAAACGTTTAACGGAGGTGTATAGTCAGTATAGCAGGGGGCTAGCCTGTTGCCAGCAACCGGACACAGAGAAATTAGTTTTGAAGAAAATTCAATTTATGGGTTATGAGCGCCATTGTACATAAGCAATATTCTTGCAATTTGTATCTCTTTGCCTAACCAGGGAATTCAATTCAGGACTATGCTCAATCAGCAGTCGCACCTGCAACTACTATATTTTCAACGAGATATTCAATATTTACTCGTGTATCTACAATCAAAACTTATAATAGAGTTTATTCCACTACAAAACATTGCAAATAAAATACACACTAGCTACTAGCATGGTATCTCGATAATGATAAGTTATTAGTATTGCCCGCGAGGATCCGGAAGCAGGAAGCGTTCCAATGCCGTGTCAATGCGAAGCGGCGCAGGCGCACGTCAGGCGGGACCACACCGCGCATGCGCTCTCATTGAGATGCATCTCAGAATCGTACCTGCCGTCATCTCGGCGCATGTACAATGAACCGATGATGTCAATCGCGAATTTTAAAGGCTTTGTAGGCGCGCGAAATTCCGTGTGTATTTTATGGTAGCACATAAAATTGTGTTATATGATCGGTTTATTACGGTTTTGACAATGAGATCTTATTTTTTTGCATGAAGAAAAACTTCTTAATTATTTAGTCACCTCTTTTTCTGCTTGCTCATATTTCGTAAGGCTCTGTCTACTTCCTCCCGTGGGCCGACGGTTATTACATAAACATAAAATCTCGCTTGTAATCCCCAAAGGGTTAGACAGAGGTGTACGTGATAGTACGACCACATTTCGCCAGCAGTTATGTTTGAGTGCCATGTAATAGGGGCGAGCCAACTGGGCATGAATCCTGAGAAATTCCTGATCATAATCAGCTCAAATCTCTCCACTGCTAACACTCAGGGTTCCTTTTACCCTAACAGTTACAATTGTCTAAAAAACTAAATAATAATAATAAGAAAGACAATTTAATTCTAAGAATCGAAAATTAAATACTTATAAATTGAAATACCAAACTTGCTAAGTTATTACTAGATTCATCATTATCATTGCAATAGAACTAAATAAGTAGGTAATATCATTTTTTTTTTCCAGCAGGAACACTGAGTTCCTGCTTATGACATAAAAGCACTTTGATCTACAAAATTCTCTGATTCTTCCTTGAAATGACGTAGGTATTTTTATGAAAAACTACATTATATATTTACATTTAAACCTGTAAATTGAGTTTAAAATGAGGATAATTCCTCATAATTAATTAATTTACGTAATACAGTGTTTATTAATGCTAAGAAAGAAGAAAAACATCATGCTTCGTTTTGTAAACAAATAATATCCTCGACTTAATGTCCGTATTGTTTTAATTATTAATTTGACCTGGCACCTCATGATGATACATATATATGTAACATTATTCTTATCTACCAGTGAGCATTAACGCCTATTACTATAAGCAACCGTTTAAGTTTAGCAAGTGCCCTGGAACGCTTGAACTAATCTATCAATTACATGATTTAGCTTGACATCATGTTTACACAGCTCGGGTCATCGATTGCAATTTTATTGTCGGGTCGATTAAACAGTAATTAAATATAATCAGTTTCACTAAGATAACTGAAAAGATTGGAAGGTATACTAAAAAAATGTTGTAGTAAAAGATGTTAGGTAAGAGATTCGAATCCAATGTCGGTGAAACCGGCGCGGGCGCAGCGTCACCTCTGCGCCGTCACGCTCCGGCGAGCGGAACATTGCTGGCGACACCTCTGCGAGATCCGCGCTTTCGGTTTCGGTCATAGATTGACCTGAGGGATATATCACGCCTATGTTATTGACTTTTTGATCAATCTTAAGTGTGATATGATGTAGCGTTAGAAAGTAGTTTTCTGTTACTGAACCACCATCATCATCTGTATAGCCCAACTATGTGGGTATCAACTTCCAGTCTGTAAGCGGATGCAGCAAAATACTAATATTTTTCTGTTATTACTAGATGATATTTTAGAAGGTTGCTATTAGAACGCAGCACTTTTTGTCGTTGCTTTTTACGAATAATTATGAAACCCGGAAACTTGGTTGCTAGCAGTGCAGTAGGATATATATGTTAAGTACTTTTTTATGTATCCTTTAAGCAGACTTACCTGCCAAACGAGTATTTATTAAAGTCTCTAGATTAATTAATTTTATTGGAAAAAAAATCCACTTATATGTTTCATATAAAAAGTTTTGAGTACCTAGTTCATATGGAACTCCGTAAACATCGTGTTTTGTAGGGGTCAAAATGATGAAATATAAAAAACACAGACTAAGTAGCTAGAAACAGCTTGTTAGTTTATAAATAAAAAGAGGTGTGAAACGTATTTCAAAGTTGGTAGTGTTAGGTGTGGCAGACGCAATTAAGTGCCGACTCTCAAGAGGGTTCTTGTTAAGTACCGTAGACGTTTAGAGGCTACTGATTATAAATGACTAAGTAAGCAACCTAGAACCATGTACAAGGTGTGAATAGACCCGATAATCAAAGCAATGACGGAGAGAACAAGTCTCTTTCGGCTTCGTTAAGGGTATTTTTACACCCATTATATAAATAAGAGGTTTTTCAACCGCCACTGAATCTTAGTGTTGGATGACAGGTCGGTCCCTCTCGCAAGGAAGAGGCTAGTGTCCCAACCATTAGAAATACTATAACATACTAGGTAATTATCTATTGACGAAAAAACCATCTGCCCATATTCTCAGTCTTCTGCTTTGTTATATTATATCAAATGATTAAATCCGCGGTGAATCACAAATCTCTTGAGTATACGGACATGCAATACGGCTGAATATCTAATCAGTTCCCCACATTGTGTAGCCGCTATATACCTACTATATAGTGCCGGTTACAAACAATTTATCATTTACGAAGATAATGCTTGGTGTTTGTTGACAAGCCTACGGCCACTCACTTCGGAAATATGTAGGTCATCTAGCGGTGTATGATTTACAGTCCTATTTCTAAGAATGAGTATAGTGCAAGTGTGATCACCAGTATTGATTAGTCTGGCGCTATCATTCTCATCATAGGCGACAACAATAGATAATGATGATAATTTTCGTTTGAAGCAAACATCTGTTTAAAGTGTAGCTATGCTAGATACAAAAAAAAAAGAAAAAATGAAATAAAAATGTTTTATACTGTTACTGAGGAAAATATTCTTAAGGACATGACAACTATTTCAAGTTACAGTATAATCAAAATAAAAATAAATAAAAATTTGCAGCTTTCATTAACCTACTTGTATGAATAATCATGTCAATGACTACACATATGATATTTACAAAACAATAATGATTATGTATTTAGCTTGTGTCTTGATTATCCAGAAAGATCTTACATAAGTTACATCTGTGACAGCTGACTCACAGCAATTAGCGATGTCGCGGATATGACGCAGAGCGGACCTCTGCAAAAACCTTTAACCTGAAGATTATTTCTATAAATAAAGTATAAATGCTATTGTATGAATAATGTATGTAAATTAGTACCAAATTTATAGTTTTCTACAAAAATGGGATAGAGTTATCAGTCGAATAATTTTCATGAATGCAATTTCATACCGAAGCCGTTGACGAACACAGTTAGGTTGTTCACATGTCGCGATAATAATGGTTACTAATTCTTTGTTTCAGATAACATATCATCGTGGTGCTCGAAGATATCGACGACTTTACTATATTATACTTACTTACAAACCAAATAGGTTAAGAAAACGACATAAGAGTAATGACAATTATTCCGTCCTTTAGATAATTTTTACAAAACTTAATATAAGGAAATAGCAAATGAGCATATCTAGTAAAAGATTAAGGATATCAGCAGAGAACATGGCGTTCGTCAGTTTAAGGAGTAGTCTGAGGATACTGTGGACGGCGACGGTGGCGCTGGTCTTCCTAACCAGGAGTAGCGCCGCGCCGACCTTCGGTAATGCAGATAATGCGATGGTAAGTCCATTACTATTTTTTGCATAAAAAGAAAAACGTTCGTAAATCGAACCGTAATTTTTTGTTTCTTTTAGCGCAATAATTTAGAAATATTGGCGTTGAAATGGATTTCTTTGTAAATGCAAATAATTGAATATCTAGCTTAATCACTTGTAGATAAAGATAGAACTCGATACTCCGATATAGATATCGGAATTGACAAAGCACTTGTTAGAGTTATTACTAAGGTATTTATTGTATTACGGATTTCCTCTACATCCTGTACATAATCGATAATTATTATCATCGGAATCGGAAATGATATCGTGTAGGTGCGCATAGCGGTCGCTGAGTCAACTTTTCTCAGAACGCCGTTCACCGGCGCTTCTGAATTAAATTGAATCTGAGTCCCATACAATGATACTAGGTAGTGTAACACTCTCGTAGGTGTTCGTAGTAACGAGTTCATTCATAAATCGAGGTAGTCCAGCCGAGATAAGTGACTCGCCTTTCGCTTCGACACTAGAACATTTTGTTTGTCTTCTCGTTTCGTTTGTTTAACACGGATTGTGACTCACGCGCACCATATAAGACTTGTGTGTTAAGTGTGTGTATGGGTGTAGCAAGATATTGGTCATTATACTTTTCAATGGGCATTACGTCATTTGTGTAGTATTTGTAAAATACGCTAATGTTGTGGATGAATCAATCCTATTAATGATTAATCATGGAATCAAAATCCTTTTTCCGATTCCGGTCTTGGGTCTGAGACTACCTGCTTTTATTTTTTTTTTTTAATTCTTTGTGTTTGTTGAGTTTGTTTGTCCTAATTGCTATTTAAAATCTAGAGGAGTTATCAAGATGTCTGTTTGTGACGTATTTTAAGATAAAATTCATTTTGGTTGATAAGACGAGCCAACACATTGTACATTGTTTTAAATTAGAGCGACGACGACTAACCATCTGTTGTTAGTCATTCATAGTGGATAAAGTAATACGCCCAGTTCTTTTCTAATACTAAGAACAAGAAGATGGTTGGTAACATTGACACAAAGTTCATCAGTTCAATATCAGTTAGGTACACGATAGAATCATGTTTAGGGACTCACGAACCAATTTTTATTTTAAAATATCTAAAAACAACCTAGTGGAAAATTGTATATTAAGCATAGCAGCAGAAGTCTCATGCCATTAATATGCCAAATACCTACTCAAATAAAAGTTAATTCAAGAAAAGGGACAGTGCATACAAACTTCTAATCGGACTGACTCACAATGCAGCAAGAATTCTTGCTTCTACGGGACTCTAGAGGTAGACGTAAATAATAAAATCTCATCGTTTCGCGGAATCCGGTGACTGAGTCATACGACGAATGGTTGAGCTGGCTAGCCGTCAAGTTCTAGGTCATAGAGCACAGCGACCGGCGCGGCCGCACGCATTACCCGCACCACTCTACATAATAAGGCTGTGGTTAGGTGACAGCAGGACGCGTGGCGGGTATAGTTTACTAAAACTACTTTAAGTCAACAACAAAATAAGTAAATCTGAAAAAAGAGTCTGAAGTTGCTAAGAAAGTTTTTGAAAGCTCATATGCAGCAAAATAAAATAATGAGTTTTACGAGCCCCTACCACGGAGCGGCGCTTTGGCTACTGTTGTGCCTATAGTTCTTCTCATGTCAATAGCAAAAAATGACAAGATGAAAATGAAATCTAAACTTCAGCATTTATAAATGCCATCTGATGGTGGCTTGAAAGTTATATTTATAAAATAAGTGCTATTCTTCCCATCCTTTTAGGAAAAAGCCCGCTCCGCTCGTCGCTGCCCGCGGTCTCATAACCGCGGCCTAATACGACTCACAACTTAATGCCGCATAAGTAGACATTCCTATTACAGTCATATATTGCTAATAATTTCTAGTAAGCTGTCTTGAATTCAATATCGATATTAAATAAATTACTCGTTGGAATATAAATGGGTGTTATTATAATATTTATTAAGTCATTATTGGGTTGTCCAGGCTTGTTGTTTTAATGGAAATCATTTAAAAACAAAGAGAAATATTCTCTTTGTTTTAGAGAAAATTGTAGGTTTTCTTGCTTCATGAGAAAGATATCTTGTGTCATGGAAAAATCTTATACATATAACATATAATAAAATCGTAGACTTTCCGTGTCTGTACATTACATATTTTTACAAAAAAATCACTGGAAGGTGCTACAAATAAGTAGTAGAAAGTAAAAAAACATTTTTTTAAATTTTTGTCTGTTTGTCGGTTTGTCGGTTTGTCGGTTTGTCTGTTCGTTTGTGCGCGCATCACGTAAAATCCCCTCATTGTATTCAACATCTAAATATTACAAAATAAGAAGCATTGTTCTGGGTATTATTTAGCGTTTATTTCATCAAATTCGGCCAATAGACGCAAAAGATATTAATATTTAAAATTTTGTTGGTAACCTCATGCGCGATTTCTATGATAAAAATAATTTACGTAAATAGGCCAGTGGTTTTTAGTTTCGCCAATTGTGAACCGATTTTGATGATTTTTTTTTTTGTTTGGAAGAATATTATTCCGCAATAATCCCATTTTTTATTTGGTGAAGATCTGATGGTGATCTTCGGAGATATCAATGGAACTCTTCAATAATAGACAGCAAATCTGTCGTGATTGCTGCAATCGCTTGGATGTTTATTGTTTACACAACACCATAACATAATATCACGCCTGTATGCTTTGAGGGGCTACGCAGATGTGTACAGTGCACCCACATTTTGATAATTAGGTATGCCCAGTTCCATTTTGTTGGGGATAAGCCTATTACCATGACATGTATTGTTAACGGTTATCTAATGTTTCACCAAAACTCCTTTGATAATTTTTAACCGACTTCAAAAAAGGAGGAGGTTCTACGTTCGACTGTATGTATTTTTAATGTACACCGATTTCTCCGCCAATCGCTGACCGATTTTGAAAATTCTTTTTTTATTCGAAAGTCTATACTCCTGAGGTGGTCCCATTGTCATCAAGTCTGAATCTGATGATGGGGTCCCAGGAAAATTAAAGGCAACCCTCAAATTTTATGGGCATTGATTGATACAGTATACTTCCCATAAAGAAGAAAGAAGAAGAAGAAGCAAATATTAATTGTATAGGATATTACAACTAAAAATGGAAAAATAAAAAAACTTTTTTGCAAAAATAAAACCGCCTTCAAAAACACAAAAAAATGAAAAATAACTTTAGCTTCAGAAGTCGGTGACTTTGTTTGTTTGATTCAGTTTTTGTTTCCTTTTGTCTTTACTCTTTGCACTAAAAATTTGGTACTGAAAGAGAGGTTTAATTATGAGAAATCTATCTAAATATATGAAAGCGAAAGGTCGAAAACCGCTTGAGGTATAAAGATGAAATTTGGCAGGCAGGTAGTTTATAGTTAGTAGACGTCTGCTAAGAATGCATTTTACGACAGGGCCGGATTAAGGAGGTCTAAGGGCTCTCGCAAATTTGTATGAAAGTCCTTCATTTTGTGTGCTATAAACTTGAAATTTGGCAGGGAGGTAGTTAATAGTTAGTAGACGTTCGCTAAGAACGGATTTTGCAACAGGGCCGGATTAAGGAGATCTAAGGGCTCTCGCAAGTTTGTATGAAAGTCCGTCATTTTTTGTGCTACAAACTTGAAATTTGGCAGGGAAGTACTTTATAGTTAGTAGACGTTCGCTTAGAACGGATTTTGCGACAGCGCCGGGTTAAGGAGGACTAAGGACTCTCGCAAGTTTGGATGAAAGTCTTAACTTTTTGTGCTCCAAACTTGATATTATTTGGCAGTGAGGTAGTTTATAGTTAGTAGACGTTCGCTAAGAACGGATTTTGCGACAGGGCCGAATTAAAGAGGTCTAAGGGCTCTCGCAAAAAGTCATTTAATGTTGTATACAGAACGGTATTAGAATAAAAAGCGCTAAACAAGGTTCACTTTGAAAAAAAGTTGTATAGTGCCAAAATACACCGATTTTTGAAGCCATATCGTCGCCACAACGCCATTTAATTTAGTTTCGGATTTAGTTTAGGACCTCTGCCGCCCAGAATTACAGAACCCAAAAGGACGCCTTTTGTAGTCATCAGTACATTATCACCTTTTGATCTCGCAGTCAGTTCTCACACATAACATAACGTCACGCCTTAAAGCCCCGAAGGTTTGGACAGACGTGTACCTAATCGTACACACACATTTCGCCAGTTATATTGAAGTCCCATGTAGTAGGGGGTGAGCCTATTGCCATCAACCGGGCACAAATCCAGATTCGCGCCAAATATCACCTAATCTCATGTTGATAAATCTCACGTGAGATTAGGAGGGAGATAAGGGGGTCAAGCCAAATCTCACGACATCCCACCAGGGGAGGAGGGGGGTCGAAAAATCGCCTCACGTAATTAATGGATGCCCCCTAAAACACGCATCTCCTTGCTTAAAAGGTGATCTTCCAAATCATGTGTGTGATAACTTTATGTAATTGAAATATACATTTTTTTTTAACACTGCCCGACCCGTGAATCGGTGCCCACGCTTAGTAGTCGCGCTTGCGACCACTAGACCAACGTGGCAGTCTCACACATGCACACCAAAATTTCCACGCGAACGAAGTCGCGGGCAACAGCTAGTAAATAATAAGTTGGTACGGTACTTTGATCGATTGAAACCGCGGAAACCACAATTCCAATATAATAAAAAGTAATCGATTTAGGTACATAACATAATACAAAACAAATGATGATCTTAGACCTTTTTGTTATGAATCAGCTTCATTATTTGCATTCTATATACTTAATCGCATAAAAAGGAACAACTAGGAATGACATAACTGTTGAGGCCAACAAAGGAAAGTTATAGCAAGAGATTAACTATTTGAAAACCATTCACGTTTTGTGATGGAGGCTCGCCAAAGTCTTAGAGCATAAGATGCAGCAAGCATTGAATGCATTTCCTTAATATTCTTGGACGCAACTTCGCTACTCTAAGTACATACATAAATCAGACGATAAACTTACCTCACAGTCCCCTGTTGGATACCCTGGGCCACAACGCCTGTCTTCCGCCTCCAGTCCGTTCTAGCAGGGGGAACGTCCCACACCAGGATTAAAGACACCTTATGATAACAGTCATGAAATTGCGAATCACCAAACTCTAATCTAATCAATCAAACGATAAGGTCTGAAAAACCGTGTAAAATAACCGTGCTTATGTCAAGGCTAATATGCGGCCCACTGACCCGCTTCTAACTTAGGGTAATTGTATTCATATTTTAAATACTGCTACAAAAGGCGACCGCTTTCCAGCGCCTTATTTGTTCATAGAAGGTATTGTAGAAAATTCGCAGGTTTGCTTTGCTTGTTGAAAACGAAATGTTATGTCTGGAAAAGAAATGGGACAAATTCTAAGTCGCTACTAAAAGATAAAACATTAAACTGCTGATTTTGAGTGGGTTATTATCAATCTTGTATGATATAATCTCTGTTTTTTCTCAATGAAACCTCCGTTTCAGTAACAAAAATATGTATTTGTTTATCAATGAATGAAGTAACAACGAATTGGTTGCTCTTGTAAAGTATAAAGCATTGAGTTTTATTGATACGGGATACATGTCGACAATGTGACTGAACGAATGAGCTGCAACATGGTGGCGAAACGTTTTACTGAACTGAAATTTTCGCAACTGAATAGTGGGATTCGATAAGATAAGTCTATAAATAACAATGTAAATGTACATTCATTTGTATCGTTACAGAGTCTGAGAAGTTGGCTTAGTACCTATCTAGTCTTAATACCTACATATATCTGGTCAAGATCAATCTGTGGTTGGATTGTTTCCATGAAGACCGGTTTGAGGTGTGATTAGCAGATAGGTAAGCCTACTCTTAATTGACAGTGCGAAACCCAATGACATGGAAAAACCATAAAATATTATATACGATCGCCAACCCGTTGTCACGCCAGACTTGTTTATATTCTCAATTGCGCCAATAAAAAAGTCATTCGTCATAATAGTTCCGTATCAAATTATCCCATGCTTCATTCCGTACCTACAATGAATTATCAGATAATATACGTCAAAACATCATGAAACCAACAAATGTTCGGGCTGTAACGAGCGGAACACGAAATATTGAAATTCAAAAATCGTTACTAGGATACGGCTCCGGACAGACGAATGTCGTGCGTCGAGCATCGAATTGAGTCACGATAAGGTATTTTTGTAAGGCAGTATGTAATGCAGGTATTTTCAGCCTCAATTTAAGGTCATTGTACCTTACCCACGTGATAAATCCAAGATGTTATGGTCCTCACATTGTCATGGGCCAGGCATTTCCTGTCATTTGAAACAGGTACTGTTATGATAAACGTCTCCATATAAAGAGGGTCATTCTCCTATCTAAGGCTCCTCCGGAGAACAATAGCCGAGGCAGAAAGTGCCAAGAACCTGTGATGTTCTTTGTTTTTATCATTCCTACTCGATTCGATTAATGCGATATAAAAATTCGAAGCGTGTCCCACACGACGACGGGACATCTCTCGGAAAATTTTCTTTAAATGTTTAGAACAATGAACCGGTGAAACATATTCGTCGACGAGCCTAATTTAGGTTTTATTGATGTTTCAATATTTATTAAAGAGATTATGTCGTTTTATTATATCATCTCTGCAGTAGTCTGTTTAGAGTATATTGTGCTAGTTTAAATGCCGCGCGCAAATCTAACTGTCAACAAGGTGTCGACTGCCTCCTTGTTATGCGTTTCGGGAAATGCGTATCTCAGTATCTCAAGATCACACCGGAGCCTACCGACTACCGCCAGGCTTGAGATCAACGTGATCAAAACAAAATATTTTTAACGTACGTTGCCACCGAGCGTGAGTCTTTAACCCTGGTCACGATTCACGATCCTGGGAAATAAATATTTTTTTAGGATTTCGCAGTATATGAAGACAAAAAATACGATGACGAACTGTGAGATGTCGCTAGATCTCTTAAAGATACGAAGTAACTAGCCCATTTTTAGGATTTTGGACGGAATAAAAACAGATATTAAATGATAATCTTAGAAGATAAAGTCAAGCGATGTTGGTTTAACACGGTAAAGCGTGCCGATGACATAAATGTAACTTGTGTGTAATGCTTGGACAATAGCTTGTGTCGAGTGGAGACAAAAAGAGACCGGGTCACCTCTGTATTACCGTATTCTGAACGGACTGCTTTTTCGGTAACGGGACTCTTAAGTGCTGACTGCATGTATGCATTTTTGGAGATGAGTTAGTTAGTGGTGTGTGGTTGGTGGCCATAGTGGCTCGTGGTGTCGGGTCGGTGCGCATGCGCGTCACGCACGCAGGAAGCGCGCGGCGACCTTCAGCACGCGCGCCACGGCCACCGTCCTCTGATCGCTACTGCTTATTGTTCACGGCGTCGTCACTACCATCTGATTGCTACCATTTATTTGATCTCACTCTGATACTGTGCTATACATATACATCCATCCATACATAACGTATCTACGGTTTTGAAATAGCGACTTAGGCTACATAGTCGTTCTTGAGTGAGTGTATCTTAGAGGAGTATGAAATATACTTAGGTAATTAAAATTACGTCGCTTTTTTTTTCAAAGCATTATAATTGTGTTTATCGAACAGGTGGCTTATATTAAGTCCATTCAATAGTAATAATTACTACTTACACGTGTCACTTATAAATGAAGTGAGTTTAACAGCCATTTATTCCGCTCAAAGGGAAAATTGCTTCATTAGCTGTGAATAAAAACAAAAAAAAAAAATGCATGAATTTGTTGAGTTGTAAAATTGTTGCACAAGATTCTTTCTATTGTTTTTGCAAACTGTGGTACGTTCCTATAGCCATTCCACAATAATGTGCTACAATACCCTATCATAGGATAAAGTGAAGCACTTAACTCGAAGTCATGTAGGTAATCTATCCGTTCTCAGAATTAATTGGAATGCAGTGGCTCGAGCTACCTACACATTCCTTGATAGAAAAATAATCCTGCACATTGGTATAGTGTACCCGATGTATTTAAAAGAGGCGAGGCGTTACACGTGTAGGGTACCGATGATTGGCAAGCAATCATCAGATCAAAGTCTATTATATTTGAAAAGTAAGACAATGTGCCGCGGTCCACGTGACAAACGTGAGGCTGCACACACAAAGGGCGGGCTTACTTTACCGCAAAAAACATTTTCTACATTCTACTACGGAAAAGTGGGGTTTCACACGCGATAAATTCTATTTTAATCTTTCGTCAATCGCAACGTAATTGAAACTAATTACTAGGTAATTATCCGTCCGCTGCGCGTGCGCATGAATAAGTGCGGTCAGCAGTTCGCGAACGCAGCTTTGATGCGCCTATCGCTAAACCGCAGGGTATCAGCCGCAGAAATATTTCAGTAGAGTACCTACAAGTTCAAGTTTGTTAAACCACAAGTTAAAGGAAATCTAAATACCTATACCTACTCAAATAAATAATTGGTTTGAGTATGTTTTCCTTGAGTCATTTTCCTTGGTCGTAGGCATGTCTTCCCAAAGTTATCCTAAGTAATGAGTAGATAAAATGTGATAGAACATTTTGTGGCATACAATAATATTATTGTTTACCTACTTTGAAATTACTGGTACCTAACTCACAAATAAAAATAAACCTAACGCAGTAAGCAATTAAGTTGCATTCCAATGTGATTTATTAACATAAATCGATGACAGGATGGACAAACAAACATGTTGTTTTAACTTATATAATAGGCGTCAGTCAAAATTAAATATTCATCTTATGTTCGTATGGGAGTCATTTATCTTCAACGTGTGTATTTTTAAATGAGAAATGTATGGAAGTCGCTTTATGTTTGTTTGTCTAGGGCGTAATTTATCGACATTCCTGAAACGGCTCACGTTCATAGGAAAATATATATCAATAAGTATTATGTAGACGACACGTGTACAAAGCTCACCGCCTGCTTATTATATTCATATAAACAGTTTAAAAAAAGTTTACTTAGTATAGTTATTTATGCGAAAAAAAATGTCAACAAATATGCCTGATTTGAATTGAATGATAATTTTATTACCATCAGAAAAACTATTTTCCCCGATGCTCTTACGATGTGCAGGTACTCAGTGTTATTGTCAACATTGTGAAATAATTAACGAGCACAGACTGTAATTACATAATTAATATCTGTCATTTATTTCTTTGCTTTTGCGATTGAGTTTTATAGATTATTTATTAGGGGTGATTCCTTGCACGGTGCATTAATATTGATCTGTTTATCACATGTGTGATATTTTGAAACGCAGATGTCAAGACACTAATAGGGAATAAATAACTAGGACAGGTGAAGTAATTATGTTGTGTAAAAACAATAATAACTTTAATATAGTCCACGAGTAGGTGGTGGCGCAGTGGTGAAAACATATCACCCTATAGACATGTCCCCACGTGGTTTATAAAACGTATTGCACTTGTAATTTGTACATATTTATGCAATTGCGTGATACATATACATACTCTTAATTGAATGACGTGACACAAGATGGTTCAATAAGAAAACAATATGCTATGTTTTGTGCTGATTATACAGCGTGTAAATTAAAAACAGATCGTGGAATAATACTTTCTGAATATAATTTTAATTTAAAATTTGTTACTTAATTACTTTGCCCAGAAACTTTTGAGAAATTATACATATAACTTTTCTTTAGGTTCCCTTTAAAATAAATAGCGTTTTTTTGTCTACAGCCTTCCTGCTGTTTTTCAGTTACATCTAGATTTGAATACATCATAAAAACGTGGCTAAGGTTTTCAACGCGTAATTGTATTAACAGATGGTATGTGCAAAGGTGCTGCAATAAAAGTAGCGTAGGCGGCGCGGGTCGTTAGCATTGTAACAAGATAAATGCACTCTATTTACTGCCTGCTTAGACTTCTCAGGATTAATGCACACTATCTTATCTAGTGTTTGCTATTGATAAATTAAATAAATCATACAAAAAACACGTTGCAGAACATTCGCTGAAAAAATAAGTAAGTAGGTCTGAGAGAAAACAACCAACCGTCGATTTCTTTTCTCGAAAATACCAAATTTTTTAACAGGTTGAATTAGTTATTAATTGCTAGTTACACGAAAAGTCAATCTCAGTACAGTTAGTACGTGTCGTGTTCAATCTCTGTCAAAACAAAACCGCTATCGCTAAACGGCATAGACGACATCTCGGCATATTGGGCACATGCTCACTATTACACATACAGGGAAGTGTTGACGAATACCTACACGTGTAGATGTTCCCGGGAGCATATCTGAGTGATCGCTGAGAGCAGATGCATTTCCTGGAACATGCTCGCGTGACAGCCGAGGCATATTTACAACAAGTCCTATTAAGCACTTCGAACTACTGATTATGATTCGCTGGCCATTGTGATAGCTGTAATGAGCAACCTGTTTTGTTTGTGTACCACATGCTTCTAACTTTATAAGGACTGTCTTTAATTGGTGAGGTTAAAGTTGATAGCTTGCGTTCACACCTGTGAGAACCTGTGACTGGACTGAATAGGGCCAGGCTTTATTTGGTAGGGTCATAGTTGATAATAGTTTCCACCTGTGACATCATTTTGGCTTGTATTTATACATCTGTGTAGTTTTTGGATTGGGCCATTTTGTTTTCTTGTTATTTTTACAAAAGTTAATCTATTTTTCAAATTAATTGACTAACATCATCATTGCTTGATAGCACGACCAGCAACATTGATTGAACATTCCTGTTTTAACATGATCCAAAGCAATTCTCATGCAAATTAAAGGTGATTTATTGTTACATAATACATTATGGCACTGCGTGGACGGCTCTCGATTCTGCCATAATACCGCGAGGGGCAATTTAATGATGGTTCCACGTGAATCCAAGCCAATGTCAGCGGTTATCCAACAATGAGCGAAGTACGCAATCATACATAGCTGTCATTAAATGCCCGCATGGTTTACAATATAATCGCTTTGCTTTAGATAATCGGCCCATGGAGTCCTGCACATGTGTATGTATTGCGCCTTTTTTGTCTGCCTCTCTGAATACTAATAACGATTATCATACACCATTATGTTGCGTAACTTTGTATGCAAATGTAATTATAATATTTGTTCTATTGACAGTCTTTATTGTGTATTTGCATGCGATCTTAAATACGTAGCATTGAAGTTTCACTATCGTCTAACAATGAACTAAGGGGAATGAGTAATTTTTGTTTATGTGGGCGATATGGGCTAGTGAATGATTTGAGTCTTCTTGAACATAAGTACCGTTTATATCTGTTTATCCAGTGAGTAAGTGTTACATAATATATTCATAGCAAAGCAAAACACTTTTTTTTTGGACAGGGACTAATGTACTTGGACTTACTTATCTACCATATCAAGGCGTTAAAGACCATGAAATTAGAACGACAGCTTCTACTCCTATCGCTGATAAAAGTAGCTTATATCACAAAATGTAGGGACAATACCTTAAACAATGACATACTAAATAAATAAAAGGTAGGTCAGGAACCGGAAGTGGATATTACTAACATAGTTTGAGTATGATTAGGCTTAGTAATGAGTAAGTACGTAAGTATTTTAACAGACAGAGGAAATTGTGAATCATGGTTAAAAATAAATAGGTCAATGACACAAGTGTTTCTTTTCATGAAAACTGCTTTTGTTTACACAACAATTGGCGCAGGTTATTGTTTATGGGTCAATATCAACAAAGTTCATTTTTTTTCAATTTTGGTGTCTAAATTTTTTCTTCAATTTTCGTGAAAAATCAAGACCTGGTAACCCTGGTGGTTTCTATTCAAATGACTAGAAAATCCAAGCTAGAAGAATCTTCAAGAGGACTCAGAATATTTCGATAACTTTTTGAGATATTTTAGTTCAAAGTCTAGTTTGGACACCAAAATTGAAAATCCCACACCAAAATCGAAAGTACCCGCCAAAATTGAAAATCAGTGGCACCTAAATTTTATTTCTTTGTCACAAATCTCTATTCCACTAAATGTAATTGCACCCATACCTATTCTGAAAGTCGGGTGAAGTATCTGTTCCGTAAATTAGCCGTCTAAATAACCTCACTGGCTGTTTATCCTGGTTAGTTGACCAAAGCAGCACAAAGGTCATTCCATGGTACACACTTTCATTTTCAGCAATATTCACACGTTTACTTCATCTAATATCCATGTGGGCAAAGTCCTTGCATTATTAAAGTCGCAATACAAAATCATCTGTAGTAGCAATAAGCTCTGTAAACTTCATTAATTCAAGCTGTCGGACTATTCAAAGCTCGTCCTTATAATAAACGCAATAACATTAGTAATGTGATGACTCAGTACCACGTGGTTTTGGGCATTATAATTCAGTACTCAACACGTAGGAACGTAATCCTTTCTATTGCAAATGCCGTTAATCGTCGCCGACCCGTTACTTCGATTGGAAATAACTGGCATAACATATTGACATCCTTAATGTCTACATGAAGTGTGATCACGTTCAGTTGTTTAAGTTTGCGATTTACAGTTTGAATATGTACCGACATATTGTTGGAGCGTCTTCATATTGGTTTAATCTTGAAGTAAAAGCTCAAACTGTGCCACTGTGATTAACGATAAGACTTTGGGAATTGAAAATACCCAGAAATTACCAGTAACGGTATAAATCGTTAAACTTTCAAAATATGATTGCTCTTAAAACCAGTTCGACATGAGCTGGGTTTGACAGCGCCTGCATTATGCTCGTCGAAGTGTAGTTGTTTAAGACGTCAAACATCGGCACCGAGTTATTTTTTCCAATTAGCATTGTTACATAGCAATGATGCGTGATACGTGCCGTTGGACGTCCCCCGAGGCTGTAGAAATTTGCATGAGTTAAGTAGGTCTGTGGAGCATCACACCGCAGGCTGCGCCGTGAGATCAGCGCGGGCGCAGACTCCGAAAGTACCCGTTACTCATGGGGACACACTGACCCCGATATGCTCATACCAATCCATTATTTAAACGCCTCCATCAATAATCCTTCCGCTGTAATACAGGTCCTCTTATTCCTTTCACTTATGAGCCTAAGATAAATATGCTTTACTGGCGAGACGCTACTTTTTGCGGTTGCGCGACAATACTCGTTGTGTATCTCGAACCACCGCATGTTTTCAAAGAATTCTTACATGTAAGGGACAATAGTTTGCTCGGGAACAATGTTACCAATACGATATGTAGACCAAATGGCAAGCTACAATATTTACATTGGTTCGAGGTGAGACGTACAAGTCGTGCGTTTTGGTTCGTTTTGGTTTGTGTAACAAACAATGGCATGCAACTTTGTGCCACAGTGTCAACGGCCTGGCCCAACGCACCCAAAAACTGACCGATTCTCTTGCGGTTAGTCATCGACATAAACATTGATTTATTTGCATTCTAAATAAACAGCATTGGGACCCATACAAAATTTACAATAAATACATTATGTAATTGGCATATACCTAAGAGCTTTTCATATCATTGAACTTTTAAAAATAAATAAATACAAAGCAATAGGAATACTATGCAATAAAATATGAAACGCAGGTACCTCTAGGTATATTTCATCCTGAGGTCAATCACTCATTCGTGATGATATCTGTAAAACGTACGTTTGATTTGCTTAACAAATAGAAGAAATCTTTGAAAATATGTTTAGTATTCTCGCGGCATGGGACGCATTGGACAGACAATAGTAAACACGGGCTTTTGGGGGTATTGACTGCGGGATTAACAGTGACATTGTTGTGAGTATTCCCCGGCGTGAGGGGGAACAAAGAGCCTGAAGGCGTTCGCGCAGCGCCGTGTGCAGAGATATGCGCGCACATTGAGATGCGGCGCACGCGCACCACCACTGCCCAAGGTCGCCATGTCTCCGTATACCATCCGCGACAATCCAATGCAGCCCTCTAACGATATACGAAACCTTTCTATACATACTGAACTTAAAGCATTGAACCCAAAAGCTTAGGAATACATCTGATTACGTAAATATAATATAATTCTACTTAATGAGATTATCTCGTTGCGAAATGAATGGAATGAGCTAAGTTACACGTCGGATAAGAAATTATCTTCTTATCCATGTATTTGCTCTAACGACGTGTTTCACGTTATCAAGCGCGTTGACAATAAACAATGGCTGGGTAACCTTGCGGTGAGGTGAGATAATAAAATGTCAGTTAGTACTTGCACGAGATAAACGAGAGCTCTGCAAGCAAATTACTAGCTTAGACTACATCACTATAATGTCTTTCACATTTCGTTAATACATGTTCCTAAAATGAGTTCTAGGGAATTCCATTTCAATGCCTAATTTAAAACTTAATCTTTTGTAACATATCATAGAGCCCTCTAGCTCTATTGTCTGTGATTACAATGTAAATTGATCTCTGTTTTCATTCGACTGAAGTTTAGAACTGCACTTAAAACCTAATTCACATGCACACGCAGTATATTAAGCACAATCTAACAAGTAGCTAGACATCTTTCGTATGAGAACAGAGGCCTAATCCTGACATGGATACGGCAGACTGAAGGAGATGTGTACTTCCAGATGTACTTAGCGCAATACGGGTACCTGAGTCCCTCTGTGAGGAATCCGTCCAGTGGGCACATCATGGACGAGGCTTCGTGGCATCGAGCCATCGCTGAGTTCCAGAGCTTCGCTGGGCTAAACGCTACAGGTAAGCCTATCTACAACTATATCGGCTTATCGGTCGAAAGCCTGTCATTATTTCTCAATTAACTGCCAACTGGTGCATTCATATTTTATAGTAAATGTTGGGAATGGATTTTATTGTATGACCAGGGAACTTATGGTCTTGTAATAGTAAAAGCATTTTTTTCTTTAGATATGGCAACCTTTTACAATGATCTTATGAAAATGACCAAATTATTTGAATAAATTTTACTTTTCAAATCACATGATTTTAATTTGTATTTACATTAGGTGGGTCTGTTGTAGGTGAAATAGTGATTAATTTATTTATTGTGTGACTCTTGTTGAAACTTATTTATTAAATAGTGTCCTGAGTAAATAATGTCTGTAAGGAATGATTCAGTTTAGTAAATGTTGTGCGAAGGTGTCGCCGTCCTCAAATATTCACGGACTATTAAACTTTGATTAAGAGACAATCAACTGTGGTCTAAGAAAGCTGCAATCATTACTTTGTTGAAACAGATTGCGTAAACCATGATTACGATCTGTAACTTTGATTAAATTCATATTGTATCAGTAAGTTTGTATTGATCGATCTGATGGGAAAATATAACTTCATTTATCATAATATTACAAACAAACAATAAAAAACATTGCCATCTATCAACACATAGCAAGATCATACAAAGATAATGCATGACTGTCACATTAATTATAATTCTTTCTCATAAATTATGATTCTATCCATCTTTAAATACCAGTTTAAGTCAGTTATGTTAATTGTATTGAAAAGACCATCAATAACCTCCCAGTGGAAAAAAGCATCGTTTATAATAGCTGCATGTGTAATAAAGTGCGGTAATAGTGAAACATGCCTAGATGAGTGTAAATGAATAAGTGTTTCTTGGATTACAAAGGTTGACATAACTAATATGATGTTAGCCTACATCCGGACCATCCTGGCCTTGGAAAACGGTAATAACTGAAACTATCTGTCTGCTAACCTGTCATTTCATCAGGGTTGTCAGTTGGTAGTATTCAGCTGAGATTCTTCAATGGACATTTTCTACTTTATCTACTAGAACGGATCAAAAGTCTTTGTGATCATCTCTGACGACAACAAGCTACGATATACTTGCTTTGAATATAAGATTTGCAAATATTAACATTTTAACGGTAACCCTTATATTAGCCGGTTGTTAGTTCTGTACAGTTGGTCGGGCAGCCTTGGTCCTCATCACAGTTATTACAATCACACACATCCACGAAGCAATTTATAAGTGTGCGATCTCCACAAGCGACTATTTAAACACGCTAGAATGATGTGGGCAGAGCTCGGCTGCTCGGCTCGTCTTCGTACACGTACGTGCCTTGACACGAGAAGTAGTTTATTGGTCTTGACTATGACTGAAGGCAGTGTTCTTATGTAAGCAAATAACGCACAGACGGCACATAAAAATACATAATTCATTATCGGTCACTGCACGAGTTCGGATGAGCTTGTCACAAACACTACGTTATGATGCCTTTAAAGATTTAATGATGACGTCCACTTGGGACTACATTTATGTTAAGAATTGTTTCCTACCTGAAACATGGAGCATCATTTACGTAAATGTCTGTTTATATTAATGACACGCGTTCATTAATTCCTCTTCCTGCAATATAGATATTAAATGTGAGGTAGTTTTCCTTATGGCGTATAGATTTTACAAGTACATTGTTATTCCCCGTAACTATGAATGTAAATCGATCGCGTCGCCTATGAATTCCAACTCACAGCTGATCAGCGGTTGCGACGACCATGGTTCCTCATTATTCATCGTTTTCCGTGTGCGGTTTTGGTCGATGTGATTCTGTAATTACTTCCTTGTCAACGTTCGTTACAAAAAGTCTATGTTTGTCCTTTGACACTCTGCAGTGTTTTACGATGCAAATGGGATAATAATTGAAATTCAACTGTTCTAGCGCACGATCCTAAACTGCCATGGTAGTAAGAACAAAGATAATATTAGTCATGGCGATTTAAAACCGCAAATCACATAAACGTAATCTTTAAATATAATTTGTTTACGTCCTTTTACAGGTGAATTAGACGAGGAAACAACAAAAGTCATGTCATTGCCAAGGTGCGGCGTGCGAGACAAAGTGGGCTTCGGGGAGAGCCGGGCCAAGAGATACGCGCTGCAGGGTGAGTGCCCCTTCATCACAATATCATTTATTGTCATTGTTGTTTAAATTAATTAACTATTTGAACATGACCGTGATCAACCTCAACAAACACAAATTTTCTGTGAACTGTCCGTAAATATTTATGCGCATCGTTTGTAGGTTCAAGGTGGCGTGTCAAGAACCTCACCTACAGGATCTCTAAGTACCCATCTAAGCTGAACCGTGCCGAAGTTGACACTGAACTTGCCAAAGCCTTCGCAGTGTGGTCGGACTACACAGACCTTACCTTCACGCAGAAACGGTCCGGACAGGTCCACATTGAAATCAGGCAAGTTCATTGTGTATATGTAACACTGTTATCAATCGGTTATTTTCACCATTACTTTGAAATCTTTTGTAGATAGAGTTGAAAGTTGCTTAACTAAATGAGAATTACAAGTTTATTAGGTTTCGTATGTCCGTTTCACCCATTAATACATTATGGCTAAACTGATAAAAATTTCAACAGGTGGCATTGAAACCAGTTAACTACAAAACGTTGCTAAAGTAACTCTGGTCTTAGGTAATCTGGCATTTTGGTTCTACCACTTTCTGTTCAATTTCGCTTTGTAACGTGCTTAATCGAAAGTTTATACAAAAATTAGAATACTGTTCGTGCGCAACGAAGTTGGAATAAAATGTGTTTCGTGGTAGCGCCGCGGCCATCGCGCATCGTTTAGATCTGTGCACCGATATTGAAATCGTGCCAGTGGCAGTGGCCGTACCGTATTGTACGTAGGGTTATTTGAATCACTCATAATAGGTTTTTGGTCACAATCCGCGGGTAATCTTTGTTGCGTAACTACGTGAATGACTGCCATTGAGCGTTGGACTCGTAACTACTTGTAGTAAAGCAAGTTACTATTTATTCGCGATGTTCATTTATTGGATAGGACGTTTCATTACTATTGATTGTCCCTCGAGTTTATGGTTTGTCGTATGACGCAGTGTTATGTTAATTAGTTTTCGTGTTAATAATCATTATTTTTTATTCGTCTAGGTTCGAGAAGGGAGAGCATGGAGATGGCGATCCCTTCGATGGTCCTGGTGGCACTCTTGCCCACGCCTACTTCCCCGTAAGTATTAACAATATAAATAATAGTATAAATTATATAAAAATATATATATTATTACTAAAATATATATATTTTTTGCTTTACGTAGCTCCTTTATAGATGTTTTAAATGTAACGGTGCGGTCAATTCCTTTTCAACAAGTGCAAAGCTATTTGCGACCACAATAAATAGCATTTAGGCAAATGATATTTTACTATTCAGGCTGTGTCGCAATGAACAATTGGAATTATAATAGGTTGTCCAGCGTAGTTTTTTATTCGTTTCGTTATAAGTGACGATGCTAATCGTAAAGTACCTGACGAAATGTTTGACGTTGAACTAGGTTTTTTTTTAAATTTAGAATAGTCTGATACTTTAAAAAAAAAGTCTCATTGAGTCTACACAAAACTTTACTCATTTTCTATTTAGCAAGGAGTTTCTGTTTCAATGCGTTATTTGTTAATGTAATTAATTTCCCCTTTATCAGATGAACCAACACGTGAACTTACAACAAAATGGAATGTCCCATTATGTTGTTACAAATAGACATAACGGATGTAACAGATTGTCGCCTAAATAGTGAAAGTACCTTTGTGCTGATAATGGGATAATAAAACGTTTTATTGTGCGAAACAAATTATTATATTTGTTCTGTTTACCACAGTGTACTCCATTCATTATTGTTATTCCATTCACTATGTTCCGGGCTTGTCGCTAAACACTGAATATACGGAACACAAACTTTTATTTTTAGCCGGTTTTGCATAAATTACGGTGAAAGACGATATTTGTAAAGTTAGAAGAACTTGCTAATACCTTTGTGGTTTACTGACTGACTTAGACTCACCTGACCGAACTTAATATGAAAAGTAAACGTTCAATATCGTTTATCCGTTTTTAAGGCGGACACAGTTGACACAAGACGTTATGTGGAACTGTTGCTAGGCAAATATCGGTGTTTTTGGAACAAGGTGCTATTAGATGGTCTAGCCTTTCTTTAAAGGATTATAACAATGTTTACTCTTAGCAGAATGATAGAAAGCATCAAAGAAAGTCTTATTTATAATCTTCTGTAGTTACATACAAGCAGTTAAGAAAGTTATACCGAGTTGTTTATTAGTTGTGGTTGTCTATTGTAGTGACAACAGACACAGAATTCAATTAATTGTAAAAAGGAATTACAGTCAATATGAGGGAATTTACCTACGATCTTGCTACTGACCTCTTACAAATGCCATGCTTATCGACCAGACAAAATTAAAATGAGTTATTGCAGAATCAATCACTATAATTACGTACTGAGAATTGTACGTGCGGCTGGCTAAGGTTTTATAACAATATAACTATTATTGATTCATCAAGTAATGATGCTGATTTTCCTCAATGCCTCGTTTGTGCAGGTCTACGGAGGAGACGCTCACTTCGATGATGCTGAGATGTGGTCCATCAACTCGAGGAGGGGAACCAATCTATTCCAGGTAATAAATTTTTGGTCAACTGTTGTTTGTAGCTGATATAATGTAGAGAATTTGGTATAAAATTCAAATAAAATTCAAGAAAACTTCTCCATCAAAGAGATGTCTTTGTTCTCCATTGAACATAATGTAACATCCGCAGGTCGCAGCGCACGAGTTCGGTCACTCACTAGGGTTGTCCCACAGTGACGTACGCTCAGCGCTCATGGCTCCCTTCTATAGAGGATACGACCCCGCTTTCCAGCTCGACCAGGATGACGTCCAAGGAATTCAGGTAAATACTAATTTATATAAGAAGTTAGTCGTATTAAAAACAGGCTCACTTTTTTCACATTTTGGGTTTTCTTTTTAAGTAATTACTAACTCAATGACAGGCGTTCTTTGTGTGTTCACAAATAACCAGCTGACTCCAACATAGCATTTATCTCCATTTCCAAAAAGGCTAGAACAACGAAGAAAGAAAGTCTTTCCTAAATCCAAACAGATGATTGACATTTTCCCTTATTCCCAGGCTCTGTACGGTCACAAGTCGCAGACGGACATCGGTGGCCCAGTGCCGGCAGCGCCTTCTGTGCCCCGCGCAACCACGCAGCAACCCTCAGCCGAGGATCCTGCCCTCTGTGGCGACCCTAAGTTTGACACCATCTTCAACTCTGCGGACGGTGGCACTTTCATATTCAAAGGTATGGAGATGAGACTGGTGTAACGTTTAGAAGATTTGTTGATTGAACTTGATTTTTTCCGACGAAGCGATTTTTCGGGGCCTTTATTGTTGGGTAAAATCGTATCATGAAGTGCAATCGGCCAAGCTAAATAGTTTAACAATAATAATAGTTTTTTTACTTTTGTGCATAGCTAAATAGTTGCGATTAACTATTTAGCTTGGCCGATCGTACATAGTTAACATAAAAATGTGCCCCAAAGTGTATTTTAAAGACCAAAGGAACTGACCAACAGAGTTCGTGTTATTAAGTTGTCCCTAGCAAATCTGTTAAATTAACGAAGTCATTTTTTCTTTCGTTTCCAGGCGAACACTACTGGAGGCTCACTGAAGACGGCGTTGCGTCCGGCTACCCGCGCCTGATCTCCCGCGCTTGGCCCGGTCTGCCTGGCAACATCGACGCGGCATTCACCTACAAGAACGGCAAGACTTACTTCTTCAAGGGCTCCAAGTACTGGAGGTACAACGGACAGAAGGTCGACGGAGATTATCCTAAAGACATCAGTGAAGGTAGGCTAGATTTTATTTTGTCTGGAGTGATGGGATTTGAAATGTAGGGATGATGGTATAAGGTCTTTTTTATATTAGACTTTACAGACAAATCATTTGCTAATTTGTAAATTTTTGGTTCAGGTTTCACCGGTATCCCAGACAACATAGACGCTGCTCTGGTCTGGTCAGGAAACGGCAAGATTTACTTCTACAAAGGCTCGAAGTTCTGGCGTTTCGACCCGTCACAGAGGCCGCCCGTCAAGGCCACCTACCCTAAGCCCCTCTCCAACTGGGAAGGCATTCCTGATGGCATTGACGCTGCCTTACAGTATACTAACGGTTACACGTACTTCTTCAAGGGAGGATCATACTGGCGGTTTAATGATAGAACTTTCAGTGTAAGTAGTATGTTTAAGCTATATTAAGGATTTTTCTCTTTCATTTATTGCATCTTCTATCAGATAGTAGTTGATGTGAATATGATATGAACTGTGAAGTAATCAAATATTCACACTGTAAAATACGCTTCAGTAATAATATAATATGTAGCTGGTGTATTGGGAACGGTAGAATGCTCATAGTTATGTTAAATTGCCAATTCTCTTAAAGTAAGAGCACGTTAACCTATATTTTTGAGCATAATTGGTCCTTCCAGGAATACTCAAGCTCTTCTTTGATTTCCTATTTATTAACACATGTTATTAATATTCAGGTCGACTCAGACAATCCAGCGTTCCCGCGGTCGACAGCATTCTGGTGGCTCGGCTGCAGTAGTGCTCCGCGCGGCACTGTGGGAGGTAACGCGCGCCTGTCAGACAGCACCCTCGACAGCGACGACGACGACGTCGGCGACATTCTGTTCGACGCAGGTAGGCGGATACCCAGACCGCGCGACAATGACGTCACTTCGTGACCTATGACGTTCTGACACGTTGACGACTGTGACAAAAGACTATGATGACTTTCAAAAGTTATCCATGACTGCATACCGGTCAACCACAAAAAATATGCTAAAGTGGCTTTGTTTGTCTTTAAAAGCTTTTAAGCTCAAATGCCATCACCATCATCATCTGCCTAGCTTTTTCCAAACGGTATTGGGGCTAGCTTCAAGCTCAAATACAATTATATACATTAAAAAAATGAGTCCTGCTAATTATAATATAATAAGCGCAACAAAAGACTTCAACGCGAGTCCAATGTAGTCGTTGCACTGACCACTGCATTTGGACGTAAGATTTAATTGTTATATTTCTAATTACCTATCCATAAAAAAAATCACAACAGGTACTGATTTCTTATTGTTTGTATCAGAATAATAATATCCCTTGAACCCCGCAGTGATGGTGCGTGAATGGGACTTGACTGACCATTTTCCCTGTTTTAACATTGCTGTGTTTTGTACTAAGGGACTATAAAATACTTTATTTCAATTTGAAACAGCCCCCTGGAGGGGAGTAAAACATTGACCTTAATTAAAACTCCCCTGACCGTGATAAAGCGAGCTGACCAACTCATTAATAAATGACAGCAGGGACGAACCACTCGTCGACTCCACTGTTCCATGTTTGCTCTTGTTTCTTTGTGGATGTTTGTCTATTAGATGTTTTGTAAACCCTTCTCGTAAACGTGTTGTCCCATAATTATTGTATGTTGTTATAGAACCAACTGAATTGTTAATCAATACCTTATACTTCTTTATTGTTGTTACAACCTAATCAATGTAATTTCTATTAACCTTCTACATTAATTTCGGTAACGGTTTCCATGTACTAACTCAATTACACAGATTTTTCATTTGCTAATCAATTTACTACGTAGACACTAACTAATTTTCAGCTTTATTAACTGTTAACTTGTTTAATGGAAGCAAATAACCCTGGTACTGGGTGACCTAACCCAGTCAGCTTAGTTTCCTACTAATAAAAATGAGCAAGTTGCTTATATGGCCGCAAAATTACTAATAATGAGAGATGTTGCCTGTGTGGGGGCTTGTTGAATGAGTGCAGTGGCTGACGGTGGCCGGTCTCGACCTCGACGACTTCGCGGCTTCTGGGCGCATCCGTACCTACCTGCCGTTATCAAAACCTGTGGCAAACTTACAACAACAAAACAACTTTAAAATCTCTTTTTGCACTTACTTTGCCGCAGTTTTTGCAACGCTGTCGAATTGTGCAATGTTTTCGGTGAAAATATATAATTTAGTCTCACTTTGCAATGCAAGCACAGTTAATATTAGCACTAGCACCAAATCAGTAAAGAGTTTTAAAGATTTTTCACATTTTTGAGAATGGTTAATATTTGCCGAATTGATCACGGTAATAAGTAATGAGGGATGAAGTAACCACGTAACACGGTTTTACGCATTACAATAGCTAACTGCGAGCTACTTCAATAAAGTTCTCAAAAATCACACTTAACATTAAAAATAACGTTCGTCGATTCGGCAAATAAGGAATACCAAACTTCTGTTTACTTTAAATCACTATTTTTGTTCAGTGTTTGCACCAAAATTTTAAATGTGTCTGTTTTTAATCACTTAGTTATAACGTCACCAACAACAATCAGTCACCGTGTTGTAATATCAATTAAATATCGGTGGCTGGGGCGTGTTCACGTGTCCATGTTTGTGTGTGTTTTGTTTCTAGGTGTAAAATCATCCGCTCCCAGATCGTTCTTCTGGTTCAGGAAATAGCCTCGGTGGAGTGTTCCTGAATATTGTACATAGAGAAATAACATAAAGAACAAAGACTCAATTAGTTACATACAATATAAGAATACCAGTGAGATTATAGAACATAAGCGGTGATTTTAGTACCGGCGAGCTTGTCGCGCGCTGCCTGTACGTTACTTTCATTTCACTTGCATGTTTAGCATGGTAGTTATAGTGCTTGCGTGTGGTGGAGGATCACGCCAGTTTATACAGCTTTGTATATTTCTTTTATAACGCTTTGCTTACTTATACTTACCTTAATTTTAATTCATTCATGCTCTTAGGTAGATAAATCTTTAGACATCCAGGCTGCTTTTCCGGGAAGGCTAGCCCGCGAATTTCATCATAAGACAGTCCTCAGTAGCCCGAAGGATTTATCTACCTAAGAAAGCATGGTTTCGGTTCATGCAATAACTTTTCTAGTCTACTCATCATTTGGGATCTAGGTAAACTTTTACTTTGGTTTAGGAACTAACTTTAGATATAGAGTAGTAAGTAAGATTAGTTTGAACACGGTTTTAGCCGGTCTCACAAAATTGGTGATAGGTGAATAAATTAAATAACAATATTATGTTAAATAAGTACTCATCGGTTTCCAGGAGTATCCAAGCATAAAATAAACATAGTCGTGTTGAATGTTTAATCCTTTGCAGCGTTTATTTTCGTCGGTGAAGATCAGTGTCAGCGTAAGATAAAGTTTTTGAACCACATCCAGCAGATAAAAGCACGTTTGATTTGGTTTATTAGCACTGAGTATGACATATTTTAATAACCATAACATAACTTTAAAATAGCTAACTTTTGTGAATTAAAAATAGCGGTTTTTGCGACTGCTATTTCATTGAAGGTTATGTACTAAAGCAACTATTAAGACCCGACAAATTCAAAAAGAGGGTTAAATATCGACATAAGGCAATGGTTCCCTAGTATAGCAGATACACGTTTTACAGATAAAAATAATTATAATAGTTGCATGATGAATGAACGCTGCGTGTAATTATTATTGTTGACATATATGTCCATGTCCATACATTTTAATAGATTAGTTTTGTGACTAACACAAGCGTGAAGCATGACACTGACTCACTGTGACTCAGCGAGTTTATAGTCTAACATCAAAGTAGATTTATTTGATAAAAAAAATAATACCATAGACAAACGGAATGTTGGAATTATTGGTGATATTAGGTAAACGGTTCCTGGAAAACTTTTCGAACGGAGACTTTCAAAATAGTTTGAATAGAAGTAGTTTTTAATGCATGTCTATAGTCGAGTTTACGGTGATGCATTTCTAACATAAATACTATTCATAAAAAATAAATATGATTTTTTATTTCAATTCCTGTCTAACGATTATTACTTAACTAGTTTTTAGTTTTTTTTTTGTTTATTGTTATTTCATGAATAGTAGATATAAAAGAGAGACGAAAGCATCACCAAAAACATGTAAATATATAAAATATAATAGTATGGTGTAGTAGTTAGCAGTAGTTGCACATATTAGCGGTACCGGTGTCGGGGAACTATAGTAATGTTGCTAAAGGCAAGTTGATGTTTCAGTGGTGAGCGTTCAGTCTTCAGGCGCTAGACTGTAACATGAGGTTCACTCGCGGCCCCGAGCCGCGTCGTTATATAGGAGGCTTTCACCACCTCCGCCGCGTCTTCACTCATCCGCATCTGTAGGTTTATTTTAATTTTCATTATGTTTTCTTACTGTCAACTCCATTTCTTCTTTTGGTTTTTGTAATCTAGTCTTGTTGCAAACCTCTAACGCGTGTCATGTGACCTTCATATCATTGATATAAACTTTAAAATGCAATGGTAGATGCGCACTTGTGTAACGCAACAAAAATAGTCCTAAAAGTTAATAATTTCTTAATCGCCTTAATGTTACCTCTATAAATTTTGAGGGAAATGGAATTCACAGTATCTGACATTCGCACATTTTACATTTGTGTAATCGTTTTGTTATGTGTCCAATGTCCTAATGCACTTGTTTATAAAGTTGTCACTTTTTGTAAGGTTGGTAAACCTCACATATCACAATTGCACGACAGCATGATCCCATGTGGGTACGTCCACTTGTCCCAGTCCTAAGCAGGGCTGAATCCGACCATTCTAACGGCGTGACTCACCTCAAGTGATTGGAAAAGTGGACGTCTCCATAAATAGCTATAGTTCGTGTTAAGCATAAATCGTTGTGTGTACAGATGGGTCGGATTCTGGCAACAACAGCGGGCACAGCGGTGCGAGCGTTCACGGCCTGCTGACGCCGCTGTCGCTAGCGGCGCTAGCGACGCTGGTGGCGCTCGTGACGCAGGCGATGCACCCGCGCGCCTAGCGCCCGCCGGCCCCGCCGGGCCCCCGGCCCCGGGCCCTTAACCCGCGCCGCGCGGACCGCGGCACTGACTGTGATGGTGTGCTGTGTGCCTGGACGCGTTCGGTATATTGTGTATAGCGAATGCGCTGCTGTGATGACGAGTGCGCCTTTTTTATACTGCGAGAACGATAATTTAATGCGAAGTCATAGTTTTTATACTTAAGATAAATAGATGATGTAAGCTCGTGTGTGATATTGACGTAAGCGACGATTTTTATATTAAAATATTTAAACTGACCACATTTCTAGTTTTTATTTTAAACCTTAACACCCCAGGGAGAAATAAGACTCACGTTTGTATTTTTAATCGGTTTATTTAACGTTTTTCTGTTTTCCCAATAATTCTTCTTAAGTTATTAATTACAGTTTTAAATATGACAATATTTTTCGTTTTTATTCCATTTTCATAAACGCATTTTTTTAATAAACATCTTCACAATTCATCATAACACGGTCGTGCGACCTACTGTCTCAATCGTTCTAACTCTTAGGAAAATGCAAATAATATTAAATTTCAAAATCTGTCTACGATTATTCGAACGTGATTAATCTTACTTCGAGTGTCGAACGATGTCTACATGCGACGGTGGCGCGGCCTACGACGGACTACGCGGCCGCTACGCCGCGCCTACGGTGCTACGGCGTAGGCGGCGTAGCGGCCGGAGTGGCGGCCGCCGCCACCCGTAGCCCTCGTCGCACACTAACAGTTTATAATCATTTAGAAGGCGTAACATAAGACTTATTACACGATCACTACTCGAGAAACACCTACAAACACATCCTAGATCATATCAATATATCTGAGCCCGCGTGAGAGAGGAGGCGCCGCGACGCGCCCGCGCCCGCGCTGCGCGCCGCGCTCGCCCTCCACGTGCTTACCCTTGTTATCATTATGAGTTAAGATTTTATACTACACTACCTTTCTCACTATGAATTAGGCATTTTAATGATATTATTTATAGAGATTAAAATTATGTTTAAGCAGTCCTGATGACAGATCGACAATTATTTTAATGTACTTTTCATCAACAGTGCAATCCTAACTACATAGTTTATCAAAACCATATTTAACATAAACATTCAACTTCGGTATATCATGTGCTTTTAAAGTCCTCATAATCATACATATATTTATATGATCTAGAACTTATTAGGAATAAATGAGACCGATGCGATTCTGTACAGAATACGTAAGAACTTAATACGAATACGCAATCACACGTTCAGTGTAAACAGTACAAAACGTACTTAAAGTGTAACTCAACGGTACAGTCAGATGAACGGCTACAAGTCTCACCTAGAGCCAACGTAACGCTATCAAATTAACACAAAACATTTACTTTTAATGGAAATAACACTAATGACATTCATTATATTTATACTAATTTATGAACAGACCTTTCAATGACTCAAATAAGTAGATAGATCGCAGCCATTTTGCCCTTCGTATAACTTCCAACAGCACGAGATTCGTCTATGTTTCTAAACGTGTATTAAATACAGACATGTGACGTCTCTAACAACAATGGGGTGCTAGTACACGAGTCGGCAGATTTTATTGACATATATTATGACAATAAATAAATAATTAACTTTTAATTCATTAATGATGTCAGAGATTTTTCGGATTGTTAGGTTATGCATAATTCAATTTATTTTGTTCGAATAGCTACTTTCTGTTATGTTTGAATGGCATTCCTACTTACAAGTGCCTGGGGATTTAGTTAACTTTAAGCGCTTGCTAAGTTCGTGAGTTAACTGAAAGTCCCTTGTCAAAGTATTGCGGCGAACTTACTTGGACAAGTGTACAAAGTTAGATCGCAGTGTTATATAATATTAACTACATCCCACGGGCAAGACATGATGTTTTGCCAGCTTTTGATTGAAAACGAAGCAGAAATATGATCATTTGATAAAACAGAAAGTATTATTAATGTAGTATCACTAATAAGAGGAACCAACATAATTATTATAAGACAGTTGTGGTCTGGAAACTCACATTCTAATTGAATTGACATTAGACCTTCATAGTACAAGTATTGTAAAAAGCCTCGAATATCTGGGAAAATATTAAACTTGCCTATTTTACTCAAAGTTCTTTCCACCATTATAATTAAGTATATCTACCTGGTGTCCTTAGCCTCGGATGTTAACATCCACAAAAGTAATTGACTTCTTGCATGTTGTTATAAATTTGTCACGAAAATGAACATGGACATCTTAGTCATGTCATCTGCCTACCCGTGTCTTATAAACTGCCAGGATAATATATTTTATATATTATTTTTCTGTATAATCCCAAAAATGACTTTGATTTATCTACATATTTGTATTTTGAACAAACTTGATTGAATGAAACAATAAAAGTAACATTACCCAACGATTTAATTTAGACAATGTACTCTAAAGAGAAACTTTCGGGGCTGAAACATGAATCGCTTACTTATGAACTTTCAGTTTAAAATAACGTACAAATTGTTAAATCTATTTATATGTATTATGTATTGTTACACTATAATTTCATAAGACTTGATACATTTTCAAATGTGTCTTAATTTACTTAAATCCTGCCTATACAATTGAAGGCCATATCGTATCGTGTCACTTGTAGTCGGTAATCGTAACGTCACCCGATCTCAATCACAATACTTCTTCAGAGGATTCGCTCATTATCAGAGTGACAACACAAATAAAAAGGTCATTATTTCATATTTTATGTCCGATGCTTGGGTACATCTCGACATTATTTTACTGCACTAATACCACGTAAATGAAATCGATAATATGCATTACAAAATCTTCAAACGTGAATCATATTCGTTGTTTCTTAAGATTCGGATGTGGTATTACAATAAATATAAATACGTTAAGCCTTGATGATTACTATTTACTTCGTCACGTTCCATTACTTTTTTGAGTTTTCGGAGTTTATGGAGTAAAAAACTTTGCCTTTAATAAGAGATCTATATTTACTCATTTATTCTAATACCACAGGCGAGCCATATCTTACTTTTAATACCCCTAAGCATAGTGACAGCTACTGGCAGTCATCGAAAATAATATTCATAAGTTGTATAAAATATTTTAAACATCACCATTACGGAAATATTTCATCGAACGACTATAAATACATATGTATTCGTACTTATCAGTACTGGCTGAATATAACATCGTTTTATGTATTCAAGTACATATCACAGCGCTTGAAAGAACGAACCGTACATTGATTTGTTTATTACTTGCTATGTCTTGAATTACTGCTGAAAATGTAAAGGCTACGATTTGGTGTTTTGCTTACTTATTACACTATATGTACTTTTGGTAATAATAATGTACGTAAATACACATTTAAAATGCTTAACCATCGATGGACGACCCCGAAAGCCTATACTTCTGTTTGTTTTGTGCGTGTGTGTGACAGTCAACTGAGTTGCCGCGCAACCTAACGTGAGGGACTTAAAATATAGAACAGTACAACTAGTTAATTCCTGATTATCGAATAATTTACATTGAAATGGACTGAGGTGAGGAACGAGTACAGAGTGGAGGACAACGGAACGTCAGCAAGAGAACGATATGGCAGACAAATGAACGAGATCTCGGCACCAGACGGAGCATGGAAGTTTCTACGTTCATTATTCCCTAATCTTTACTTTCCAGTTACATTTTACAGCTAAATACATACGTTTTCGTACACTGCTTTACATCAGCTTGTCGTCATATTATTTGTGCGTTAAACATTTACACTTTATTTATGTACATCAAAACATACGTATATTATTTCAAAACATAATGTATACACTATCACCAAACGTTTAACGAAATATTGAGAGTACACCCGTTACACTAAACCTAGAGAGAATAGCACGTAGTGCGTGTTGGCGTGCGAGAGTGCGTGTGTGTGTACGTGTGTAGTCGGGGTGGCGTGCGCCGCGTGTGCAGGTGCGTGTGCTGTACACCGATCGTCACCGCTCGTCTCACGTCACGGGCTTCAGTGTGATATCTTCTTTGGATGATTGCTGATTCGATGTCTGCATCAAAACGATTTCGGAAACAGACGGTGACTGCTATAAACTGATTTTATTCGTTGCGCTCGAGTGTTGTTTTTTGTTTTGTAAATTGTCAACATACCTTGCAGGGTTGTGGGGTGATTGTCGTTATTGAACAGATGACAAATCAAAGTAACAGTAGGTACTTAACATCCGAACCGAACTCCCCTCTTTTGGTCTTTCACTATCTACTCTAATAAAGTGAACGAGTGAAGACATCGATAGTGTAGAGTGGCAACACTCACAAGAAGAAATGCACGGTCAATGTGTAAGTTTTAACGAGTGCTCGAAATTGATCCAATTAATTATGTTCTAGTAATTCATTTTCTATTACTAAATTTTAGACATTTTGATAATTTAATTTATATATAGATAGATACACGTAGATACCGTGAAAGAGCGCCTACGCAGTAGGGCAACGATCAACTCGCAAAATGTTGCTGTTTATTTTAATAAATTTATGTGCATAAAGACCTGACCTCTGAAATGAATTTACCAGAAACTTCCTCTATTAAGATATTCTAGTTAGATTCTTAGATTACATTATGAAATTAAAATTTATTTTATATTTGTGAATTTATCAAACCATATTAATTTTCGACATGAACTTCAATTTAAGTGTTACAATATCTGGAGTCAATTAATTGCAAACAATCGATCTCAAACTTTTTATTGTTAACATCTCTCGAACTCTAATACCTACTATAAACTCTCTTGAAGAGACTAACACTATGATTTTCAACATTTTACTCTCAACTGCGGTTACCAAATGTAATGACGATGCGATGGAGAGACTACACTACCCTTCCCTGTCACAGCGTTAACGTGATGAAGGCAATACAACGAGTGATAAACCGATGCATTTAGCTAAAACAAACGGGTAGGTATGCGCGCATTCAGTTATGTATTGCGAATGTCCGACACATGTGGGACTTCATGCGCGCTCAGTGGCAGCACTGAGCGCAGTGAGCGCAGTGAGCGCAGTGAGCACAGCGAGCACGGCCGTGGGGCGCATGACGCATTCACTTCAGAGTGAAGGCACTGAGGAGTACGAGCGAACAACATACTCGACTGAAACAATAACGACTCACTGATCTATTGTCACGACTTGCTCACACTTTCTAATACTCCTAGTCTAGTGAACTCTTTACTAAAGGGATTTTTCACTTGGAAATACTATGAATATCGTTGCTAGGCTTGTAGACGAAGTCTTGTAAACGTCGAGTGATATGAGTGTGGAGGCATCAGTACCGCGAGAGTGCGGCGCGTACCGCGGGGCTGCCCGCGTACGCACACAGACAGACAAACAGATCAGCTCATATTGAAGTTGACACAAACCAAGTCTTAAGAAGCGTTAATAGACCTTTAGCACCTTCGGTGACGACGATTAAGTATGGGAGTGGAAACAACAAACCGTTTTTGACATATGTACACACGATAAAAACGTAAAAAATAACTTACTTAATATTATTATCATTTATTTGAATACAACAACTACATGCCTTCCGAGGGCAATATTCTCAACAAATGTTCATTCAATAAAGTCTTAATAACCATTAAATTATGTTTTTCATCACATAATGTTTAACGATACTCTTCTAATATTCTTCAAAAATAAAACAAAACTAACAAATGTTGTTACCTATAAATGTTGAAACAACAATACGATGAAGGTCATTTACCATTATCAATAGTCGACACGATATACATATACAATAATATATATTAAAAATCAATTCATATAAAAATCATTTTCAACCATTCTGTATTACCAAAATGTTATTAGATCATAAGACGGAATATATTACATATAACTTTCATTATATGCATTATTCATAATATTTTACTTCTTACAAAACAACAACTACTTTATTAATCCTATATTATTTCATTTATACATAATCATGTAATCACTATTAATTAGGCGTTGACGTGCGCACGGGCGGGCGACGTCGCGGCGGCCGCGCGGCGCTTGTGCTCGTGAGGTCCCTCGGCGGTGCGCGGTGTGAGCTAGGCGGTGCCGTGTGCGCTCGCTGCGGCCGCCGCGACGTCGGCTCGCACCGCTGCACTAGTGCAACATTACAAAAATAACTCTCTAAGAAACCATCCTCCAGTACGAGTATACCTACCTATTGTCACATGTTCAAAAGAGTAGAGTTCTCTCGTCCGGATCGTGTTCCCGAAACTTGTCGCGTTAACTTTGTGCGTCGGAGGTACAAACTAAGGTACGGTCAGAGATCCCAGACGTGAGGCCTACTCTTTCTCCCACGGCGAATGAGGATGCTGAGAATCTCAACCTGTCAAGCTGGCGATTATGGCGCGTATGAAATATATAAGTATTTTATTGCATCAGGTGTCTGGTCTACATAATAATGTAGTATAAAAGTATCATCACACGATATCTAACACAAAGTACGCTTCGTACATATGTACCTATGTATGTACACTGACTGGAACTTCATGAGCCACCTTTATGGAGTTATGCTTCTTAACAATTTCGTGTAAAATATTGCTTTTATCCATGAAGGTACACAAACTAGATCTGCATACAGAACTCAAACTGTGTGCCTTATGAACAATGTAACTGTAAAACACTATGTAAAATATACGCAGCATCTTCGCTTAACGAAAACATGTATCTTTGTTTACAAATCGTGCCAAAAATATTAACATATTGGCCGGAACATCGGCAAACAGCGCTTACGAGATAAATGCATAAATTAATTCATGAGTGAACATTTGGTGTTTCCATGTTTCGGGTATAACCAACGAGCGGACACAAATATTAACTTAGAGTGTGTGTAGCGAGCGGCGGCGGTGCGGCGGCGCTCGCTCCGCCGCCGCGGCTGTCCCTCGTCGGCCTCGTAACCGCACGCTATTTATTATTATAAGTTCTGCACTAACAGAGGTTCCGATCGCTGGACGGCGATCGCGGGACGCGCGGATGCGACGCACGTGAACGTAAAACTATAACCTCGAATCGCGCACTTTCACTAAACGTGTGGGGGCGGTCCAGTGGGTCCGTGCGAGCGCGGCTAGGCCGAGCAGCAACAGCGCGAGAAGCGCGCGCGGGCGCGGGTGCGCGGCGCCGGCGCCCGCCACCGTGTACGGCACGGAGCAGCCGACGCCGCGTTCCTCCACCGGCGGGCAGCGCTCCGCGTCCGGCCGCACCGCTTCGCTCAGCCGCAGCTCGCACCGGTAGCACAGCCTGCCCTCGCAGTACCAGTAGCAGCACTCGTCCCGACCGTAGTTGGACTTGTTCGCCTGCGCACCCGTCTCCGGGATACGCGGGTCTGAAATCAGTCGACACAGTGTGTAAGATGAAACGTATCATTATATGATCTCGTATACCTAAATTCTATTCGACTATCACTGCTTATTTAATAATCGCGGGTTCACAAACAGACAAATAAATGAACTAAAATTCCCAAACTGATGCCAGAATTTAAAGTGGAAGGAAAGTTAAACCGAAAAGTGCAAAGCAACAATTGGTCAGAGACAAAGACTTCTACGAGCACAAAGAAAAATAAAGTAGCGTGCAACTCGCCAGAGCTAGTGTGTGCTTTGTGCTCTATCGTTTTGAACAGCGGCCAAGCCATAGCGGAAGGCTAATTGCGCCTAATCTTGAACCCCGTTGATCATTCCACGTATTTGAGCGTGCAACATGCTCGTGAATTTCATATAAATATCCTAAGGCTAACCATTATTTTATATTAATAACTGTAATGTTACCAGATACGAATATATTATCAGTCATACGGACTTTATCTTGTTAACAAACAATTACAAAAACAGAAGTAAGTAAGTTTATATTCACACAAACTCAGACAGAATTGGGTCTAAGAAGGACAATGGACCCCTACCACAGCCAGAGACTGTATACCCTATTTACAGTACTTACTTGAAGATCGGGGAAATCTCAAATAGTTAGTTGTTAGCTATGTACAATCGTAGCACAGAAACATTAATTTTAGTTATTGTTTTGTGCATTTGGGGTATATTAAACTGGGAATCACAACAGGCACAATCCTGAAAAAGATAACTTTAAACTGGTTTGACCTTGGGAATACAAGGGTAGGAAGGTAATGCTAACTCACCGAGACATAGGAACGTAGGCTCGCCGGCGTACTGTGTGGGGTATGCGGGCGCGCGATCCGCCGGCAGGAAGTAGGGGCAGTGTTGCTCGACGAGCTGGCAGACGGAAAGGCAAGGCTTGAGGCGGACGATGGGCCGGCCGGGGCCCGCGGCGGCGGCGCGCACCCAACGGCCCACGACGCCGCCCGCGCCGCTGCGCCGCCGGTCCAGGTGCCCCACACGCTCTAGGTGCCTCGCGTGCCAGCGCGCCGCGTGCTCGGCCGGCGCACGCCGCGACCTGCCCCCCTCTTCGCTGCCCTCTTCTGCCCCTTCTTCCACCCATAGTGGCACCATTGTACTGCACGCCCAACGTCGATAAGTCTCCTGAAACACACGTTAAATATGGTTTTGTTAATAACTGAAAAAAACAGTAAATAGATTCGTACTGCAGGACGAAACTTTAGTCAGAGGCATTTTTTTATTCGGGACAAGCCCGCCACGCTATTCTTAACTAAAACCCATAAACAACAGTGGCGACCATCAGAAAAGCGTCGAGCCAATAAAGCTCGACGAATCCCGGAGAAACAACTTAACTAGCTTGTACCCCGCAACGAAATGACACAAGACAGGTAAGATTTGATGATTTGAGTCGTACAAGTTTGAAGTGTTCTGCGACATAGATCCGCGGGCACAAAGATCCAGTGTAGCGATTACGAACCGGAAGACGGAGCGGTAATAGACGATCCAATAGATGCAGAGATATACGCTGTGGACCCGCGACTATCAGCCATGAGTCTGATTAAACTAGGCGATGTGACTCACTAACAACAATCATAAGTATATTAGAACGGTCTTGACAAAATCTCTGTTTTAAGAAATCACTTTTCTACTGATCTGTACCACATTTTTTATTTAGAGATTTCATGTTATACTGTGAATTTTAGAAAATCGCCTCCAGAAATGTCACAATATTTTATAATACAGACACTTTGCATCCAAAGTTGTGATTCAGTTGGTATTGCGATGACTAAATCTACTAAAAACCAAACAAAGAATCGTCTTCCCTCATTCTAGATTATAATCTGTAGTGCTTCTAAACTTATAGTTAGAATCGTGCGCGCTCGCGGTGACAGCTTGTGGTGCCGCTAGACCCTTCTCACTTTTATCGTGACAGCATTTTTCATTCCCCTAGGAAATCACGCTCACTAAGCTAGTGATTAATTAGTTATCAAGCCTAAGAGGTATTCACGGTGGACGTATGAAAGGTAGGCTGTAGACCTGCGATGTTATTGCCAGAACCTCCCAATACGTGCAGCAAACAGTCATCGTTAATCAAGGAAGCTTTCAGGCTTGCGTGTCAATGCGACGACTAGAAAGATTTGATGGGTGATATAGATAGATACAGGCCATAGGGATCAGCAGGAAACAGTGTAGTTTCCAAATAATTTGGTCAGGTAATACGGCTGCACGTTTGGTTGCAGTGTCATTCCTAAGAAAAAATTGATAAATCGCTCTAGTTTCTTGTTTTAAGTGTTTCATTTTGCCAGAACATCTAAACAATTACATAACATCACGCCTGTAATCCTCGAAGGCTAAGGCAGAAGTGTACCCATTAGTACACCCACATTTCGCCAGTTATGTTTAAGTGTCATGTAATAGGGGGCGAGCCTATTGCCATCAACCGGGCACAAATCCAGACTCCGTGGCTGCTACTGAGAAATTCCTGATGGAAAAAACCCAATAACACTTTGCCCGACCTGGGAATCGAATCCAGGACCTCATGCTCAAATACTTACTCGACGCTTTTCATTATCTAAAATAATTACATGTTCATTATCCAGCAAAAAATGTTACTTGAAATCTGAACTTTGCAACTTTAAGGCCAGGAACCAACCAAATAATTATATTGCTACCTAAATAGGTATTAGCGGCATTTAAAACTTAATTAACCTCGCCCTAATCGAGCTAATTAATACACAAAACACTAATGACGTTACGTATAATGTAATACAAATATTGTGTAACCGTTAACTCGCGGCATAAAGGTGTAATGTCCTCGTTGTTTCGCATAATTGATGTTGCACGATAGACGGGGATGCCCCAATTAACGCACCCCGATCGCTTAATATCCAATACAATGCTCTTTTACGACCATTCGTCCTCATCTAATAGCGCGTTGTCACTGCATTTGGCCTATAAAATTTGCCAAATGTTTTTGAAGTAAACAGCAAAGATCAAAGTTACGTAGCCACGTTTGAAAGTTTAAGAAAGAGGTGAAACTCAATTTAATTTACTACTCTAAACCTTTATTCGTGTCAATATCAAATGTTATCGACCTAATATAGCTACTAAGTGTGGTTAGTATCTATTAGCTAAAATTAGCCAGCAGTAGCGTTTCGTAAAATCTTTTCAAATCACGCACCCACCCACTTTCAATACACGTAAAGTGCTTGCGTGTTTGATGACAGGCGCATGTCTATTTTGATTCGGTCACGCTTGGCAACATACCAATAAGGGTCTGAAAGCTATTAAATCACTTGAACTATTTTTCAAAATGATTTTGTACCGGCACTACATAAAGCACCAGCTACATAGTACACCAAAAAGTACTACAGCGCACCCTATGACAAATGAAGAACTAACATCAAAACTCTAAATCACGCTGTTAAAGTTATCCGCGACTTAAGAGTATATAGGAACAACCCGACAACAACTGTCGGGTTATTCTGGCTGGAGGCCTTACACTCAAGGCACCCACAGGATAGTCCGGTTAAGCAGACGACAACCTCCTAGGTTGACCTGCGAGATGCCATTCGTATAATTAAAAACAACTGTCGGGCATTAGCCCACCAGAAACAACACCCGTCTGGTTGGAGGATCCTCCCTTTTCTATGAAGGATGAAGGACTTTGCAACCTGTTCTTCATACTCCTATTATATTTTATAAAAAAACTCAATATGACATAGCCACAACAATAGAAGCACGCACTATCCGCTGCGTGTCCCGGGAGGTACATCATAATAATATTTTCTAATCACGTAATGTTGGCTGTTGCGGCGCGCGGTGTGCCCGGGTGTCTAACAAATCAGAACAAATGAACATCATGTCAAGCAACGTCGTCTCAGCGGGCGTCGGTGCCTCGATCCAACGCCGCGGGGCCGAGGGGGGCAAGCAGGCGGGGGGTGCGGGGGAGGGGGGGGCGACGTGCCTCCAACCCTATATCCAATCAATCATAGAGTGGGCGCGATGTGTCGCTCGATAACCGCATCCATGTGTGCTTTCTGTTTATACTATTACCTTTAAATAAGCCAAGACAAAAATAACGGTGACTTTCTTATGATAGTTGTTTATTCACCCTTCGTAAAGGGATTTTATTTTTGTGTATTCGTAACACACGATATGATTAAGACCTGTGAGAAGAAGAAAGGAGAATGATTTCTTGTTTCTGTGTAACTTACACTGTAGGTGCTACGAAATGCTACGAAGTGCTACGAGATTTAACAAATAATTCAAGAAAAACTTCATTTGTAAGATTAATTATTTCCAGGTGTTTTTCTTTAACTAAAAGCTTAGAAATTATATATCAATATCATAATGATATAAATTGGCGCCATGGTCTGTATAAGTTACGTTTGATTTCCGGAGACAGAGCTACGAAATGCTACGAGGTGCTACGCGCCAAGACAATTGCTACCAAAACATGTTAATTAAAAAAAAAATAACTTACAGGTATTTTGTTATTAATATTGAAGCTTAGAAGCGATTTTATTATGAAAAATCTAGGTAACATACGCTGTATGAGTTACAGACTTAAAGAAATGCTACGCGATTGACAACTCATTGTAACACGTCTTAATTTGAAATATTGTGTATTCCCAGGTATTTTTATTAATTTAGAAGTTTAGAAACGATATTTATTAAAAATCTTAACACCAAACACTGTACCTAAGTAACGTAGTAAGTGCTACGAAATGCTACGAAGTGCTACGCGGTTTGTCAATATAGTGAAACATATGTTTTGAGATGCTTTAGAAAGTTTAGATTCGTTATTATAATATAATTCATTCATCTTTTCGTCATAAAGGTCTTGTCGTATGTTGACAAGACCTTTATATCCTCTAAAGTTAAATTGTTGTGAATTATTTTATATCAGAATTAAGATGACAGTTTTTTTTTTACTAGGTGGATGACCTGGTGAAGGTTGCAGGGATTCCCTGGATGCGAAACGCACGGGACCGGTCAATGTGGCGAAACTAGGGGGAGGCTTATGTCCAGCAGTGGACGTCTTTCGGCTGGAATGATAATGATGATGATGATTTATTTTTATTTAAATGTACAGACGGCACATCAAGCTACCTGGTACTGTCAATTTTCCCAATGAACCTTGAACCTTATGCTTTAGCGATAAAGAAGAAAATCTATTAAAGAAATTTGACAGATTGTAGTAGCTTGATGTGCCGTCTGTACAGAGGTGGTCTTTGGTCTCAAACATCCATGTGCACAAAATCGAAAGCTTGATGGAATCGATGGAGCTGTTAGAGTAGTTGCAACGTTGCTGCGGTTAGTGCAAGATGGAAGTTGCTCATAGTGGCTCCTCGATCAATTGACAAGTTACCGCTTCCCATGTCCAAAGTCAACCAAGAAGCAACCCTTATTCTCTTGCGACTCCGATATGATATAGAACTGATATTTTCAATAAAATTTTCCTTCTGAACCGGAAAGGTTACAGAGGATTTATGGAGCTATTAAATTCGACTTTTCCGATTCAATTTTTCTTGTCGCCAGTAAGGTTAGGAAGCCGGGGTGACTGCCATCACTAGCAGTTGAGGCTTTTTAAATAACATACTGTATTGGATATAAGATTTTAAACTATCATGGTCACTAACATTATTTTAATGATACTACACTGACACTTATACTATACTTATCAGTATAGTATAAGTGTCAGTGTAGTACTACACACTACTGATATTATACTGTATTGGATCTTAATTGAGTATTTCTTTTTTGGAGTATTTTTAATAGTTTATCCGGTGCATCGCTCCGTTAGGCTGGTAAAGGATTTTGTCGAATAGTGACTACTAGTAGAATGGCGAGTGGTGAACACCTAGACAGCGACTGTTGACTCATTACTGTCCGATCCGTTTACACCACTGTCCTTAACTATTGTACTTATCTGCTTCGCTATACACTTGACCAATGTAAATCGGCCTATAGGAACTAGATGATCGGCTAATTTTCTTACCATAGTAGCATAAGCGATTCGTATATTTTAGCTCTATAGGCTTTCTTCATAAAATATTTATCTTGTTACGTAGAAAAAAAACAATAAGATTATTTTATTAAGAAAGCATTAGCAATTAATAGCCGTACGTACAAGTTAGTGCGGTTATCGGCCCAGTGACCTCGCAAGCCGATTAACAGCCGCATCTATATTGTACACTGGCGGCCAACACCGACGGATGACTCACTCGCTATGATACATACATTACGTACTAATAGCCAGTGTCTCTGACTGTACGGTCACGAGCACTAATATGTGTACACTTAGCAAAATTCAAAAGCGATTTTCTCGTGAAGTAACCGTTTCTACTTTGAGATAAGACCTATTTTGTAATAGTCTAGCTTCCAAAATACTATGTCCGTAAAAAAGTAAAACTTTAAGCTCTACAGTAGGAGAAAATCATGACTTTTAAAAGCTGCAACATGTATACATATAAGTGCTCGTGACTGTACACACATAACTTGCGTATTAAGATGGGGTGGTCGGTGGACTGAAATGCTTTATCACAATTTAGGTGGTTACAGCGTTCGGTAATTTGAAATAGGGTCTTAAACTAATAGTATCCTATAGTTATCGCTGATAGGTTAGGATGGGTTTTCCGTAAGTATTGCTGTACTCTGTGGCTCAGGCTTTGAAAGTCATTTAGATAGTTTGATATACGATTGCAATAACTTAAATTATGAGTTAAATAATTGGTATCAATTAAAGAAGAAAGGTTGTTTATAACAAAAAACTATTATTTGTTTCTGTTCTGGACTGTTTCCGTCATTTTTCTGTAGACACAACACAACTCTCACAGTGATAAGGTTCTATAACCATTAAATGGCGTATACTTGGCACTAGATGCCCATTCATTATGGCGGGATTACTGATAATAAATACGATGATTATGGCCTTAAGCGACGTCTAAAGGCCAATGATACAGCTGTATTATCGACAATTCAATCCACATTAGTTTATTACGTCGAGTTATAAATGTTTACTACATCTACCTACTTGTTTAATAATTAAACATATTCTGAAACCACATTAAAACCAGGCACGAACAGGATTCTCAGAACATTCTCAATAAAAAGTTGTTTAGATGAAAATTGCAGAGCTCTACGAAAGAAATTATGCAGAACTTAACCTCACTCTAAGTTATGCAAAAACTTTTACAGGTTTCACGCTTTACAGAAAATAATCAGTGTTGTTAAACTAATAGCTTGCAGTTTGTAGTTGTTTCTAAATAAGTAAAAATATTATTAAAAGTGAATACGTAGACCGTTGAAAATCATATAAAAATATTGTGGACCGAGTTTCGGATATTTACGATACCTATGGGGAATCTTAGTTTTGAAACTGGAGCAGTACATACGTCTTGAGTAAAATACTTTCTCCCCATTCCGAGATTTAAAGATATGGTTTGGGGAACGTTGAGTACAACCGCGAGTTATGAACATCGAACTCAGTGATAAAATGAGCTGAATTGTTCTATAATTTTAAAAGATAATCAGGAAATTTCATAGAACATTTGAAAAAAACGTAGAATACTCGTTTAGATATGGTTATGCTACTTACACATGATTGCAAAAAGTCACTAAACACCATATTAAAAAACACAACAATTTCGAATAACTTTAGCATATCAAATTTGTAAAAGACAATAACTATATAATTACTATGTTTAAACTTAACTTAAGGAATTCGGGGAGGCCTTTGCCCAGCAGTGGGACAGTTCAGGCTAATATAAAAAAAAACTTAACTCCGTAGGAAATAACCCCTAACATGACTGCAACATAGCTCAACACTCCGAATCTACCAAAATTGAACAAAACTGGCCAGCAAAGTATATATCTACCTAAAGGTGTATAATATATTAGTAAGAATTATAACAGACACGGCTGATGGATGAGCCGGCCGGACAAGTGTCGACTCATGGTTATCAAATCATGCTCCGCTCATAATGTGGCCCACCAGTAATGGTGCCGCCAAACAGCTAAGTACCCGACCCGCTGAGAAATGTATCAATTCATAATCATATTTTATAAGGACAATTTGGAGATATTTGTAAATCTGTTCGTGTTTTATATTGTTGTTTCTTAGCGTATCGATGACAATGTTAATTGTGTCAGCCCAAAATTTAGCTACGGTTGTTGTATTACCGCTATCTAACGGCAGGAATCAATACATTGACAAAAACATTGTTAAACAATGGGCTCGTTTGCGGACGAACAATACATTCTTATTTAAACTTATACTTTCACTTACGGAATATCTTCCGTGATTGTTCAAGCTGTGTAAGTTGTGCAAGCTACATGATGCGGGTTGACTGGTCTCCAGACTGGAGACCACACACAGTTAACCACCAGACAGACAAGACAGACACTATGTTTAGTTTTAAACCGTGACAGCTTATTTGGTCAAAAAGGTGTCTATCTGAAAATGTTACTGCATGAGAAAAACATACTTAAGGAGAAAAAAATGATAAAGAGATTTCTTCATTTAATCCTTACAAAAACGTACCGCATCAATACATATCGAATTTAATCGACACTTTATTTTATTTTTTACCAAAATCGACTGAACGTTTTTAATAAAATTGGTTCAAATAAAAGTCACTGAACAACAATTAGTTTTTCAGCTTTCACTGATCCGGGTCATTTATTTAGGAACCACAGTTTGAGGCAATTCGGCAATGGAGCGGGTGTTACCGATTGCCATCTTAGGGCAATCCCTATCTTGCCATCTTAGGGCAATCCCTATCTTGCCATCTTAGGGCAATCCCTATCTTACCATCTTTATAGCAAAATATTTACAAATAAAAGTAGTGCAAAGCAAGGTATTTTGGTGACCGAAACTTTTTAAAACTAAGTTAGATTTGATTTTCAGCAACGATTCATTCAGTAACATACAATTGAAGACTTCTTGACGGTACGTGAACACAGAAACCGAATAACAATTGAAAAGTGAGAAGCGAAGACACACTCCAAACCGAGAAAGCGCTCAAATGAGTCAAAAAGACGTAAATTAATAGCAAGCATTTCAGAATAAAGAGCAAAATTAACAAAATAAACAGACAGCAAACAAACAGTAGCCTCCTGGCATGGAGTAATCCTCTTATCGCGTTATCCCGGCCTCGGTTGATCAGACATTTTGTTTCCGTTACCTGCGCCGCACCACCTCGGCAGCAGTCGGAAGTAGTCGGAACCACTCGGAACTAAGATAAGCCGTTTAAAACAAAACATGTATTTGTATCCGTCCTTTATCGCTGGCCGCGTCGTCCAACTATTACTTGTTCTTGGATGATATCCAACGTGTAGGGATCGTTGGAATTTGTCTTTTTAATTTAGTTTTATGTAACGTATGTTTGTGTACAGTGAAATTAAATTGAGCACTTGATTTAAATAAAATCGCTAACGTTATGCATGTAAAGAAACATAATCCAAAACCTCTTTTTCATTCTTTTAAAAAATCGAAACCTTAAATGAAGTTGTGTCTCACGAATATTTTCCTCGCAGTTAGTTCAATAGAAAACAAATAGCCTTGGGTTTAAGAAAAGGCCTCGTTCTATTATTTGAGGAAAACAAAAAGTTTTTCTTTCTTAAAATTAATGAACTCGATCCTGAGTTTGACATTAAAACGTGCCGGTTTTTCGGAGTATCAAATGAACAGTATTAGTTACTTATTGAGATCGATTTTGTTAATGGGCGCGTTAAAGATCTTAATTGCCTTTACATATTGTAAATTTTATAGCTATGCAGCATTGATTTAGCTAAACCAATAAATTGAACACGTCTAGACAACATATAACTGAAAAACAAACTGACTCGGATCATTATTTGTTTAAATACTTGAACGTGTATTGTTATTACAATCATTATTTAGCTAAGCGCAAAACTTGGAATAATGTTGAAATACTCCATGCGAGGAAGTCATTATTTTTAAAATACTCGGCAACGGTATTGGAATTGAGAGAGGAAAAATGTTGCTACGCCTGAAGCCATAGCGGTACGGTCGGCGACGCGGCTACGACGGGGTAGGACTGCGGCGAGGCGCGGCGGGCTCGCGTCGGATCGCGACGGGCCGCATCCGCAGCCTCTTGGGTGAATAGGGCCGCCGCCGCCGCCGGCAGATGTTATTGTGCGCCGGTTCCGCCCGTCGAACGAACCCGGTTACCCGGCCCACGCCACCATTTGTAACAATTTGTTAACTCCACTATCGAAACGGTTACTTTCTACAAGATAGATGCAATGGCCGCGTAAATCGAATTCATGTTCTGGTTTTCGTTTCTGGTTTTATTTTATTTTCCCTTTCTCATAGTTATGCAGAAAGTAATATAACATTTTATGATGTCACTTTTGTAAACGATCGCGCTTTGTTGTTATCTGAACTTCTTTTGTAATATGGTTTACTTTTGCATTGGCATCGTTTGAATTCCCTTTAGATAAGCAAAGCGAATATCATACCCTATTCCAATACATGTTAAGTTGAATCTGTGAATACCGCGGGTAACACAACTGCAAACCGTACTCTACAGTTATCTGAACAGATAATCTACCGACCGGCCTGGAAGCAGCTTATGTAAGACTTGATAAGAAGACACGATTCTGATACCTTAAACATGCATAAATTCTCCGAAGGTGTAGATAAAGATATTTAGTATATTCATCATCATCATCGTCATTTTCCCGCCCTTATTCCAATTCATTTGGGGTCGGCGCAGCTTGTCTTCTTCTTTCATACTTCTCTATTACTCGTCATCTGATATTTAGTACACTCATAAACTTAAATTGACAGATACCGCGGGGTGAGCCCATTACCATTAATCAGGCAACAATCAAGACACCAGGCTACAGTAGCCTGGTGTCCTAACAGAAGCACCCTTTAACAGTTTAACGACTTGGAATATGAACCCTAGACCTCACGCTCAGCACCACTGCACCAACGAGACTGTCATATCTTCCAGACTGTTTAAATAACTGTGCGTAAGTGAAAGTTAAGTGAAATATACGAGGAAAGTGAATAAATAAGTCAAACCCGTACTTTGGGTCCTCGAGACGAGACGAGGCGTCTCTAAGCTAAAACTTGACTGAATTAATTATAAACAAAAGTACGGGAACTGTCTTAGTGAAATACTTTCGCAGTTATAAGATGAGATGGGCTCACTCCACACTAAATATTAATTATGTCGTTTAAACATATAGACGAAGAAGTCTCGGCTGTCATTTGTAGATCTTTGACAGTCGTTACAGGTAGTCAGTAGCCTGAAAGTCTGACAACCAGTCTTACCAAGGGGTATCGTATTGCTCAGTACTAACTGGGTTGTGGAGGTATGATAGGCTGTCGCTCCATGTAAAATACTGGTATTCAGCTGCTTCCAGTTAGACTGGAAGCCGACCCTAACATAGTAGGGAAAAGGCTAGGCAGATGATGATGATGAAACATATAGACGAAGAAATACAAATACGTAATACACTAAGCACAAGGTCAACATAGCGCTAATAAGCCAGCTTTGTAGAATATAATACGCCTAGTTTGGCATCATCTTTTTCTTAACCAACCGAAGTAGTACAAGTATAAAAATATGGTCTAATAAATAAATCTTTGTAAGCAGTTCTCATTAAAACTTAAAATAGCTTAGCTTTAGTAGTCCACTTGTAAAAGAAAGTAGTTTCAATAGTTAGTCAAGTCGTAGTGTAGCTATACTTGATCGTTGCTACTTAGATTTACAAACCTAAGGGCTGATTTCACATACTAGCTGTTGCCCGCGACCTTCGTCCGCGTGAAATTTTAAAGCCTATAAACCTTCCACGATAAATGGGCTATCCAACACTAAAAGATTTTTTCTAATCGAACCATTAGTTCCTGAGATTAGCGCGTTCAACCAAACAAACAAACTCTTCAGCTTTTTTTAATATTAGTATAGATAGTACATAGGAGCAACCTATCGGGAGGTGGCAGTATTTGCATCCAAACGATTATTTTAATGGAGCTAATAATTTACTATTTTAATCATTTTGATTTGGATTTTGCCACTTAAGACGGGCATTTAAACATTTATTTAAATGACTGTTAAAATGAGTAATGATAGTGACGGTTATTAAGGGAGAATGGAAGAAAAAAACTTTTTTTTTTTTGATGTTGAATCATCCAATGACCCCCCCCCCCCCCATTCTGGGCGGAGCGGAAGGGAGTGTCAGACTTGTACTGACTAAAACCCATCCTCATGTGTTCCAGGGCCACGGTATCTCTTTCGAACAGTCCCGCAGCCCTGGCAGGACCAACCCGCACTGGGTCTGCATGGTGGTTAATTTATCCATGTTGCGCCGACCTCAAGTAACGTATTATGGGACAAGGGCAAGAAAATGACAATTTGAACATGACATGGTTTCCGTTATGAACACACCAAAAATCAAAATTATTATAAAAACTAACATTTTTTTGGATTATCCAGAATCACCGCCATCAATTCAACTCAGCTATGACAATGCAGTAAACTAAATAATTAACGCGTGCCAAAAGTGGAATATTCAATAATTAATTAATCGGCCTAATATCCTTGGCACGTCACTACCAGCTAAACACAGTGTCGCACTCAGCACACTGGCGAAATTCTCCCGGGAGGTTTATTAAAATATCTCCTCACTCGAAACTACGCAACTTAATAATGCGTGTCATAAAATTGTTTCTCGGCAACAATATCGTATGTCATTAATATCAATTTTTTTATTTCAACCCGAATTGTGTGGTATGGCGATTTATACATACAATAAATATATATTTACAACGTGTTTTTTTTATACCCCATAACTCTTGGGTTATTTTCTAAAGTAAAAATATTACGAAAAATTCAACAATATGTGGTCCAAAAATGCATAGTTTCGAAGATATCATCAATCATCATTAATTTAAGTATAATTGATAAATACGAGTAATTAATTTTCATTAAAACCAATCATTCATATTTAAAGCTAAGAAAATGCGGAGTTGTCATATTTCAAGTAAGGGTATTTTACATTAATAATAATCGTGGCTTAGTAGAATTATTTTCTATGAAAAATTAAAACAAAAAAAATGTTAATTGAAAAATAATTCGTATGCCAGTTGATTCTTTGATATGGTTTCATTCATATCCTAGAGTTATGGGATATAAAAAACACCTTGTATATGTGTATAATAATTAATTTAGTTTACGAACAGAGATTTTATTTAAGTGGTTTATTTTGGTTCTACCCACTTTACTACGTTACTTTTTTAATTTATTGCCATTTAGTAATTCAAACAACGGAATCATTAGGAACGCGGCACTTGTCGGACATCGGAGTAATTAATTATGTTAATTTAAAATATTTTTAATAAATTCAGCGGCTCTTGATCCTTGAATGAGTTATTAATTTTTCATTAAATTTTTTAGTCCGTTATCAATCTGGTAGAAATTGCCTAAGAAGTGCAATCAGTTTTCCTAAAATTTGCTTTAAGTTCTTCAATTTATATCAGTTCCACATTTTATGTGTTTTCCAATGTTTCCATATAATACAACCCGCCAAACTGCTTTTGTATTAATACACATATTATATTATGGTTTCTCAGAGGATTACAAGTGTGACGGTGATAGATTTCACTTATTCTCGTAAATAATTCCTCGCATGTTCCGAAATCCTATTGTGAATGCAGCCCACGTGGTGTCGGCCGGGCGTCACAGGGCGCGGGGGGATGGGGCATATCATAACACCATAAGCAAACTTTCCACCGGCGAACATCTCAATCAACGACTTGTGGATCGATTCCCTCTATTTAATCGGCGCAACTCTCTCGTGAAATTAACAACGATCAAAATTAAACGTTTACCAGACAAGCTTTCGACAGTGGGCGCCGTGATTAATCACACGCCTTGAATATTGCAGGCAAGTGTCCCCGAGGAGCAGCTGTAGTCAAACAATGCAGAACACTTCATCAGAGAAGCTTAATTCAGATTTAAACGGCAACATCGATCGACAACTCGGGCGTCGAGTAGTTAAGCATCGCCTCGGGCTCGGTTAGGTAAGCGACGACGTAAATTGTTGATGCGCGCGCCGACGACGGTTGCCAGCCATCAAATATGCACCACATTTCCCACGTCGAGTGGGCAACTTGCTCAGACTCCTAGACACAACAGCACAAATGGATATCACGATGCTACTTTGACAGCTCGACACGGCAGCCACACGACGTAACACCGATCCCGTCTAATGTGTTTGCCACTATTTTGGTTCTGCCTGTAAACCTGCCGAAAGCTATTTCTGCGTTGCTTTTACAGGAAATTGTGTACGTTTGCTTGCTGCTGTCTGAGATTTAATTGAGAGTAGCCAAGCAGACTATGCCAAGGTCACGTTTAACTTCAAAAAATGATTAGTGCACTATTGGTGCACTGTGACACCAACTGAACACCGATATTTGATGTAGTTATTATTATTGACAACTGATACATTGATAAAAAGGTCTACTCCTCATTTTAGAAGTTATATCCCTGATTCACCTTCTTCTGTTAAGAGATTATGAATAAATTCAGTAGTACAAATTCCTTCAGAGAGTTACACAACTTTTTTAAATTTTATCCATACCTCGTAGAACCCCTTTCTAGGTAACCCAGTAATTAATTCCGACGTCTTACAATATCCTTATAAACAAGCAATTGTAAATTATTTGATTGAGGAAAACATTGTAAAATTTCCTTAAGATTTTACGGGAAATGTGGGTAGGTACGCTGGCGGTGACGGACGGCCGACAAAGCTAGGCATGAAAGAAGCCCATAGCGGTTAGATTAATCGTGAAAGCGTAATTCACGTGGCGGGCTTGTCACGTTGCGGGCGGGCGGCGGGGCGCGGGACGGAGGGGGCGGGGGGCTGCACGACCGGTGCACGTGGCTACCGCCATATAACCACCTCTATCGATCGCGATAACCACTACCGATCAGAGAATAACAAAACAAGCTGCATCTATTGGGTGCATGCAACGATGACAAGTGAGGTTCGCCCTCAAAATCGAAATTCTGGTAATACACAATATTGTAGTTTCTTCCCAAGGGCTGGCTTTTACTTTGTCCAGAGGCTAAGCATATCTAAACTACGCGGTAATACCGCCAGTCTCTTCTAGGGTCTACACTACGCTCGTACATCTCTGAACACCTCACCTACATGGCTGAATCAAAGCGCAGCCGGACACTATACGAGTTCACAGCGTTGAGGAGTTTTATGATGCCATTTTTTAGTTAACTGTTAGGTTCTAATACTGTCTTAAGCTTTCACGGTTTATAATTAAACTTACATTTACTTATGATCCCGTGATTATCAATTATCCTCAGCTCCCAATAATCACCGAGAAAGTGACTGTGTAAGATTATTGTTAGGTCATTTAATTTTGGTTTTTTTATTTGTTAATGTACAGAGTTAGTTGGCGGAGCAACAATAAAGTATATTTTTTATTAAAAATGTGTGCACATAATGTAAACAAGTGCGAGTCGTACTAACACGCACACAGGGTTCCGTAGCACCAAACAACAAGATAAAAATATTTTGAAGGCTCATTCATATGTTGTGATGAGGAAAACATTGTAAAATTTCCTTAAGATTTTCCGGGAAATGTTTTTACATTCAATGACAAAACTAAATTAGTTTTTCATTTTGCATGCTAGTTTTAGCGAATCGTGTGAGCAACAGTAATAATACTCGACCATTGCAATGGACTGCAATTCTAGCAAATAAATTTCATTTTATTTCATAGTATGTTAATGAAAAACAAAGTTACTGCTGCCGTTTGATGAAAAAGTCCCATCTCTCAAAAACTGAACATTAAATCTTATTCAAACCAATATTCGTTGAAAGTTTTTTTTACGTTCTACGATTCTACTGTTTTTTCAGAATTTTCCTCCTCTTACTTTAGAAGTTAGAGGGGGGGGGACATTTTACCACTTTGGAAGTGTCTATCTTTCAAACGATTGACTTTGAGAAAAGATGGTTTGAGGAACCTGATTGTCATTTTTAAAGACTATAAACACCCCGTAAAAATTGTAAAAATTTTTTTTTCGTCACACCTATACAGGCTTGATGAAAAAAAAAATAGTTTCAGTTTGGGGAGCCCCCTTAATCTTATATTTTTTTTATTTTTGTATAGATATCGTAAAGCGGTTCTCAGAATACATCTACCTACCAAGTTTCAACTATGTGGTCCTAATAGTTTCGGTATAAAGTACCTGTGACATACGGACGGACAGACAGATATGACGAATCTATAAGAGTTCCGTTTTTTGCCATTCGGTTACGGAACGCTAAAAAACAGCGTATAAAGGTGGACTTAATGCCTTGGGCATTTTCTACCACTCTACCTCAGGGTGATGAAGAGACAAAACGTAGATAAATGGGTTTCTTAGTTATGTCCGAGGTCAGGTTCGGGGTCATTTGATGACTTCCCAAAAGAAAAAAAAAATGGGTGATGTAGAGACAAAACGTAGATAAATGGGTTTCTTAGTTATGTCCAACGTCAGGTTCGGTTATCTGAGTTACAATTAGGGGCAGAAAATTCACAATTACACCTGCTCCTGCAAATGTGTACCTATACCGATTTACTAAATAGCTTGCTCGTGCTGACGTATGACCAATATCATCACCTGCCCAGTCTTTTTCCCCAGCTATTATAGTCTCGGCTTCGTTGGATGTAGCTGAATTCCAGTATTTTACATGGAGGAACTGCTTATCTGGCTTCCACAACCCAGTCAGTACAATGTATTACGATACCACTAGGTAAGACTGCTTGTCAGAATTTCGGACCACTGACTTCCTGTAACGGCTGTCAAAGATCTACAAAAGCTAAAAATGCAATGCTTTTCGATGCACGGAGGAAACTTGGTAAGTAATGGATGGTCACCCATCCGCGTACCGATCTTGGAAATGAAGTTGAACCTTGAAGATCGACCCGTGCGGCTGGTATTATGAAGCCACGTTACGGTAAACCAATACAATCAGCAAATTGGATGCACAGCAGTGTGTCTGTACACTGTCATTATACTGCAAAACTGCGAACCTGCAGACAACTCCAACCGCCAAAGTATTGCGAAGTTAGCAAATTGCCGCGCGAAATGATACCATTACCATATACGACCACTTCCTAGCTGCTGCACAGTTTAACTCGCTGCCAAATCACATGACTACGACACTTAAATTAATAAATAAAAATTATATTATATATATTAAAAAAATTATACTTAAACATTAATTAACTTACCTTTTAATTAGAAAGTATAACAAAAAAACGATAGACAGTTATCAAAAAAAGAACACAATTTGTTCAGTACTTGTGTGCCTTGTTGACGTTGTGGTTGCAAGCGCGACTGCGGAGCATGATGTACTGGGTTCAATTCCCATATCGAGCAAAGTTCCCAGTAGCAAAACGTATTCCATACTTGTGCCCGGCTGATGGATTGAAGACTCGTCCCATATTACAAGGGACTTAAACATAACTGGCGAAAAGTGGTAGAGAGAGGTAGTATTTTAACCACCCACTTTTACCACTAATCATCGAAGGGTAAAACAGAGGCTTTACCCTTCGGGGATTACTAGCGTGATGTTATGTAATGTGTTTGTTATTATGGTATTTTTATTTTTAAATATTTCGTAGTTTGCACCCCCAAAACCCATCTACAAATACCAAAAAAAAAGTGATATATTTCGCACTCGACTGTAGAAAAACTCGTAGCTAATGGCTACGGCTACGGGCTACGAGCTACGATACAGACCGATCGATTCTCACGGTCAAGCAATGTTGCTGTGTTAAGTCTTCAATGGGTGGCCGTTGTTTACGCATGTAATCGTGGCACCTCGGCGGCCGGAACATGTTAAGCCACATCGATCCCGGCTTTCATGCGTATAACTGACAGCCCGAAAATTGACAACCGAACCGTGGGACGCCGGTAGTTTGTGAAGGTCAGATGCCAGTGACTCCGTGTGAAATGCGGCGTTTCACACGTATTTGATTCTATTGGAAACCGGCGTATCGAGTTTAGTTTTTGATGGACTTTTTGAAATACATGTTAGACAATGTAAATTCATTGTTTCTGGCTTACTATCGATTCTTAATTTCCGTAAAACAGGTCGCCAACGTTTTAGAGTCCGATTGAAGCTTATTGATTTAATAAACAACGGTTCCAAATATAACAAAAGTAAAATTTTCACTATCTAATTTTAGTCTTCTTTGAAACCAGCTTAATGGAAGTCAGAGCTTATATCCAAATAGACTCGGTTTTGACAAAATAATTTACAACAAACTCACTCGGAATGCTATTACGAATGGCGCATGACAATTTTTCCGATAAACCTTCACTTATGTACATGTAATTTAGGAAAATTATCTTTAAGACCGTGGTTTTAAGGTTGACATTCATGTATTTTAGGGGTTGAGGGGGAAGTGAGGTGTGGGATGAAGGGCAGGTCATCGGCCCCGCTCCCCCGTGCCCTCCTCCGGCGGAGGCTGCGAGGACATCGCAGGCTGTCGGCCGAGCGAGCCGGGCGCGCCCGTACACACCATATGTCTTCTTGACATGTTTATTGAAAACTCGCAGATAACAATCGCCCGCTAATACAGAATTGAACCCCTTCAATCTGATCTTAAAAAAATAGCGATATAATTCCTAGATTCCAACATTTATTGCGTTTAGGATTTACATAGTTATTGGATTTTCTTCAATGATTGAAAACTATGAAGTCCTGAACAGTAATATTTATCATGAAATCGCATTGACGTGGAGTTGCGGACACCGGCCCGTTATACAATACAATACAATAATAGCAAATAAATAAATATGATATCATAAAATACTAATATACTTCTAACTATTTTACTATTCAAACTTTCAAAAAAAAAAAAACGTAATTTTTGACCTAAACTTCGTTACAATGGCCGAAGATCTACTACAACACCTAAAGCATGTAGCACAATTTAAAACTACTATTACTTTTATCGAATCTCTTAAAAAGAAAAATAAATATAATATAATCCGAACCAACTACTTAGGAGTTAATCTTCTCCATTTTTTCATAAAGCACAAACTGATATAAAACTTTAACGCGAACATCAAATCTAGATTTTTCATTGAAGTGATCTTTCATTTCCTCCCTATAATCCCCGGCGGAATAGTTAGAAGGGTACTATCGCATATAACCCAGTTTTCCAATGTCGGTATTAGGTCTCAATGTGATAGAAGGCACGCCTATCGTTATTTATTGGGCACAGTTCCAATTCCGAGCCGTAATCGAGAAATTTTCTTACAGTAAAACTCAATTATACTTTTTCTCGATCTGCGGATGGAATCCGTCTCCTTCGAACTTGGAAGCGTTAGCGGTTGGATCCCGTGCTTATTACAACTGTGATATCAAAATTATGTTATGACTTATGAGAGTGGTTACGAGTAGGAATGTGCAGAGAATAAAGCCTTGGCAACTCCATAAAGCCGCAATGCTCTGTTCTTATAATAGAGAGTTCTTCTTTATTTTATTCCAATTCATTATTTTACAGCCTTAAGATAGCCTTATATTCCTACTAACATCGAATTCTCAGGCGATAGACTATCTAAGTTTACCAGGCAAGCAAAGGATCTGAGAAGTATTTTAGAAAAGGTTAGATAGAATTGCGCGTCCCGAGACTATAATTTTCCTTCGTTAAAAATACGTGTAATTAAAGTCAGAAATTCCTTACACAAAAGATTTAATAATTAACGTATTATTAGAGAGAAAGGGTTTTTAAACGACAACTAGAAGACAGCAACACCTACAGTTTACCTGTAGATAATTACAGGATAGTCGAAGTAAACATTTACAACGAAAATATTCAGTTATCCAGCCTTAAAATCGAATATTAGTTACTGATTTAAACTAGAACAAGCGGTACTTTAAACTACAATAACGAGAAGAGCTACCCAAGGTCGAAACAATACAAATATTTGAGCGGGGACTGCGGTTGGCGTGTATGAGTACATATTTACATACGTATGTATTTATGTATGTACATATTTTCATTGATTAACGCTTCTGAAATTAAGAGAGCCCCAAAATGCCGATCTTCTTTATAACTACACACAGTTTAAAAAAATTAATAATATTATCAATAAAATTTATTTATTTAATCAAAAGAAGGCAAGTACACGTTAGAAATACAGTTTTACAAAAAAGTACTATCTACAAACGTGTGGGTGAGCACTGCTCTCCTAGCTACTCGTAGGTTATGAAAACCTGTGTTAAGGAGAATAATTTTCCTTATTTAACATGGAATACTTAATCGTTTTTAATTTCAATAAACCAATACTTATCCTGATAATGCGATAGGATACATAAAACCTTGGCATAAAAAATATGAAGTGCCTATAAAAAAAAACTACGTGCTTCGTCTGAACAAACATAAGCTTCGTTGTTATCGGTAACTAAGTAATTAAAAGATTTGCATTTTTATGTTGTTCTACGGCAAAGTCACCGTTAAAACCATAAGTAGCAGGTTAAAATGAAGTCAATGATGGTGCCTATGCACTCAGGTACAGAGACGTCGGAAAAAAATTAAGAGACTTCGACACGCAACGAACAAATAAAAGTAGCAATAGGTAGTTATGAAATGGGGCGCGGAATGAGAATTTTGAATTTTTTTTTTTTGTTCTTTACTTCGGATCAAGATGTAGTATCAATATCTCGAATAACTTTAAACCCTGTTTTATCAGATTTCTAGTAAAACACGGACATCCGCAAAAACCATGCATAATCGCATTATTAATATCCACGTGGATGAATTCCCTTGTCAATCTGTTTTAGGAGTTTTTTTTTTTATCGTGGTAAAATCATCAAATGAGTCCTCCCACCCAGGGCAGAGCGGGAGGGACTGTCAGACTTGTACTGACCAAAATCCAAGGTGTCCTTCAATAGCCCTTTATGTTCCAGGGTCACGGTAATTCTATAAAGCCCGCCACCATCTGTTTTAGGAGTTTCAGCGGAAAAGCCATACTTTGATTCCATCCATTCATTTCAGCCATTCTAATGATTCACTACATAGAACTGAATAAAATTAAATATGTATAATAAATCTTTTTTACACAAATTGTCTCACAATATTATCTAAACCAATTTTAAAGCTTTTTCTCTGGCTTTTGCTTCCAATTCAAATAACAACCAGTCTTTTTCGATCTGAAACTACTAACAATCTTCACAATCATCATTCATAAAAAAACCTTTTAGTAAAAAATAAAACCGACTTTGAAAAACACAAAAAAGTTAAAAATAACTTTAGCATCTGAAGTCGATGACTTTTGTTAGTTTGATTTAGTTTTTTTCGAAAAAGGGTTTTTTTATATTTCTATTTTTAGTTGTATTCCTATTCAAATATTTGCTACGCATTTATTTTACATTGTTAACAATACATTTCATGGTAATAGGATTATCCCCAATAAAATGGAACTTAACGTACCTAACTGTCGAAATGTGGGTTTACTGTACACATCAAATAACCCCTCAGAGCATACAAGCGTGATGTTATGTTATAATGTTGTGTAAACAATAAACATCCAAGCGATTGCAGCAATCACGACAGATTTGCTGTCTATTATTGAAGAGTTCCGTTCCATATCTCCGAAGTCCATGATCATATCATGACAATATTTCTATGGTACCAACTTAGGACTCTCTCTTTCAAACAAAAAAAGAATTTTCCAAATCGGTGGAGGTGTCTTCGAATAATCGGTGAACATGCATAAAAAAAAGATTCCGACGAATTGAGAACCTCCTCCTTTTTTGAAGTGGGTTAAAAATATTGTTTGTCAATGCCTTTTAAAACCCACCACACATAGCTTCAAGTATTTGAATGTATCACTTATTTGAAAACCGTATGACAAAGTACAAAATATGTTTTCAAAGAAAACCACACGACCATACCCGTGTCACAATTTGTGTCTTATCCCCGTATTACCTGCTATCCTGGTACCTTGATTATATATATCAATGACCAAGTGGCCCTATTAATTAATCATGTGATAAGCACGAAGCTGGAGCTCAAAGCCTTCAGCCGGCGATGAAACTGATACACAGTAATAGACATTCCTTTGTAATTGTATTCTGTTAATTACTAAAGTGCAGACAGAGTATGTTGGCCAGGCGGGTGGGCGAGCGGGCGGCGGCGCTTGTCATGTCATGTGTACACGGAATTAACACTATGAACATAACTTTTATATAGGCCTGTAATAGCAGGGTATCCATGCAAGGTCGTAGTTATCATGTCAATGCGGTTAATAATGACATGATTTAAGCAATAATTTGTTTGTAGGTCAAATGGTCAATATAACTGAAGTAGGACAAGACATTGGTTCTTCTAAGAAGAGTCTCGCTGTTGCACTTCAAGGCCACGTACTTATTAGAAACAAAATCTTAGGAATCAATAAAGTGCATCGTGTTTTTTGGCATTAATTTCAGTCAATACACAGAATATAACCATGGGTTGTACAAAAAACAAAACATGGTTTGTTAATCTACCAGCAAAAAACGAAAATTTAAATGCATAAGCCTCGCAACAGACTTCGCTGATGACAAAACCGATACAAACTAATGGCATTCCGGCCTCGCTATACGTCGTAGAGAGTACATGCAGCTGAAGCCTTTGTAAGTGTATCTTGTTAATTAATAAAGTAGACATGTAGGTGTGTTGTCGAGTGGGTAGACGAGCCAATGCGGTTGTCATGTGTTAGTGCTGAGGCTTCGACGCGGCGAGTCGCGCGCTATCGGCGCGATCGTTCGCTCCGCGCCACTCCACCGGGTTTTTGGGTCAAGCCGGTTGTGACCGGTGTTGCTGCTTTAGGGATTGCCCTCTCACATCCAGGAATTTACTGAATGCATGTTCAGTATACAGAATGTATCGGTGAAATCACAGATAATTCGAGGAATTTGTACGAGCTTTGAACTTGAGCGTATCGAGTCGGTCTCGGTATCTTGCACCAGATTGATGTAGGTCAGCTGTTCGATACTACTAGGAATGTTCGTAGTAGTATTGCTTGGCTTCTTACGCAAAATTTAATGCAGCTGAGAGTATTGCAAAACGATAACAAATGGAACCACTAAGTTAAACTAATAACTAATTTAACACTTAGGGCTTCTTTATACGATACTCACAACTACCTTTTCGGCTGATTTTATAGGGACCAAATTCTGTCGAATACTTCGTTTAAGTTTATTTGTGCTTTAAAAATAACTATATCTTGTTTTGGTAAGCAACACAATTATGTGAACAAACAGAACCTCCAGAAATCTGAACAATAACTGTTACAAAAACCGTACATTGTGCGTTATATGTAGAAGACTAAGATATCCACACACATTTTGCTCCAGAAGCAAACCGAAACTTTCCATTGAACATAAGTAACAGCGTCATCGAAACATTCGAAACACATGTTGCTATACTAAAATAAAAATAGCAATAAACATAAAACAGGGGTAGGAATCAATTCGGTGGAGGATGTTGAGAGCGGCATCGCGACGAGCCTCTCGAGCTCGTATCAAAAAAGGTGAGTTTTATGAATTTCGACATCTCAAGCCGTTTGACGAGTAATCCGGCCGAGGCATTGTGCCTCGAGAGAACTCCAGCGTTATTACGGTACGAGAGCCTCACCAACGCAACCGACACATACTTCGCGAGGCGTATTACCGCACTCCTGCACTACACAAAGATACGTTCAGTTATAATTACGTACCACAACTCATTCTTGCTTTGGTACAATACTAAGGATTCTGTTATGAAGGCTGGACGGCTAATGATCTTTTATACGTTAGCCACATAGGTAAATAAATAAAGCAACAAAATAACTACAGGAATGGAACCTTTACAAAAGAAGCTTCTTTTAAAAACAGCCTTGTTAGTCAGTATTCTCTATGAAATACTTAATTAAACAAGGCTGGTATTAAAAACCTTGTTTCAAAATAAGTGGGTTGTGAGAGGATCTAAATATCTAATTGTAATCTTATTTGCATTTAAACCGTTCGCTCCTCCGCTTGGAGAGAATTTCAAGTTAACTAGGGACGGCGGCGCGGCGGTGCCTAGCCGCAAATCACGGCTGTACGAATTTGTTTCTTACACAAGGCGCGGGCAAAAGTTTTTGATTGGAATAATAGATATTATTAGGATTAATTACGATACTGCGGATTCGGATACCGATTTGATATTTTGACGTGTATTTTAAACAAATGACGCTTTAAAAACAGCCTGCTTGACGTAAGGGCAATTAATTAATTAGCTATGTCTCCGGTTACTACTTTATTTTCTCGCGTAAACAATCGAATGCGGATACATAACAACAGGCGCGTTTAAACTAAATCTATGACTTTGGAAGATACTATAAGCACGATGAATAAATTGATAGATTTGTCGCATTTGAAACTTTTCACTGAAAATCTTGACGAGTACCGTGATAAACATTACAACCATTTCAAGTAGAAACAACTATTTAGCCATTGTAGTACCGAACACCGGCGCAGGCAGCGGAGGTACCGGGCACGTGTCGCCAGGCACGCGGGCGGTCCCCAGGGCTCGTCCCGACCAAGCCGCACACACGCACGCTCTCCCACAATCACCCTAATAAATAGGTATCATATCGATTACCCGCACGGCCGTCAGAGATCTTCTTTTTAGATCCAACCAACACTTGATACCGATAAATATTTAAAAAGAAAATCCTCTTCACTGATGTCGCTCCGTGTTTAATGACGCATACTAAATCTTGAATAGGAACATGAGAGCCGATCAACAGAAAAAAAATGGAAAACATGCTACCTCACAGAGAAGACTTATTATCTAAGTGTGCCAGCAATCGTAAAACCATTTCTACTCCGCTTGAAAACACATTTTAAAACTAAAGTCGTCAACTGAATGGAAGAAAAACATCAATTTTAAAAGTTAAACGCAGTGATAAGAGTGAATGAAGTAGCTTAGTTTGAAGTTGAATGGTAAAACGTTGAACTCGAGTGGAAATATAATCTGAATGAGATAGCAGTTGCCTTCCGGTTTCATCGTATGCGGACGAAGAGTCAAACAATCATGAAAATCAAACGTCCGTAGATATACATTTTCGGAGTTGATCAGTTTGCTGTTGCAAAGCTAATAGGGAAACAATAATGTCACCCAATCATCGAGCTAGATTCGACAGCTCCAACATGGCTTGAAAGCAAATGAGCTGTAATTTGTTCATGAGCATGCCACTAACAAGTTCACTGCATGTATTGTACTTTAGTTTTGAGCCTATAACAGATACTGTTAACCCTTATTTCGGAGTAAACATATTATCATCATCATACTGTCATTATGTGCGTATACCAGCTTCAAGTTTTATAACCCAGAGCACGGTTATGGAGCGATGCAGCCGCTGTCCGTTTCGCTCATAACTTTTAATTAACCGCACTTTACAAACTAACCTTGTTAATCGTCTTACGCTTCAACGCTCATTTATAATTACCACTCGTTAAATCAGGGGACTGGACTATCTGACAAAGTAACGTACATAGACGAGCCTAATGCTGCACTCTGCTTTACATGCAACTTCAAGTTATCAAAATGAATAAAATTGAACTTATCCATCAAACAGCATTTCTTAGACAATTTCCTAAAAAATATTGTCTGATAATCTCTAAACTTCATACTGAATATTAGAATCCACACCAGATTCTAATATTCAGTATGAAGTTTTGATGTCATTGACGTTGATGCCTAGCCCTCTCCAGTCCAGAACCTTGAAGACATCCTCCAGTGCGGCGGTAAACACTTTCAGACATATGACGTCTCCCTGTCTCACACTTCGCTGCAGAAGATCTTCCTTGTTTCATTAGCTTTCTAAAATGATGCCACAGTACCCACTTTTACCAAGTAAATGACTAGAAAACAATGGTTGTTCCTGACAAGGTAGTTATTTAATAAAACTGAGTAGTACAGTTTTTTCGATGGAAGTCTTCCTGTTGCTGTTTCACTTAATGATCCTGATCGATCAGATCAAGTAAGATCTGTCTCTATCTAACCTATTCTATCAGACAGTCAAAGCAGTAATTTTCTTCCGTTTGCAATACACCCAATTACCCAATCACCCTGTATAAGCCATCCTGCTTACCCCCATAGAAAGTGACATAAGTGATACTGATTCATGTTTTCTAGATAAATGGAATGAAAATTCTTGGAAGCCCGTTTACGTGAGCTCTCAGATCTCACTATACGTACCTAGCGTTAATTGAGTGTATGGCCTTCATTCAGTTGCACCGGCCCGGCGTAACAACGCTGCTGAAATTCCGAGAACGGTTACACTAGACTCGACGCGTATCTCCTTTCCCCTCCCATCCTCCCCTTACCTGCAGTATCCAGCCTACATTTAAATATTTTTGAAGCGACCACCTCGTAGAACAATCGTAACCTTTTTTCGTAGCTTTCGTAGCACTCGTAGCAAATTGCTACGACGCACACATTTATTTTCGTGCTGATTAATGGTTTTCATGAAAATTAATTGTCTTTTATTCTTATGATACGAAAATTGTCGTTTTACATATTTTTATATACAATGCAGTCTGTGCAAATTTATAAAAGGACGTTAATATTAAACTCTTATTAAAAATGACGTGGCCGTCATGCCATCTACAATCAATCCATAATCTTCTCAAATTATGTTTTTTTTCGTTAATGTAACATTACTAATTTTGAGTTCAGGGAAAGAGTCTGTTACATAGAATGGCCGAGAAATAATAGCAGTAATGATATGAAACACTGGAATTTGATTGTAATTATTTTCCCCATTTAGGCGGAAAAATAATAAGAGGGTATAAGTGCGGTATAAGCATAGTCAGTGAGCAACATCGAGATCGTCATGAGAAAACTTGCAAAGAGAAGCGTCAAGTTAGCGGGCGGCGAGGGTGCGCGGGTGTGGGGTGCGGGGGGCGCGGGATGCGGAGGTCACGGATCAGCTGGGCGGCGGCCATATTGATTCCCCGGCCTGTTTGATCGGCGCCACCCGGCCCCGCCGCCCCGCGCCCACACCCGCGCCACGGATTAATAGACGAGAACAACTTTTATGATTTCAACTCAAACAGAACGATGGCCTATTTGATGTTACCGGTAAAGTGCGAAACGGGGAAAACGCACACATAATGTACATGCGTGCATGCTTCATTCCGGACTGTTCGACGAAAGCAAAGTTCAATAAACGTAGGCTGATACTAGATGAGCTGATCTGTAATACTAAAATCGGATTTTGTTTTGTTACAGTAATTTATTCCGCAGTAAATCGCTGTTATTTAGCTACCAAGTTGAATTATCGTTGGAATGAACAGAATCCTGAATGTAAAAGGTTTTTAGAGATTGTTCTAAGGCTCTTAACACTATCATGGCAATTGGTTCGCTACTGTTTACATCGATGCGGTCCAAAGTACTCGTACAAACCAAATGAAAACCGCTTCTGTGCGATACAATGCGGCATCAGTCTGACTTAATTAATAGAGTCGGCTGTCGAGCTCATCAGATGAAACAATGACCGCATTGAATATGCTGTTCGTACATTTCCTGTGAACAAGTGGGTACGAGAGGGTATAGGAAAGTATGTAAGAAAAATCGAAACGTGACTAGCTAACTCGAGTCGGCTCTAAATTGAACGGGGCCTAAAGTAAAGTAGGCGAGGCGAGCGGCGAGCGGCGTAGACGAATTTCAAGTGTTTCTTTTACCGTGAAGAAGTGGCGCGTGCACGAGAGCGGGCGAGCCACGCGCCCGCCGAGCTCACACACATACCCCGGGAGTGTGTGTGTGCTAGCTAAACTCAACTTTACAAGCTGCTTTTTAAAATTGATGTACAGTAATAAATTTATTACTGTGGCCTATAACATGAATGAACAGCCTGATAAATATAGATGTGGGTTTTTGACTTTCATTCATTAATACAACGTGAATACAGCTACTTTGTTATCAATAATATTCAACACCTGTTTACTAATAACGTCAGCCAACTTAACAATATCAACATGGTGTCAAATACCAGCGGTCAATTCGGTCACCGTTCAAGTTCGGCAGGGTCGTTTGTGGGCAAGAATAACGTCTTACATACGTACACTGTGGGAGGAACGAGTGGGTTAAAAGCCAGTAATTGTTCCGTAATGTAATATTGAGAAACTGATAGTTTCTATTACAGCTATGTATCTCGCCTACTCGCACTATCTTTTGAAAGTCACCGAAAAACTTGTTTCGAAGAATTTTATAAGTGAAGCATTTCTACCATAATTATTCTCTTCACAATAGTTTGCCCTTTAGATCATTTTCTATTTTGGGAATTTAACCTTCAATGAGTAAAGGATGTGTTGATAAACACCTACGAACGCTCCTTTTACAATAGCGAAACAGATATCTTATCTGTTTTCACGAGTATTTTCACGTACGGTAATTGCATTGTGTTTAAGTCATTTACTTTTCAACGAACAACGACGTCCCATGAAAACAAAAAAGCTTTTATTCTACTTTGCAATAGACTAGAACTCTATTCTGAAGATTCGAGCAATCAATGAAACCGCCAGACCATTCAACCCAAAAATATCGAAGAAAAGAAAGACGGGCGCGAACGACCACTCATAATCAGTGTATGGCAAAAGTGGGCTGTTCCAATTATGTTGACATTACACATGGTTTGGTACATTAAGCTACCAATTAGAAGAGCGCGGCGGGCGCGGGCGGCTGGTTGTAAGCCGTTCAACCACGAACCATAGATTACCACTCCAGTTGACTACTCGATTTATTCACTTATCGATGTTCAACCGAGAGCCACTTTTATATCTTCTTAGTAATAAAATTTTCAGTGACACCGCTGGTTGTGTGGTATTAAAATACGCGACGAAGCTTTTGACATGCTTGCACCGAAGGATGATTGATTAAACCTGACGGATATGAACATTTTTAGCATTAACTGCAAATACATGTGGGTATTATATAACTCAGTCACTTCCCCATACAGATAGGCAGAATTGCATGAAAACTGACGAATTTAAAGTTCTCCTTTTGATAATAAACTCCGTGCTTTTTTATTTTCTTTTTCGGATGGGAAATCATCCAATGACCGCCACTCTGGGCGGAGCGGAAGGGAGTGTCAGACTTGTACTGACTAAAACCCATCCATGTTCTTTCTTTGCCTTTTGTGTTCCAGGGCCACGGTATCTCTTTCGAACAGTCCCGCAGGCCTGGCAGGCATCGGCCCTTGACGACCCCTACATCGTTGCTGACATCTCTTTATAAACTCCGTGCTTGACAGATAGGCACAAATCATTTTTTGGTCCAAGTCTGACATAGTAAAAATTCAATATTTCGTGCGACTTCCTATGAACGAAATTCGTAAACGGGCTTAAAAGAAATATTACCATGTACGATTGTACGTATAATGGGTGTAAAAATAACCTTAACGAAGCCGAAAGGCGCTTGTTTTCCCCGTTACTGCGATCATTTATTTTTTATAGACCATACCTGGGAACCTTCTAGTTACGGAGATATTGTGGGCCAAAGTTCCAACTTTTTCACAATTCAATACTCAATACTCAATTCTTTATTGCATTCCACAATGTAGGCTTAGGTGGTAGACATTTTTTAAAAGAAACAATCGTGGACCCTCTCGGGCACAGCAAAAGAAAGGCAATAATATTTTGAACTTTTTTCTAATATCAGTTTTTAATCTTATAACTTTACTTTAAATATCTCCACGTCTCCTGTGCTGTACTATTCAATGCACTCATCAGAACAATGTTTTGAGTGCCCCACATTGAGTCCTACCGTAAAACGTGATTTTTCACTCCCATAAACATGTCGTTTCCTAGCAATATTTTTTGCGTAGTTACTTAGTTTAATGTACAGAACGCTTGGTTGGAGACTTCGTGAAAGATCCGTTTACACCTTCTTTAGAAGAGAAACTTAGCTATTTAAGCTACAAACAGCTCGTCACTTAAACCGAATTATATTGTCACTGTAACTGATCAAGTGGAAAATGGATATGATGAAGGAAACAAGCATTATTTACATCGCGCACAATTTTCTAATCTAATATCCTTCATGATAATCAGGTAAGAATAAAAACAAGGAACTTGTTTATCATCTCGCACGAGTTGAAAGTTAGCCGAGAAAAATACATATTGTTGGTATTATGGCCGGAGATATATGCTCAGAGAGCTTTTTCTACCGATATCATACAAAAAGTGAGAACATGACTATTGTATGCCCAAAGGGCGGGACATAGCTGATCTATTTAATTATTTAAGACCTGTATTATGTACAAACCTATGATAAAGATAATAAGATGTATATAAGATAAAGATATTGAATTGAATTGAATTGAATTGAATTGAATTGAATTGAAAGTATGTAAAGATATCATAAAAACAATTTAACACTCTTGGGCATACTTACAATTTGTAACATGTTAAACGGAAAGACGCATCTTTGAAAACGGTTAGCCAGAAACGATACAAAACCAACAAAATTAGGCTAAAGCAATGAACACTACCCTTTTGATCATCGCTGTGTGTGTTTGACATTGACGATCAAAGTTACAGATGGATGTACCTTTTCCACCTGACGGCGTGCTCAGGTCAACAGGGTGCAACCAACAATACATACGCACTCGGCATGTAACAGATAGATGTGATCATATTTAGTAGTCTGTGCTACTGATCAAACTCATCATTCGCCACGAAAAAAATAATCAACTGTCCCAAACATCTAGGTAAAGTAGATATTGAAATTTTTTGATGTTGTCATAGAGAAAGTTGTTCAGTTTGACGGACACTACCATACCCTTAAATATGACCACAAGTATCTGATACACGCTGTATAAAGTGTTTATTTGCTCGTCCATGGGTGAGCCGCCGCCGCCGGTCACACTCCGCGGCGCGCCGCAGTCGGGCTGCACCCGCGCGCCGCGTGCACTTGGCTTCACGCCAACACAAACACTAATTCGCTGACGTTGTTACATAATTGCTTCGTTTTTACCAGCGCCACCAATTTTCACATATCGCTTGCCACGGAAAATATAAAGCAATTATATTTGATCAGCGCCATCCGAGAGGGGACGTCGTTAACTCGATTTTAGCAAATATTGTAAACTGTCACGGGTGTTTAATTTAATAGCGTTTAGTCAATATTTATAACCTGCCATTAAAGGTGTCACCTTGCATCTTTTTATGACCACTGCACGGGGTCGCTTAATTTTTGCAATTTTTCTATATTTAACTTAACTACTTTCTCTTGTCAATGTAAACTAACAACTGTATACTCTACGTAGCTTAGAATCTTGTGCATAAAAGTTGTCAAAATCCTCTCCTCATTTATTGTCTAAGCATAAAGAGGAGAATTTTAAAAGCTCATCGTAAACATATGCGGGCCAGACCATTATTTTACAAAAACGAAGTGATTAATTCTACGAGTACGTCTGGGTCTACGAGGCTACGAAGTGCTACGAGAAATATTGTACTACATTGTTCGTAGATGCACTACGACCAACCTTGGTTCTTGTTTACAAACTTATTCTAACATATTATAGGAACACATATTATACTCTGCAACATAGTAGGTTTGTATATAATTTGTTGCAATTTCAGACGGTAATTAAACACAACAATGATGCGGGGGAACATGTTATACGTTTTAAGATGGCCGGGCCGCAGCTCGCTGCCGCCACAAAAAGAGAGGGTATTAATTTTCGCGACCTGCCACCCTCTAATTATAACGAGAAACTTTCGGCAACTTAGCTCATGTTACATACAGCTCCGTTAGTCTTTGTTTTCAACGTAAAGTTTTTAGGGTTCTACGGGATTATTGACAAAAAATGTTAATGGTCCATCACTGATAATGACCTTGATTATATACAGATTCTATATTTATACAATAAAGAATACGTAATTCTTTATTGTAAACATTTTTTGGAATACTGTCATGTCTGGGGAAAATTAAAATTACAGGCATTAATTAATTGAATATAGCAAATACAGTAAAGTAACACAAATGCTATTTACTGTGTACATATCGTAACATGATAAACAATATGACCATACTACACTGTACGATACATCATTTTCATAAACACGTAATTTAAAGTGATAGTGTACGAGGAATATGGCCTTCCTACTATAGTTTAAACACAAATAGTGATCGTTAATATTAAAGTATGGACACACTCTGTGGTCTTTTTAGTTAATAGGTTTTAAGTGCAATTCATTAAATTAATGGGCGGTGGACGATGTTTGCCTACGTATAGTGCTGTTAATCTTTTTCATTATCTGCAGTGGGTGGTATAATACATGATATTTACCTAATATTTCCACGTAGGTTTAGTGGCTGCAAGCCAGAATGCTGACATGTGATCCTGGGTTCGATTCCCAGGCCGGACAAAGTGTTATTCGGTTTCTGCTCGCGCGCCGCTGAAAGCACTTTAAGGCTTTCAGCGGCGCGCGGGCAGCATAACCGTACCTTCCAAATTCCGGACAGCAGCTACTGAGGAATTTTAATCGAGTTGGTAATACGTCCCATTATGCTGTGAGAGTGAAGAAATAGAGAGTCAACCTGCGTTTGCGCACCACACACTTGTCTACCAAATAACAAGTAGCAAATCTGTTCCGAGATTGACCAACATGACTGAAACTATCATTTACACTAAAGATGGGATATTTACCATGTATACTATTTATTTTGCGTGCCCGATTTTTCCGTGATCATGGTGCTTGCATCAACGCCGAAATATCGGGAACTAGAAATAAACAGTGAACATGGTAATATCCCGTTTTTAGTGTTAATGTTAGTGCCCGGTTGATGGCAATAGTTTCGCCCCCAATTATATGGGACTTTAACATAACTGGCGAAATGTTGATGTACTACCTAATAGTATACTTCTGCTTTCAACAGGCCCGAAGGCACCTAAGAAGCCGATTCCTGCCGGCTTCCCTTCGGGAAAAAGGCACTTTACGTTGTGTCTGCTGTAATCAAATAGTAAATTAGATACACATCTGTGGGTCTCACATCACAGTACAGACATTTTATACATCATAAGATTGAAAACATTACAAAAATGCCAACGTTTTTCACGTCAATATAGAAAGCCACAGTCGCTGATAACGAAAATAAGGTCAAATCGAAAATTTATAATTATACAGGGGTGACGAAAAAAAAATTACAATTCTCACTTTTTTTCTTCAGCTTCCCCTTGCACAAATTTGACCCTTCGCCACTGCTGCCTAACCGGGATTACAGGTGTGATGTTATGTTATGATAGTGTTAGTGACCATGTCAGTTTAAAAACTTATATGACCGAAACGTTCAGGAGGACTATCAATAGTTACCAAAGGAGCTCATCCAAGGATCTTGCAGTTGATAAAGTATAGTATTCGCGAGCAGGATGCTGAATATAACGGTGCTGGCTGCTTATAACGGTAATAAAAAATAAACTACATATCGTCAGTTCATAGTTTATACAGACACATTTAAAAGCACAAAGATATAATACATTACAGGGTGTAAGGGACAGACCTCCACAAACTGACAATGCATATTTTGAATCATATTCCACTGGAATTTTTCACCGGATTTTTTTTTCAGTTACTATTCCTTTTTTTCAATGTAAAATTACAATCCTTGTACGCAGCACTCCATTTATGTTAATAATACGGCTAAAATAAAAAAATCCAACAATGGATGTTGAAATACTTTAACGAACGATGCGTGAAATCAGCTGTTCACTTCCTGCCTAGCTACAGAGTTCATCGAACTCGTCGTCGCGCTCGCCGTTCGCTATGTGCGTTTTGACACGGTAAGAATACATTGCGTATGAGGAAATAAAACAAATCAAAATTTTTTGGATTCCCATCACATTCCTGAAATAATTTCTTGTACCAGTCATCTTAGTATGATAATATACTGAATTCACCCCATCAGTTTGTGGAGGGCTGTCCCTTATACCCTGTATAGGACGGAGGTCCTTGAACCCGTTGCATAACATATGCTACCTACGTATCTACTCGTACGTATGCACGTGTTTCAAGGTCCAGTCTGGTCGGTAATTACTCGTATATTGATTTATCGTAGTATTTCGCCGAAATCTGCTGCCTGGACGTTTTGTGTTTACTCGCACAGAGAGTCTGGCGTGTTCACACGAGATGCAACTGATACTGCCTTTGTACAATACAAACATTGCATTGAACGTCATGGCTGTTTTTTGGTAAGGAATTAGCAGGTATGTACGGTTTTGGTTATCTGTTTTATGGTGTTTAAGTCCAATTTGTTTTGGTGCCTTCAAATTAGAGGCGTGAAGAACGCTGCGGCGCGCTAGACTGCAAATTTTCATACAATACCTAGAAGTGCAGTTGCACCGCGACTATTCTGACACGCGCACGTCGCTACTACACAAGCACACAACAAGCACTTATTCATTTGAACGTAACACACACTTTTTAATATTTTTTTTACAGTACTAAATGGGTTGTGGAGTTCTCAGGTCGGAAAGGTAGACGCTCCATGTAAAAGACTGGAAGCCGGCCCTAACGTAGATGAGAAAGGCTAGACAGATGATGATGAAGTTTACGATGAAGTTGTGCATCTTGAGGTCTCTGATACTGTCTGACCAACCGTAACATAAGGTTGGAAATTATTAATGGACATGATGGCACAAAATAACAAATAGAAAACTGAGAAAAAATACCATTGAAAACAATTAAGGTTTTCAAACTTGAGGCCACCCAACAGTCCTATTATTGAAAACTTCAACAACAACCACTTTATTACAATTGTCTTGGAAACAACAACCCATCATGTGCGGGAAGCCCTAGGAAGCCCTACTAGTTTAAATTAACAATCAAAGCGACGCGGTCGCAAGTCAATATAGAAGCCTTGCAAAGTATTCCACTAAGAGTGAGG